>CM029657.1:19316834-19951834 GCA_017311315.1 Dendrocalamus latiflorus | reverse complement strand
ATCTCATGTCTGTTCAAACAGATGCTTAATACACTCAAATCATGCAAAGCACGTCATAACTAATGTCAGAACTATGATGTTACATTGACCAAAGTTAAAAAACATCCAGAACCTTTGAAAATAAGTACAATTTTTTGCAACTCATGCAGCTTGGGCTTAAACATGAATTCTGTTGGAACGATGCTAATTCTGTTGGCTGTACTCATTCACTTATGAATGATGGAGGCCAGAATATTATATTCCTTAATCTAAAAAAAAAGTGATATGTAGAACACAATTTTTATGAAAATTCGTAGCACCTATTGTCCAATATCTTTAGATATTAACCAATTCATAGTTCCATGATCCATCCCCTAGCTAGCCAATATTCTTCACAGGAACAAATTAATGGCGGCACTCTTCCACATGCCCATGAGAGGCAGAAGATCAGGTGTGACTACCACAGCTAACACTAGAGGCGAGGGTTGAGAAACCGGATAAGCTCGACACGAACCACGTGCAGCTTCACAGAGACGTTAGCACTACAATATAAGCCAAAAACAGAATTAAAGTTGAATCGTGCGGCCTCAGCAAGACAAGGACAGAGCGTTGGGTAAGTGGAGTAACTGCCGAAACAAACAATGGTGCCCTATATTTTTCCATATCATCGAGAGGTGCACTTTACATCGACGCGGACGAGAGGTTCTTTTTCTTATCTTCATGTTTGTGTAGTTGATGATTACGTGTTAAGTGGGAGCGCAAGACAAATTAAAATTGTCTGTTTCCATCATTTGCTAGGAGCCTAACTGCCTAAGCATTCAAGTATGGTTATTTCTAACCTTTAGTCACTTCTAAAATTAGCGTTAGTTTAGCTTGGTTATCTATAATTGTGTTTTCTTTCTAGCTGGCGTCGTAGTTATGTTTATGAAGTCAAACGATATGGTAAGTTTGCCTTTATTTTGTCTTCTCGCAAAATGTTAATTTGAAGGTCTAATTGCTTCTGTAGCAAAACGCTACACGGAACCGACACTAGCGACAAAATAAAGCATAGGATAGGGTACGCTTTTCATCACCTAAAACTTTTCATCCAAAAAAAACCCGGTGCGCTAACACTATGTGTACAAATGCTAAATATAACATAAATAACTCTTTCTGTATTAAATGCAGTTAATACTATTTACAACTATAAAACTATTTTTCATAGACCACTTATCTACGGCCCATTAATTTTACCTTTACAGCCCACTCATTTCGGCTGAAAAGTGATTTATGATTGAAATTACATTGTAGCTGGCTGAAATTATACTGTAACCGATGGTAGTTTATTTGGTGTAATTAAATTTTAAAAAAATTAAAAATATAAAAAATAGGTTAGCCAATCACGGACAATACAAATGGATAAGAAAAAAAGAACCAGCAAAAAAAGGTAAAAAAAATCAGAAAAAAAAGAAATTTAAGAATAGTGAAAAATAAGTCAAAAGTTCAAACTGAAATGAGCGAGGCTTTAAGTGACAAACTAGACCTTGTGATGTAACATCAGTTCCCACGCCAAGCTATCTAAACAAATAGTTTCTCACATCCTCGTCAATCTCGTCGGGGGGCATCAATCAACACCCGCATGCATGCTGAACTCCAAACTAACCCTAAGGCCCTGTTTGACACAGCTCAGCTTCACTAGTGAAGCTGTTTTTTTTGTTTCAGCTTCACGAGCAGCTTCACCGATGAAGCTAAATCTGTTTTGGAAAACTGTTTGGTAAAACAGCTTCACCAACAGTTTCATGCATGGCTGAGAGAGGGCAATTGTCCAAGATGCCTCTGTCTATCTGACTTGTTCTAACATTTGGAGTTGTATGTTTGTATATGGTCATATGAATTAAAAAATAATATATTTGAATGAGTATGAATTAAAATATTAAAATAATAAATAATAAAAAATTAAAATCATTAGGAAGCAATATTAGTGCCTTGTTTATGTTTCGTGAACGGGAGAGGTGAACGGGATGGACTAGTGGCAAATGCGTGTAATTTTGGTGAACCAGAGGGGCAATGGGTTCCTAGGACTGCGGGCTTGAGGGAGATAGCTGTGAAAAGCTACTTTTTTCAGCTTCACCTCTCCCCATTCCTTTGTGAGAGCAGAAAAAAGAGCTTCACCCATGAAGCTGTTTGCAAAAAGGGTGTTTGGCAAAAAACAGTTCACAACAGCTCATGAAGCTGTTGGTGAAGCTGTGCTAAACAGGGCCTAAACTAAAGCTACGCATAAACTACCCTTGACCGAAAGCAACCACTTGCATGTAACCATAGTATAGAGAGTACAGAACCCCAAGCTCATTTGTCACATGACTAAACTTGCACACCGCCCTCACTGATTGCAAGGGGTGGCCTGGTGGCCAACTCCCTGAGGACTCATTTGTCAGCTTACGACGATGGAATAATGACAAGCTTTCCAGCCTTTTCTCTCCTCCCAGGGTTCGATTGGAAACCGGCCCCAGGTTTTGGAGGCTTTCCCTGGTGGTGCCTGATTAGTCAATGAAGGCCACCACACGCGCATACGTATGGGTGCATGCATGTGAAATTTCCTGCGGATGCACGGAGAATCCCTCGTATATCCACTGTAGCTTTTTTCTTTAAATTTAGTAGTTAGATATCGATTTTTATAAATATAATTTCTTTTCTAAACTCGACACCCATAATAGATGACACGTACCCTCTGTCGCATCACTCAGCTAGACAGCTCCTACCGAGCAACTAGAGCTCGGCAAGAGGACATACGAAGCAACCATAGCTCAGTAGAAGCACCTATTGGGCAACCACATCTTGGCAGCAAATTAACGTAAGTATAATTAATACTGATTAAGTATTATATTACATAATTAACACTAATAAAGCACCAGCCGTAGCCGGCTTGCTAAGCATGTCATCCTGCCGAGCAAGCCTAACTCTACCGATACCTGTCGAGTAGAGCGGAAGCGTGAAGTGTTATCTATGGTTGCTGTCGAGCTCACACAGAACTAGTGTTGCAGGCTAATTGTTTTTTTTTAAAAAAATAACTACGTACTAGATATGCGAAGGACTGACGCACGGACGCACGCGGGGGATACACCGGCCAAGGAAAGCATATGTACGCTGTATGAACGCGCACGCCGCAGCCAACAACAAAAAAGCTCACACGGCGCGCGCGGCCGGCGACGTGCCGCGAGGGTAGGCTTTTCTGCTGATGCCGTCTTTTCTGTCGCTTGGACGGGTGACATGTGAAGCCGTATGTGCGGCTCACTCTTTTTCTTGGACTTTTTCACCTCACTTCACGTACGTAAGGGTTAGGAATTGGTCATGGACAGCTCTGGCACGTTCGGGCCTCTTGGTAGCAACACGTGTGTAAAAACGGTATGACAGCATATAGGGTGAATTGTGTCTTTAAAATTTTTCTAAGTATTTATTGATTTTTCACTCTAATAGTTATGAGAAGCTATATCGATCAAGAAATCAGAAATTAAAAATCCGTGGTGCTACAATAAATTCAATTTAGTGAACAGTAAAAAAACAACACTATTTCAAATCCAAAAATATATTTAACTTTTGATACGTAAATCCAAAAAAGTTGAAACTTCAACTAAGACTACATCAATACCTTAACTGAAACTTCATCGATGAGAATAGCTAACTGAGCTTTGACACCAATTGTAGGACTAGTATGACAATAAAGTGGGTGAATGGTGCCTTCAAAATTTACCCCAAGTATTCGTCGATTGTTCACTCTAATAGCAACAAGAAGCTATAAAGATTAAGAAGCCAAAAATCTAAAAAATCGCAGTGCTACAATAATTTCAGTTCGATGAACAGTAGAAACAACACTATTTCAAATCGAAAAATCCAAAAGAGTTGAAACATGTACCAAGACTAGATCAAGACCTTAGAAACCTATCCCAACAAAAAATCTTGAAAGAACTTAAGAGAATTATGATCTGTTGGTTCGTGAAGCTCGGCTACCCCAAAACCAGGCCAAAAACACAAATTGAGCAAACTCTCAAACCAAGACTCTAAATCACTTGAAATTTGGTTCACACCTTCTCTAAAATGTCAGAAACATATTCCTATCAATGACCAAGAAAATTTTTACCAAATTTCTAACTTTTTTGATTGGAAAGAAGGTTATACTAAAATCGGGCAAAAATAAAAAAATAGTGAATATGACTTGCTCTAGGTGAATGATAGCCAAAATGGCTCCAGATGTATTTTCACATATCACAACAAGTTACAACATCCAACGAATCGAGACAAAAACAACTGGATCAAAAATTCACTAGGAGAGGCCATATCAACCAAAAAGAGGGTAACTTCAAAAATTTGTCAAACCTGATGCCTAGATGAATAGGGATTGATTTTTAATGTATATCTCTATCACTTACTCATCCTTGGCATCCAGCTAGATCAAGAAAAGGGAGAGGAAAGATTAAAACTTACCAAAACAAGAGAACATAAACCAAAACAAGAGGGATACATAAGAGATAAACAAAGCTATTATATTGTTTCTTGAGGATGAAGGTATTATAGAAATTTCATCTGGAGGACAAGAGAGAACAACATAGTAATCACACTACTCAAACCCTAATTTGAGAACACTTGGCTTTAATGAGTAAAGTTAGGATGGTTGCATAGTTAACTTACAAGTCTCCATTGCAACCCATGAAATATACAAAGCAACTAGCCCCATCTAAACCTCATAAATACAATCCACTTAGAACAAATAGGAAAAACTTGTTAACCCCACACAACATAGGTTTTACTCACACGCTATACTTATGCACGCTTTTCAAAGTAGATAAGCCCAAACCTGATAAATCCTTAGCTTTTGACCCACTTGATCTTCTCAGCTCCTCCTTGACCCAAACCACCTTCTCAAGGGCCAATCAAGCATCGCAGTTTTGATGCAAGATAGTTTTTGGTATTTTTTGTCAACTTACCAAAATACCCTTTCTTGACCCGATCAGCATCTTCCCTTCCAAGCAATCACCATGCTTGTCACGTGTTGATGCACCACTAGCTTTCCATACGTCAGCAAGTATTTGCTATTTTGGTTCCATCAGACAATGTCTCACTTGGGCCGACCATGTCACATGGTGCAATCTGTCGCTCAAACTTCCCTTCAATATTTTTCGCTTTCCTTGAGCCATGCTTGAGTTCATTCATCTCACTTAGTATCCTTGATTGTTCTAGGCCTCAGCACTTCTATGCGCATAGCCCCGTTTCTTCCAAAGACCAAGAAATAATTTTTGGACGTAAGCTCTTCACAACTTGTCGGACCCGGATTTTACAATCCAGAATCGTCTGTGATTCCACTATACTATTCCTTGGATCAGTAGATAGTGCTCACAGATATAGTACTGAACATCAAAATACATATCATACGAAAGCGTAAATATAATAGTAGACTTACTCATGGGCCGATCAGGCCGAAATCAATAATATGCAGCAACGGAAACAGAACACACAGGTGGGACCCTCAGGACGTGCCCACAGGCAGCCAACTTGGGTTCGCGACCTAGTTCTTGACCTCTTCATCTTCTTCACCATTATGACCAGGTGTATTGCTAAAGCGTAGCGATCTGACTCCTGATTCTGAATTAATTGAGTGAGTGAGGGTGAGCACAAACCACTATGCTCCGAGAGCCAATACACAAAATGCAAATAGATAATATGCATGGCTTATCAAGGGAAGGCTCGGGTTATTTCATTTGCCATAAATTACTTGTAAAATACGATACATAGAAATATCCTAAGACCTAACAGTTTTAACTAAAATAGATTTTATCAATGTATAAAAGAATGTAATAATAGCGATCTAGATTCTATCCACCATTCAGCGTTGTAACAGCTTACCTTATCATTAGGGCGACACCCAGGGCAACACAAATCAGTGCTTCTCACTGCCCACCACTTTTCCAATTCCACCCACAAAGTTTTTGAAATAAAACTATATTTGGTTAAGTTCCCATGTCCGCCCTTGACCGTGGGTATGACTATTCGAATAATTTTCACTTTGCAGAGTTTGTACACTTTAGACAAGAGACGATCTGCTCGTTGCTCCACACGATTCCTTAGTCATGCGGTTGAGTAGACTATCACAGTAACTTTTCAAAATACCTCACTCCTTCCACCATCTCACCCATATGGGCTTCTCCCACTTGCGGCGGGTCCCATAAGTTGTGCGGGATGTTCTACCCCTAGCGACTAGCCTAGCTGGACTATCCACACTGACTAGCTCCCCGCGGCAAACTTCACCCTCAACAAGTGTCCCATTCAATCCATCACATAGACAACCACTTGCACTACCCCCTCTCCCACCGATGAGATGACTTTCAGGATCCAGTAAATCTACTAAGCCAAGTTGTAATTTACAGACTTGTGGTTGCACTTGTCTTACATAGGAAGTCATGACAAGATTCAGTCCTTAGGGTTATCTGGCCAGTTCTAACACTAACCACACTCTCGTGCACAACTGCACCAGCCTCCCTATACCATCTGTTTAGATATTTAAGCAAGTTGGGGGGGGGGGTGTTTGGGAGCATAAAATAATCATATCAAAATATACCAGTAATTTTCACACATGACTTTCCAAATTAGTTTCTCATGATTAAAAGTGATGCTTGGAGCATTTTGGTACCTTCCAGTATCTAAGCAGTACTAAGCATGGCGTATAATTATAGACTTATTTTCGAAAGTTTTACCATTATAATTTTGCTACTGGCGACAAGGCTAAACTGCTCAAATATTCCAAAAGAGTGTAATACTAACAAGTTAAATAATGGGCATATAACTAGAATCTTAAAACAAACATATATTTGCACATGAAATAACAGCATGCAATTTGATAATTTAAAACAGAAATAATTTGCAGAAAATGTAGGTTCAATATGATCAAAGTATTGACTCACCTTGCATGGTTTACCATGGTCTTGAGCTCACTCAAAGCTTTCTCATGCAATGGTCCTGAACTCTTGGTCTTCATTTTCATCTGGATCTTGGTCTATTTTGATCCATTGATTCTTTAGGACTCCAATTTCTAATTACGCACTAAGCAACTGAATCCAAATAATTACGAATAACTCAAAGGTCCAAATAAGTCCAAATAAACTCAATTTAGCTTTATTATGAGTTAATGGGTGATCAGAGGTGGGATTTAACGAGTGTAGGATATTGACAGAGTCAAATGGGGCTTGAGCGAAGGAGGAGACGGTAGAGGGAAAATCTGCTTAGAAGGATGTCAAGGTGGGTTTATTACAAGGGAGTATTCATGGGAAGATTCCACTTCAGGACCAAAGATGGATGGGCATAGCCAATGGTAGAACACCATAGTTTGACTCATTTTAATAACTTCTTTTATAATTTTATATTTATTAAGAAAGTTCCATGAGTTAGGTCAGACTTATGGATAGGTGCATGGGTTTAGTTGAGTGTTGCCATTTATGAATTAGGGCAGGGGTTCCATAGACGATGTATATGACTTTTAGCTTATTGAATTAATTCATATTGCTAGTAATTTGATATGTAGCATTTTATGCGGTCCTAATTATCAATTAATCATATAATTGGTTAAATGTTTATTTCAGAATATATATTTTGTGAGATAATTTCAATGTCTGATGACCTAGGACTACTATATTTTAGTACCTATATACTAATATGACCTTTTAATTGGAGGCACTCTAAGAATCAATTGATATTGATATTTCATCCCTTTACTTAGCATCTGGCATAATTTAATCTTAATTAAATTTTATTTACATATGGCCAAGCTTGCTATACATAACTATATTTCACTATCATTATTAACTAAATATACCATTGAGATTTATTTATCGGCGACGTGCTAATGGCAGGGATTATATTTTAAATTATGACTTTCTAATTTAAATGTGTATTACATTTTAAATGGTTACGGCATATCGGCTAATTAATTTTACGAAGCAGCTTGATTTGTCATTCACGTTGTTACCTTCGGGTTGTGATTTTTTATTAAATTTAGACATTTCGCCAAAGCCATATTTTTTTAATGCCCTTTATTAGTAATTAGATTTAAATAAATATTCAAGCCATATTAGTTACTCATATATGATAATTAGTCTAATATTAAATCTTAAATAATCTTATTTACATCCGAGGGGAGGGAAGGGAGAAGGAGATGGCAGCTGCCACCACTGATGCAGAGATGATAGCCGCCATGGGCGGTAGAGGGAATGGAAGAGGGAGGTCTGGAGGTGAGGGAGCTTGGGCGTGAGACAGCGAGAGGGAAGAGGGGAGCGAGAGGGAGATCTGGCTAGCACGCGACAGTTTGTGCGATAAGGAGTCATGGCGGTTGTGTATGGAGTGAGGGTGCGTGCAGGTGCGTTGTTCGTACAGAGAGACAGTGAACCGACAAACTCTTATGTTATATTAGTAGAGATATATCCAACCCGACACAAAAGCTATAAAACGAGTCAAATTACTAGTGTCCAAGAGATAGAATTTTTCGATGGTGCAAAACATCAGATGATATGTAAGGATTGGTATTCTGTTTGCCCGCATCTCATTAAAAGAAGCTGCAAACATCAGTGGTGAAACTCGGGTCGAACTCGAAATCCACCGGAAAGTCGGTCTCCATGGCGAGCACCGGCGTGCTCGTCACGGCCACGAGCGCAGAGACCACTTCTTGGAGCTCAGACTGGGCGCGCCACTCCGCGTCCCCGGCCACATGAAACGGGGCCATAGAGAGGTGGTTCGAGTCCGAGGTCGCCGGCGAGACCAGGGACGGAGACAGCGACACGCCCTGCGCGAAGCAGTTCTCCAGCGTCGACGGCGTGGAGAACGGGTTGTGTTCCGGCGCCAGGCCGCTCACCGGCGAGGAGAAGCAGAAGGGCATGCTGCTCCACTCGTGGGGCTCCGTTGCCAGCCCCTCGGTCTTCACCGTCAGGCTTGAGCTCAGGCTCTGAAGAAGGCTATGGGCGTCCGGGTTCTGCACCAGCTGGTTCGTGCCACCAACTGCAGCCTGACCTGCCACCGCCTTCTGAACACAGGTGTGTGTGCCGTGGTAGATCACGTCGAACAGCGTCGGGTCCTCGTCGGTGCGCTGCACCTGCTTCGTCGCCACGCATCCCTGAGTGTTGCGGTGCGTGCAACGGTAGTATCCCCTGCAATGTTGCACGATTCAGATGAGACATGCTGAACAAAAACCTTGCAAAGGATCAATTGTGAAGTCGGAACAAGATTAGCACAAAATACCTTCACCTATCCAATTGGAACAATTTTTTTTAGAACATATACAATCAGATGCCAAACTACGCCATCCTCTACGCCAAAAACATGGGAATAGAGGAAAGAGTGCAGCTCTCACTAAAAGAAAGGACAGCCACAATATCCAAATCCAAAAGCAGAAATCTCGATGATCTCACTGGAAGCAAGGCCAATGATTTTGTTGCCACTTCCGAAAAGATGTGCGGATTAGGCTCTGAAAAAGAGAATCTTTTGTGCTGAAATGTGCCAAAAGTGAAGCACCAACCTTGGGTGCCTGGCTCCAAGAATCTCCTTCTGCCCATACTTCCTCCAGCTATGTCCATCGATTGGGGTCTCCGCTCCTCCCGCTGAGCTCACCCTAATCTGATGCTTCAGCTTCTCCATCGTCTTCCTGCAAATCATAGAAGAAAACGTTTACTTGAAAACTTTGCAAAAAGGAGCTTAAAAATCCACTGCAACTGATTCATGAATCAAGAGTTGATCGTTTAATTTGTTGAGTAAGTATTCACCTCTTGTTATTCTTGAAAAGCATGTCTGAGACGTCGCTGAGGGGGCTGGGAGTGGACGAAAGCGGCGAGTCGAGGCCGCCGTCGCCCGCGGAGCGCTTGCGGCCGTCGAAGCGCCCGGACTTGATCATGCCGATGGACCTCTCGGTGAGGGAGAAGATCTGCGAGGCCAGGTGCTTGCAAAGCTCGGGAGACCCTCTCAGCTGCCCCTCGAGCTGCTTCACCAGCTCCTTGATGTGGCTCCGCTCGGTCACCAGCAGGCAGCTGCCTCCATTGCCCTCCATGCTCTCCCTCTCCTGCTCTCTCTTGCCGGTAGAAAATCCCTCTCTGGTTCTCAAGGTTGTGAAGCAGAAGACGAGCCAAGAATTGATCAACATGGTGTTGCAAATTGTAAGGCAAGAAAGAATTGCGCAAGGATTTTGCGGGGCGTGTGGAAGAGACAAATGGAAGAGTGATTGGAGTGGAGGTGAGAAGAGGCGGAGCACGGGGCGGCCTCCCCCATTCCCCATGGGCAACTGCTCCCCCTCGCCGCGCCGCCGCCGCCCGACGCCGCCGGGGTCCCCGCCTTTGCGCCGCACCGCCTCGGAGGGCATGAAGTGCACGGGCGTCGCCGCCTTGTAGAGGAGCGAGACGCGGAGCCGCCACGCGACGGAGCCGTCGGAGCCGTAGACGCGGACGACGCCCTCCGAGAAAGCTGGGTCATGCTGTCATGTCATTGCGAAAAGCTGGTAAAGCGTGGTGTTCACGTAGTATTCTCTGAGAAATCTCCTCAACCTCATTTTATAGTGTGCAAAGCTGGTAAAGCTGGGCTGTGAGGTCTTATCGCTGCGAAAAGCTGGCACGTGCGGTCATGTCGTTGCGCAAAGCTGGCGCGTTTGGTCTTGTCACTATGCAAAGATGGGCCACGCTGTCATGTCACTATGTAAAGCTGCATCGTCATGTCATGTCACTGAGGAAAGCTGGCACGTTCGGTCTTCTCACTGCGCAAAGCTGGGTCATGCTGTCATGTCATTGCGAAAAGCTGCGTCATCATGTTATGTCACTGAGGAAAGCTGGTACATTTGGTCTTCTCACTGCGCAAAGCTGGGCTGTCATGTCACTGCGAAAAGCTGCGTCATCATGTCATGTCACTAAGGAAAGCTGGCCCGTGCGGTCATATTGCTACGGAAAGCTGGCAGTGCTGTCATGTCACTGCGAAAAGCTACGTCATCATGTCATGTCACTAAGGAAAGCTGGCCCGTGTGGTCATGTTGCTGCGGAAAGCTGGCCTGTGTGGTCATGTCGCTGCGCAAAACTGGCTTGGCGGTGTACAAGGCCGTCCGCAGGCAGCTACTGCCATCATGTCATCGCACTGAGAAAAGCTAGCACGTGCGGTCATGTCGTTGTCGAAAGCTGGACCGTGCGGTCATGTCGCTGCGCAAAGCTGGCGTGTGCAATCTTCTCTTTGCGCAAGCAGGCGCGCACGGTCTTCTCTTTACGCTATAAAATAAATGGACGAGGTGGTGTTGGTTGGAAGAACTATCTTCTCTGTTGTAGAGTAAGCCACCATGACGGACACCGAGGGGCCAGTCGAACATGGGTCACCAAAGGAGGACCTTCCGCTCGAAAGAAAGGAAGATTTCTGCCCTACGTACCGCTTGTTGCCAAATAGGCGCGCTCAGCCAGTGTGGCCGAAATGCAAACACATGCAGGTGACAGAAGGCCATACGGATGGTAGTCAATGTTTCTTTCGATTCCCATACTCCGGGGTATAGGTTTGCACTCGTCTATTTTATTGTACTACTAATATAGCTTTGATGTTAACGTTCGTGTGTACCCTCCCCACAAAGGGTATATTTCGATGTACGTGCATACGTTGTGGGAGTGAATATTTGATTTGGAGGCACACATTGAGAGTCTTGAAGAGCAGAACGATGACCTCCGTCAGTAGGTGGAGCGCAAGAGGGGCAACGAGGAGGTCATCAACATAGGGAGTTTGTACAACCCAACATGCTGCTGCGTGAACCCTAGTTGTATATGTGCTTGCCACTACAACGACGGCTAGCCACGTCCGAGGCGGCCCCTCAGCAATACTCATGTGGGTGCCACGAGGCTCGTTCCACATATGGGCAACGATGTGTATGGTTGTACCGGTGTACTCAGCACTGTTGTTCGAAATAATTTTCAATGTTGTTAAGCATGTAATTTAATGGTTCATGCGTTGCTGCAGTTGCCATCAGTGCAGTTCACTGTTCGTTTGGTGTGCGTGTCGAGAAGGTAAGGAGAAGTAGAAGTAAGCTCGGCACAGTAGAAGTAAAAGTTTGCTACGTAAATAACAAACGTAAACAGTACATAAATAAATAGTGTACAGTAAGCACTACCATCCCCCAACAGCATCCCCAACACCCCCTCCATCGCCACCCTGGCCCCCTCCGTCTCCGCGTCCGCGTCCTCAATACGGCCCCGCTTGGCCGTCCTCCGCTGCAATGTGTGATGACGCCTAGACAACGTAAGACGATCAGGAGACCATCGCACCCACCCCTGAGCTGGTGGAGTGGGTTGCACCGCTGCCTGTGTGCCCTCCGGTGCACCGGTGAGGACACTCCCAGAGAGAACCTCTGGTGGTCTGCCCCGAGGTGCAGAGCCGGATGCTGGCCCGGGCTAGTCCGAAAAATACTGGTCCGGATCGTTTGGGCCCGGGGAGACACCCCATCCTTGCTTGGGGCAGAAAAGATCAGCAATAATAATATCGTTAGTTTGTTACATAAAGCATTGGGATAAAAGCGAGATCTGATGACGTGTACCCTCAGTTGGCACCATCGCATCCTGGAGGAGGGATGTACGGCGCAGAGTACAACCGTTGCGTGGGGAAGTCGGGGATGTGAGGAGTACAACCCCTGCTGTGCTCATCCAACAATGCTCATAATGCATCAAATTTTCTTCGCTGGTTCTGTAGCTAGCCTCTTGAATAGCTTCATCAACGGTTGTTTTGGGAACTGTTTGAAAAAGTTCACCCCTAGGTGACGAATACACTATCTGTTCCTCATGTCCGGCCAAGAAAAGGGCTCCTTAGGGTCTTCCTGAAGTTTTCTTATGGCCTTTACAATCCTGGCGTGGCGATCAAAGATTACACACACACCAGGACGAGTGCTGACAACTCCAACCCTGACATGTCTGAGAAACCACAACCAGCTTTCATAATTCTCGCTTTCCACGAATGCATGGCCGCGACAATATTTGGTTGTTGCCGTTAACGCCTATGGCCATCAGGATCTACCCCTTTTATTTGCCTATCAGAAAGGTCCCGTCAACTGAGATCACCAGCAATGTGTTCCTGAATGCCTTGATGCAAGCACCAAATGCTAACAAGGCTCTCTGCAACACCGCATATCCTGGTGGACTTGTGGATGGCTTGTCCTGCACAGCAATGTACGTGCCCGGGTTCCTGTCCTGCAACACCTTAAGCATACGAGGAAGATTGTCATACGCCACCTCGAAAGACCTGAAATATTTTTCCAATGCCTTCTACTTGGCACACCACACCTTCGCGTAGCTAATTTTGTACTTGAATTTCTTCTCGATAGCTTCCACGATATGCGTGGCCTCCATGTCTTTCTTCTACACTATCTCTCCGTACATCAAATTGGCTACAAAGGCGGACGTTAGGTTACGATGCCTTGTCAAAACACTGCTGAGAATGCAAGAGTGCGGCCCCACCTTCAACACAATCCAATGAGTCTCATACTTAGATCTACATGCGTGCACCCTCCAAGGACAACTAGCCTATTCGCACTTCATGGTGTACTGCTCCTGGCAAGATTTCACGATCCGAAAAGTCCGCTGTATTGAAAGGGCCCACAACTTGATGGCATCCTACAACGCTGCCTTGTCTGCAAACATAGAATGCAACCGAACCTCTGTCTCATGATACTCCCATGCTGATTCATGCTCATCATGTGCGGAAACACCCTCAGCATTAAACCGGTTCCATTCCTGCAGAACGGGAGCTTCATCCTCATTCGAACTGTCCACGTCGTCGTCTCGTACAGCTTTCTCTTCAGCCCATGCCATTTGGTCATCACAGTCCATTTGCTACACGATGTACTCAATATGTTCCTCTTCATCGGCTTGTCCTGTTCCCTCTGCATGGTTTGACCATTGTACCTCTCCCCCATGTACCGCATCAGCTTCATCACGAGCAACTTGATCCTCTTCGCCAACATGCGGGCTGCCCGAGCTGCTATCACCTCTCGGAGCAAGGCCGTACGCACGACCTTGCACAGCTTCTAATGAGCACGGTTGCACAAGCAGCACACACTCGTATCTACGACGCCGACACGCTTGCACAAACCCCTTCCACGCAACAGTGTGCAGCAATGTCCTCAACTCCCATCCAATGTCCATGGGAGAACAGCTCCAAAGCCCTTGCCCGATGACACTGCACACCTCGGGGTCCAACATAAAACTCCGGGTCAGCCAATGCATCACATCTGAGATTTGAGCATTCTCGCCATCCGGATGTACTAGAGTGGCTTGCAAAAAACCGCTCAAATCCACACCATTTGGACCTTCACGAACGGTTCCAGCACCGTAATGCACTCTCAATATAGTGGCTATTGGCATTGCTGATGTCGGCCTGCATATATGTTTGAATTTTGCAACATGCCAAATTGCATCGCACAATACCAAAGTACCGACGTACTGTAATTCACATTTCGCCGATCGTTCGCATGTCGTAACCCATTGCAACAAACGCATACTATGAACTTCCTATCAGTTTTTCCAACATTTTTCTAACGTTTCTACATACGAATTAATTAAATTCTAACAAAACTATTGTACTGCATTTTTTAATGCGTACAAATTAGCGAACGATTAATTTGTACGTTACGGTGACTGAATTTTCTATAACTACAATTTCGTACGCATGCAAATTTCATAAAGATGCTAATTTTCTGAAACTATGTTCTCTAATTTATACACAACTACACGCTTCTATGTCTGCTAATTTTCTAAAACTACATTTTAACTAAATTTTGTATACCAAAAATTTAACTATTTCTATCTACGTCTACAATTTTCTACTAACAATAACAATCATATACAATATTTCTATCTACATCTACACCTACTGTTGCATCTTCTCTCCTCTCCGTTTCTATGGCTACTAATTTCCTATAACTGCGTTAACTAAATTTTCTATCCTAAAAATTGAAGTACTTATATCTACATCTACAATTTTTACTAACACTAATATTAAATAAAAAAATATACTGCAAAAACAACATTACAAAAAATATCTAGATCTAGTTCTTCCTCTTCTCTCCTCCCTCTCCTTTTCTCCCTCTCCTCTCCTTTCCTCCTCTCCCTCTATTCTTCCTCTCCTCTCCTCTTCTCCCTCTCCCCTTGTCGCCTACCGTTGGGTGACTGGAGCTCCAGTCGCCCAACTGTTCGGCGATTGGAGCTCTAGTCGCCCGCCTGTTGCACGATAGCAATTATTCGCCTAACGGTTACCATATTGCCCATGTGTTGCCCACCGTTGGGCGATTGGCTCTAGTCGCCCCCACAGTTGGGCGACTGGAGCCTATTTGTGTAAAAAAAAAGTTGCCGCAGGTATATTTCTGTAATTTCAAATAAAAAATTGAATATTCATACGAAAAATTCGTGAACCAAATGCATGCTTGATTGGGTTGGAATGAGATGCTTGAACAACAATTGAAGGACACAAAGGTTCAGTTGGACACTTCGTTTTAACATCTTCACCATATGCATGGGACCCAAAATGTTACTGCAGAAAAATTTTCTTTTGTATTACATATTTGGAGAAATCAATATCACCATGGGAACCAAATTGTTACAATACCATGGGACCCGGTGAAAATTGGCGAATTAGAAGGTGTCCTGCACTATGTCATGTTAGCCAGTTTGATCATGCTAAATATAATGGTACATGTTGGGGAAATCACCCCAGGAAGTCTAGACGAACGATGGTCGTCAATCTCTTATGATCACACACACACACACGCGAACATGAGTAGACACAAGTCGAATTTTGCGACACGATGCAATGCGATGTGTCTGTGTCCTTTTCTTCTTTCTTATATAGAGGAGCAACACACACGACTTTGAAATCAACACGGCATACCATGCTAGAATCCAATACAGAAACTGCTCGACTTTTCATTTACAACCTCTCTGAATCTAAACAAATTCTGACTCCTGACCCCTTACGACTGCTACAACTATGACTTATGACCATTACAGAACTTGAACGTGGTCATAGATTCGACTAGACCTGAAGACAACTAGTTTAACTCTATCAATCTCCTCCTTAAGCTTGTTGTATTCTGTCTTCGATGTTTTGCACACCGATCTTCTCTCTCATCTCCACAAACTTCATTCTTCCGAGTGATTTGGTCATGATGTCTGCGTGTTGGTCTTTCGTGCAGACATGTTGCACTTCGATCACCCCCGACTCCACACATTCTCTTATGTAATGGAACCGAGTGTCGATGTGTTTGCTTCACTCATGGTAGACTGGGCTTTTGCACAATATAATTGCCGACTGATTATCACTCTTCAAGGTTACCTTCTTAACCTTTGTCTTCAATATGTTAGCCAACAACCGACCTATCACAAGCTACAATGTACTCTGATTCACACGAAGACAGTGTAATCACCTTCTGCTTTTGCGAACATCAGCTGGCTGGGCTCGACCCCAGGAAAAACACCATGCTCAAAGTACTCTTCCGATCATCTGTATCACTAGCTAGATCACTGTCTGAGTAATCGACTAGCTCCAAACCTTCTTCCTTCTTCTCATAGACACACCCGTAATTCAGCGTTCCTTTGATGTACCTTAGGATGCATTTTACTGCACCCATATGCTTTGTTGTTGGATTCTCCATGTACCTGCTCACCATCCCAACCGAGAATGCCAGATCTAGTCGTGTGTGTTGCAAGTACCTCAAGCTTCCGATCATGCTTCTATACAAAGTCTTGTCTACGGGCGGGTTTGTGCTGTCTTTGCTCATCTTCAGGTGGGGTTCCATTGGAGTTTGCGTTGGATTGCAGTCCTTCATGCCGCATTTGTGCAACACTTTTGTTGCACATGCGGTTTGGCTGAGAGTAATCTTCCCGGAGTATTATCGTACCTCAATGCCTAAGTAGTAGCTGAGTAACCCAAGGTCGCTCATGCTAAATAACTTATTCATCTGGCATTTGAAGCTATTGATGTCCTTGATACTCTCTCCAGTGATAATCAAGTCATCCACATAAACTCCAACCAATAGACTCCTTCCCTGGTTCCGTTTGTACACTGCATGCTCTAACCGGCACCTTTCAAAGTCGAGTGGCACCAGAGACTCGTCTAGCTTCACATTCCAAGCTCTCAGGGCTTGACGCAGACCATATAGTGCATTGTGCAGTCATAGTACCTGGTGTTCATATCCTTTCTTCTCAAAACCTGGAGGTTGCATGGCATAAACTTTTTCCAGATCACCATTGAGGAAGGACGACTTCACATCCATATGATGAACGTCCCATCCTTCTTATGCTTTGATCACAATAAGTATTCGTACTATTTCTAGTTGTGCAACAGGGGCAAAGACTTTGTCAAAATCAACTCCTTGTCATTGAACACATCTTTTTGCAACTAGCCTTGCCATGTGTTTTATGACCATGCCTGGGTGTCCTTCTTTATCTTATACACCTACTTCAGTCCAATCGACTTGTGATTGACTGACAATGGAACAAGCTGCCTAGTTCTATTTTCTTGGATAGTAGACATCTCCTCCTCCATTGCTCTTCTCCACTCTGGCTTTCTTTCCGCTTCTTCGAAGTTCGCTGACTCCTCCTCTCTGAGCAAGCAAAACTCAAAGTCTTCCAGCTCGACCGGAGATGTGGCATCGTAGAGGTTTTTAATGTCATGCTCCCATTGAGGTCCTTCAGACGAGCTTGCATTGAGCTCCAATCTTCACGTAGCACCAGATGAGACTGGCGCTCTCACCGTCACTACTGGAGTGTGCGGCGTAGTTGAGCCAGGAAAGCCAGTTCCCGTGTTTGTACCTCCCGTGGTCATACCTGGAGTTTCTGCAATGTGGTCGTGTCCTCCGACTTCATTATCCATGGTCGTAGCATCGGAAGTTACCATGTTGTCGTTAGGATCTACGACCACGTTGTGGTCAGATCCTCCGACTTCTCCCACCATGGTCGGTGCGTCGGTTACATAGTCATCGAGACCTACATCAGTGTTAGGAGGATAGTGCACTGTAAAGATGTCTTCCATAGGTCGTACCTCTTACGAGGGATCTCTGCTTCACTCCCACTTCCTCTCCTTCTCAAAACCAGCGCCACGAGTCACCACGACTTGTCGCGTCACTGGATCAAACATCCGATAGCCTTTTGTCTTCAAATCATACCCAATGAACACCATTGGCTTGCTTTGATCTGCCAGCATGGAGAGGTGAGGTGTGGTAGTTTTTACATGTGCGACACACCCAAAAGTGTGGAGATGACCCACACTTGGCTTGCGGTCGTATTAGGTTTCGTAAGGAGTTTTATCGATGTCGCTTTTCGTTGGCACTCGATTTAGGAGATAAACGGTAGTTGAGACCACTTCCCCCTAAAAATCTCCTGGGACACCCATGCTTTTCAATAGACTCCTTGCCATATCGACCATCGTCTGATTCCTCCTTTTGACCACTCTATTCTGTTGGGGCGAGTAAGGCGTCGTCAGATAATGCCTAATTCCTAGCAGCTTATAGTAGTCATCAAACTTGTTTGAGGTAAACTCGCCAATATGGTCGGCGTGCAGAGCTTTCAGCTTTATATGCTTTTCCATCTTGACTGCAGCCTTAATCTTCTTAAATGCCTCGAATGCTTCATCTTTGCTTCAGAGTAACACTAGCCACATATACCTTGTATAGTTGTCAACCACCAGTAAGAAGTAACTATTTCCACCGTGCGTGGTCAGAGTGATTGACCCGCATATGTTACCATGACATAACTCGTGATGCACGACTTCTTGGTACTGAGATGTGGTCAGAAACGGGTTCTGATGTTACTTGTCAATCAGACAACCATCACAGATGCGATCCACGTGCTTGATCTCTGATGTTGCTTGCCGATCAGACAACCATTGTAGATGCGATCCACGTGCTCGATCATGGGCATGCCTTGTACTATCTTCTTGTGAGCCAAATCCTTTAGAGCATGGAAGTTAACATGCCCGTACCTAGCATGCCATCTTCATGCTTCTTTTGTGCTCTTTACTAGAAGACACTCTAGGAGAGCCGGATTGATGTTCAACACATATATCTAGTTCTTTGATCTGTTCACCTTGGCCAATAGCCGCTGAGTTCTGTCTAGGATAGACATTACTCCTCCTTTGACCACAATCCTACAGAAGTTTTCATCCAACTGTCCGAGGCTAATGATATTGCTTCTCAGCCTTAGGATGTAGTAAACATTCGTGGGAATGCGATGTTCACTCGTGGAACACTCCAATAGTATTGAGCCCCTTCCTTGTATCTCCACAGCTGAACCATCTCCAAATTTGACTGAGCCTTTTATCTTCATGTCAATCTCAGCAAACTTTTCAATGCATCCGGTCATGTGGTTGCTTGCGTTGGTATCTAGATACCAAACCTTATTTTGGATGCCGCTCAACTTCGGCGTCACCTTCTCTTCATGTAGAAACACTTTTCATTCAGGCGTTGGGATTGTATGGATGAGTTCACACACTTCGATCATTAGTAGCTGGGAGTCATCGTCGTTCTGCTTCATTACAAGATTTGCCCTTGCTCTTCGGTTTGGCTTTGGACACTCTTTCGCAAAGTGCCCGTACTCATTGCAGTTGAAGCATTTGACCTTGGTATTGTCAAAGTCTGGCGGCAATCATTCATCGCCACCTCAATTGCCATCTCCTCGACCACTACCTTGACCACGACCGCATCCCTGTCCTCTTCTGTTATGACAACCTCTTTGAGCATAGCTCGAGCCCTCGTTCTTCTTAGTCTTCGAGCTCCTCTCTTCCCTCTTATTTTCTGCAAAGAGTAGCTTATCTCCTCCATCCTTCGAGTGTCGTCGACCCTTGTGTCCTTCCTCAAAAGTTCTAAGACGACTGATCGCTTCTGAGACCGACATTATTTCAACATCGCCAAACTATTCAATCATGCTGATAATCTAAAGGAATCGGTTTGGAACTGAGCTGAACAAATTTTCAACCACGTCGCTTTCTTCTAGCTTCACGCCGAGCGAATGGATCTCACCCACCAGCGTGGTGAGTTTCATGGAGTACTCGGTGATCTACTCCGAGTCTCCCATCTGTAGCTTGCTCAATTGTTGTTTGAGCACTTGTGCTCGTGCCTTCTTAACGCGATCTTTGCCTATTCACATCTTCCTGAGTGCGCTCTAGGCTTCTTTCGCCGTCTACTTCTCAGCAATCGACATCATCATGTCGTCTGGCACAGCTTGCGAGATAGCCACCATCGCGCCTTGATCCTTGTCGCCGTCATTTCTCCATCTTCAACCGTCGACCAAACCCCTAGCGAACGCAAGATTAACTTCATCTTGATAGCTCATATACCGTAATCCATTTCACTTAACATCGGGTATTGAATCGGGATCGTGATGCTTCTTGTCGTCGGCTTGACGAGTACGCCTATCTTCGATGGATCGAGTACGTCGCCCGTGTTCTTGATGAGCTCTCCTGACTTCGACTAGTTACTTGCGTTGCCAGCCATTGCTTCGTCCCCTTAGGCTTTGATACCAATTCTTGGGAAAATAGCCTAGGGAGTCTAATGAATGATGGTCGTGAATATCTTACGATCACACACACGCGAACACGAGTAGGCACAAGTCGAATTTTGCGACGCGATGTAATGCGATGTGTCTGCGTCCTTTTCTCCTTTCCTATATAGAGGAGCAACATACACGACTTTGAAACCAACACAACATACCATGCTAGAATCCAATACGGAAACCGTCCGACTTTCCATTTATGACCTCTCTGAATCTAAAGAGACTCTGACTCCTGACCCCTTACGACTGCTACAGTTTCCTTACGACTTACGACTGCTACAGTCCTTACGACTTATGACTTACGACCATTATAGAACTTGAACGTGGTCGTAGATTCAACCAGATCTGTTTACAACTAGGTTAACGCTATTAGTACATGCCATCTTATTGTTATGTTCCCTCGGTGCTGGTTTTTTATGTTGCGGTTACTATGCTATGCTACGGAATCTAATTAGTCAGGGGAATCGGGAGAAAAAAAACCTATCAAACTGATTTAGCTATGCATGCACCATATAGAACCTCAACATGATGTTGTAAAGTATCAGAGGTAAAAATTTTGTAGCTTTCCCCAGGAAAAAGGTCTCCAAAAATTATATGATTGTACAGGGACACGTATGCTTGTCCTTTGCCACTCCTATCTTTTGTTTTTGAGGCCTTTGAGATTGAGGACACATCTAAAGAAAAGTTTGATATACCCGGTTAAAGCTTATGACGTTTCAATGTTGTCTTGTTCATATTGGGAATATGCATGGTCCCAAAATCGGTTTCCCGCGTGTTTGGTGATGTGCTTTGGTCGGTACTCGCTGCACCATTGTTTTGTTTTGGGTTGTTTCTGGTGTTTTTAGGGTAAGACCTTAAGCTACTCTGTTTCACACTGAAATTAAAGTACCGGCTGGTATGAAAAATCATCAGTGCAATCATGAGCACATTTCTCATATTTTGTTGTCTCTTTTACACTTACATTTCTCTGAGTGCATTATATCCATATGTTCAGAGTTTGTGTCCACAGAGGACAGGTAAATCATCCCTTGTGAATAAAATAAGAGGGTCTTACTAAAGTTATATTCTTATGACATCCGGTACAACCCTGAAACTGAGCGTGAGACCTAATTTTCACTCTGTTTCACACTGAAATTCAAGTACCGGCTGGTATGAAAAATCATCAGTGCAATCGTGAGCACATTTTCTCATATTTTGTTGTAGAACACTTACATTTCTCTCTGCGTGCATTATATTCATACATTCAGAGTTTGTGCCCACAGAGGACAGGTAAATCATCCCTTTCGAAAAAATTTAAGAGGGTCTTACTAAAGTTATTTTATTATGACATCCGGTACAACCCTGTATGATCAATGTTGGTCCCGAGTCTTCTATTACTGTTCTAACAATGATTATGTCCCATCATAATTAGTGCTAGTGTCAGCCAGACAATCATACATGAATTGATATTGAACGGATCAAACGCAATCGAATGAAATTGGCTTATTTACAATGACCCGTTAACTTACTGACATCCTCCCAAAACTGCTAGAATCTTACACTAGTAGAGAGAGAGAGAGAGGAATTATTTTAAAGGCCAATTGGCCATGATGCTGACCAATTCAATCCTGTCCCTTTGCATGCTCGAACAGGAACCACACGAGCAGCTATTCGTACACCCGTCGATCCAATGGAGAGTATAAAGTATGAAAACTACTGCCCGAAAAAGTATTATATACTTCCGATAGTTGTCGTTTAGCCACAACGTGTAACACTCCGTCCATCTTCTTAAGCCTAAAATACCATCATCATTACATATTTTTACCATTTTTATCAACTGCTAGTAGTTTTAAACAAATACTACTTTATTTATATTACAGTGACTAGATAACCATCATACCATTTTAGTTATAACTGGGTCAGGTGGGGCGCCAGCCCCCCTACTGCTGGCCGGCCGTGTGTACCTCTTTCATCCCCTACAGCTCTACGCTAGCCATATGAATGATCTTATCAAGTTTAAAAAGCCTTTGCATGATGAATAAAATTGTATTTGTAGTGGTGATTATAAGCCACAACAACATCTTGGCTCTTGGCGTGGAGCCTCTCTCCCTCTCGTGTCTACAAGTCTATCATAGGCCGACAACTCGGTATTCAGTAAACTGGTCAGTAAGTCCTATTAGGCCCCTCCAAATTTTGATTCTGGGTCCACCACTAGTTATAACTTTAACATGGCATACCAGTAGAGTCTAAAATACACTAACAAAAGATGGTATATGAAGTGTTGTTGATACGTGAAATTATTCATATGCTACTCTCGCCCGTGTCTATCATCCTTAACGATCACCTAAAAAACAAAGTAAGAGTGATTTCAAAGACTCAACAAGTATATAATAGAACGATAAACGCTGTCAAATCATGTAAACAATTTAACCAGCCATAACATACTCTGCATGCATTAACATGTTCATATTTCCATTTTCATGTTCCAACATTGTCTTACCATTAGTGCAATGTAGCACTACTCTAAATGCTAATTTGCTCATCTCATTGCATATACTGGTATTGCAAAGTGAACACCCATCAATGTTCACCCAAAATCTTGGGCCTGCCCATATCAGCCAGGGGCCTCTCCACCCCTGTGGAGGCCTGCCGAAGTAGGTCTTACTGGATCCACCCAAGCGAATCCCAGTTCTCATTTCATGAGTGCACATGATGCGAATGCATATACCCATTGTCATTATCATTGCCATTTTCATCAGTATTATCATTGGTAGAGTGGCATCGCTACTCACCCGTTCCGTTACCATTGTCATCATTAAATAAACGTCATCATACCATGTAAACATCACAATTCCATATAAACATCATCATATTATATAAACATTGCATGTTTTGTAAACTCTACGGTCTACCGCTGTGGCGACCCCGGGCGAGGGAGCGCCCGTAGTCACCGCATGTGTTCTGTACTAATCCCATGATCAGTAGCTAGTACACACATTCATATCATTGTGATCACATCTATACACATCGCACATAAATAGCTTACATAAAAGACATGATATTATATGTACGAGGCATAAAAGAGTATATACACAAAAGGTCGACCGGCCAAATGACCAACAAAGTCTCAAACAAAAGTAGTGGAAGTCTAATAACAAAAGTATCCAGTGATTTGCCATCATAACCCGTAGGCAACCGACTGGAGTCAAACCCTAGAAGGATCCCTCATTGAATTCCCCGGTACCAGGGGAGAAATATGCATCGTTGGGTACGGAATCTTCATTCTCTGATGAACAATAATTTAAGCAATGTTGAGTACATTGTGTACTTAGCAAGACGTGTAGTGTATCGCAAAATTTTACATATATGCAAGGCTGTTAAAGGATGATCGAGACTCTATACTAAGTTATTTTCAGCATGAGGTAGGTTTCATTTTGCAATACCACTAAGTAATAATTTGCGAGCGGAGTTGTAAAGAGCATTTAACATGTAATAAAATAACATTTGCATAATTTCCATAACATTAGATCAAAATATTCGCAGCCCTCCTCGGCTATGAGCATCGCATCATTTCCAACCTTAGGCATGGCACACGGTTGCATACACACTATCCCATATGTTTAGTGAAACAGTTTTAAAAAGAAAAACTATACCCTTTGTAGCTACATCCAAGCTTGCTTATGACCACAAGCACGGCTATTTAAATATTTTTTAACACTCTACAGAGGTTGTACAGCTTTACCCACATGAGATAATCAATTGTATTGTCAGCAACTTCAAGCTTCATTTGGCGTGTGACGAAAGTTGATTACCTCATAGCCTTTAGATCATTTAATCCTAACCTTGCACCAGCCCAAATGAACATGGAACCTCTCTTAGGTACACCCCTAAGAAAGCATTCGAATCCTCATTTAGGTATACCCCTAAATGAAGACCCTCACTTAGATCCATCCCCTAAGTGGGCATTTATCGTTGCTTTAAAACCTTGGCCCGAGCGCCTTGGTGTCAGGGGCCCTACGAGCAAACCTAACCGGAGTGCCCTTACTACTTTTGTGCCTACCACAATACAAAGCTAGACCTAGACAACTTAATCAGCTAAATGCCAGAGCCCATATAGCATATGTGGTCGTACAGTGTGACATAGATGTGCAACAATAGCATCGGTCCTTAATTGATTCGGGCGAGAATCTCCCCCTATATACAAGTGAGATTCCCTCTTACATTTGATAGTGTATCATATAACTCGCCCGCGTCCAAAACTAGGTTTTTTTTTCATTTTATTTGATACTAAAGTAACAAGATTGCCCCTTTGGTTCAATATTTTTAAAACCATCATCCAACGTGAAGATTGTTCGAAAGCTCAAACTTAGTAGAAATAGTGCTTGGCTAAGCATCTAGACCATATATCAATGTAGTATTCCCAACTGATAGTATACATTATCTAAATCATATCCTGGAGTTTACAACAGTGCGATATGAAGTTTTCAAGGAGATTCAATGCATACGAGTGGTCGTAACTATCATTACCCATGGTATAGCAGTTTTAACAAAACATATACACATGCATAATAGATTTTGCAATAAATATACAATAATTGAAATACTGGGATCAACATGGTTAAAGGGGGTGCTTGCCTTGCTCTTATTGCTCAGAAAATGTTTCGGATGTGCTCTCTGCGTCGTCTAGCGTGCAGTCGTCTAACTAGTAAATAAATATAGATAAAAGCAAATAAGAGCCAAATAAATAGAGATAAGACTCAAATGTTTTTGTAAATTCAGAACGATCTTGTTTTTATAAAACTTTAGAAGAAAAGATCACTAAATTTGGAGTTCATATGCAAAAGTTATTGAAGTTTGAGATTTTGCTTGATTTGAATTGTTTATTCTCGGTGAGTACAGAGCTATTTATGACTATAAACTCTGGATGCTTCGAGTATCTGATGAGGCAATGGGGTCCCAATCTTTCAATGAGAAGGATAATTTCGAATGGCGATGATCAACTCTCAAGATCTAGGCTACGAACTCATCACGTACGAACCAAGCAATCGCTGAACTAATCATCAAGTCGTTATCAACCATGCCAAGAGCGCGGTTGACATGACCATGAAGGTCTATTCCTGCATGCAACCGAAGAACACGCAAGAACAAGATCACAAGCAATCTGAAATTGCAAATATATAAATTGAGTTCAAAAGGTGGGATTCCGCTGAGGTTCTTTATGGTTGTTCTAGTCGACACAAGCGAAGAACAAATGTTTTCACAATGAAAAACTAAGCAAACGAAATCCGAGAAAACTAGAAGGGTGCGGCATCCTTAAATAGGGATGGAAAAGCCGCACAAAACTAAGAAAAAAGGATGGTACTATTCATGATACTGTTCACATGAACAGTACATCCGTGAACATTACGGGCCTAGATGGGGGGCACCTCCCCTTTGGGCCCAAGCATTACAAGGCCCAATTTGACCGAAATAGTTGATGCAACATCTTATTTTGATTATTATGGTTTGCACAGGAAGAATTTGAAGTAGGGACTAGATCCATTAGAAAGAAGACGAGAAAAGCTTTCTAACAAGTACTCGTGGAGCTCAAACGGACTCCGTATTTGAAAGTTATGCACATTTGAAGTTGGGCCTATCAGGCTGAATCCGAATTGATCTGGAGGTCGAATTGGATTCCAAAACCTGTCTAACTTGAACTCTTGCTTCAATTGGTCCAAAAGTGATGTGGTACTACAAAAATATATATTTTCATCATTACGTAGTATCATATTCTTATTTAAAATATGTTGAAACTGAATGAACAAATTTACCTTTAGTTCAATCGTGATATTGGGCACTATGGTTGTATGTGTTTGTGGTGTGGCCACATCATCCTCCCTTTCTTCATAGAAAACCATCATCGGTTTTAACATATGTGTAGTCTCATGTATTGCATGATCTTGATCATAAATCTTGGTACATGATAACAAACGCAACAAACTCTCATTATGTAATATCATAAGTTCTTTATCAAACAAAGTAAAACCTCTTTGAAATGAGCTCAACTGATAATTTAAGTGATGCGTAGGAGCTCCTGTAATTGGAACAACACACATAGTAAATATGGTTGTATCCATAGGATATATGTTCTTATCATCCTCCCCTTCTTGAAAACAAAACCGTTCTCGGCTTTTGATAAGCTGAAAGTAGGGTAACAAAGAAGCCAAGGTGTATGCATATATATATATATATATATATATATATATATATATATATATATATATATATATATATATATATATATATATATATATATATATATATATATATATATATATATATATATATATATATATATATGTCATCCACACTTCTCCTATTTAGCACATCAATAACATCCGAAGGTGTAGTAAACAAGGAGAACAACACATATGCATGGTATATGTATGAATCAATGATGGTGTTAGTCTCGTTGTTTTGCACAAACCATTTAGTACAACAGCAGCTATAAGATGTATACATTATAATATTGTCATTCACATCATTCTCTCTTCCATGAAGAAAAATTATCCTCAATTTTTCTAAGGACATAGACAAGATATCAAAGGGCATAACCCGATCAAGTTGTTCAAATATGGGGAGAAAATTTTTAGTGCTTTCCATGCTTCAACTGTGCTACTCAGATCGCTTGTATATGATTGTACATCAAAGGATGAATAAGTAGGCTTATGAAATTTTTCTAAATAACAAGGACTATTGTTGAGACTCAACACATTGTGATCATGATATGGAACCAAAAATTGTTTATCCAAAATATGCAATTTCAATTCAGCAAGCTTGTCACATGTAATTCATATTCGATAAACATAGAACTTGTCATCTACACCATAATATCTGTTGTAGGGGTGGCCCCCACCTAAGTCCAGCAGGCCTGCTAGAGAAATATAAGGCCCAAAATGGGGCATGTGTAATGACATGAGTGCCCTTGAGGGGAACACTCGGATGTAAGGGTATAATTGTAAAAGCACTTCCCATGTGGACATATATATACAACACAGGCCATGGGGAGAAGCCCGAAGCCATTACTCACCTAACTCTCCACTACCATACTCTCTCTCTCTCTCTCTCTCTCTCTGTTTGGTCTGTAGCCACGACAGTTTGCGCCGTCCGTGGGGAGGACAAGGGTAAGCCTCCAAGTCCGAAGGAGGATGGCACCAAAGAAAGCTTCACCATCGGCGGCGAAGAAGAAGGGGGGAGCGACGAAATCTCGTGTCAATACCAAGGCTTCGGCGTTGGCAGCCGCAGGTACGGGTGGCGGAGCGAGTGCGACGATTGTGAACACCGACGTTCACAACGCGACGCCTGACCCCGCCACCACCGCCGCGACGACCAACCCCACCACCAACGACGTGACGCCCTACCCCGCCACCACCGCCGCGGCGGTCAACCCCGCCACCATCGCCGCGCCGCCAGACCTCGCCACCACCGCCGCGACGACCAACCCCACCACCAACGGCGCGACGCTCGACCCCGCCACCACCGCCGCGACAATCAACCCCGCCACCGTCGCTGCGGAACCGCCCCACGTATGGTGGGTAACCCCGCAGTAGGCACCACAACAATCGCCAACAGCGCCACCCGGGTGGTTGGTGGTGGCAATGCAGGCGCGTCTACTTTCCCACCCGGCGCAGGAGCGGTGAGTGGTCCCGGCGACGACGTGGGCTTCGTCACCGGCTCCAGGGTCCTCCGCGACAGTGCTGCGGGAAGCCTGGGCGAGCAGGCCGTGGTCGCCGCCGTCCCGGTCCCGCCGCCGAGCGTACCAACAGCCCCAACCACGTCCACGGTGGAGACCGCCCTGCTGGCGGCCCTCAGCGCATTTCAGCGGGAGCTGACAGACCTCCGCAGGGCCGTGCGAGACATACAAGAGGCTCGGAGCCAACACGCCCCACCGGTGGTTGCATCCGAGCCCACTCCGGAGAGGGCGGATAGCCGCGACGCTCTTACGTCCAGTCGCGCCCCACTACGACGCGTGGACCCAGAGTCCCCGCTCTCTGCGGGCCTGCAGCAGGCGGCATGGCCTGAGGACTTCAAGTTCCCGAGTGACATCGAGGCGTATAAAGGTGACACAGACTCGCGAGAATTCGTACGCGTGTACAAAACCGCCATCAAAGCCGCTGGCGGAGACGACACCACGAAGGCAAAAGGACTCCCCCTCGCATTACAAGGGGTGGTGCTCTCTTGGTTCTTCACCATCGAGCCGCAGTCCATCTACGCGTGGGAGCAGGTCTACGATCGACTCTACAACAACTTCCAGGGAAACTACTTCGCAGTCAAGCAAAAACCTGAGGAAAGGCTCCGGGATTACTTCAAACACTTCACGAAAGTACGTTGCCAGGTCAAGCACGTCAACGAAACAACCATCATCAATGCAGCGATAAAAGGCCTCCGCCCGGGACCGATGGCCAAGTACAACGCGAGCAAACCAATCAAGATGGTCGCGAAGCTCTTCGACAAGATGGAAGAATACAGCAGAGCAGAAAAGGACGCGCGGCGGCACCACGGTGACGACTCCGACACCAACCAGGCGGAGGGCTCGGCAAAGCACGACGGCTCGCCGAAGCAGGGCTCCTCGAAAGGCAAGCGTAAGCAGGAGTAATCGAAGGACGCCCCCGAGCGCAAGGATATCCAACACAAAGACTCGTCGGGTGACAGGCCCAAGCGCGACCAACGCAAGTCTAGGAAACCTCGGTACGTCTTCGACATCGAGGGCGGCTCCGAAGACAACGCCTCCGCTGGTCGGGGTGGCAGAGGGCGCCGTGGCCAGGGGCAGGTGCGTGGGCGGGGTCGCGATGACAGAGCCCGCGAAGAGTACAACGACCAGCACCATGGGCAGTGGTGCGAAGTCCATGGCCGGGGCAACCACGACACGCGGGCTTGCGCCACTATCGCAGCGCTCCGGCAGAGCGTCGCCAGAGATAAAAACCCGGAGGCACGCGCGCCTGTTGTGGCTCACGTCCAACACCCCCAGGACCAAGGAATACAGCCTCAGGAAGGCCCCCTGCGGATCCAGGCCCATGTGCAGCAGCCTCGGGAGGGCCTCCTACAGTTGCAAGCCCCGGAAGGAGCCCAGTGTAGGGTCATAAACGTCATTTTCAGAGGCTCCTTGCTGGAGTTCGCCTCGGCGCAGCAGCGGAAGGCCTATGCGAGGAGGCTGCACCACGTCGCGGCATACCCAGCGCAAGCGCTACCGGAGTGGGCGCAACACAAAATCACGTTCACGCCCGCTGATGCGGAAGGCGTGGAGTTCCCCCACCAAGACCCCCTGGTCATCTGGGTCCTCATGGCAGGATGCGAAGTCAGACGCGTCCTGGTCGATGGAGGAAGCTCTGCGAATATCTTGTTCGCCGCGGCCTTCGACCAGATGGGGATCCCCTGAAGTCGGTTGGGCCCTTCAAGCATCCCGTTGCAGGGCTTCGGGGGGCAACCCCTGCGAGCATTGGGCCAGATATGCCTCCAAGTCTCCTTCGGCCAGCACGACAACGTGAGGAGTGAGGACGCCACCTTTGACGTCGTCGACATTCCGTACCCTTACAACACCATATTGGGGCGGCCAACCTTGAACTCTCTCAGGGAGTGTCGTGGTCTCCACAGGGACTAGACTGAGGCTACCGGTGCTCAACTAAAGCTAGGCCAATCAAAACGGGGGAGAAAACTAAACTACCGAATGGACTCTAACTCGCACGGACAAAAACGACGAACGAACTAAACAAACGAAAGACTACGGAACGAACGACCATACGAAAGGACGTCGTACGACCGAACGAACAATACAATGAGAAACTAAACGAACGACGCACGAACGACAACGACTACAAGAACGACCGACCGACGACCTAACTAACTACCAACCGCGAGAAAGAAGGAGGAAGTCGAGAAGCACTGGGGGAGTCTAGAAGCACGGAGAGAGTCGAGAGAGAAAGCGAGGGAAGACGGTCGACGCTAACTAGACGACAGCGGCAAGACAACACAACAAAATACAACGACTTCACGACCTCGCTAACGACCAACCGCGCAAAGAAGAAAAAGGGGGAGGTCGAGAAGCACAAGGGAGGATTAGAAGAAAAGAGGGAGTCGAGAATAACAAAAGAAAGGGAACGAAAACGGTCGCCGGTTCGCTAATCCGCACAAACAAACACAACGAGATCCACAGATACTAACACTAACAACTAACTCAGAAGCTGAAATGACAAATCATTGAACACAAGAACTCACAAGCTAATACTATAATTTCTACCAACACAGCTCACAATTAACACTACTGATAATACTACTAACTACTAACAAATCACAAATTGCACAATTATCACAGAGCACATATCACAGAACTCAAATTAACTGGGCACATGCATACATCACAATGAGACATAACATAACACAATCACATTGCTGCCCAAATATTCACAGTTCATATAGCATCACTAATCAACAGTATAACAGTGCATACATAACATAAATTAGCAGTCAACAATACGCAATTACTGAGCAGTAATTAAGAGTAGCAAAGAGATAATGGGAGAGAATCTAGAGATGAACCAAAGAAGGAGAAGTAGCATAGGAGGAGGGGGTCGGTGCAGATGAAGCCGTATAAGTCCCAGTCGCCGAGGTTGGTGGCGATGAAGATCGGCGGTGATGGCGTAGGGGAGTATGCGCACTGCTTGAGGGAGAGGGGCGATGTAGGACAAGAGGCGCGGTGGCGAGGTCGTCGGTGAAGGAGTAGATGGTGAAGCCGCAGTGGAGTGGAGCCGAAGAGGGAGTGTTGTCGGACTCGGTGGAGTGGGGCGATTGGCTACCGGTGGTGGAAGATCAGTGGTGGCCGTAGAGGCGCTGGTGGCGGGTGGACCCCGGCGAGGTAGAGAGAGGAGATCAGCCGGTGGTTAGTGGAGTAGGCGGAGCAGATGGGGAGGATGGCGCACCGGAGGGGGAGCAAGGTGGGCGCAGATGCAGAGCGGCGGCGTAGAGGAGTATTCTGCCGGATGTGGAGGGAGAGCAAGAAGGCGGCGCGGATGGGGAGAAGTTGGCGGCGCACGGATGGCGGTGGATCGGGATGTGGTGGCGCGGTGGCGAGCCGAAGGTGCTGCGGCGGTGGTGAGATGGCGCAGTGAGGAGCGATGGAGGCGTACCGGTGAGCTGCGGCCCGGCGCTCGCCGGCGGCCGGACGTGGAGGAGAAGGGAGGAGGAGCAAAGGGGGGCGAAGGGAGAAGAAGCCGGGCTCAAGTTGTTCCCAGGCAGCGGCGCTAGGGTTATGAGGGGATTGGGAATTGGTTGTTTTGCGATTTAGTCCACCAGGTCTTCAGAAATTGCAATTAAGTTCTTCCCCCATGGGATTTCTTCTGTTTTAGACCTCCAGAGCTCCGATTTCTTCGCGGATAGATCCTACGCATCCGTGACGGCACGTACAACTGTACGGAGCAGTCCATTTTTGTCGTTTATGCGCCTAGTTCGCGTCGGCCTGCGGAAAAGTACAAAAAAATGTAAGATGGTCCATTTTGAGCAATTAAATATGGAAAAGCGTGTAAATGATGATAAATGATCTCGAAATGTGAAAAATAATGTGGTAAAATGACACGTAAATATATGTAAAAATGACGCATGTCATACCCCCAAGCTTTAAACGTTTACTTGTCCTCAAGTAAATGGCATGAATTATCGAACCCGGACAACAAGTAATCATGGTAAAAGACTAGATAAATGTATGTAATAAGCCAAGAAGCATATAGCAATGTAAAATGAGATTGTCTAATTCGAGTTTTGAGGACCATCTAAGATGAGAATGAATATTCAAGCAAAGATGCCAAAGTGATAACTATAGCATTTGACCAAATCAAGTTTCAAGTGTCGAAATGCACTAAGTGATCACATGAATCCAACCAAAATTGTAAGGCATCGAAACTAGGTATAACATCAAGAATGAGCATAGCAAAGAGTCATGCTAAGGCATTTGCTATTTGAGACAAAGAGACTAGTACTTGCATGAAATTTATGAAAAAGCCCACACTTGAACCATGATACCTATTTTTGTTGATTTTTAGCAAATTTAAAACACAATGGGCACTTGTGCCACTTATTCGCACACTTGCGCAAACTTTGCCGCTTATTCACACTCACACTTCACTTGGGCAAAACTGCCACTTATTCAACACATTTCCAAACCAATGTGACATAGTCACTTATTCCACACACTCATGCATTGCATCATAATTTTTTTCTTTTCTTCTTTTGTTTTTTTAGATTAAGCATCTTTAATCGGTTTTCATTAATGCTAAGTAACACGTGTCCCGAGACATAGATACCTAGATAAATCAACCAAGTTATTGGCTCAAGATAGGACTACCCCTTTCACAAATTTTACATTCAAGCAAAGTATCAATATCTAAAATAACATATGCCAAAGCATGAAACTAAGATATGATCATTCAAGAGGCGATGACTAGAACCAATTCAATCCGCAAATGGTTAAAACACATGCATAACTCGCAATGAATCAAATGCTATAGGATCACAAGGTTTCTAAGCACATCAAGGATAATGAACAATACTCAAGCTTTAATATGATGCCAAGTGACTTAAGACATACAAGGAACTAGTAACGATAAAGCTCAATGAAAATTTCAGCATGACCTTTCTTAATTAATCATGGCATGGGCTCACATGGCCAAGATATACAATCAAGCATAACATGAGAGCAATAGTAAAGGCCATAAATCATCAACATAAGCATAATATGAAGCACAAGAATGACCATATATCATCAAGTACACAACAATAAGCTCAAATGCTCACAAATATAATACAAACATGCTAGAACGTCATCCATATACATACAAGTCCTCCCCTAAGCTTAAATTGAGCAATGAATCAAGAATGTGCTTAAAGGGGTAAGAAACAGCTCACCGGGCATATATGATGGAGTCAAAGTAGACAAATCATCCCATGGCTTCTCGCACATACAAGGATGAAGATCTAGCATAAGACCTGAAATAAAAAGAAAGAAAGAAAAGAGGAGAAACTAACAAAAGGTATGGAAATAAAAAAGATAAAGATATGCTCATTTGGGTGTAGCGGGAGGAAGGCCAAGGACGGGACATGGAAAAGGCACATGTCCGCCCTCCTCATGAAATAGCATGCCTCGAAATCCACCTGGATCCCAAGGGATGTCGACTCGAGTCAAGTCCACTCGCAGTCGATGGTACACACGTGTAAACCTACAAACAACCTCAAAGATATGGCAAGCATGTGTGATAGGGTTGATGCCCTCTAAGTCATCAATAGAATACCCAATCACGTAGGCATATCGATAAAGTACATCATGATGATTATAAGTGAGATGAGCACAATCAGAAATAGAGTATGTCTCGTCAGAGTCAAGGAAATCAAACCTGAGGTGGTCGGGGAAGAATTTCCATACTACCTGAAGTGTAGGTGAAGTAGAGCGTACGGTAGTAGAAACCTCCAGAGGGGTGATGTTGACGAAGGAAGTAGCTAGTGGTGGATCAATAGAAATATGCTCCTCCTCAACATCAGAAGCAGCCCCCTCATCATCAAGAATGAATATCTCCGTCTCAGGCTCAAAGATCGAATAATCATCTAAGTGGCCCACATCCTCAAAGGTGAAGCTCTCCATATCGATCTCAAGAAGCACAGGATCGAGGTCACAGTGAGAGTCTACCACATCAAATCTCTGAGTCTCAAGCTCGGGCTCATCAACACAAGTATCAGGGTCCATATATGGTGAGTCCATGGCATCAAAAGTGACTAACTCTAGCTCGGGTCCGTCAATGGAAGAATTAACATCAAAATGAGGCAACTCTAAGGGGATTGGGAGCATCTCAGTGGCACTAAATGAAGACTATGACGTGGCATGATTGTCCAAGCAACCACTCAATGGTTGGAGTGAATTTCCATGATCTTCCACTTCTGACATCAATGTGCTCAATGCACTCAACTGGTTTTTTACGTCACTAAACTGAGTGTCCACCCTAGTAATATATGATGCCAACATCTCCTCCATCTTGAAGATATGATCAGATTGAGGGGTAGGAGGCGGATGCTGAGGTACAGGATAGTGCTGGTGTGACCAAGGAGAAGTATCCTGATCTCCATACGTAAAACCCTGCAATGGTGTACTAGAAGAAAATGATGAGATATCAGGGTTGTTTCCATATGACAGACTCGAGTGCTCAGGCCATCCAGGGTGATAAGTGTCAGGGTATGGCCCACTTGGCTGAGCAAAGCTCATCCCATAACACTCTGGAGTGAACAAATAACCACACTGGCACTCAGCGGGTGAATGGCCCTTAAAACCACAAGTCTGGCATATAGGAACAACCGGAGAACGGGCGCCTGATAAAGAACTGTACTGATCGTACCCGCTCTCTAACACAACTCCTCGCTCTAAAGCATAGCGTTCTAACTGACGAGACAATAGATTTACCTGTTCTTGAAGAGTATCATAAGTAGGAGTGCTCATAAAACCATGAGAATCATAACAGTAAGCCATAGCCTCAATAAGTACCTATATCAATCAACCTGCGGAATGGATACGAAAAATCGCGAAAGAGAGAAATAACTAGGGAACGGGTTAGGGATTATCAATATATCACAAATATGAACAATTATGATATGAAAGACATGGCAGCACAAACACAAAACAAACAAAAGAAAACAAACAACGACCTAGTCTATAGCCTAACACTGTCGCTCTAAGCTAATCCCCGGCAACTGCGCCAAAATACTTGATCATGCAAATATAGCACACCCGCAAGTGCACAGATTGCCACTGAAATAGCGGCGAGTGTCGTGTTCTCCACAGGGACTAGACTGAGGCTACCGGTGCTCAACTAAAGCTAGGTCAATCAAAACGGGGGAGAAAACTAAACTACCGAATGGACTCTAACTCGCATGGACAAAAACGACGAACGAACTAAACAAACGAAAGACGATGGAACGAACGAACGTACGAAAGGACGTCGTACGACCGAACGAACAACACAACGAGAAACTAAACGAACGACGCACGAACGACAACGACTACAAGAATGACCGACCGACGACCTAACTAACTACCAACCATGAGAAAGAAGGAGGAAGTCGAGAAGCACTGGGGGAGTCTAGAAGCACGGAGAGAGTCGAGAGAGAAAGAGAGGGAAGACGGTCGACGCTAACTAGACGACGGCGGCAAGACAACACAACAAAATACAATGACTTCACGACCTCGCTAACGACCAACCGCGCAAAGAAGAAAAAGGGGGAGGTTGAGAAGCACAAGGGAGGATTAGAAGAAAAGAGGGAGTCGAGAATAGCAAAAGAAAGGGAACGAAAACGGTCGCCGGTTCGCTAATCCGCACAAACAAACACAACGAGATCCACAGATACTAACACTAACAACTAACTCAGAAGCTGAAATGACAAATCATTGAACACAAGAACTCACAAGCTAATACTATAATTTCTACCAACACAGCTCACAATTAACACTACTGATAATACTACTAACTACTAACAAATCACAAATTGCACAATTATCACAGAGCACATATCACAGAACTCAAATCAACTGGGCACATGCATACATCACAATGAGACATAACAGAACACAATCACATTGCTGCCCAAATATTCACAGTTCATATAGCATCACTAATCAACAGTATAACAGTGCATACATAACATAAATTAGCAGTCAACAATACGCAATTACTGAGCAGTAATTAAGAGTAGCAAAGAGATAATGGGAGAGAATCTAGAGATGAACCAAAGAAGGAGAAGTAGCATAGGAGGAGGGGGTCGGTGCAGATGAAGCCGTATAAGTCCCGGTCGCCGAGGTTGGTGGCGATGAAGATCGGCGGTGATGGCGTAGGGGAGTATGCGCACTGCTTGAGGGAGAGGGGCGATGTAGGACAAGAGGCACGGTGGCGAGGTCGTCGGTGAAGGAGTAGATGGCGAAGCCGCAGTGGAGTGGAGCCGAAGAGGGAGTGTTGTCGGACTCGGTGGAGTGGGGCGATTGGCTACCGGTGGTGGAAGATCGGTGGTGGCCGTAGAGGCGCTGGTGGCGGGTGGACGCCGGCGAGGTAGAGAGAGGAGATCAGCCGGTGGTTAGTGGAGTAGACAGAGCAGATGGGGAGGATGGCGCACCGGAGGGGGAGCAAGGTGGGCGCAGATGCAGAGCGGCGGCGTAGAGGAGTATTCTGCCAGATGTGGAGGGAGAGCAAGAAGGCGGTGCGGATGGGGAGAAGTTGGCGGCGCACGGATGGCGGTGGATCGGGATGTGGTGGCGCGGTGGCGAGCCGAAGGTGCTGCGGCGGTGGTGATATGGCGCAGTGAGGAGCGATGGAGGCGTACTAGCGAGCTGCGGCCCGGCGCTCGCCGGCGGCCGGACGTGGAGGAGAAGGGAGGAGGAGCAAAGGGGGGCGAAGGGAGAAGAAGCCGGGCTCAAGTTGTTCCCAGGCGGCGGCGCTAGGGTTATGAGGGGATTGGGAACGCAAGGGCTGGGTTATGGCAGGTTTTGACGGGTTCTCATAGACAGATAAGCTTCAGTACATCAACATTCCCTGCTGATAGCACCAGTTGGCACAATCAGCGGACGCAGATGAACTCAAGCATATCTGTCTATGAGAACAGGTCAAACCTTGCCATTTCCGTACGGGAGCACGGTGCGCGAGCAGGAGGCCATCTATCCGACTATACAATGCAGGTACAACGCAACACCAGCACAATATATATACCCGATCAGCTTAGGAGCTCAACCGGTAGGAGCCCAAGCAATAGGAGCCCAACCGGAGGAAGCTCGACCGGCAGGAGCCCGACCAGTAGGAGCCCAACCGGAGGAAGCTCAACCGGCAAGAGCCTAACCAGCAGGAGCCCAACCGGAGGAAGCTCAACCGGCGGAGGAGCGTCGCACGGCCGCGGCGCTTCAAGCCCTGCGCAGCGCCAAGCATGTTTCACCACGTGGACCGGCGGAACAAGGAACATCGCAACACAGTATGGCCACGCCGCCGCCTCAAGTCTCGCGCCGCGTCAACCAGGTCTCGCCACGCAGGCCGGCGGTCATCTACCAATCGAGGGCGCTCGATGTCGGAGTCCGCTGCCACTTGGCGCTCGCGCGACGACTTCGGGGCCCGCTTCGCCTATCTCTGCCGACGTGTCCAACCCCGCCAGCACTTCCGATTCCAATTCCAGCTTCGACCCCGCCACTAGCGGGCCCTGCGAGGGAGGCAGCTTTGCCAACACACCCGTCGTCGCACCCCCGCCGCGAGTCTAGTGAAATACCAGCAAATAAGGCTCTGCCAACCATCTAGGGAGCTCACAGGCCGCAGGGACAGAGGGGGCCAAAGGACTCGGCGACATGGCTTCGGCCCGTGAAGCCCTTCACCATGAGAGGCTCCTGTTGTAGGGGTGGCCCCCACCTAAGCCCAGCAGGCCTGTTAGAGGAATATAAGGCCCAAAATGGGGCATGTGTAATGACATGAGTGCCCTTGAGGGGAACACTCGGATGTAAGGGTATAATTGTAAAAGCACTTCCCATGTGGACATATATATACAACACAGGCCATGGGGAGAAGCCTGAAGCCATTACTCACCTAACTCTCCACTACCATACTCTCTCGCTCTGTTTGGTCTGTAGCCATGACAATATCCAATCAAATTGAACTTATATGTGTAAGCATAAGTTCTAACTAGTGATTTTAAACATAAAATTTCAGCAAGGTTCTCAATCACACTAGATAGCTCTATAGGATTATTGAACATAATATAGTATAAAGAGTTACCAGGAGATATTCTAGTAAGAACTTCCTTATGAGTAATCAATTCCACATTGCGTAAATTGAGCAAAAAAATTTTAGAACATGGAATTTCTAATTGAATACATAAGTTCTCACAATTACTCACCTTTTCACATTTAAATTTAGCAATATGGTTATTACCTTTGTCGACCTTCTTAGTTGATGTAGATGTTGTAGGTGTCAAATCTTTATGATGAAACAACGGCGTAGCAAACATTTCATCTTCAAACATGGTTATCTCCTCATCTTTTTCTTTTGGTGTATCTCTCTCTCACACTCAATTTGAATGCTCTCAATCTCACATATTGTGGAAACACACATCTCACTCTTTTTTTTCAGCATGGTTCTCAACTTCCTGCAAGTTGTTAGTAATAGAAAAAGACACAAATATAGGTTTGTTCTTATGTTTCCTATCATCAACTATTCTCAATTTTTTCTCAATCTGACTTTCAACCTTACAAGCAAGTATAAACAAATGAGGGAGAGAATTATATTCTTCATAAATAAGAAGGCCCTAAATTTCTTTATTAAGCCCACGTAAGAATCTATTCTCTATAGTTTCAGCATGTTCCTCTAATCCACAATGCAACAAATGAGTTTTTAATTCATGATAATATTCCCTTACAGTTCTACTTCATTGTTTTAAACATTGCAATCTAGCTAACAAATAGTCAGCATGATCTTTAGGAACAAATTCATCTCTTATAAGTTTTTTTAATGCATTCCAAGTTTGAGGCACTCTACCATGCCTACCAAAAGACTTCCACCAAAGTCTTTCATCATTAATAAAAACACTAGTGGCAACTCTAATCTTTTGCCTATCAGACCAATCATAATATTCAAATTCTTTGTCTAAAGCTATCTCCCAGTCAATATAAGCATCATGATCAAATTTACCAGCAAAGGATGGCAAAGTGATTTTAGATTTACCGGACATACTATCATGATCATATACCTCCCGTGGTGCAGAAGCTTGTCTCAAGCGTGCATCTTCCTCGCGAATTTTCTTGAGTCTCGATCAATGGCTCGAAGAATATGTGGATCTATCTCGTAATCATTCCATGAACCTACCATGGTTAGTAGAAAACAAGGGAACAAATCACAAGAATATGTTCCTATCAATTACTAGTATCTGGAGCTTAACAAGTTCACACATCTCTCAAACTCTTACCAAGCTCTTACGAGTTCTTACCAATGCAAACAAGTGGTGCAACCAGTGGCTGGTTCGTGATAACTTGACTCAAGTGATGTGTATAGTGCTTGCAAGGGATGGTTCGACGTGATCTGCTCGGTTAGTATAAGGTATAGCTTGGAAGGCTCAATATGTAGCAATGGAGAACAATGAGTTAATTTCAGAAATTGCATAGAATTGAATTATAGTTCGTATCTAGCTCTTAGCCTATGTTGCTGATCAAGCAAGAATGGAAAAAGGCAAAAATAAGTGTATAGCAATGTATAGGTGTGGTAAATATAGCAATGTATAGGTGTGGTAAATACAAGATAATTCAATCGAATGCAGTCTGGAATTGAAGAACACAAGGATTGACCCAAAACAGAAAACTGAAGATTTTTGTTCACTGGACAGCACGTCGGTATTTTGGCTGTAACTTCCTTTTAGTTGCCTCTTTTTGAATAATTCTTTTCTTCTCCATTTCCTGACGGCTTTGTCTACAACTTTTGTTTTGGGGCCAAGTTCTGAAAACCGACTGAAAAATTCGCACAAAATTCACAACTGCCGACTGTTGCAGATTCAATTCAGAAATTTGGGTCAACTTTCACCATAGATATCTCTTAACTTCCTTACTGGAATGTTGTGAAATTTTACAGGACGATGGATAATGAAGTTATGAATCTAACGGCGGTGGTCTCACTGAAAAAGGATAACGGAATCAAAAGTTATGGCTTTTTTTGGTGGCAGTTGTAGAGAAAGGAAAAATCTGCCGAATTGGAATTAGGGTTTGTGGTGGGGGAAATTTTTTTGTTTGGATTTTTATAGGATCAAAGATATGACTAGCAACTAGACAATGCTAAGACGAACACAAATTCAATTTAGCAAACAAAAACTAACAGATTGAAAGGCACAATGGGGTTTGGACAGTGGGAATTAACTCTTTTTGTGGGGCAATTTTTCTGGACTATGGGAAATAAAAATCAATCTACTAACTAGGGATACAAGAAATTCCTACCACTCAACTGAAGCTCTAATACCAATTGATGAGGCGATAGGGTCCCGATCTTTCATGAGAAGGATAATTTCGATTGACGATGATCAACTCTCACGATCCAGACTACGAACGCATCACGTACGAACCAAGCTATCGCTGAACTAATCACCAAGTCGTTATCAACCGTGCCAAGAGCACGGTTGACCTGATCATGAAGGTCTATTCCTACATGCAACCGAAGAACGCACAAGAACAAGATCACAAGCAATCTGAATTTGCAAATATATAAATTGAGTTCAAAAGGTAGGATTCTGTTGAGGTTCTTTATGGTTGGTCTAGTCGACACAAGTGAAGAACAAGAGTTTTTACCATGAAAAAAATAAGCAAACGAAATATGAGAAAACTAGAACAGTGCGGCCTCTTTAAATAGGGGTGGGAAAACCGCACAAAACTAAGAAAAAAGGTGGTACTATTCATGGCACTGTTCATGTGAACAGTATGGGCCTAGATGGGGGTGCCTCCCCTTTGGGCCCAAGCATCATAAGGCCCAATTTGGCCCAAATAGTTGATACATCACCTTATTTTGATGATTAAGATTTGCACAGGAGGAATTTGAAGTTAAGACTAAATCCATTGGAAAGAAGATGAGAAAATCTTTCCAACAAGTATTCGTGGAGCTCAAACGGACTCAGTATGTGAAAGTTATGCACATTTGAAGTTGGTCCTGTCAGGTTGAATCCGAATTGATCTGGAGGCTGAATTGGATTCCAAAACCTGTCCAACTTGAACTCTTGCTTCAATTGGTCCAAAAGTGATATAGTACTACAAAAATATATTTTTTCATCATTAGGTAGCATCATATTCTTATTTAAAATATGTTGAAGCTGAATGAATGAATTCACCTTTAGTTCAATCTTGATATTGGGCGCTATGGTTGTATGTGTTTGTGGCGTGGTCACATCAATATCATTCCACTGACCACGGTGTTTGAACTACAAAAGTCTTCATCCTACCGTAACTTCGGTCGTATTGCTCACACAGAGCCAGAGCTACCGGTCTTTGATCGCGAAGGTTTTTCGAGCACCGAGCGTGTACTATGACTTATGACTACCGATTATCGACCAAGTTCTGTAGATTTCTGACTACCTACCGGGTGCTATAACTTACGATTGTGACTAGGTACTGTAGCCTATGACTACCAATCACGACTTTCGACTATCGACCATGGCCTACGACTATCATTAGCAATTGAGTTATGACTATGGTCAGAGGTTGAAGATTACGACTACTGCAGTCGAAGGTTTCAACTATGCAAGAGGTCAAATATTTCAACAACGCGAGCGGTCGAAGATCTCAACTACGCGAGCGGTCGCAAATTACAACTACACGAGTGGTCAGAGATTAAAATAGCACTGCCAGATTTTGACTTCGACTGCTATAGTTTCGTTATCGCGTTTGACTACCAAGGTTCCTTTTACGAGTTTGACTACTTTAGTTCTCTTCTTGATTACTCTTGTTTTCTTTTCGACTATGGTCACTTTAGTTCTCTTGTTGACATCGATTATCATAGTTCTCTTTTCGACTATGATTACTCCTTTTCAACTTACATACTCTACGAGGGAGGAGGAGCTCACTGAAGACGATGCCGGTTCACGAGAGGGAGAATGGTTCACGATGATAAGTGGAAGAAGCTAGCGTCGGAGACCTTGTCAGAGGCGAAGGGGTCCACAGCGAAAACAATTTCTCTGGCAGCGGTGAAACTATAAAAAGAGGTGCACATGAGCTTGTGTGCATGCATGCGGAAGTATGAGTAGAAGTAGTTGTGGTATGGCTTACCGAAGAGAGAAAGTCCCTACGACAATGTCTGGTTGGAGATGAAGAACAAGGTCTAGCTCGAGTGATCCACTGCATGGAAGGTCTAACAAATGAGTAGGGTGCTCAAGGGAGAGGTAAGCAACATTGAGATGTGGTCGAGGAGAGAAGCGCAGCAGAGATGCTAGAGCACGGTGGTGTGCTCGCCGGAGTCACGTACGACTTCGGTTTCTTGACATTCCAGAGAGCGGAATGCTCAAGGAACACACACAAGAGACTAGGGGAGAGCTGAGGAGAAATTGGTTATGGTCAGAGGGGTTTTACAGGCACTATCTTGGGTTCTCACCGTGGAGTGCAAGTTGAAGATGATGACAATGGTGAAGAGATCTGTCACATCGAAGCAACGGGTTAGGCAGGAGTAGGCAACAGCAGGGGAGAACCACAGGCGCAGCATCTAAAACTGGGCGGAGCTGGCGCTTGCATGCAAGGTGGACGATGATTCCTGCGATTGGGTCCCACACGGCACAGAGAGGGAAGGAGGTGAGGTGAGAGGTTTGGGCATTTTGTCACTCGTCAGATGCACTCGAAAGATTTTGGGAAAATCTTTGCGAAGGGTGTAGACGATTAAGTAGACCTTCAGAGTTTTATCTTCTCTTGATTTTTCTGGAAAAATCTAAGATGATTTCTCGTTGAGTTTAAGTATACTCATTTGATTCAGATTCAATTTGATTTTATATTTTATGCACTTTTGATTTTCGAAAATCTAATTTTTTCCGATGAAACTCCAATAAAAACCAAGGGAGAACAAATGCATGCAAAATTTTTTTAAGTTATCCTCATTTTTATATTCCTTAGAATTTTCAGGATGTTACAACCACTCTACCATGCACTTGCCTGTTATCTGAGCGGAGCGGAGCGACGTGCGGATGGTGTCATCTCAAACCTCCACCTGAACAAGCATTCATCCAATCTCAATACATGGAAGCAACATACGTACACATACGAATGTCGTTGTTCCTATGCGCAAACCCGACTCTAGCATAAAAACGCCTATGGTTAAGGACCCGATGTGCAGGTACCAAACCCCCTATTTTTTATCATTTTCTCCTCTTTTCTTTTCTCTTCTTTCTTCTCTTTTCTTCTCTCTATTTTTTCTACATGGCCAGCTAGCCTCTACTCTTTTTTCTTTTCCTTTTTCTCTCCTCTTGGCATGCCTGGGCTCATGGCGAGCTCAGGCACGCCGGCCACCGAGTCACTGCCGGCCAGCTCCTCCACCCTTTCCCACCGCACCACTTTCCACCTCCCTCTCTTTTTCTTGGCTCCACCGCCGCTCCTGTCCCCGGCCTCCCTACCCATCTTAACGCTTCTTATCTCTTCCCCTCATTTCTCTCTCTCCATCTCACCCAGCGGCACGATGGATCTAGGCAGCACTCAACATGCTGGCTCTGAGGCCACCGCTGGCCTTCGGCTGCCAAGACCCTGCCGATAGATCCCCTCCTGTGCCACCCTACCCACGCGCCTCTAGCCACCGGTGGCGATGCCCGAGCGTCCCTCGGCTCCAGCCATGGCCATCGCCTCTCAACTGCCCCTGGGTGCCGGATCTATCAGTGTCGTTCCTATCCTCTAGCTTCTGCGCCCCTGTGCCCGATCCCCAACGCTCAGTTTAGCTCGGTTCCATCGGAGCTGCCGCTCTTCCCCTGCACCTTTGACCTCGCGACCTCCTCCCTAGGCTACACCGGCCAGTTCGCTGCCACCTCGGCTCAGCTCCCTGCGGCGCCACCCCTACGTCTCCAGCCGTCGACGCCCGAAGCTCGGCCGAAGTTGCCTCTTGGCTTGGCACTGGCCCGGCTCCTAGTTGTGGCTAGAGCCTCCGACCACCAAGCACTACCTCCTACCGTTTGCCTTTCAGTGCCGGTCAGCCGCCAGTCGGCAGTGCCTCCCCTTTAACCCTCCCTTGGGATCATCGACCATGACTCGCAGTTGGCCAGGAGCCCGATGCCTAGTATGGACCACAGCTCAGGCTCTGCTCCCCCTATGGGTATGAGCTTGTTGCAGTCGGCCAGCGAGCCCTCCTACTACCAGGATGGTTTGCCCTCCATCCCCTTTTCCTATGTGCATTACATTACTTCTGCGTGCTATTGTGCTATACTGTGGGGTTGTGGAGGGAAGGTGGGCATACTCTGAAGTCGTCGGTGCTGTTCTTACACCCCGGCCTTCCCGAACTCCTTGGGGCCTCCTCTCTTCTTGGCCTTCTCCTCTTTGCTCCCTTTATTATGGCGTGGATGGCATTTTGGTGGATGAGCTCGATCTTACTCCCTGTCTCAGAAGAGATGAAAGAAATGGGGAAAAAAGGCCTTCAATAGCTGGGTGGTTTTGGCTTATGAGTAGAGTTGGCTCTTGATCTTGGCAGCGAAAAGGAAATGGGGAGTGGTTTGCTCCCTCTGACTTTGCTCTTACCTTGGCTAAGAGAGGATGAGGGAACAGATGAGAAAATGTGGGTTGGCTAGCTGGCTTATGAGGGGCATGGCCATGACTCTCTCTCTCTCTCTCTCTGTGTGCATTGCCATTTATGCCCTTCTTATTTTAGCCTAGGCTGGTTATGTGCATCATGAACCATTTAGTCCAAAGGCAGCTCTACACCGTTTGGGGCTTTTCTACTGCAGTAGGTAAGGTGAAATGGTAGAAAGATAAGGATAGAATTTTTCACCGAATGATGAAAATCCAAAACGCGAGATGGTGCTGACTATCGCTGGACGGTCTTGGAACCTCATTGGTGCTTAATTCATTCGGTATTTCTAAAGCCAATGAGTCTGATGGCAAAACTCTTCTTTATTTATTTTATTCTTCCTTGGACTGTTTCATTTCTTGCTTTACTTCTCTTTTGCATTCTGGTGGTGTTACACATAGGTTATGTACTCTCTGTTTATAAATATAGATCGTTTTTAACTTTTATGATCTTCAATGCAAGACTTTAACTATAAGTTATTACCATTATATATTACCAAAAATAATATATATATATATATATATATATATATATATATATATATTATGAAATTTTTTGTAAGACACAAATCTAATGGTATTATTTTTATGTAATCAATTTATATACTTTAATATATATTAATAGTCAAAATTTGAAAAGCTTGATCACACAGAACTCACGGCGATCTACATTTGTGGACAGAGGAAGTAATGTATATGCTGTGTGCATTAATTGTCTACATAGGTTATGTGATGTATATGCTGTATGCATAAATTACTATGTGGGATCATATAGTTTTATATGCCATGAGTGTCTATTCCGCAGCCATCTTGTTGATACTGTTAATTATCAACTAGCCAGCGGACATGTGCTCTCCTTCATTTCTTCAGCTTTTTTTTTGGTGAGATCTTCGGCAGTTATTCAGGTCCGATCCGTTCGTAATTTCTTTATTTAAAGGTGGAGGATGCTAATTAATTTAATGCACTATAGAATGCTACGCATTGTTCCTGAAAAATGGACACGAACTGTCGCTAACAAGAAAGGTCAGGTCTTAATGACGGTGCTTCCTAACAATTTTCCTCAAGAAAATCACCTACCTACGCGGGTGTATCAACGTCTCGGTTTACCGATATTAGAATTCAATCTTCGCAGCGCGTGTCATCAATAAGATTGACATCTTGATAATACATCTATAAATCTTTAAATGGCTGGAAAAGTTCACTCCATATGCCATGATAGTATAATTAATCTTGTAGCTTTGTGCTTAGAGAAAGGCCTTGTTCTTTTCAGCTTCTAAAAGCTGTTTTTCGGCTTTTCTACAGTAACTAGCTTTTAAATGGAGTATTTTTTTCAAGATAGGGTCTACTAGTAAATTGTAGTACATACTTTACTGACTTCATTTATATCAGCAAAAACTGCACGTGAGTTTCGGTTACTCTGTAATCTCTCGTACAAATAGCCCAAAAGCCACAAGCCGCAGCCAAAAGTCACAAGCTGCAGCTAAAAAGAACAGGCTATTAGAATTCAATCTTCGCAGCGCGTCATCAATAAGATTGAAATCTTGATAATGTATCTATAAATCTTTAAATGGTTGGAAAAGTTCACTCCATATGCCATGATAGTATAATTAATCTTTAAATGCTTGTCTTTCTAGCAGTGAAGCCATTGGCGAACCGACGTGGAAGCTGGCCGGGTGGCAGGAATCTTCAAGCCCTTTACGCGTTAACGAGACGTCAGCGGATGGAGGACGGCTTACGTTGGAGAGAGAGCAACTGAGCATCGGTATCATCTTTTGCGGCCAAGTTTGGACTGGTTCCCTCTACATATCTTGAATCTGTGGTGTGTGATGTAAATTCGGAAGATATTTAATATCTAAGTTCATACTTGGAACATGAGCTTCTATATATTAATTAGATGTTTTTTTTACGAAATTTCAATGAAATGCCCATATTACAAATGATCCCATTGGAATTTCGTGTGTATTCAAACAGATAATATATTCAAATCATGCAAAACCCGTCATAACTAATGTTAGAACTATGATGTTCCATTGATCGAAGTTACAAAGCATCTAGAATCTCTGAAAATGAGTACAATTTTTGTAAATCATGCAGCTTGGGCTAAACATGAAGTCTGTTGGAACGATACCAAGTGATATGTGGAATGCAATTTCTTATCGAAATTCGTAGCACCTATTGTCCAATATCTTTGGAATTTCACCAATTCATAGTTCCATGATCCATCCCCTAGCTGGCCAATATTCTTCACAGGAACAAATTAATGGCGGCACTCTTCCACATGCCCATGAGAAGCAGAAGATCAGGTGCGACTACCACAGCTAACACTAGAGGCGAGGCGAGGGTTGAGAAACCGGATAAGCTCGACATGAAACATGTGCAACATCAGAGACGTTAGTACTACAATATAGCCTAAACAAAATTGTTACATCAACGCAAGACAAGGACAGCGTTGGGTGGGTGGAGTAACTGCCGAAACAAACAATGGTTTCCTATATTTTTTCCATGTCATTGAGAGGAGCACGTGTTACATCAACGCGGATCATGGGTTCTTTTTCTTATCTACATGTTTGTGTAGTTGATGATTATGTGTTAAAAGTGAGCGCAAGACAAATTAAATTATTTGTTTCCATCATTTGCTAGGAGCCTAACTGCCTAAGCATTCAAGTATGGTTATTTCTAACCTCTAGTCGTCTTCTAAAATTAGCCTTAGTTTAGCTTGGTTATTTATAATTGTATTTTTCAAGCTGGCGTCGTAGTTATGTTATGAAGGCAAACGATATGGTACTCTCGTATTTATTTTGTCTTCTCACAAAATATTAATTTCAAGGCCTAATTGCTTCTGTATACGTAACACTAACACAAGAGTACAAATCCAAAATATATAACCTGAAAAACATTTTCTGTATTAAATGCAATTAAAACTATTTACAACAAGAAAACTATTTTACATAGGCCACTTGTGTACGACACATTAATTTTACCTTTTAAGTGACAAGCTAGACCTCATGCGTGACATCAGTTCCGCTCTAGCTATCTAAAGAAACAATTTCTCATATCCTCGTCGTTCTCGTCGGGGCATCTCTAAGCTATGCATATGCGTAAGCATAAACAATTTCTCCTTAGTCCGTAAGAAATATTCGACCTGAGCCGCAAAAGCTATAGGAGGAGTAAAATTACTAGGACCAAGAGACAGAGTTTTTCGACATCACATGATCTTATTTTCCTTGACACAAATCAATAATACAATGCAAAAAGAATCAGAAAGGAAGGCACTATTCTCATCTCCTAAAGTTTACACCTGCACTGACCGAGGAAGAAAAACTTCTGTTCTTCCCTCCTCTGTCCCTGGACAAAGGCCAGAACTCAGAGGGTGGTAACATTAACTGCATCTCTAGTGTTCATCGCTATTCTATGTATTGGTATTCTGTTTACCCGCATCTCATTAAAAGAAGCTGGAAACATCAGTGGTGAAACTCGGGTCGAACTCGAAATCCATCGGGAAGTCGGTCTCCATGGCGAGCACCGGCGTGCTCGTCATGGCCACGAACGTAGACACCACTTCTTGGAGCTCAGACTGGGCGCGCCACTCCGCGTCCCCGGCCACATGAAATGGGGCCATAGAGAGGTGGTTCGAGTCCGAGGTCGCCGGCGAGACCAGGGACGGAGACAGCGACACGCCCTGCGCGAAGCAGTACTCCAGCGTCGACGGCGTGGAGAACGGGTTGTGCTCCGGCGCCAGGCCACTCACCGGCGAGGAGAAGCAGAAGGGCATGCTGCTCCAGTCCTGGGGCTCCGCTGCCAGCCCCTCTGTCTTCACCGTCAGGCCTGAGCTCAAGCTCTGAAGAAGGCTATGGGCATCCGGGTTCTGCACCGGCTGGTTCATGCCAGGAGCTGCAACCTGACCTGCCACCGCCTTCTGAACACAGGTGTGTGTGCCGTGGTAGATCACGTCGAACAGCGTCGGGTCCTCGTCGGTGCGCTGCACCTGCTTCGTCGCCACGCATCCCTGAGTGTTGCGGTGCGTGCAACGGTAGTATCCCCTGCAATGTCGCACGATGCAGATGAGACATGCTGAACAAAAACCTTGCAAAGGATCATGGGTAGGCTCATGGCATGTCCAGTTTTGAACCCAGATTTTTCCTTTTCAGAAAAGATTATGATTGTGAAGTCGGAACAAGATTAGCACAAAATACCGTCACCTATCCAATTGGAACAATTTTTTAGAACATATACAATCAGATGCCAAACTACGCCATCCTCTGCTCCCATCTGACAAGTGGAGGCCAAAAACTTGGGAACAGAGGAAAGACTGCAGCTCTCACTAAAAGCAGAAATCCAAAAGCAGAAATCTCGATAATCTCACTGGAAGCAAGGCCAATGATTTTGTTGCCACTTGCGAAAACATGTGCGGATTATGCTCTGAAAAATAGAAAATCTTTTGTGCTGAAATGCGCCAAAAGTGAAGCACCAACCTTGGGTGCTTGGCTCCAAGAATCTCCTTCTGCCCATACTTCCTCCAGCTATGGCCATCATCCATTGGGGTCTCCGCTCCTCCCGCTGAGCTCACCCTAATCTGATGCTTCCGCTTTTCCATCGTCTTCCTGCAAATACAAGAAGAAAACGTTTACTTGATAACTTTGCAAAAAGAAGCTGAAAAATCCACTGCGACTGATTCATGAATCATGAGCTCATCGTTTAATTTGTTCAGTAAGTATTCACCTCTTCTTGGTGGTTTTGAAAGGCATTTCTGAGACGTCGCTGAGGGGGCTGGGCGTGGCCGAGAGCGGCGAGTCGAGGCCGCCGTCGCCCGCGGAGCGCTTGCGGCCGTCGAAGAGCCCGGAATTGATCATGCCGATGGATCTCTCGGTGAGGGAGAAGATCTGCGAGGCCAGGTGCTTGCAAAGCTCGGGAGAACCTCCCAGCTGCACCTCGAGCTGCTTCACCAGCTCCTTGATGTTGCTCAGCTCGGTCACCACCAAGCAGCTGCCTCCATTGCCCTCCATGCTCTCCCTATCCTGCTCTCTCTTGCCGCTAGAAAATCGTTCTCTGGTTCTCAAGGTTGTGAAGCAGAAGACGAGCCAAGAATTGATCAAGATGGTGTTGCAACTTGGAAGGCAAGAAAGAATTGCGCAAGGATTTTGCGGGGTGTGTGGAAGAGACAAATGGAAGAGTGATTGGAGTTGAGGTGCGGTGGTGAGAGGGGGAGTGAAGCGAAGGGAGGAAAGGGGTGTCTATATAATGGGGGAGGAAGAAGGAGAACGAAGCGCGTTTGGGCGAAGTGAGGGGGAAGCACACGATTTTGACCGGTAAGCCAAACGCATGCCGGATCGGGTTGGGATGAGATGCCTAAACAATAATTTAAGGACTCAAAAGGTTCTGCTTGGATACATCGTTTTGGAATATCTTCACCATATGCATAGGAGGCAGAAAATTTTCTTTTGTATTAGATGTTTGGAGAAATCAATATCACCATGGGAACCAAATTGTTACAGTACCGTGGGGCCCAGTGAAAATCGGCGAATTAGAAGGTGCCCTAAACTATGTCATGTTAGCCAGTTTGATCATGCTAAATATAATGGTACATGGCGTCTTATTGTTATGTTCCCTCGGTGCTCGTTTTTTATGTTTGCGGTTACGATGCTATGCTACGGAATCTAGTTAGTCATGGGAATCGAAAAAACACCTAAGGTTGTAATCGTTTTGGCTTCAGTTTTTAGCTTTCGGCTTATTATTCACTATTCATAAATTTCATCTTTTTCTGAACTTTTGGCTTTTTGTTGAGCTGTTTTACCGGTTCTTTTTTTCCCATATTTGTTTGTATTATATGTAATGGGCTAACATATTTTTTATATTTTTTATTTTTTAAAAATTTTAATTATGTTAAATAAGTCTCTGTCAGCTACAGTGTTTTTTCAGTTAGCTACATTGATTTTCAGCGATAAGCCATAAAAAAGAGCCAAATGAGCACCAAAAGCCATAGCTAGGTACGCGCCATATAGAACCTCAACATGATGTTGTAAAGTATCTGAGGTAAAAATGTTGTAGCTTTCCCTAGGAAAAAGGTCACCAAAAATTATATGATTGTACAGGGACACGTATAGTTGTCCTTTGCCACTCCTATCTTTTATTATGAGGCCCTTCAGGTTGAGGACACATCTAAAGAAAAATTTGATATAGCCGGTTAGAGCCTATATGAACTTGCAATGTTGTCTTGTTCATATTGGGAATATGCATGGTCCCAAAATTAGGGGTGCAAACGGTACGTCTTAATCCTGACTGATCCGGTACCGAATCTGATCGGTACCAAATATGGAAAGGTAATTTAGTATCCTGTACCTAATCCGGTCAGTACCGAATAATTGTTGCCGGATATAGTAGCAAAAATGAGAGAGCGAAAATCCGACTGAACAACGTCGGTAAACGGTAAACTGGATACTATCCGACTGAATATCTAACAAGCAAGTTAGTACCCCAACCGGCCTAGTTCACCAATTATCATTGGCACCAATCGCCCTAGTTTTTACCCAAGTCCTAACATAACTGTTTGATGAGTTTTTGTACAAATATGCTAAGTCAAAGCAAATACAGAGATGCATGTTCGGAAAGAAAACTATGGTATGTGTACATGCTACGCAAGACTTAATATCTTTAAGACCCGAAAATGAAACGGCACATGAATGACGTGTTGCGCCTCGTATGGCTGCATGCCACTGACTGACTAGGAAGCATATGCGCCAAGATCATCCTCTGAGTTCATGGGTCTTCGACCACATGGAGGCGACCACATTGTGTTGACCACGATCATTGACCACGTTGTGTCGATTGTGGTTGCTTGACCATGGATCGTCAACAATGTTGGTTTTATGGCAACTCCGATCGTACCGCCCACATAGAGCCGGTACTTCCGATCTTCGACCACTCGCTATTTCGACCACATTGGTCTGACCACATTGTTCTCTTCAACCATTACTTGGATGCCTCAACCATGACTCCTCGATCATGCAGGCCCTCAAAGCACTTATAGAATACTTAAGCTTGGTTCACTGAGCGGTTCGCTGTGTCTTATGACTGGCTTACTATAGTCTGAAGGGTCTCCGATTCTAGGAGTTCCGACTGGTCTTTAACTTCTAAATGAACTCGGATGCACAGCTGCATATTCTCGGTTGATCGTGAGGCGTGTGGCCAATTTATGATAATTTATGCACCAAGATAGAAGGATGATTGCACTGTATCTCCATCCGATGATTGCACCGTATCTCTATCCGATGGAAGTAATTCTCAACAAATCTTTTGATATAGAAAGCAGAGGACTGGAAGGTAAGAAATCGGTAATCGATCAGGGATTTGATCTCAAAATTGATGTCATGATTGGCACCATGTGGAAGCCGCGTACACTGCCTTGCGACCTTGCTCGTGCCTATAAAAGGAGAGACACCCCTTGGCACCGAGGGAGGAGGATAGACTCGAACGGGCAGGGAAGGAGACACCCCGTGGGACCCGACCACGGCAGTAGTGGGATGGATGCCAACACTTGCAGTCGCTGCTGGTGATGCCACTAAGGAAGTGCTTTGGAGCTTGCCGTTGGGCAACCTATGGCCACAACGACGAGGCTAGCAAGATCACCATCATCTCATTAGGCTTGAAGCATGAAGTCCTCCCACTCTTGCATGGGGTGCACGCCCTAACCAAGCTGTGTAGCCGAGATAATCCACCATGTACCAGGTTTGCCCCGCTCATAACTCTGATCTGATGATAGCTCCACAGAGCAAGGTTGATGGCGCTACTTGCAAGTCTTTCTCGTAGCCCAGGACGTGATTTCACCAACCGTCACTCCAATCTAATGAGGATGGTCTTGCGTAGCCTAGTGGTCCCAGTCGCCCGCTGACCTTGATCTCCCACGACCGCCTGCTATACTCAGTCACTCACGACCACCCGCTGGACTCAGTCACTTGCGACTGCCGGTGATACTCGGTCACTTACGACCACCAGCTGTACTCGGACGTCGTCAATTGCCTTCTAGGTTCGGTCCTTTATGACCGTCTTCCATACTCGGGTGTCATCGAACACCGGTGATACTTGGACATCTCTGACCACCCGCTAGGCCCCATCGTCTACGATTGTCTGCTGTGCCCAGACATCATCGACCATTGGTAATACTCAGACGGTGTCGACCGTCCACTGTACTTGGGCATTTTCGACCACTAGCCATGCTCAGCCACTTACGACCGCCTGCCATACTCAGGCGTCATCGATTGTCTTTGATACTTAGTTGTTTACGACTGCCTGCTGAGCCTATACGTCTATGACTACTTTCGATACTCAGGCACCATCGACGGCTCGCAGTGCTCGAATGTTTCCGACCACCTACTGGGCCTGATCGTCCACGACCACTTTCAACACTCGGGTACCATTGACTATTCATAGTACCCTAACATTTAGGACCACCCGCTATGCATGGACATCTCTAACCATGCGTCGTACACGGGCGCCTCCAATCGCTCGTCGAAGACAGACACCTTCGATGCCTCTGATGGCTTGTCATACATAAGCAACTCCAACCGCTTGTCGAAGACGGGTGCCTCCGACCGCTTGTCAAATACAGGCGCCTTCGACCATCTTCAATACTTTGTTGCCAACAACCACTCGCTGTACTCGAGTGTCATCGGCCATCTTTCATACTCAGACATTCATGACCGCCTTTGGCACTCATACGCCTCCGACGGCTCATCATACTCAAATGCCTTTGGTACTCGGATGCCTCCGATCACTTACCGTGACCACTTGTCAATGATGGATGTCTCTGACTGCTTCCCGAGCTCGAACACCTTCGATTGCTTGCCATACGCAAGTGCCTTCGATCGCTTGACGGACATGAATGCTTTCGCCCACCTTCAATACTCAGCCATTTATGACCACTTGGTGTACTCAAGCGTTATCGACCATCCTTCATACTGAGATGTTCACAACCGCCTTTAGCACTCGTACGCCTCCGACTGCTCATTGTACTCGAGCATCGTCGACCTCCTTTGGTACTCGGTCGCCTCCAATGGCCCATTGTATTCTTACACTTTCGACTGTCTGTTGTACTCATACACCTGCCGATCACAAGCAATACTCGAATGAGGCATGCTATAACAATCGGTACTACTATAGTAATCGGTCGAGCGATGGTCGATAACTTCCGACTTTTGACCATGTTGGCTTGTGACCACGATAGCGTTCAACTATGTTGGATTTCGACCACGTTGGCTTTTGACCACGATGGCTTTCGACCACATCGGCTTGTGACCACGATGGCATTCGACCACATTGGCTTTCGACCACAGACAACTTTTGTTGGATTTCGACCACGATGGCTTTCGACCAAGGACGACTTCCGATGGATTTCGACCACGGTGGATTTCACCACAGACACCTTTTGATGGATTTCGACCATAGATGCCTTCCAATGGATTTCGACCACAGGTCTGTTCCATTGGATTTTGACTACTATTGCTTTCGACCATGGACGTCTTCCAATAGTTTTCAACCATGATGGCTTTCGACCAGGGATAACATTCGTTGGGTTCCGACCACGATGGCTTTCGACCACGGGTAACCTTCGATGGGTTTTGACCATGACGGCTTCCGACCACGGATAACTTTTGATGAGTTTCAACCACGGACGCCTTCCGATGTGTTTCGACCATGGATAATGTCTGATGGGTTTTGACCATGATGGATTTCAACCATGGCGACTTTCGATGGATTTTGATAATGATGATTTTTGACTACCAACAGCTTCCGATGTTCGATGGCTTTTGACTACCGGCTGCATCAATGCCCGATGGCCTCCGACTACCGGCTGCTTCGATGTTCGATGGGTTTGACTACTGGTTTCTTTCGATGTTTGATGGCTTTCAACTACTAGCTGCTTCGATGCTTGATGGCCTCTGATAGCCAGCAATTTCCAATATTTGGAGGCTGTCGACTACCGGCAGCTCCGATGCCCAATGGCTTTCGGTTATCAGCTAGTTCCAACATCTGATGGCTTCTGACTACTAGCTACTTTGATGTCCAATGACTCTCGACTACTGGCTATTTTCGATGGCTGGTGGCCTCCAACTTTCAACTACCAATTACTCCTGAGCGCAGATGGGCTCCGACTTTTGATTATCATTTCCTGGTGCTGATGGTTTCCAGCTTTCAACTACCAGTTACTCTCGATTGTTGATGGTCTCTCGCTTTCGACTACCATTTCTAGGTGCCAACAACTTATGACTTTCAACTACCAATTATTCCCTAGTGCTGATGGCCTTCGGCTTTCGACCACCAACTACGTTCAATTGCTGATGGCTTCTGACTTTCGACTACTGAGTACATCCGATTGCTGATAGTTTCTGCTGACGGTTTCCAGCTTTCAACTATCAATCACTCCCGAGTGCTGATGGCTTTCCGGCTTTCGAGGAGTATTCTCCAATGATCACTTTTGACCACATTGATACTGGACCCTAGCTTCCTGCTCTATTAAAAGTAAGGGTGGTATGCCCTAACGACACCTGAGTTCGGCTAAGTGCATTTGCACAGTAGAGGGGTTCTTCCCGTTTGGTCACTTTTAACCACTTTGACCTCTAACCCAGACGTTTTGCTCAGCCAGCCTCACCGCCCAAATTAAGTATGTCTACTATACCGATTCTTCTACTGTGTCGTCAGATCAGTCATGCATGACGTGAATCGTGCACACCTTTTTAACCACTTTAATTTTATGTGTCGTTTGATACTGATGAGGTCGAACTACATGGGTAGGCATGGCCAATGCAAAGGTTACATTGTCAATGGCCCCATAGACCGATGAGGCTATGGATCATGCCAATGCCCACGTTTACATCAACCATTCATCTCATGCATGAAGAATGTAAAGCAAAGACTAAAGACAACGACCAATGCGCAGCTTAATCGGAGATATTCTATGGGTTTACCCTGTGGATGTAATTAACCAGGAGCCTTCTGAGGCCCCGTGAACTAGGAGAACACAACACTTATGTCAGATCTGCTATGCAAAGCAGGCCATACAGTGCATATGTATAAAGGAAATCTGTAATTTTGTTCTTCTCACACCCACACCATATACCCTGAGGCAAAATATCCAACACCAATCATCCTCGCTTGTGTTGAACTTGCGTATAAATTTATCACACTACTATAAAACAAGCTATACCGGACGTCTCATCACAGACGGTTCATGTGGAGCCGTCTGTGCTTTGATTATTACAGACGGTTCATAGCTAAAACTGTCTCTGAAACTATCATAGACGGTTAGGTTTAAAAGCCATATGAGATATACACATTATCACAGATGATTTTTAATTAGAACCGTCTATGAAACTATCACAGACAGTTCGCATAACAAACCGCCTCTGATATGTGCATTATCATAGACGGTTTGTATAACAAACCGTCTCTGATAATGACACGTCACCGATCCGTGGTGTATCCCCCAGGATTTCGATCTCACCCGTCCATTCTCTCCACATCGAATGGCAGGCACTGGTTCCTCCCACCGCTCAGCCCTTATTAATTACTCCCCATCTACCTTTCCACCGACAGTCATGCGTGAGTTCATCCACTAGCTAGCTTCCTGCATCCTCCCCTCGTAGCGCCTCCGTTGTGACACCACAGTCGACTACATAACACACTCTTGTCGTAAGTGTCGTAAGAGTGTATTATACAGTCTCATCGTCGTGCCACAAAGGTGGTGCGACCGCCATCTGTTGCATCTAGCTTGTTCCTCGACGACGCCGACTACCACCATGAGCTAGCGCCTCCGTTGTGACACCACGGTAGACTACACAACACACTATTGTCGTAAGTGTCGTAAGAGTGTCTTGTGTAGTCTCAACATCGTGCCACAAAGGTGGCGCTACCACCGCCTCTCCATTGCCGATGATATCCGACCACCATCTGATGCATCCGGCTTGTTCCTCGATGACGCTGACTACCGCCATGAGCTAGCACCTCCATTGTGACACCACGGTCGACTGCATAGTACACTCTTGTCGTAAGTGTCGTAAGAGTGTCTTATTCAGTCTCATCATCATGCCACAAAGGTGGCACTACTACTGTCATCCAATGCATCTAGCTTCTACTGTCTGCTAGGGTCTCTGCTTCTTATATTCTTGCCGTGTTAAAGAGTTGGGTTCGTTATCTTGTTATGCTGTAATGGAATGTCCTATTGTGTTTGCCACTGTATTTGCTTGTTTTCAAAGGACATAGGTAACATCATTTCTTGAGGCTAGCTAAAAAACAAAAAAACAATTAGGTATACAATGAACTATCACAGATGATTTTATCGTATAAACCGTCTATGAAGGACTATCACAGACGGTTCTATATATCAACCGTCTGTGAGTTCCTCCTCCCCCATGGAAACTCTCCTAGCATAAAATCGAGCCCTAGTAGCTCATATACCTATAGTGCCATTCCCTTGCCTCTGCCACAGTAGGACCACGTTGTCAACCGCCCTACCCTCCAAGTTGGGTCGCGATTCTTCGCCTAGGCGTGCGGGCTGAGGTCCTAGCTCTGTTTTAGCTCACGCCCTATCCACCGAGGAGTCCCTCACTAGCGACGAGCCATGGCTCTATCGAGAGATAGTAATACCGTAGTGGTCGGACTAAATGAAAGAGAACTAAAGTAGTTAAGTTCGAAAAGGAAACCATAGTGGTCAAAGTTGAGAAGAGAACCGTAGCAGTCAAAGTCGAAATGTGGCACCGGTGTCGAAATCTTCGACCACTGTTGGAGTCGAGATCTTCAACCACTACCAGAGTCGAGATCTTCGACCGCTGCCAAAGTTGACACCTTCAACCGCTGCTAGTGTCGAAACCTTTGACCGCAGCCATAGTTGAGATCTTCAATCGCAACCGGTGCCAAGATCTTCGACCGCAGTCGTAGTGGAAATTTTTGACCTCAGCTGGACTCATAATCTTTGACCACTAATCATAGTTATAACCTTCAACTGCAGTAGTCATAATCTTCGACCATTAGCCGTAGTCGTAACTTTCGACTACTAACAATATTCGTAATCTTTGACTACTACAGTTGTAGTATTCCACGAGTGCTATGGTACTCGTAAATCCACGAGTGCTACTTAGCGAACAGTAACGATAACACAAAAGCAATTGAAGAGTATTAGAAGTTGTAAAATGCACTTAGCAACCGAAGAGTATTAGAAGTTAAAAAGAGTATCGTAGTAGTCAAAGTCAAAAGCGTACCGTAGTGGTCAGTAGCTATAGTGGTCGTGAGGTCATCAACTACAATGGTCGGTAACTATAGTGGTCATGAAGTCATAAGCTATAGTGATCAGTAGCTATAGTGGTCGTAAGCTACAGTGCTCGGTAGCTATAGTGGTTGATAGCCACAGTGGTCGTAAGATCAGTAGCCACAGTGGTTGTCAGGCCATAAGCTACAGTGATTGATAGCTATAGTGGCCGTAAGATCGTAAACTATAGTGGTCGTAAGCTACAGTAGTCGATAGCTATAGTGCTCATAAGATCTTAAGCTATAGAGGTCGTAAACTACAGTGGTCGTGAGTTGCTGTGGTCATGAACTACAGTGGTCGTAAGCTGCAGCGGTCGTAGGCTGCAGTAGTCATAGATGGAATTGAGTAGCGGCCGAGGAATGTTAGGAGTCGGAAGAACACTGTAGCGGCTGAAAAATGTTAGTAATCGTAAAGAGTACTGTACCAACTGAGAAGAGATAATTCAAACTGAGCCAAAACTCAAACACTTATAACTTTTGCATACGAACTCCGAATTTAATGATCTTTGTTTCTAAATTCATGATCTTCCTGATTATACAAAAATATTTAAGTCTTGTCTCTGTTTAAATTTATTTGGCTCTTGTTTGCATTTATCTAGATTTTTATCGAATAGACAGCTCCGTGTCGAACAACTTTGAGAACGCATCCGAATCATTCTCTGAGCAACAAGAGTAAGGCAAGCACCCCCTTTGACCATATTGATTTTAGTATTTCAATTATTGTACATTGTTTGCAAAATCTATTATGCATGCATGTATGTTTCATTAAAATTTGCTATACTGTGGGTAATGAAAGTTACGACCGCTTGTATGCATTACACTTCTTTGCAAATTTGATATCCTCACTGTTGTAACCTTTATTACATGGCTTAGACAATATCTAAATCAAGTTGGGTAAATTACATTGGTATATAGTCTAGATGTTTAGCCATGCGATAGCTTTCACTAAGTTTGATATTTTGGATAAGTTTGCGCATGGAATGAAAGATTTCAATATGTTAGATCAGAGAAGGAAGCTCTGTTAGTTTGGTATAAAATAAAATAAAAAATTCTAGCTTTTAAATGCGGACAAGTTATATGATGAACTGTCCCTAAAAAATGTTACCAAACGTTATATGATTGTACAGGGACACGTATGCTTGTCCTTTGCCACTCCTATCTTTTGTTTTGAGGCCCTTGAGGTTAAGGACACATCTAAAGAAAAGTTTGATATACCCGGTTAAAACCTATATGACGTTGCAATGTTGTCTTAGGAATATGCATGGTCCCAAAATCAGTTTCCCGCGTGTTTGGTGATGTGCTTTGGTCGGTACTCGCTGCACCATTGTTTTGGGATGTTTCTGGTATTTTTAGCGTGAGACCTTAAGCTACTCTTTTCACTCTGTTTCACATTGAAATTAAAGTACTGGCTGGTATGAAAAATCATCAGTGGGATCGTGAGCACATTTTCTCATATTTGATGTCTCTTTTACACTTACATTTCTCTCTGAGTGCATTATATTCATATGTTCAGAGTTTGTGCCCACAGAGGACAGGTAAATCATCCCTTTTGACAAAAAAATTAAGAGGGACGTCTTACTAAAGTTATATTGTTATGACATCCAACACAACCCTGGATGATCAATGTTGGCCCTGAGTCTTCTATTACTGGTCTAACAATGATTATGTACCATCATCGGTAGTGCTAGTCTTAGTCAGACAATCATATATGAATTGATGTTGATGCACAATATATATGTACATCTTTGCTGAACGGCCATTTTAATTGTTAGTAATTTATTAGAAAGGAGGAAAGTTAATTTGCTGAACGGCCATCTTATGCTAAGGTGATTTAGCAAACTGTTCTCTTTTCCTGCAAAAACGTAGCTGGGAAATCAAAATAGTTAACAAATTAATTTTACACGGTTAGATAAACACATAAACGAACATAGCATAGCGACGTGAAAATAGGACCCGTAAGGGACACAGGAATTCAGACTATTTCTGAGGGAATTATACTATTTTATGTGATATTTCTGCAAAATTCTAACATTCCAAACATACCCTTGAGCCCAGTACTAAGCTTCAACGTATCAATCCGGTGTATTCTTAAACGGATCAAACGCGATCGAATGAAAATGACTTAACCCGTTAGCACACGTCCTCCCAAAACTGAGAATCTTATACCAACTAGCCTCATAGGCGCGGCGACACGCCGCGCCAGCCACCGTGTGTACCGAAGTAAAAGAGGCGATAATTCGTGAGGAATTTTTTAAAAAAAATCGAGGGCAAATACGTATTTTCGAGAAAGCTAAAGGGTTTTTTCGAAAAAAATCGAGGACTTGTAAGGACCTGTACGTAAGTAAATAAGGACCTATACGTAATTTCGGGAACCTGCGGGGCGCTATCCAAATTTTTTTAAAAAAAACTTGCAGGGACCTTTTCGCGAGGAAAAATGACCTTTACGTAATTTCCGGAAAACTGGAGGAAATGACCTCTCCTGGCCGTACGAAGATTCTCCCGCCACGCGGCCGACGGAGCGCGCGTGCGGGCGGGAGCTGCCGACGTGGACGCGCTGGGGGGCCGGAACCCCCCGCAAATGTAGTTGTTATTATACAGAGAGAGAGAGATGTGGGCCATGATGCTGACCAATTTAATCCTGCCGCTTTGTATGCTCGAACAGGATCCACACAAGCAGCTGTTCGTACTACAAAAGTATCTATCCAATGCACTACAAAAGTATGAAAACTACTGCCCGAAGAAGTATTATATACTTCCGATGGCTGCCGATGGTTGCCATTGGACATGTGATCTCCTTCATTTCCTCAGCTGTGTTTTTTTTGGCGAGATCTTCAGGCGTTATTCAGGTCCGATCCGTTCGGAATTTCTTTATTTATAGGTGGAGGATGCTAATTAATTTAATCCACTACAGAATGCTCGTATTGTTCCTGAAAAATGGACACGAACTGTCGCTAACAAGAAAGATCAGGTATTAGTGACGGTGCTTCCTAACAATTTTCCTCAAGAAAACCACCTACCTACGCGGGTGTATCAACGTCTTGGTTTACCGATATTAGAATTCAATCTTCGCAGCGCGTGTCATCAATGAGATTGACATCTTTATAATATATCTATAAATCTTTAAATGGCTGGAAAAGTTCACTTCATATGCCATGATAGTATAATTAAGAGCAGTTTTTCTATCCTTGAGGAGGTACCAAGAGGTACAAGGTACCAAGAGGTACCAAATTAGATCCAGCCGTTCAATCAGTGTGATCAACGGCTCAAAATTTGGTACATCTTGGTACCTCGCATCCGGTACCACTAGGTACTGTCAAATCTCAGCCGTTCGATCAGTGTGATCAACGGCTTAAATTTGGTACCTCTTCCCCTTTAAGGATGGTAAAATTTCCCTATAATTAATCTTGTAGCTTTGTTAGAAAAGCTTATCTTTGTAGCAGTAGAGCTATTGGCGAAGCAACGTGGAAGCTGGCCGGGTGGCCGGGTGGAAGCTGGAGGACGGCTTACGTTGGAGAGAAAAAGCCTGTGCCAACCAAGCGAGTGAGAAACTGAGCATCGGTATCTTTTGTGGCCAAGCATGGACTGGTTCCTCTCTATACCTTTAATTTGTGGTGTGTGCGATGTAAATTCGAAAAATATTTAATGTCTAAGTGCGTACTTGGAACATGAGCTTCTATATATTAATTAGATGTTTTTCTATGAAATTTCAATGAAATGCCTATATTACAAACGATCCTATCTGCATTTTGTGTGTGTCCAAACATATGCTTAATGCACTCAAATCATACAAACCACGTCATAACTAATGTCAGAACTATGATGTTATATTGACCGAAGTTACAAAACTCCCAGAACCTCTGCAAATATATACAATTTTAATCGTGCAGCTTAAGCTAAACATGAATTCTATTATAACGATGCTAAGTGATATGTAGAATGCAATTTCTTACAAAAATTCTTAGAACCTATAGTCAAATGTCTTTGGAATTTCACCAATTCATAGTTCCATGATCCATCCCCTATCTAGCCAATATTCTTCACAGGAACAAATTAATGGCAGCAGTCTTCCACATGCCCATGAGAAGCAGAAGATCAGGAGGGACTACCACAGCTAGCACGAGAGGCGAGGGTTCAGAAACAGGATAAGCTCAACACAAACTTTTTTTTTTTTTGAACTCAGCTCAACACAAACTTACGAAAGTTGAATCCATGCGGCCCCAGTGAGACAAGGACAGTGCGTCGGGTGGTTGGAGTGACTGCCAACAGAAACAATGGCTTCCTATACTTCTCCATATTGAGAGGTGCACCTGCGTCTTTCTTAACGGGTTCTTTTTTATATACCTGATTGTATAGTTGATGATTATGTATTAAGGGTGAGCGCAAGACAATTTAATTTTCTGTTCCCATCATTTGGTAGGAGCCTAACTGCCTAAGCATTCAAGTATGGTTATTTCTAACCTCTAGTCGCCTTCTAACTTTAGCCTTAGTTTAGCTTGGTTATCTATAACTGTGTTCTTTTTTTTCAAGCTGGCGTCGTAGTTATGTTTATGAATACAAACGATACGGTACTTTTATCTTTATTTTTGTCTTCTCACAAAATATTAATTTGAAGGCCTGATTGCTTCTGTAGCAAAGCGCTACAGAGGAAGCGACACTAGTGACAAAATAAAGCATGGGATATGTATGAGGTGCTTTTCATCATCTTAAGACTTCACAATGAAAATTCCGGTGAGCTAACACTAACACACTATACGAGTACGAACCCAAAACATGACCTAAACAACCCTTTCTGTGTTAAATGCAATTAATACTATTTACAAATATACAACTATTTTCCATAGGCCAATTGTCTACAACCCATTAATTTTACCTTCAAGTGGCAAGCTAGACGTCATGGCGTAACATCAGTTCCTGCACCAAGCTATCATCTAAAGAAACAATTTCTCACATCATCCTCAATACATCGGAGCATCAATCAACACCCCACATACATGCCGAACTCAACTTAACACTAAACTAAAGCTATGTATATATGTACGCATAAACATATACCCTTGACACAAAGTAACCACTTGTATCTAACCATCGTGTAGAGAGTACAGAAGCCCCAGCTTATTTATCACATGACTAAACTTGCACACCCCCTCATTGGTTGCAAGTGGTGGCCTGGTGAGCAACGCGCTTAGGACCCATTGGCCCCTTTGTCAACTTATGGCGAGGGAATAATGATGAGCTTTCCAGCCTGTTACCCCCTCCACGTACGTATTTCCCAGGGTTGGATTGGGAAACCGACCCCAGGTTTTGGAGGCCTTGGTCCAGTTTTTTGGGCCACGACTGATGATTTTTAGTTATAATTGATGATTTTTATTTATATTTTTTGAGACAGTGATAGAAAGCGGAGATGCCAATATAGACGGCGCATATGGTTTTAGCTCAGGAAACCGTTTAGAGAAGCGATTTCAAAAAGCCATTTAGAGAACATGTTATGTTTATTTCAGTTTCCAAAGAAGCTGAAGCCAAAAGCAAAAAAAAAAGAGCCTAGTAGTGCCTGATGCTATGAAGGCTACCACATGCACGTATGTACGGGTGCATGCATGTGAAATTATGTCAGATCCAGATTTTGTTAATGCAGAATTCTCTATAAATCCACCGTACTATTTCTTGGATTAGTAGATAGTGCTCATAGATCCATTACCGAATATCAAATACATATCATGCGAAAACGTAAATAATATAGCAATAAATTTACACATGAGCCAGTTAGGCCGAAATCATTAAAAGCAGCAGTAGAAATAGAAGCTTCACATAGGTAGGACTCTCGGGATCTACCCACAAGCTGAGGGTGCGGCATGGTGTCACGTGCCTGGGGTAGCACACGGCATAGAGGGGAAAACGGGTGTGAGGGAGCCAGGTCATGTAGCCACGACAAGCATGGTGCGGCACGCCGCGCGGGCACGATGCAGTTTGTGAGGCTGGTGCACGGTCGGGCTCGCATGTACGCATGGTACGGCGCTAATGCTGTGGCTAGGTCAGGCGACATGCATAGTAGGGGAGAAAGAAGGAAAGGAAGAAGAGAGAGCAAAGAAGGGGAGGAAGTGGGGCCCGACTGCAGAGAGAGAAGAAAGAGAAAGGAAGAGTAAGAAAGAGGATGCTAGCAAAATTAGAAATTCAAATTTTATTTGCATTCTGATTTCAAGTTTTGAATTTGTATTTGAAATCTGGTTCAAGTAGTCGGACGCAAATTTATTCTTTTTGTTTATGGTTGTATTTAATTTGATTTCAAATTTCTATTTTTGATTTCAATTTCCATTTTCAAATTTAGTTCAATTTAATTTCCAATTGCTCTGGTTCTCAATTCTAGATTTTATTTTTATTATTTACTATTTGAATTTATGAAAAATCCTACTAAAACATTTAGAAAAATTCAATTAACACCGAAAAGCAATAAAAATTTTAAATTCTTCGTATTTTCACAATTCTCAAACTGCTACAAATTTCCAGAACCGCGGACGCGCGTACGCACGCGGTGGGTACCGCGTGGGGCGCACAACGGCCAAGAAAAGCATATGTACGCCGTACGCGCTTCCACGCCGCAGCCAACAACGAAAGGCATCGTTGGCTCACACGGCGCGCGCGCGGCCGGCGACGTGCCGCGAGGGTCGGCTTTCCTCCTGATGCCGTCTTTTCTGCAGCGCGGACGGGGGACATGTGGAGCCGTGTGTGCTGGTCACTCTTGGACTTTTTCACCTCACCTCACGTACGTAAGGGTTAGGGCTTGGTCCTGGACAGCTCTGGGCCTCTCGTACGTACGGGCCCTCTTGTTAGCAACACATGATCGGTATGGTATTGCTTTGGTTAAGGTAATCAGGAAACGGAACAGGAATATTCCTGTTGTACTTGTCAGATTAACATTTGCATGCATGTCCTGTCGTACTTGTCAGATTAACATTTGCAAGCATGTATTGTAGGGACGATCCCGAGAGCTCAGTTCCGATTTTATGTTGACCGGTAGTATAGCAGCTTGGCGCTGCTCAGAGCTTAAAATCTGGCTTATAGTTTTAGTTATTGATTAAAATTGTAATACAGTGGCTATTAGTTTTCTGAATAATTCAACTGAAAGATAATTTAAAAATAAAAAATAATAAACCGTTATATCATCACAGACAATACAAAAGAATAAAGAAAAAACAAAAAGGCAAAAAAGCTAGAATAACTGTTGTGGTGTGAGCACAACAGTGGGTACAGGGTATCCCTTTTCCCCTTAGGTGATATGGAACTAAGAGAGCTATAGCCAACTGACAGGAGAGAGAGAGCTAGTGTAAATGAGTGGATTTAGCCTCTCATACTCCTTTTTGGCGGTTATATACATGAATGAGATAGGACAGAGAATTTTATTCTACCCCTTAATAATTACGAAAGGTGAGAGTACATGGTACATTCCGCTATACCCATACCCCTATACTATTGGGCTTGTTTGCAAGGCCTAGTCAAGGGGGGTTGGGTTAACCCCACAACAGTACTCTCTCGACAGCAATCGCGGAGTCCCAAGGGGCGAGCTGATGTGACCAACTGCCTCCAGCCCCCTCCCCCGGCAGCAAGCATGAACTCCTAAGGCGCGAGCTGATACAAGTGGTTGCTCTAGCCCCCTAGGGTTTGGACGTTGTAAACCTTTCTGAACAGAGTTCTTCTTTCATTGATCATAACGTGGTTGTGGAGTCTCCCGACTGAGCATGGAGGCAGAGCCTGGGCGGGGCTGCCCCTCCGAGGCGACACCTATGAGGAGGGCGGCAAAGTCCCCCGACGGATCTGGAGCCACCACGTCGAGGTTCTGACTCAGATACAGGCAGCACGCGTAGGTAGAACCGAGAGCGGGGCCGTCCCTCTGAGGCGATGCCTACGAGGAGGTCGTTGAAGCCCATTGACGCAACTGGAGCTGCCGCGTGTAGGTCATGCCTCGGACATGGGCGTGCCGACAAAGTCTCAACCACGAGGTGTTTGAGCGTCAACGAGTTCTCAACCTCGAGGTGGTCGGATGAGTGTCGACGAAGTCGCGACCGCGAGGTGGTCGAGTGTTGACAAAGTCTTGACCCTTAGCTGGTCGAACGAGTGTCGACAAAGTCACGACCACGAGGTGGTCAAGTGTCGACAAGGTCTTGTCCCCGAGGCGGTTGGGGAATACCTACTAACTACGACGCTCAGGATGTGGTCGTGGGTATCGACAAAGTCTCGATCCTGAGGTAGTCAGACAAGTGTGGACCAGTCTCGATCTTGAGGTGGCCATAGTGATTATGAGGTGGTCGTAGAAAGCCTCTCGACTACGTCGATCCTGACGTGGTCGTTGGCATCAACATAGTCGACAGTGGGGCGAGGACTTGAAGTGTGTTCACTTTGTCCCCCACCCTTTGGACGAGCATCGATGAAGTTGGCGGTGGGATGAAGACTTGAAGCGCGCACTCTGTCCTCCACCCTTCGGACGAGTGTCAACGAAGTAGTGACCGCAAGGTGGTCGTAGAGTGCCACATGACGATGTTGCTCATGATGTGGTCGTGGGCATTGACATAGTCTTAACCCCGAGGCAATCAAACGAGTGTTGATGAAGTCACGACAACGTTGTGGTAGGAGGAAAGTCGATGAAGTCATGACCATGAGGTTGTTGAACGGGTGTCGATGAAGTCATGACCACGAGGTGGTCTGACAGAAGTCAACAAATTCACGACCATAAGGTGTTGGATGGGCATCTACGACTACGAGGTGTTCTGACGCGTCGACGAAATCATGACCACAAGGTGGTCGGATGGTTGCCGATGAAGTCGGTGTAGTCACGACCATGCAGTGGTTGGATGGGTGTTGATGAAGTTGGTGGTGGGACAAAGACTTGAAGTGCCCATGCTCCATCCCGCACCCATCGAAGAAGTGTTGATGAAGTAGCGACCGCAAGCTGGTCGTAGAGTGCCACACAACGATGTCGTTCATGACGTGGTCGTGGGCGTCGATGTAGTCTCGACCCTGAGGCAGTCAGACGGGTGTCGACGAAGTCATGACCATGAGGTGGTTGGAGGAAAGTCGACGAAGTCACGAGCACGAGGTGTCAGACTGTAACATCCTGAAAAATTCGAATTTGAAAATATAAAGTTTTTAAATTATTTTATAATATGTTCTGCTGAAATTTGGATTTTATGTTGATTTTCTAAATTTTGGCGGAGGATCCAAAAATTTAAGAAAGCCTCGAAAAATACAAACTAATATTAATAATGCCAAAAATGGAAATATGTCATTACAGATCATGAAATTCAAAATACCAACATCTTGAATTCAAGTTCAGGACAATAAAATATTAAAATATACCCATTAAAATCCAAGGTGGGATATTCAGAATTTATATGTCTATATATCTATATACAATTCACAGCAAAATAATGTCAAAATCAAAATCCGAGGGCAAACTGAATAAAATAGAAAATAGAGAAATAATAGATTTTGTGGCTAGATATTTGAACCAAGATTTGAACTAAATGCTCAAAGATTGAAATCAGTAATTTCAAAAAGGAAAAAGGAAATGTAAAATCCAAAAGCATTCAAATTGCAAAGCCCTTTTCCTCCCTTGCTTTTACTCTTTTCTCCCTATTACATGTAGGCCCCACTCCCTAATCCTCTCTCTCCCTCTCTTTTCTCTCTACCCTGCCAGCGGCCCGACCCCTGTTTTTCCTGCCGACCGTACGGTCAGGACCCCCCGCGTAGAGCGCCTCCTTCTCCCTTTCTTTTCTCCTCCTCCTCCTCCCTTCTTCCATGGCTGAGCAGCCACCACGTCGCCTCTCCCTTTTTCTCTGCTCAGCACCGCCCCGCCATCATCGCCCGTGCACGCCTCGTCCCATCGCAGCGCTACTCTGCCCTCTGTGCGGCGCCGCTCGCCCGTCAGCTCTGCGCTGCGCCGACCCGTTGCCATCGTTCTGCCCTGCCGCGCGCTGAGCCCCGCGCCCCTGTCGAGCCCGCGCCGTCTGGCCATGCCGCTGCCCCCGGCTCTCCATAGCGCCCGCGCATATAAACCGCCCTGGCCTCCTATTACTTCTCTGCACCCCTCCTTCTCCTTCCTCAAGCCGTGACCCCACAGGCCGCCGCGCCTCCTCGCCGCCCCGGCCACTCCGACGAGCTCCGGCCAATTGTACTGCGCCAACCCGCGCCCCCACTTCTCATCTCCACTCCCCCTCACCCGATTGGAAACTCGTGCACTGAAGCTCGCCGCACCGGCCCCCTTCCCCGAAACCGGCCGACGCCATGCTCCCGTGCAATTCTGACTGTCCGATGAAGCTCCGGCCGATTCCGTGCTCTGGGAGCATCTCCCTGGTGCTCCGAACCTTTCCCCACCGTCGACCAAAGCTCTTCGCCGACCGAGCTCCCCGGCCACGGTGACCTCCTTTGCGCCGCCGATGGCCTCCGCCGCCGGCACACCTCGGCCCTCCTCTGGCCCCATCGACCATCGGGGTGAGTTTCTCGTGGCCCTCTACTGCTCGCGCTACCCCCATTCTGCCCCTTCTCCCTCTCTGGCGCCGCCGCCCCAAGCGCACCTCGCCGCCGGCCGCTTTGCGCTGCTACCCACCCGCCTCGCTGCCGCTCCGACCACCGTGCCACCCCTAGCTACCTCATGCTCCAGAGACCCCATTTTAGCGGACGCCGGCGCTTCCCCGGACGCCCCTCGCCGGCGACGCCGCCGCCTGCCTCGCGCCACCCCCTGCTCTGTTTTAACAGGTGTTCTTATGTTAGCCCCTTAGTCCCTGCCCGCTTTGTTAGTTCGCCTCCCTCCAGAGCATCGAGAAACACTGAACAGCCGATTGGTTAGCACGCACACTCCCATCCTGCCGACTTGGGTTTGATCCCCCAGCCACCCCGGTTAGTAGTTTGGTTTTTATTAATTTTTGCTAGCCGACTGCAGTTAGGAGGAAAAACCAGAAAAATCAAAATAATTCAAAAACTTATTAGGATATAAAAATAAGTTTAACTAAGATTTAATATCTGGTTAATTACTCTATGAGCAATTTAGAAAGGATATAGTCTAGGTTCAAACTCGCATGAGGTGATGAATTAGCCAATGAAAATTTTGTGAAAAACGAATCATAAATCCTTGCATGATAGTAAGATTGTAGAACTAGCCACCACATAGTCAAAACATAAATAATAACCCTATGACCTAGCAATGATGAGAATTCTTTGTCGACTATAGTACCCAAATTAAATTAGAGAATAATTTAGAGAATCTAATAAAAAAAAGGATGTAAATGAGATTATTTAATAATCATATTTGGACTAGTTCATGTATGCATAATTAATATGGTTTGAGCAATCATCTAAGAGGGCTAATTACTAATTCAAAGCAATAGTAAAGAAACATGACTTTGGTTAAATATTCAAACTTAATAAAGACTACCCTTAAAATGTAATATATGCCATAATATTTATCACGCCACCATTAAACAAACCTCAGTGACATCTTTTAGTATAATGGCCCTAGGTCGTCAAGATTCAAAATAATCTCACAAGACTTAAATATTCTAACTTGAACATGTAACCACCAACATGGGTAATTAGGGTCACCTAAAACGATGCAAACCAAGCTTTACTCAGATGGCTAAGTTTGAACTAAAATTTGAAATGAAACTGAGCTTAATGGTAGCTAACGTATAAGTAGGATAAAAATAAGTACCATACCAAAGTACAACTTCGTAGGTTTAATAAAAGAAACCCATGGGTCGTTAATTGTTAATATGGTCTTGTTAACCTACACTTCAGTAAACAAATTAATATTAGGCCCACATAAAATAATATGTCTTTCCTTTGCTAAAAATATATTTATAGACTATAAAGCCAACTTAATAAATCGACAAATGTATGCATTGTGCATATAACACATACCTTAATTCGTAAATGCTAACCTTGATAAAATAATGTTCGGCTAAATTCATACATATATATCTTAACTCATGGAACTTCCTTAATAAATACAAAAAATAATAAAAGAGATTGTTAATAAAAAGACCAAGTCATTATATTCTACCGTAGACCCTACCTCAAATCACCCGAATCACCCAGTAACTTATAATAAATCTAAATTGAGTTTATTCGGATTTATTTGGATCTTTTGAGTTATTTGCTTTTATTTGGATTCAGTCGCTTATTGCGTAATTAGAAACTGGAGTCCCAAAGAATCAATGGATCAAGCGAGATCGAGAGCAAAGTGAAGATAAAGACTAGAAGTTCAAGAGGAAGCATTGTGTGAACTCAAGATCGCGGTAAACCGTGTCAGGCGAGTCAATACTTTGATCATGTTGAACCTACATTTTCTGCAAATTACTTTGTTTTAAATTATCAAATTGCATGCTGTTATTTTATATGAAATACATGTTTAATTTAAGATTCTAGTTATATGCCCAATTGCTTGTCTTGAATAATATTACACATCCTTTGGATTACTTGATTATGTGAACTTTGTCTCCCTAGCAAAATTACAATAGTAACCTTTCAAAAATAAGTCCGTAATTATATGCCATGCTTAGTGTTGCTTACATACTCATGGGCGTGAGAACTCCCAAGCATCACTTTTTAATCATGAGAAAATTTGGTTGAACAGTCATGGTGGTAATGACTGGTTGGGCAGTCATGGTGGTAATGACTGGTATATGTTGGATATGATTATTTTATACTCCTAGAAACCTCAACCTGCTTATTATCTGGGCGGATGGTTCGGGGGTATGGTGCAGGTGTGCACGAGAGTGTGGTTTGTGGTAGAACCGCCCAGATACCCTAAGGACTGAATCTTGTCATGACCTCCTATGTTAAACAAGTGCAACCATAAGTCTGTAAAGTACAACTTGGCCTAGTAAATTTACCGGACCCTGAAAGTCATCATCATCAGTGGACGAGTGAAGTGGTGCAAGTGGCTGTCTGTGTGTCGGGCTTGAATGGGACACCCGCAGAGGGTGAGGTTCTGCTGTGGCGCGCTAGCAGTGTGGGTAGCCAGCTGCTAGGCGTTCAGAAGGAGAACATCCCGCACAACGTATGGGACCCACCGCAAGTGGGAACGACCTATAGGGTGAGATGATGGAAGGGGCGAGGTACTTTGAACGATTACTGTGACGGTTCGCTCAACCGCATGACTAAGGAATTGTGCGGGGCAACGAGTAAACTGTCTCTTGTGGGTAAAGTGTGCAAACTCTGCAGAGTCAAAACTATTCGAATAGCCGTGCCCATGGTCAAGGGCGGACATGGGAACTTAACCAGATATAGTTCTATTTCAAAATGTTTTGTGGGTGGGATGGAAAAGTGGAGGGCAGTGGAAAGCCCTGATTTGAGTTGTCCTGGGGGTTGTCCCAGTGGTAAGTTAAGCGGCTATAACGCTGAAAGATGTTATACGGTGTGATGCCATATGTATGGCAAAATTATGGTGTTATTAGCATATGGTGTGATGCCATATGTATGGAAAATCATGTTAATATTCCTTGAACATTATGTTTTGTGCCAAAGCTGCTAGGTCTCAGGAAATTTTATGTATTGTATTTCAAATAGTGGCATTTCTATTCTTACAAAATAAAATGTGGGTGGAATAAACAGGGTCATGAGTAAATGAGATGGAAGTTTGTGGTAAAAACATAAATATATTGGTGGACTCAGGTCGATTATAAAAAGGAAATGATAGTGTGGGGTCTGGGAGAAGTAATTTGGTGGAGTCTAAATGAGTATATAGGTTAGATAGATGATTTAAATGATTTTTGGAGTATTAGGGATGCAAAGGTAATTGCGGGATTACAACACTGATAACTAATATAAATTCTTGGAAGATGATGGCAGTAATGGGCTTAACAGGATTGGATCAAATACTAGATGGATGAATTAAATTTCTAGGAATATTGGAGGAATGATAACAATTATTGGATTATAATCTTGATCATTGATATTCTTGGTGGATGTATACTAGTGAGTCGTAGACTTGATCATTAATATTCTTGGGGATGTATACTAGTGAAATAGTTAGAAATAGATAGTAGAAAATAAGATTAATTATTGGGAGAACAAATTATGGTTTTGGATCAATAACAAAAGGATTGAATTATTAGGAAGTCCCGATACGAAGGATTTCGGTGGATTTAAAAGCAATTATGTTGGATAGTCATTAGAATTTAGAAATGAAGAGTTGATGATTAGCAACCTCAAGATTGGATTTTAGAATACAAAAGATATTGGTGGATCTAAATAAAGGATGACCCTCACTGCTTGGAGTCTTAGGCAGCAATGAGTGCATGATTGGTGGATTATATAAATGATGATAATCGCTGTTTGGAGTTTTAGACAGCAACCAATACAGAAAGAATATGATCGGTGGATTGAATAGAGGATGACACATGTTGTTTGGAGTTTGGAGAGCACTCAATAAAGGAAGTGTAATTTCGGTGGATTAAGTCAATTATGGCAATCGCTGTTGGTAGTCTTAGACAGCAGTTAATAAAGAGCGTGAGTCTTTGGTGGATTAAGTCAATGATGTCATTTGCGGTGAGGAGTCTTTAGGTCACAAAAACAACAATATGATATAATAATAGAAATGCTACTAGACACATTTTATGGCGAATAAAACAACCTGAGCCTCTCCTTTGTTAAGCCATGCATACTATTTATTTGCATTCTGTGTATTGGCTCGTGGAGCACGGGGTTGGAGTGCTCACACTCGCTTTTGCGACAAAATTCAGAATCAGGAATCAAATCACCTCGTCTTAGCAACAAGATTGGACAAGTTGGCCGCGAAGATGAAGATGTCAAGGGCTAGGTCGCGAACCTCCAGTTGGCTGCCTGTGGGCATGTCCTGAAGGTCCCACCCGTGTGCTTCATTCCGCTGCTGCAATTTATTGATTTTGGCCTACTCGGCCCATGAGTAAGTCTATTAATTTACTTTAGCTTCCACATGATATGAAATTTGATATCCATTACTGTAACTGTGAGCACTATCTACTGATCTAGGGAATAGTGCGGTGGAATCACAGAGGAATCCGGATTGAAAAATCTGGGTGCCTGACACAGACGCGTGTCGATGAAGTCAAGACCACGAGGTGGTTGGATGCGTCAATAAAGTCAGCAGTGGTACGAAGGCTTGAAGAGCACACTCTGTCCCCCACCATTCGGACAGGCATCGATGAAGTCACGACTCTAAGATGGTCAGACAAAAATTGATGAAGTCATGACCATGAGGTTGTCAGAGGAAAGTCAACGAAGTAACAACAATGAGGTGGTCGGACGGGTGTCGACAAAGTCACGACTACGAGGTTGTCTGATGGAAGTCGATAAAGTCATGACCATACAGTGGTCAGATAAAAGTCAATGAAGTTATGACCACGAGGTGTCAGATAGGCCTCTACGACCACAGGGGGGTCGAACGTGTAGATGAAGTCATGACCACCACGTGGTCGAATATGTCAATAAAGTCATGACCATGAGGTGGTCGGACGGTTGCCGATGAAGTCGGTGTATGCATGACCACGAGGTGATCGAATGAAGTCACGACCACATGGTGGTTGGATGGGTGTCGACGGCGTCGACGATGGGATGAAGACTTAAAGCGCGCACTCCGTCTCCCACTCTTTGGACGGGCATCGACGATGTCACAACCACAAAGTGGTCTGACAGGAGTCGGCGAAGTCATAACTCTAAGGTGGTCGGATGAAATTCAATGAAGTCACGACCATTAGATGGTCAAAGTAAAGTTGATGAAGTCATGACCATAAGGTGGTCGGATGGGTGTCGATGAAGTCACAACTATGAGGTGGTCAAACAAGATTCGACAAAGTCACGACCACGAGGTATTGGACGGGCATCTATGACTATGAGGTGGTTGGACACGTTGACAAAGTCACAACAATGAGGTGGTCGGACTCGTCGACAAAGTCACAACCATGAGGTGATCAGACAGTTGCCGACGAAGTCGATGTAGTCACGACCACACGGTGGTCGAACGGGTGTCGATGAAGTAAGCAGCAGGACAAAGACTTGATGCACACATGCTCTGTCCCCCACCCTTCCAATAGGCATTGACGACGTAGCGACTGCAAGGTGATCATAGAATGCCACATGACAACATTGCTCATGATGTGGTCATTGGCATTGACGTAGTCTCAACCCCGAGGCGACTAGACAAGTGTTGACGAAGCCACAATGATGAGGTGGTCGGAGAAATGTTGACGAAGTTACAACCACAAGGTGGTCAAACGGATGTCAATGAAGTCACAACCACAAGGTGGTTTGATGGGAGTTGATGAAGTCAGGAATCTAAGGCGGTCAAACAAAAGTCAATGTAGTCTCTACCACAAGGTGGTCGTGAAGGACTACCGGTAGGCTACGCTAGCGCAAATTAATAAAAATTCTACCCGTAAACCAGGATCACTGCAGTTATAGATCACGGAATTACCACTAGACGCGCAGGTGCGGAATTGATGCAGCACGTCGGGGCAGAGTAGTCGTACTACGTCGATGCAGCACGTCGAAGCAGAGTAGTCGTACTACGTCCTCGTCCACGTCGCGGCGTCCCACGTACAACTCCTCTATTGCGGTTCGTCCAAACGCTACAGATGCAGCGCCGCCAAAAGGTATCCACACGTACGGGAGGAAGCGACGCACGCCGGATTACTAGATCCGCGCGAGCGCCCAGGGCGTGGGAGGGGTGGCGGCCAGGGTTTGAGGATGTCACGAAAAAACTGTCCTCTCTTGTGCGCCCTTGCCCTCCTTTTATAGACGTCCTCACAATGGGCTTCTACGAATGGAGGCCCATTAGGACTCAATACCCAGTCTAACCCGGATCCAATCCGAATTAGGCTTCAGCCCTTAAGTGTGTGACCCTATAGGTTCACGTATGTTTAGACATGACGCGAGTACACATACTTGGTCAATAGTTGGCAGTGGCCTCTAGCAAGACGTGCCAACTCCTAAACATACACAAAGATCATATCGGACGAACCATCACAACTTTATGTACATGCCAATCCCTTTGCCTCACGATATTTGGTCGAGCTCCAAGCTGACCACTCTTTCTCGATCCTGTGATCCGGAATCCCTTACTAGGTTAACTCTTAACCTTAAGTAGCATGGCCATGCATTTCTGGATCCGATCACTCGAGGGGCCCAGAGATATCTCTCTCAGATAGAGAGGGGCAAATCCCATCTCGACTGACCATGCCTCGCAGCATGCTTCATGACAAACCCGAAAACTACCTTTATAACTACCCATTTACGGAGTAGCGTTTGATAGCCCCTAAGTAGGTCGATTCACATCTCAAGTACATGCGACAATCTCAGGTCTAAGGACAAGGCGTACACATTGTGTAGAGAGAGAATCATAAGTATAATCGTTATGTCTCATGTTGGGTCGGTCCAACCCCATGTTCTAAACATGTGTCCACATTATTGGTTTGACATCTCCATGTCTATGACCTGTGAAACATGGTCATCAACCGATACATGTGCTAATCCATCATTCACGTGTGTCCTCACATGAACTCCGACCAGGGACAACTTTAGAATAACCATATAAGTAAAGAGTTTCACAAACAAGTCACATACTTGTTAATCAACACAAAGGCAATATTCAAGGAACATTTATTAAATCATGGATACAACGAAATATCATCATCTCTATGATTGCCTCTAGGGCATATTTCCAACAGTCTCCCACTTGCACTAGAGTCAATCTAGAAGATATCTAATACCCATAGCTCTTGTGTGCGCCTCATGCTTAGGCTGTGGGAGAGGCTTCGTCAAAGGATCTGAAATATTCAAATCCGTGTGTATTTTGCATATCTTTAAATCTCCTCGATTGAGGATCTCTCGAATGAGATGAAACCGCCGCAGTATGTGTTTGTTCTTTTGGTGATTCCTTGGCTCCTTGGCTTGCGCAATGGCCCCACTGTTATCACAGTAAAGATCCAGAGGACTGCACGCACTAGGAACCACACCTAGTTCAGTTATGAACTTCCTTATCCAAACACCTTCCTTTGCTGCTTCAGAAGCCGCAATGTACTCGGCCTCCGTTGTAGAGTCAGCAACAGTCTCCTGCTTGGAACTCTTCCAACTGACCGCACCACCGTTCAAAATGAACACAAAACCCGATTGCGATTTGTAATCGTCTTTGTCGGTTTGGAAGCTTGCATCGGTGTAACCATTTACAACAAGCTCTTCCTCACCTCCGTAGACTAGGAACACATCCTTAGTTCTTCTCAAATACTTGAGGATGTTTTTAACCGCTGTCCAGTGACTCTCACCTGGATCAGCCTGGTATCTGCTCGTAACACTTAGAGCATAGGAAACATCTGGGCGAGTACATATCATAGCATACATGATAGATCCAATGGCCGAAGCATATGGAATCTTACTCATGCGATCTCGCTCATCAGTTGTCGAAGGACACTGAGTCTTGCCAAGATTTATGCCATGAGACATGGGCAAGAACCCTTTCTTTGCCTCCTCCATGTTGAACCGTTTCAACACTTTGTCAATGTAAGTACTCTGGCTTAATCCTATTAGCCTTTTTGATCTATCTCTATAGATCTTAAAACCCAAAATATATGCCGCTTCCCCTAAGTCCTTCATTGAAAAACTATTTTTCAGTGAGGTCTTAACGGACTCGAGCATAGGAATATCATTTCCAATCAGTAATATGTCATCTACATATAAGATTAGAAATACGAGCGAGCTCCCACTTGCCTTCTTGTAAACGCAAGATTCTTCTTCGTTTTTGATGAAGCCAAACCCTTTGACCACTTCATCAAAACAAATGTTCCAACTCCGAGATGCTTGCTTCAATCCATAAATGGATTTTTGAAGTTTGCATACTTTTCTAGCATTGATTGGATCGACAAAACCCTCGGGCTGTATCATATACACGTCCTCGGTTAAATTTCCATTAAGGAAAGCCGTTTTGACATCCATCTGCCATATCTCATAGTCGAAATATGCAGCAATAGCTAGAATGATCCGTATAGATTTAAGCATCGCTACAGGCGAGAAGGTCTCATCGTAGTCAACTCCTTGAACTTGCCGAAAACCTTTTGCGACAAGTCGAGCTTTATGGATATGAACATTTCCATCCATATCAATCTTCTTTTTATAGATCCATTTGCACTCTATGGTTTTAACACCATCAGGCGGGTCAACCAAGTTCCAAACTTGATTGTCTCCCATGGATGCTATCTCGGATCTCATGGCACTTTGCTATTTCTCAGAGTCTGGGTCCATCATTGCTTCCGCATAGGTCGTAGGCTCATCATTGTCTAACAATAACATATCTCGCGCATTGCGGAGCCTTTCCGACCTTCGTGGTGGTGGTGCTTCCTTTGCCATGGGTTCCTCAACTTGTTCTGCCACGTGGGCATCATTCGTCGAGTCTTCCCCGATTGGTTCATCTTGAACCTCTTCAAGCTGCACCGTTCTTCCACTTGTCTCCCTGTTGAGAAACTCTTTCTCTAGGAAAACACCACTTCGAGCGACAAACACTTTGCCCTCTAGTCGGTTGTAGAAGTAATATCCAAAGGTTTCCTTAGGATATCCCACGAAAATGCATTTATCCGACTTGGGTGTGAGCTTGTCCGACTGTAGTCGCTTGACAAACGCCTCACATCCCCAAATCTTTAGAAAAGACAAACTGTGACTCTTCCCAGTCCATATCTCATATGGTGTCTTAACTACGGATTTAGACGGTACCCTATTAAGTGTGAAAGCTGCTGTTTCTAGAGCGTAACCCCAAAATGATAATGGTAGATCTGACTGGCTCATCATCGATCGAACCATGTCCAACAAGGTCCGATTACGCCGCTCGGATACCCCGTTTCTTTGAGGTGTTCCAGGCGGTGTTAGCTGTGGAACAATTCCGCAACTCTTCAGATGATTGCTAAATTCATGACTCAAATACTCGCCACCACGATCAGATCGCAGAGCCTTAATTTTCTTGGCACGTTGATTTTCAACCTCATTCTGGAACTCTTTGAACTTTTCAAAAGTTTCAGACTTATGCTTCATTAAGTAGACATAGCCATATCTACTAAAATCATCAGTGAAAGTTATGAAGTAATGAAATCCACCTCTAGCAGTGTGCTCATTGGTCCACATACATCAGTATGTATGATTTCCAACAAGTCTGATGCCCTCTCAAAAGAACCTTTGAAAGGTGACTTGGTCATCTTACCAAGCAAACAAGCTTCACATGTCTCGTATGATTCAAAATCAAACGAAGTTAGAAGACCATCATCATGGAGCTTCTTCATGCGCTTTTCACTTATGTGACCCAAACGACAATGCCAAACATAGGTGGGATTCAAATCATTAGGTCGAAGTCTTTTAGCATTTATGTTAAAGATGAGCGCATCATCAAGATTTAAAATAAATAACCCAATCACAATGGGCGCAAAAGCCACAAACATTTCATTTTTAGAGATCAAACAACCATTGTCTTTACTTGCAAATGAATAACCATCTCTCATCAAACATGAGGGGGATAAAATGTTTCGACTCATACTAGGAACATAATAACAATTATTCAATTCCATAATAAATCTTGAAGGAAGCTGAAGTTGCATGGTGCCGACGGTTAACGCAGCAACCCTTGCTTTATTTCCGACGCGAAAATCAACTTCACCTCTTGCGACTCCTCTACTTCTTATTAGCCCTTGCATCGAGTTGCAAATGTGAGCAACTGATCCGGTATCAAATACCCAAGAGTTAATAGGAGAATCAGCAAGAAAAATGTCTAAAACATTTATGACAAGTGTACCATGGGTGGAAGTCTTACTTCCAGCCTTCTTCTTGCATTCCTCGGAATCCATGTACTTCTTGCAGTTTCTCTTCCAGTGGCCAGTCTCTTTACAATAGAAGCATACTGTCTCAGCTCCAGGTCCAGCATTAGGCTTAGGCGTTGGCTTCGAGATCATATCTTTAACCTTGCCCTTATCCTTTGCCCATGACTTCTTACCCTTTTTCTTGAAGCTAGACTTGTTCTGCACAGCCATCACATGGCTAGGCCCTGCACACTTCTTAATGTCACTCTCTGCTGTTTTGATTAAGGCCCTTTTCCACCCCATGCATATGGTAGTTCGAAATGAAATGTCCATAGCTAGGTGGAAGAGACGCCAAAATGAAATCAGTTGCCAACTCTTGGCCAATTGGAAAACCAAGTTTATCCAAAGTCTGACTGTAACCAACCATTTTGATCACATGTGGGCCTACGGGTGCACCTTCTGTTAACTTGCATTCCAGAAAAGCCTTAGAGACATTGAACCGTTCAGTCCTGGCCTGTGTCTGGAACATGTCCTTAAGCGCCATGATCATATCATACGCTTCCTGATCCTCAAACTGCTTTTGAAGGTCAGGTTCCATGCATGCAAGCATAAGACAGCTAATCTCAAGAGAGTCATCACATGCTTTCTTGTAGGCAGTTTTAACAGCAGCAGCCGCATTGATAGCAGGCTCTTCTGGGATTGGGGTGTCCAGAACGTTTTCCTTTTTATCTGCCCTGAGAACAATTCTCAGGTTACGGACCCAGTCCGAATAGTTTGTTCCATTTAATTTTTCTTTCTCAAGAATCGATCGCAAAGCAAAAGGGTGTGCGCGGCTGCTAGATGCCATTGATCTACAATAGGAAATGCAAAATACTAAGACAAATAGAACCATGACAGAGTAAACCGTATTAAACAAATTTAATAGAATGTACTCCCACTAAAATCAATATCCCTCTATTGATTCTTAGCGATTCAAGATCCGCAATTAACTAGTCTACTAGTGAGCTTTTGCATCACCGCTAGGAGACAAGGTAATTCGGTAAGTAACACCTTACTAATCATATCTCTATATGACTCTTGTTGTTGGGTGACATCTCTATGCCTCGGCACCCAACCTTTATGCCCCAAGGCCCATAACCTTTATGATAACCTTGTTAAGTTCACCAACCCTTATGCATGTATGTATCCGATACAAACCCATCTAGTCAAGGAAAGTCGATGGTGCCCTAATTTTATAGACCCACCATCAATTTACAAGACATGGGATGGTGCAGAGTTTAGTTGGGAGGGCATATGTTTAACTTAACATTTTGTGAGGGATCGTTATACTTCTACCATTCAAACATGCATAGGAGTAAAACAAACAGGAATAGCATTCACACAGTTGTGACTCAGTATGGCCCATTTTCTTATGGTGATCTCCATCGCCATAGAATCTGTCCACCATGATGATCTCCATCTCCATGGTTGATGTGTGCCATCCCTCCAAGTGATGTGTCCTCCAAGTACTAATATAAGCTATTACTCATAACAGCTAGTAATAAAATACATGGATACAAGGAATCATCACAAGTCGGCACGCAGGCCGTTAATACAATACTTTGACAACATAATGGCTCCAGCCGTGTTGCCGAACCCACGACACGCAGGTCATGAAAATATTACAAACATGCATCACATACACATTAGGCCATACTGGTCACATACATCCTGCAAAAACAAGTTATGCATAGATTCGCAATCTACCGGATAAGGGGGTCGAGGGGGTTTCCCCCCGCGGGGTTCGAAGGGTTGTCGACAAAGTCACGACTACGAGGTTGTCTGATGGAAGTCGATAAAGTCATGACCATACAGTGGTCAGATAAAAGTCAATGAAGTTATGACCACGAGGTGTCAGATAGGCCTCTACGACCACAGGGGGGTCGAACGTGTCGATGAAGTCATGACCACCACGTGGTCGAATATGTCAATAAAGTCATGACCATGAGGTGGTCGGACGGTTGCCGATGAAGTCGGTGTATGCATGACCACGAGGTGATCGAATGAAGTCACGACCACATGGTGGTTGGATGGGTGTCGACGGCGTCGACGATGGGATGAAGACTTAAAGCGCGCACTCCGTCTCCCACTCTTTGGACGGGCATCGACGATGTCACAACCACAAAGTGGTCTGACAGGAGTCGGCGAAGTCATAACTCTAAGGTGGTCGGATGAAATTCAATGAAGTCACGACCATTAGATGGTCAAAGTAAAGTTGATGAAGTCATGACCATAAGGTGGTCGGATGGGTGTCGATGAAGTCACGACTATGAGGTGGTCAAACAAGATTCGACAAAGTCACGACCACGAGGTATTGGACGGGCATCTATGACTATGAGGTGGTTGGACACGTTGACAAAGTCACAACAATGAGGTGGTCGGACTCGTTGACAAAGTCACAACCATGAGGTGATCAGACAGTTGCCGACGAAGTCGATGTAGTCACGACCACACGGTGGTTGAACGGGTGTCGATGAAGTAAGCAGCAGGACAAAGACTTGATGCACACATGCTCTGTCCCCCACCCTTCCAATAGGCATTGACGACGTAGCGACTGCAAGGTGATCATAGAATGCCACATGACAACATTGCTCATGATGTGGTCATTGGCATCGACGTAGTCTCAACCCCGAGGCGACTAGACAAGTGTTGACGAAGCCACAATGATGAGGTGGTCGGAGAAATGTTGACGAAGTTACAACCACAAGGTGGTCAAACGGATGTCAATGAAGTCACAACCACAAGGTGGTTTGATGGGATTGATGAAGTCAGGAATCTAAGGCGGTCAAACAAAAGTCAATGTAGTCTCTACCACAAGGTGGTCGTGAAGGACTACCGGTAGGCTACGCTAGCGCAAATTAATAAAAATTCTACCCGTAAACCAAGATCACTGCAGTTATAGATCACGGAATTACCACTAGACGCGCAGGTGCGGAATTGATGCAGCACGTCGGGGCAGAGTAGTCGTACTACGTCGATGCAGCACATCGGGGCAGAGTAGTCGTACTACGTCCTCGTCCACGTCGCGGCGTCCCACGTACAACTCCTCTATTGTGGTTCGTCCAAACGCTACAGATGCAGCGCCGCCAAAAGGTATCCACACGTACGGGAGGAAGCGACGCACGCCGGATTACTAGATCCGCGCGAGCGCCCAGGGCGTGGGAGGGGTGGCGGCCAGGGTTTGAGGATGTCACGAAAAAACTGTCCTCTCTTGTGCGCCCTTGCCCTCCTTTTATAGACGTCCTCACAATGGGCTTCTACGAATGGAGGCCCATTAGGACTCAATACCCAGTCTAACCCGGATCCAATCCGAATTAGGCTTCAGCCCTTAAGTGTGTGACCCTATAGGTTCACGTATGTTTAGACATGACACGAGTACACATACTTGGTCAATAGTTGGCAGTGGCCTCTAGCAAGATGTGCCAACTCCTAAACATACACAAAGATCATATCGGACGAACCATCACAGCTTTATGTACATGCCAATCCCTTTGCCTCACGATATTTGGTCGAGCTCCAAGCTGACCACTCTTTCTCGATCCTGTGATCCGGAATCCCTTACTAGGTTAACTCTTAACCTTAAGTAGCATGGCCATGCATTTCTGGATCCGATCACTCGAGGGGCCCAGAGATATCTCTCTCAGATAGAGAGGGGCAAATCCCATCTCGACTGACCATGCCTCGCAGCATGCTTCATGACAAACCCGAAAACTACCTTTATAACTACCCATTTACGGAGTAGCGTTTGATAGCCCCTAAGTAGGTCGATTCACATCTCAAGTACATGCGACAATCTCAGGTCTAAGGACAAGGCGTACACATTGTGTAGAGAGAGAATCATAAGTATAATCGTTATGTCTCATGTTGGGTCGGTCCAACCCCATGTTCTAAACATGTGTCCACATTATTGGTTTGACATCTCCATGTCTATGACCTGTGAAACATGGTCATCAACCGATACATGTGCTAATCCATCATTCATGTGTGTCCTCACATGAACTCCGACCAGGGACAACTTTAGAATAACCATATAAGTAAAGAGTTTCACAAACAAGTCACATACTTGTTAATCAACACAAAGGCAATATTCAAGGAACATTTATTAAATCATGGATACAACGAAATATCATCATCTCTATGATTGCCTCTAGGGCATATTTCCAACAGGTCGAGCGTTGACAAAGTCTCAACCCTAGGTTGGCTGGTCAAGTGTCAATGAAGTCATGACCACGAGGTGCTAACCATGAGATGGTCGATCATCAACGAAGTCTTGAGCCCAGTGTGGTCAGACGAGTGTCGACGAAGTTGAAACTATGAGGTTGGATGCGTGTTGACGAAGCTACGATCATAGGTGGTTGAGCGTCGATGAAGTCGTGTCAACAAAGTCACGACCACGAGGTGGCTGACGTGTGTCTGAGTGTCAATGACGTCATGACCACAAGGTGATTGAACAATTTTCGGTGAAGATGTCACCACAAGGTGGTCGGACGAGTGTCGACGAAGTCACGACCACTAGGTGGTCGAACGACTATTGATGAAGTAACTACCATGAGGTGGTCGAGCATCACAACTGCGAGACAGTCGGACAAGCATTGGTGAAGTCAGCAGTTGGACAAAAACTTGAAGTGCATGCACTCCATCACCCACCCTTTCGGAGGAAAGTTAACAAAATCACGACCACAAGGTGGTCGGACGCATTGACGAAGTCACGACCATATAGTGGTCAGATGCATCAACGAAGTCGACGATGGGACGTAGGCTTGAAGTGTGCACTCTGTCCCCACTGTTCGGACTGGCATTTATGAAGTCGCAACCACAAAGTCGTCTGATAGGAGTCAACGAAGTCACAACTCTAAGGCGGTCAGACGAAAGTTAACATAGTCTCGACCACAAGGTAGTTGTAACGACCATAAGGTGGTCGGAAGTCATGACCATCAGGCGGTTGAATGAGTGTTGACGAAGTCAATGGTGGGACGAAGGCTTGAAGCGTGCGTGCTCCGTCCCCAACCATTCAAATGAGTGTCAACATAGTCAGTGTTAATGAGGTCGTGACCACGAGGTGGTCGTAGAATTCCTCACAGCTATGATGATCCTAACGTGGTCGTGGGCATCAACAAAATCATGACCATGTGGTGGTCAGACAGGCTTTGACGAAGTAACGACCACGTGGTGGTCAGAAGTCATGACCGCAAGGTGGTTGGACGAGCATCAGTGAAGTTAGCAGTGGGATGAAGACTTGAAGCACGCGTGCTTCGTTCCCCACACTTTAGATGAGTATCGACGTAGTCGGCGTCGATGAGGTCGTGACCACATAGAGGTCATAGAATTCCTCATGGCTATGTCAATCTTGACGTGGTTGTGGGCGTTGATGAAACCACGACCACGAGGTGGTCAGATAGGCTTCGATGAAGTAACGACCATGAGGTGATCGGAAGTGACAACCATGAGGCGGTCGGACGAGCATCAGGGAAGTCAGCAGTGGGCCGAACAAATGAAGCGTGTGTGCTCCGTCCCCCACCCTTTAGACAAGTGTTGATGTAGTCAGCATTCATGACCACGAGGTGGTCGTAGAATTCCTCATGGCTATGTTGATCCTGATGTGGCCATGGGCGTCGATGAAATCACCACAACGAAGTGGCCGAATGGGCTTCGACGAAGTAATAGCCACCTTCCGACCACTACCACAATGTGGTCGGACAAGCGTTGACGTAGTTGGCGTTGACAACGTAGCGACTGTAAGGCGGTCGAATGAGTGTTGATGAAGTTAGCACTGAGACAAAGACTTGAAGCGCACATGCTCTATCCCCCACACTTTGGACAAGTGTTGACATAGTCGGTGTTGATGACGTAGCTACCATAAGGCGGTCGGATGAGTGTCGATGAAGTCATGACCATGAGATGGTAGAGTGTCGATAAAGTCATGTCAACAAGTGTCAACGAAGTTGCGACCACAAGGTGGTCAAACGAATGTCGATGAAGTCGCGACCACGAGGTGGTCCATCGTCAATGAATTTGCGACAATGAGGTGGTCAAAGAATACCTCACGACTATGTTGCTCACGATGTGGTTGTGAGCATCGACAGAGTCTCAACGTCGAGGCAGTTGGACGAGATGCCGTTAGCATGATTGGACTGTTGTCAATGAAGTTATGACCATGAGGCGGTCGATCGTCGATGAATTTGTGACAATGAGGTGGTCAAAGAATACCTCACGACTACGTCGCTCACGATGTGGTCGTGGGCGTCGACATAGTCTCAACCTCGAGGCAGTCAGACGAGATGCCGTTAGTGTGTGAACTCCCTGGTGGGATGCGTAATGCGCGCGAGGCTCCCTGAGGTTATCGCCATTGCTGGGGACTCCCTGGTGGGATGTGCGAAGCACACTCCGCCATGCATGCTCCGTCCCTTGCTACTATTAATACTCTGTATAGTTCGTGCAGAGGGTGTGGACTCCGTGTGGGAATTTATACTCCTTAGAGTTCACCGTGACACGAGGCTACTGCATGATTTTTTATACTCTGTAGTCTGTAGATTTACCTTGGATGACAAAGTTCCCAGCGCTTTATACTCCACAAAGTATGCAAGGGTGCGAGGCCACCGTGCGATTTATTTTTATACTCCATAGAGTACATCGGGGCATGAGGCGCCATCGTGCGGTTTATTTATACTTCATAGAGTTGCTTGGGACGGCTAATTTTCCAGTGCTTTATACACCACAGAGTACGCTGGGTCACGAGGCGCCACCATGCGGTTTATTTATAGTCTGTAGAGCACGCTGGGGCATGAGGCGCCATCGTGCGATTTGAGCACAAATCAAATCAAATAGCAGCGTGACAAGAATGCAAAATCCAATAAGCGCTAAATATCATGTATGCATACTACACGACCAGTTTGAAGTTTCTCTACCTTCTTACATTTGTGGCACTTTCCTTCCAGCTAGTCGAAATCCAACGGATCTCCCTCAAGGCGGCGACTCTTCCCCGCGCGGCTTCTTGCACACTCCCCACGGACGGCACCAGCTATCGTGGTGTGAGCACAACAGCGGGTACAAGGTACCCATTTTCTGCTTTGGAGACTTTTTTTGGAGAGTCACCTTTGTGATTTGGACACTCATTTACTAATTCAAAATGACTATATTTTTTTTAAAGAAGAGCTCTACACTAATTTTACACTGGCATGCTATGCAAGGATTAATTCAACCTTCTTTGGCAAATCAAGTCCTAAACTGATGTTGCAAAACATCTCAATCTTCGTGAGGCAATCTGGCGCCTGTCCTGCAGTCTCACTTGATCGATGGAACGATGTCATACTGTCACTGTCATTGTTGTACTACAATTTTTGTCCTTTAATCTTGTTGGGGATGCTCCCCATACTATCTCGAGCCCACAACCACCCCAGAACGATGGCACCTGTTGGAGGACCTACCTTGAGCCAAGTCCCCAATCAACCCTTGGCAAGGTACACGAGACTGATCCCAAGAGGGCCTAGGTCCAACCCTGGGTGAAGCACGTAAGGCCGATCCCAGGAGGGTCCAGTGCCAACCTTTGCTGGAGTACGTAAGGCTGATCCTAGGAGGGTCCAGGGTCAACCCCAGGCGGAGTACATGAGCCCAACCTAGGAGGATCTGCGGCTAACCCCGGACTGACTCTAGGGTCCCAGACGTGGCGGGACCTGCACAGAGCAAATGATGCAAATACCCCAGGAGTAAACTAGACCCTAAGGGTAAACTTGTAAATTCACTCGCCTCTCTCTCTCTCTCTCTCTCTACCCCTATAAATTGGACCTCTTGTAATAGGAGAGGGGAAGGCCATTTTGTTACCTTAGACCCCTATATGAAATACACTTGGTGGTTGTATGCTTCTCCTTGCATCCCCTCGCACCCTCAGTGGCCTTTGCATCTGACCGGGGATGCTTCTAAGTTTACTATTCGAATTTGTACCGATGACAAGTCTCCAATAAGGCTTTCAGTGTGATCAAAATTTTCAGCCTGTATAGTAGAAAAAAATAATTTTACCTAGCTATCGGGATTTATATACAGAGACACACACTCCTTTATATAGAAAAAATCTACTATTGCCGGACGCAGTTACCCCCACCCATGATACACCAGCACACCAGCTAAACGAACTTAACATACTCCCTTATCACCTTGGATTTACACATCTACTAATTCTGAAATACTCCAATATGAACCACATGAAAAAAATTGCAAGGGAGAATATAGTTTTTACCATGCTTTGCTAATACCCTTATATTTCCATATAAAAAGAAATATGTTGAAAAACTATATATACTACCTAAAAAAAGTATATATACCACCTAGATATTCTTATATACTCATATACTGCATATACATACCCTCCATTGCATGATATATTTGTGAGATACGACATAGGGAGCAACTATATTTTTCGTGATACATATGTACACACATACATACATATAAATGATAGTAACTCTACATGTGTTTGGCAGTAACTTCACACACATGACAGTAATTTTTCGGCACGCATTTTACAGCTGCATACACACACACACGAGCGCCTACACGTTCCATGCACGCCAGTTTCGCGCTGGAAAGTTACTGCTGTTATGAGAAAAGTTACTACCCAATGTGTACTGTGAGTGTTTGGCAGTAACTTTACTCGCTACTGATAGTAACTTCATTCAAAAATAATAATAACTTTTGTATACGTATTTTATACCTGTGCGTTGATTAGTAATTCTACACATATATGTGTGCATGTGAATAACAATGCGTACGGATCAGAAGTCAAAAGGTGCAAGAGTACTGCTGACACTACCTATGTCTTTTCCCAAATCTAAACAGGTGTGTTTTTTTACTATGACTGATAGTTTTTTATTTTAGCGTAACATTTGTGTAAATAAATCGAATACCGATAAACGACTTCAAAAAAAAAATTATGTTGATAAGCTATTTTAAAAAGATAGCAAAGAAGTAGTCCTATAAGCCGTACAAAAAGAGCCTTCAAATGACTAGCTAGTACTTGTGCAGTTGCCCTAGTACTGGCGTTGAAGTAACAATCCTAATCTATTATCAACTTGTATTTCAGCAGCAATCCACACATAACATAAGGAACCTTTTCCATCTTGTTGTTTTGAAGGCCGTACTTATACACCTGTACCTGTATTTTGGAATTATTTCTCTGCAAATAGTAGATACGAATATTGAATGCAACTTCAGCAAAGCTTACCACTCATGTGCACTGTATATGGTATATATAGTACTATAGAAGTGCACTAGTGCACATCATATGCACTACGAAATTAATTTTGGCCGTCAAAAAGCGGGTGCATGTAAGCTCAAATTATTGGTGAGGGGCTGGATGCAAGCTGTTTTTCTCACTGTGACTTGTTTATGAACTTCCTTTCTTGGCTTGGTCAACCACTCGAACAAGGTTGTACTTGCGCATCAATTACATTAAGAAAAGAAAGTCAAAATCTGCGAGGAAAGTAAAGGAATTGAAATTAAAACCATGTGCAAACTCGTACCACATATACATCGGATATATTTGGTTCTCTGAATGTCTTTAACAGAATGGTCACGGTTCTGAGATTCAGTTAAATGACATCAGGTATTTAAGTGGTCGCCTGCCAGTATTTAGGCTGAACAAGAAAGGACATCAGTTATACATCTATTCCTCTCAGAAGAAAAAACAAGATCATCATCTATGAATGAGAAAACTATATATATATATATATATATATATATATATATATATATATATATATATATATATATATATATATATATATATATATATATCTCCTGGTGTCCCATTTCAATGTCCTATATAGTATAAATAACAGGGGCATCATGGTGCCCAGGCTTCATGATTAAGACTTTCCATCTATAATTGAAACTTTCTATTCATAATTAAGACTTTCCATTCTGATACTATATGTCATTGCACTTGCACGCATCTAAAAGCAATCTAAAGACAGTGAGGCTTGGTGTCCGGGCACCCTGGTGTCCCATTTCAATGTCCTATATATATATATACATAAAACACTCGTCCTATATATAGGAAAATTACATAAGGCACCTGGGTGCCTAGGCACCCACATCAAGAACCGTCTGATACACGTGTATGATTAATAATTTTTTTGAGTTTGGGTATGAAAATGTTTTATACCCTTAATATATTTATGGTAAGTAAGTTTTGAACTCAGTTCAAACTAGTTTGAACTACTTTTGAATTCAATGCAACTATAGTGAGTATATACCATAAAAATAGTTCAAACTAATTAAACTGAAGTTGAATTTAATTTTTTTTCGGAGTTTGACATCTCAAATATACTTTTTATGGGTATATATATATATTATATATATATATATATATATAGCTAATAATTGTAGAGAATGTAATTGTAAATGTTTGATTGATGTTTGCAGAAAAGTAGGCAATCTAAGATATCTAGACAGTGAGTTAGCTAAAGCTACAAATTACATTCACATCTATTTATATCAGAGGATCCAAACAAATTGATTTCCATTGGCAAGTTGCTCCCTACAATGACATGCATGTCCAACAGTAGTAATTACTCCTATGTCTAATGTGGTCAAAACATGTACGAGCCCAGTCCAATAATTTTAGCCGACTTGTTTGACGGGGCAATTCCTGCATGAGGCTAATATGCGTGCTTGTCTTTATCAGAAATGATCATGGAATTGTCAGAGAACATCACGTAGAGATCTAGAGGACATGTCTAGTACGGGCGATAAAGATCGCATGCAGATTTGAATATATGAAATATGCATGCACGGTACCGATTGTTACCCATCAAGTCTTTCAGGACAGAGCACTCGAGAACATTGCTGTCGAGTTAGGTTCTCCTTGAATTGGTCTAGTTTCAGCTTCCAGATTGGAAAATATCTAACAAGGATGAAATAGACAATTTAATTTTGGAATGTGACTCGAACTTACTCTAAAATTGCAATTTGCCAACTTGCTTTTCAGAATAAGAAAAAACAAAATAATGAATATTTATACTACCTCCAACCAACTGATTTTACGTGTTATTTTAGCTCCATACACATAAAACATGAATGAGTTTGTAATGCCTTGTACTGTACCGTATATAACTTTTCTCACTATGGGTCAGCTATAATTATAGCTCATCTAATTAGGGTAAGATGGTTTAGATCTAGCTAGCATGATGTAGAGAGAAGATTATTTACATCTAGCTACATATATCTACTTAATTTATATCGTACATATATAGTATAGTAATTAATTAATTGAATATGTTATCCCAAATTGTTATATGTGTAACGTAGGAACGAAACTGGATGTACACTGGGAACCGTATGAGTGAAGAGTACATTAATGATATTTTCGCTTTTACAAGAGCTACCAAGGAAGATATGTTGAATAAGGGGGTAAAATATATGTATTGTCCATGCATTAATTGTGAGAATCTAAAGATATTTAAGAACCGAGAGCAGATTGAAGTGCACTTGATTTGAAGGGGCTTCAAAAAGGGATATGCATGTTAGACTATTCATGGTAAAGAGCAGATTACACAGGAAGGTAGTAATAATGGCATCGCTGATGAAGTTAATGATATGCCGCCGGATGATCATGTCGATTGTGGTTCCGATTCAGATAGTCTGAATGATGACAATTTGGATCAGATACTTCGTGATGCAGAAGGGAGCTGTGATGAGAGAGAATATATTAAATTCCAAGGCTTGATGGAGGACTTGGAGAAACCTTTGTTCCTGTGCTACAAGTCAAAGTACACGAGGTTGTCAGCCGTGCTTGAACTGCTAAAATTGAAGGCAAGCAACGGTTGGTCTAATAAGAGTTACACAACACTGTTAGGTCTTTTAGCGGATATGCTTTCGGAGGGAAATGAGTTGCCCAAAATCACCTACAAAGCTAAGAAGGTTCTTTGTCCAATACATGCATGTTCAAATGACTGTATCCTCTACCGTAAAGAGTATACAAAAATGCATATATGTCCGATGTGCAACCCATCCTGATACAAGCGTAAGAATCAATCAGATGACGGCGAGGAAATAGAGGTGAAGAGAGGGCCTCCTGCTCAGGAGACATGGTATCTTCCCATAATTCGCCATCTGAAGCGTTTTTTGCAAACCCAAAGGCGGTAAAACTGCTGCGTTGGCACTCAGAGGAATGTAAGAAGGATGGAATGCTAAGACACCTTACTGGTTCCACCCAATAGAGAAACATCGATAGAATTTTTGCAGACTTCGGTGCAGAACCAAGGAATATAAGGTTCGGATTGAGTACAGATGTAATGAAATCTATATCTACAAACTTTCTCCTTGGTTGTATATGAAGCGGAAGTATATTTTGCTATCGATACTTATCTAAGGGTCGAAGCAACCGGGGAATGATATTGATGTGTACCTAGCACCGTTGGTGAAAGATCTAAAAATACTGTGGAACGAAGGGGTATAAGTATGAGATGCGTACAAACGAGAGAACTTCACTTTACGGTGCTGGTTGTTCTGCACCATAAATGATTATCCTGCCCTTGCTAACCTGTCGGGCTAGAGTATAAAAGGGGCCAAAGCCTGTACTCACTGCTTAGATGATACCGAAAATGTACATGCGTCACTGTAAGTTCCTTTGGAGGGCTCACCCATACCGTAGGATGAAGAAACAATTCGACGGAGAGAACGAGGATAGTTTAGCTCCAAGGCATTTAAGCAAAAAAGTGATCTATGGTATGGTTAAGGGTTTAGATGTTGTGCTTGGAAAGAGACGTAAATCAGTGACCCGTGAGAAGAATGTCTAGAAGAAAAGATCAATATTTTAAGACTTACCTTATTGGGAGTACCTACAAATTCGCCGCTGCATCGACGTCATGCACATAGAGAAGAATGTATGTGACAGCTTGATTGGTCTCTTACTGAACATTCATGATAAAACAAAGGATGGTGTCAATGCACAGCTTGACTTGGTTGATATGGACATCAGACCTGAGTTAGCACCGACAAAGATCGATAAAGGATGAACTTATCTTCCCCCTATTTGTTACACTTTATCTATGGCCAAAAGAACTGAACTGTGCCAGTGCTTGTATGGTGTGAAAGTTCTGTCTGGTTACTCCACCAATATGAAGAAACTTGTTTCGATAGAACATTTGAAGTTAATTGGTATGAAGTCTCATAATTGTCATATGCTAATGACACAGATACTCCCAATTGCAATTAGAAGTATTTTGCCAATCAAGGTCCGAGAGACAATCATGAGATTGTGTTATTTCTTTAACACAATTACTCAGAAGGTCATCGATCCCGAAGGACTAGATGCTCTACAGGATGAGGTGGTGATGACTTTTTGTCATCTTGAGATGTATTTCCCTCCATCATTTTTTGATATCATGGTCTATCTCATTGTTCATATTTTGTGAGAGATAAAAATGTGCGGGCCCGTGTTACTATGTAGCATGTACCCATTCGAGAGGTTCATGAAAATTCTCAAGTCCTATGTACGGAATCGATCTTGGTCGGAGGGCAGCATCGTCGAAGGTTATGTAACCAAAGAAGTCATCAAGTTCTGTGACGATTACATGGCTCAAGTTGAATTGATACGTGTGCCTCGATCTCGCCATAAGGGGAGGCTCAAGAGTATTGGGACTATCGGAAGAAAAGCAATCACTCCAGATATAGATGCGTATGCTTAAGCCTATTTCACGGTCTTGCAACACATGACTGAAGTGTCCCCGTATATCGACTAGCACAAGGGTGTGCTTTGACAATAGAATCCAGAGTAGTTAGATGTTTGGATCACGAGACAACACAACAATCGAGAATTACATAACGAAGGCATTGGAGGCTTACCGTGACAAAGAATTCATACTAATGCCCTACAACCAGGGGTAAGTGCTACACTAGTGGCTATACTTATTGATTTGTTCTTTATAAGCAACATGAACTTAGGTTTAATGACCATGACATACCTGTGTAGGTTCCACTGGATTCTAATTATAATTATACCAAAACGGAATAGGATAATATACTTTGATTCCCAAAAGAGGAACAAAACCGACTACATAGTTGTCCAACAAGTAATCAACAGGTAAATACATTTCCTCCATAGATAATTATATTGTAGTCTTTCCTTCCTTCCTAATGACTAAGGCTAACCTTTTGGAATCACATAGGTCGTTCGTGATGTACGTAGCAAAGGTACGGAAATCCAAGGGATGGATCAATACTCTGCGACATTTTCTAGATTTTCCGGTATTCACTAGTACACATTAATCCTATATAACACTTCATAGTAATGTATCTCGAACTAACAAATTCTATTTTTAAAGTGTGACCAGTAGCCGCAGGCAACACCTGTAGATTTTATGTTTGCCACAACATGCAACCACTCGTCGGTACTGCGAAGAACAATCCTAATGTTTGTCAATCTTGCGATAATTATTTCATACTTATCAATTTGTATATACATGACATTGATCTTCCTACTGACAGGTTCTGCCATCGCTACAACTCCGTTGGAACAGGTCGACCTTAAATATATTCGAGGACAGTGTGCGTACTTCTTGATGTATAAAGTCATAAAAGAAAATGGGGCGTTCCACAATGTAGAATGAATTTCACTGCGATAAAATTGAGCTTAATTGTTTATGTGTGTGTTTTTTCATGGATGGATAATTTATTTTATTTCTGTTAATTGATTTGTGATTGTTTCTGAAATGAATGAATGTAAATTAGATGTATATATACTGTGTTGATCTGCTAGCTTGTTTCAGAGGGTATGTCTAGCATTTTCTGAGGCTAGCCAACAAACAAAAATAGATTTAGGAATAGAAAAGAATATCATAGACGGTTATTAACTCATAACCGCCTGTGTTATTTACTATCACAGACAATTTCAACTACAAACCATCTGTGATATTAGTTGAAACCGTCTGCGATAATCAATATATCACATACGGTTTCTAATAAAAACAACTATCATAGACAGTTTTAAAAACCATCTATGATAGTCTTTATCACAGATGGTTCAAAAACTGTCTGTGATGACCTCGTATTATTACTGACCCATAAACTCATATGACTCATAAAACTGTCTGTGATAACCTTTTATGTAGTAGTTAATCTACTTTTCATAGGCCACTTGTCTACGATCCATTACTTTTACCTTCAAGTGGCGAGTTAGACCTCGTGGCGTAACATCAGTTCCGGCAGCAAGCTATCTAAAGAAACAATTTTCTCACATCCTCGTGGATATCAACGGGGCATCAATCAACACCCCACATACATGCCGAACTCGAAACTAACCCTAAACTAAAGCTATGCATGTATGTACGTGTAAACATATGCTCTTCATACAAAGCAACCACTTGCATTGCATACTAGCCACGTAGGCGTGGCGTGTTGATCGAAATAGAAGAGGCGAAAATTCGTGAGGAGTTTTTTTAAAAAAATCGAGGAGACATGCGTATTTTCGGAAAAGACAAAGATCTTTTTCGTAAAAAAGCGAGGGACTGTACGTAACTAAACGAGGACCCGTACGTAATTTAGAAAACCGTGGGGCGCTATCCTGCAAAGGATACGAAATTTCGGCGCCAGCCACCGTGTTGACCGAAATAGAAGAGGCGAAAATTCGTGAGGAGTTTTTTAAAAAAAATCGAGGAGACATGCGTGTTTTCGGAAAAGACAAAGGTCTTTTTCGTAAAACATCGAGGGACTGTACGTAACTAAACGAGGACCCGTACGTAATTTCGAAAACCGCGGGGCGCTATCCTGCAAAGGATACGAAATTTCGGTGAAGTGAAGGGGTGTTTTTAAAAAACAAAACTACGCCGCGCCAGCCACCGTGTGCACCGAAGTAAAAGAGGCGAAAATTCGTAGCTAAAGGAAAGCGTAGGGGTTTTTCAAAAAAAAGCGAGGGGCTTTTCTCAATAAAAGGAGATCAGAGGGTTTTTTTCGTAAAAATCAGGGGTTGTTTTGAAAGAATCGAGGGTCTGTACGTAATTTTGGAAACTGCAGATCGTTATCAACGAAAAATAAATATGCGCAGGGTCTTTTTTGAAAAATCCAGAAATCTTTTCGCAAGAAAAAAAGACCTTTATGTAATTTCAAAAAATAGAGAGAAACCGACTCCCCGGCCGTACCGAGATTCCCCGCCACGCGCCGGCCGGAGCGCGCGGGCGGGGCGACGTGGGCGAGGCCCCTGCGCGGAACTCCCCCGGAGTTAATACAGGTATGATATGTAACCATAGCGTAGAGTACAGAACCCCCAGCTCATTTATCACTTGACTAAACTTGCATCATTGGTTGCAAGTGGTGGCCTGGTGGACCCATTGGCCCCTTTTGCCAACTTACAACGATAGAATAATGATTGGGAAACCAACCCCAGGTTTTGGAGGCTTTTGTCTCTTCTTTTTTATGCTACCGTTGATGTCTTTTGATTATAGTTGATGATTTTTATTATGTTTTTTTAAGACGACAGTGAACAACAAAAATATTAACAAATACAATGTATACGATTTTTAACCAAAAAAGTATTTAGAGAAGTAGCTCTAAAAAATCATTAAGCCACTCCCACCGAAATCACAAGTCAATAGAAAAACAGCAAAAGGCATCGTTGGCTCACGCGGCGCGCGCGCGGCCGGCGACGTGCCGCGTGGGCCGGCTTTTCTGCTGATGCCGGCTTTTCTGTCGCTTGGACGGAGGACATCTGAAGCCGTGTGCTCTTCACTCTTAGACTTTTTCACCACACCTCACGTGCGTAAGGGTTAGGACTTGGCCCTGGACAGCTCTGGTACGTACGAGCCCTCATGTTGGCAACACATGAATGGTATAGTGTAGCTTTCGTTAAGGTAATCAGGAAACGCAGAGGAATATTCCTGCTGTAGTTGTCAGATTAACATTTGTATGCATGCACCGCAGGATCGACCAGGATAGCTCAGTTCCGATTTTATGTTGGCCGGTAATATCTAGTCTGGTATTATAGCAGCTTGGCTCCATTAATTGACTTGTCTTGGAGAGTCAACTTTATTATTTGGACACTCATTTATTAATTCAAAAAGACTGTATATTTTTTTAAAGAAGAGCTCTACACTAGTTTTTGCACTTGCATGCTCTGCAAGGATTAATTCAAACTTCTTCGGCAAATCAAGTTCTGAACTGATGTTGCAGGACATCTCATTCTTCGTAAGGCAATCTGGCGCCTCTCCTGCACAGTCTCACTTGATGGATGGAACGATGTCATACTGTCACTGTCATTGTAGTACTGCAAATTTTGTCCTTTAGTCTCCAGTCAGGCTTTCTGTGTGATCTAATTTCTCCGCCTGTATAGCAGAAAAAATCATATTACCTAGCTATCGGGATTTTATACATACATATGTTAGAGTGATCTCAGGGCTTTGGCCCAACGGCCAAAGCCCAGCCCTTGACCGCGCCCTGATCGGGGGCGCCCAGCCCGTTTGGCTGGTGGGCCCCTGTCGCCAGCGCTATAAATACAGAGGTGGGGGCCGGGCGGCACGCATCACGAGGTTGACCGCGCCGCCGTCACCCCACCGACAAACCCTAGACCGATCTGTTGAGGGGGCGCTGAAGCGACGGGAAGTTCCACCGCCGGTTCACCGCCGCCAGGGAGTCGCCGCCGTCCGGGACGCGCCGCCGCCAAGGAGCTCCACGCCCTTCCCCGACCGTCGCTGCCCGTGCGCAGATCTCCACCGCCGAACCCGAGATGGCCTCCTCCTCCTCCACGCAGTCGGACGGTTAGTACCTCTACCCCTCTCCCTCTCGGCATTTCAAGAATCTTGAACCCGTATAGAACCCTCTAGATCTAAACCCTAGGAGACCCATAGTTTAACAATGGTATCAGAGCTTTGGCCTAAGGGTAGATCTAGATGGGGAAAGAGCAGAAGACCGCCGTCGGTTGGCCGGCGTGCGGAAAAGAAAAGATCGAAAAATCCCGAACCCTAGCTCCCCTCGGATCGGAAAGAAACATCAAAAAAAAAAGGAAAAGGAAAAGGGGAAGAGGGGGACTCACGTGCTCCGCAAGGGCCGGGCGCCGCCGAAGAGCCGCTTCGGGGGGCGCCGCCTTCTCCCGATGGCGCAGCCGCGCGCTGCCGCCCCACGGATCCGCGCCGCCCGCTGCCGTTGCGTGCGCAGCACTGAGGCGCGCCACAGATCAGCTCGGGGCCGCCTCCGGCCGGGCGCACGGGGCTGCCGCGCACGCCGTCTCGGGCGCCGCCGCCTTCGTCGAACTCCTTCGGGGGCCGCCGCGCTACCGCTCCGCGCTCGGGGCCGTCACGGCCGCTCTGTTTTTTTCGCAAGGGGGCGATCGCATATGGCTAGGGTTAGGGTTTCCCCCTTTTGTCTCGGCCGCGCGCGCGCTGGAGCGCTCGATGCGATCGGACGGCCGAGATCCAACGGGGAGCGGCTGGGCTGTTTTCGGCCCAGGCGGGAGGAAGCTTTGCCGGCCCAGGCCCAGGTTGCGGCCTGGGCGCGGGGAGAAAGAGGCGCAGCGCGCGCGCGTGAGACTGGGCCGCTGCGCTCGGCTGGGCCGATTGGGTCTCGGCCGCACAGAGCAGGCCGAATGGCCAAAATGCACAGTAAAAATGAATTTATTGATTTTCAGAAGCAATTTTGAGTGAATTTCAATGAAATTTGATCCAAAATCTCTGTAATTTTTGCACCAACGTGTTAATTTTTTCAGAGATTAAAAGTATACAGAATAATGCTTCTGAATATTGAATTAATTTTGAATAATTACAGTTTCCGCTGCAAAAGTAATATTGATTGTTTTTCATTATTAAATTCGAACCAACGGGAGAATTTAATTTTGGAAAAATAGATAAAAATTCCCAAAAATTTATGATATTGTTATTTTCTGACCAACGTTGTTAATATCAGTATTATAAATTTTTAATGTTGTTTTCATGCATTATTTCTATTTCTGCCCAACGGTGATGTAGATTTAATGTGTGATAGAATTGTTTTTAAATTGTATGTCGTATTTTTGACCAACGTTGGAAATAAGGCATATGATTTTGATGTTACGTTCTCACTGTATTTGAAATATTTTTTCAGGAGGATACAACTTAATGAGTTGTATTAGAGAAATCCCCACTCTCAAAGGTGATAATTATGGAGAGTGGAAGAAAAAGTTAGATTTAGCTTTTATCTTGGCTGAGGTGGACTGGGTCCTCACTACAGCACGTCCCACTGAGCCTTTGGCGCCAGTGAGGGAACAGAATGAGGATGACACTGCATGGCAGAAAAGACAGAGGGATCTTGCTCCCTTACAGATGTCTTATGACCTTGATCATAAGAAATGGACCACAGCCAACAAGAAATGTATGGCTGTGATAAAGAACACAATTGAGCCTGCTATTTTGGGCTCAATTGCAGAGTGTGACACTGTCACTGAATATCTCGATAAAATAAAGAGTCAGTTCACTGGCTCTTCAAAGACTTATGCTACACAGCTGATTAAGCAGCTGGTAACAGAGAGGTATTCTGGCGGTGGCAATGGCATAAGAGAGCACATTCTTAGAATGAGCAACTTGGCATCTAAACTGAAACCGATGGATTTGGCTCTCAAGGATGAGTTCCTTATTCATTTGGTTTTTGCTTCTTTGCCAAAAGAGTTTGACACTTTTGTTGTCAACTATAATATGCAGCCCGAAAAATGGGACATGGAAAAGTGCATAGCCATGTGCGTGCAAGAGGAGGAAAGAATCAAATCCTCACATGGTGGTGCTATCAACTTTGTGAGGGAAAACAAGAAAAAGAATTACAACAGTAACCCCTTCTCAAAGAACAAGGGAAAAGCCTCTGTACATCAGCCTCAACAGAACAAATTTGCTGTAGACAAAGACCAGTGCCTTCACTGCAAGAAGACGGGACACTACAAGAAGGATTGTCCTGACTACTTAAAGATGATAATGGCTAAGAAAGGTGAGAACATTATTACCTTTATTAATGAATGCATGTATGTGAAATATTCGAAATCCACTTGGTGGATTGACTCAGGAGCAACTGTTCATGTTGCTAATTCATTACAGGGATTCCGTTCGACGAGGACTACGCAAAGAAAAGAAAGATGCGTTAAAGTCGCAAATGGAGTCGAAGCTGAAGTTGAAGCCGTTGGCGATCTTTCATTAGAATTAGCTAATGGCTCCACTCTTTTACTTAGAGATGTCCTTTTTGTACCCTCTTTACAGAGGAATTTGATTAGTGTGTCAAATTTGGACAAAGATGGTTATGATTGCAATTTTGGAAATGGCAAGTGCGAAATAATGTTTAATAAAGAATGTGTTGGTATTGCCATATTACAGAATGAGCTTTATTTGTTATCATTATGTGATGATGTGAATGTCGTATGCGATAATGAGAACGTTGCGTGCGAGAAAGAGATTGAATCCTCGTCTACGAATGTAAACAGAAAACGAAAGAGAACTCTAGATGAGTCGTCGAAATTATGGCACTGTCGTTTAGGCCATATTTCGAGGGGGAGAATAGAAAGACTAGTAAAGAATGATATTCTTCCTCCATTAGAGTTCTCAGACTTAGAACAATGCAGAGAATGCATTAAAGGAAAATATGTAAAGAAAATTAAAAAAGACGCTAAAAGAAGCACAGGAGTTCTACAAATTATTCACACAGATATTTGTGGTCCTTTTCCTGTGAAAAGTGTGGATGGATATGACTCGTTCATAACATTCACAGATGATTACTCCCGTTATGGATATATTTATCCAATTAAAGAAAGAAATGAAGCCTTGGATAAATTCAAGATATTTAAGGCTGAAATTGAAAACCAACACGATTTAAAGATTAAGATAGTCCGATCAGATCGTGGGGGGGGGGGGGAGTACTACGGTCGACATACCCCATATGGACAAGTTCCTGGACCTTTTGCGAGGTTTTTACAGGAAAATGGAATAGTGGCCCAGTATTCTATGCCGGGCGAACCTCAGCAAAATGGAGTAGCTGAAAGACGCAACCGTACCCTGATGGATATGGTGCGAAGTATGATGAGCTACTCCACACTCCCATTGAGTTTATGGATGGAGGCGTTGAAAACCGCCATTCATATTCTCAACAGAGTGCCTAGTAAGTCGGTGCCCAAAACACCGTACGAGTTGTGGACAGGAAGAGTTCCCTCACTAAACCACTTACGTGTGTGGGGGAGTCCTGCTGAGGCCAAAGTATTTAACCCAAACCTTGGGAAGCTTGATCCCAAAACAGTAAGTTGCCATTTCATTGGCTACCCTGAAAAGTCAAAAGGGTTTCGTTTCTACTGTCCAGATAGATATACAAAGTTTGTAGAAACGAGACACGCTGTCTTCTTAGAGGATGAAATGATGAGGGGGAGCATGGTAGCTCGTGAGATTGACCTTGAAGAGAAGCGGGTGTATGCGCCCACTCCGATGATTCAAGAGCCATTCTTCACACTACCTGCTGTCGCTGCATCGACGGTGCAAGACACTGTGGTGCCAGCACCTGTTATTGTTCCTCCTGTGGCAACAATAAATGATAATGAGGAACCTGTTCTTCAGGATCCTATAGAATCTATTGCCACAGATGAGGGGGAGCAACAGCAGCCTCAAACAGAAGATGTACCAAATGAGGAGGCCCCGAGGAGGTCTCAAAGAGTAAGAAGATCAGCTATCTCTGATGATTATCAGATTTATCATACAGAGGAATTTCAAATGGAGGATGATCCCACCTCATTTGAAGAAGCCATGAGAAGCGAAAATTCCTCAAAATGGCTTGAGGCCATGGAAGAGGAAATGAGGTCCATGAAGACTAATAAAGTCTGGGACTTAGAAATTATTCCTAAAGGAGCCAAAACAGTAGGCTGTAAATGGGTCTACAAGACAAAGCATGACTCCCAAGGGAATGTAGAAAGATACAAAGCGCGACTTGTGGCAAAAGGATTTACGCAAAGAGAAGGGATTGATTACAATGAGACCTTTTCTCCAGTTTCATGTAAAGATTCTTTCAGAATCATAATGGCATTAGTAGCACATTATGATTTAGAGTTACATCAGATGGATGTAAAGACGGCATTTCTTAATGGGGATTTGGAGGAAAATGTTTACATGGCACAACCGAAAGGTTTTGTCGTGGAAGGAAATGAAAGAATGGGATGCCGCCTAAAGAAATCGATTTATGGGTTAAAGCAAGCTTCGAGACAGTGGTACTTGAAGTTTGACAGTACAATAAGAAAATTTGGTTTTAAAGAGAATGTTGAGGACAACTGTGTTTATGCAAAGTTTAAAGATGGGAAGTTTATCTTTCTAATCCTGTATGTGGATGATATCCTACTAGCTAGTAGTGATGTTAATCTGCTACTGGAAACAAAGAAGTTTTTGTCCTCAAACTTCGATATGAAAGATCTTGGTGAAGCTTCATTCGTTCTAGGGATCGAAATTCACCGAGATAGAAACAAAGGGGTATTGGGACTGTCACAAAAGGCATACATAGAGAAAGTCTTAAAGAAATTTGGTATGCATAAATGTAGTCCATCACCTGCACCTATAGTCAAGGGCGACAGATATGGGGATTTTCAATGCCCCAGGAACCAGTATGAGATCGATCAAATGAAAGCGGTTCCATATGCTTCAGCTGTCGGAAGCTTACAGTATGCTCAAGTGTGCACACGCCCTGACTTAGCATTTGTTACCGGGTTACTTGGCAGATTCCAGAGCAATCCTGGAATAGAACATTGGAAATTGATAAAGAAAGTCTTGCGTTATTTGCAAGGAACAAAAGGCCTCATGATGACATACAGAAGATCAGATTCACTCCATATAGTGGGGTATACAGATTCTGATTTTGCGGGAGATGATAGAAAGTCTACATCCGGATATGTATTCACTCTCGCTAAAGGAGCTATATCGTGGAAAAGCTCAAAACAAACCGTCACTACATCGTCCACAATGTATGCCGAGTTTGTAGCATGTTATGAGGCTACGGGGCAGGTGAACTGGCTAAAGAAGTTCATACCCGGTTTAAAAGTGGTTGACGACATCAATAGACCACTTAAGTTGTACTGCGATAACGAACCCGCAGTAACGTATGCCCACAACAATAAGTCAAGTGGTGCTGCCAAACATATTGACATAAAGTACTATGTTGTGAAAGATAAAGTTCGGGATCAAATTATAAGTTTAGAGCATATAAGTACCGCAAAGATGTTAGCGGATCCGCTTACTAAAGGCTTACCACCCAACGTGTTCAGAGAACATGTAGCCGGCATGGGTTTAAGGGAAAGCCTATGATTCCTGGACTAAAAGATGGCCCAAAGATTAAAGTAACTGTTTCAGAACAGAGAGGTGTATTGTAACTGTTGAATCTATCGGCGATTGACCGTGACGATGAGACATGTTCTATGCACTAATCTGTGATGGAATGTGTAAAGCCAAAAGTAATTAAAAGATAAAGTATAGACTGAGATCAAGGGGGAGAATGTTAGAGTGATCTCAGGGCTTTGGCCCAACGGCCAAAGCCCAGCCCTTGACCGCGCCCTGATCGGGGGCGCCCAGCCCGTTTGGCTGGTGGGCCCCTGTCGCCAGCGCTATAAATACAGAGGTGGGGGCCGGGCGGCACGCATCACGAGGTTTACCGCGCCGCCGTCACCCCACCGACAAACCCTAGACCGATCTGTTGAGGGGGCGCTGAAGCGACGAGAAGTTCCACCGCCGGTTCACCGCCGCCAGGGAGTCGCCGCCGTCCGGGACGCGCCGCCGCCAAGGAGCTCCACGCCCTTCCCCGACCGTCGCTGCCCGTGCGCAGATCTCCACCGCCGAACCCGAGATGGCCTCCTCCTCCTCCACGCAGTCGGACGGTTAGTACCTCTACCCCTCTCCCTCTCGGCATTTCAAGAATCTTGAACCCGTATAGAACCCTCTAGATCTAAACCCTAGGAGACCCATAGTTTAACAACATATGCACATATATACAGAAAAAAAATATATTTTACTCTCGGATGTAGTTACTTTCACCTCTGATGTACCATCTATATATGTGTGTGTATTTCCCACATGTATCACATGGGAAATTTTTTGATTTTTTGGATATCAAGCTTACCTAGTTTATTAACTAGCTCAAGTAAGTTTGAATCAAAATTGAAACTAGAGTTGCCTTTTTTTATGATAGTTTGTTTGTAGGTATATGCCGATACATATGTATAAATCAGCAAAACATGTGATAAACAATGTTGAAAATCTTTGAATTTGAGTATATTTTTTCAAAAGTATGTGTTGTTGGCTAGTGTCCACCCGCTCAACATAATTAACTTGAAAGTTGTTGTGCATCAGGTCTCGGATCTACTCCCATGCGTATATAGAACCAGGTGTGATGGTGAAGAACCAGGAGAGCACGACCCCTTGTAGGGCGAGCGGGAGCCCCTTCGCTTTCGTTGAGTCATGGCCCCCATGACCTCAATGGCCATTTCATAGATGTGTAAATTGGAGGCATCTTAAAGTCCTCCGGCTAGGCGCACTGTTGCAAGCTAGCGGACAGCAGGGACTCAGAGTCCACGCGTCGAAGGGTGCTGCGAGCACCGGCGTTAGCCCTATGGTTTTTCCTCCCTCTCTATGGTGACCTTCGCGACTGTCGTTGCAAGTGTTTGCTAACTCCATGTCTCCTGCATCCCGCACATGGCGCTCCGCAAATGCGCTAGCTTGTCCTGCAGCGTCCTAATGACCACCTCTAACATGCCCTTCGTCCACTGTGTCACAACGACGAGGGTGCCATACCCGGTCGGGCCCTATTGCGGGTGCCGTTGGGATTTTTGGGGAGGGCCGCCGCTGCCTCCCATCCGTTGTGCGGTAGCGTGAGGGTGCCGGGGTCATTGGAGGTAACAGTACAGGTCCTAGGGTCATTAGAGGTAACAATGTAGGTGCCAAGGTTGTTGGAGGTAACAACGCGGGTGCTGGGGTCATTGGAGGTAACGACGCGGGTGCTGTCAAGGTTGCTGGGGGAGCTGCCACTATGTCCTTTGCTTGTAGAGCCTCTCACGTCGCCGCTTGCATGCCTGCTGGTGAGTGATGCTCGTTATCGGTCATGTCGGAGCATCGTTGCCATGGTAGTGGGGACCCCTTGACCACTGGCCCTGCATCCTTGCCTCGGATGTTGCCATAGCTGTGCTTCTCTTTTGCTTAGTCATCGATGTTGCCTTCTTAGGTACCATCACTCCTTTAGCTTGTACCTTCTATGCCCACCCCCACGGATGATGCCAACTATTGTGGCTACAGGCCAAACAGTGAACCAAGGGCTACGGGAAGGCCACTAGGGGCTACCCTGAGCCTTGTGTACACTAAAAGTGGGGGTGAATATTGCAATTAGCCATCCTTGTTCTGCGTCCCCTCAAGGCTACACACACACACATATGACCGTAGGGCAAGATTACAAGAATGTTCTTGCTATGACACATAATGATAAGAGTACAAATGTTCTTTTACATGCTTATTGAGTCTCTTGGCTCAGTGGACCAAATGGGTAGAGGTAAGGGCCATTCCCCAATAATATGTGTTTCATTCGGATTGTTATAGATGGGTATATACCCAAAAATTGAAATTTTTAAAAAATATACTTGAATTTAAGTTGAATTTGTGTATCTAAAATTATGATACCCTGATATCATAGTGTTGTATTTCAGTGTCCTATGTATATACACATCAGCTAAATGAACTTCATATGCCAGTATAATTAATCTTGTAGCTTTGAGCTTATCTTTGTAGCAGTCAAGCCACTGGCGAAGCAACGTGGCGCGTTAATGAGGGGTGACTTCAGCGGATGGAGGACGGCTTAGAACAAGTACAATAATGGTCTTATAGCCAAGCTAGTCAGCATTTTTGCTGATGTGGAGGAGAGAAGAGAGGAGAGAGATGAGAGCTTGGCTCTCATGCAAGCAACAAGCTGGGCACGGGAGCCTATGCAGTGGTGGGCCTAGATAATAAATGTATGTGAGGAGGAATAGGAAAGAGAATGTGAGACATGGTACCACATAATAATAAAAAACTTTTTGTAGACAAATTATTGTATAACTTGGCTCTTATAACTTGACTTATAGCCAAACACTTGGCTCTATTATTGGACTTGCTCTTACATTGGAGAGAGAAAGCCTGTGCCAATCAAGCGAGGGAGCAACTGAGCATCGGTATCTTTTGTGGCCAAGCATGTACTGGTTCTTCTCTATACTAGCCACATAGGCGTGGCGCAACGCCACGCCAGCCACCGTGTGGACCGAAGTAAAAGAGGGAAAAATTCGCAGAAAAAGAAAGCGGAGGGGTTTTTTCGCAAAAAATCGTGGGCCTTTTCGCAATAAAAGGAGACCAGAGGGGTTTTTTGTAAAAAACCGAGGGCCTTTTCGGAAGAAGTACGGGCATGTTCGTAATTACGGGAAACCTAGGGTTGCTACCCAGCAAAAAAATATGCAGGGGCCTATTCAAAAAAATACAGGGACCTTTTTGCGATAACGGAGGACCATTACGTAATTATCGGAAAATGCGAGGAAAGTGCCTCGGCCGGCCGTACGCGAATTTCCTGGCCACGCGCCGGCCGGCCGAGCGCAGGGGGCGACGTGGAGGGGCTGCGCGGCCGGGAAGTCCCCCGCTAATATGGCTGTTATGATACCTTTAATTTGTGGTGTGTGTGATGTAAATTTGAAAGATATTTAATGTCGAAGGGTCTATTTATATTAGATTTTACTAATAACTTTTAGTTTTGGTTTATAAATAGTAACAACTTTAGATAAGCCATACGGAGAGAGACACTATGATTTTAGCTTATATAAATAAAATTATTACAGTATCTAATATAATCGACTAGTAGACCTCGTCTTAAAAAAACATTCTGTTTGAAAGTTAGGTATTATAGAAAAACTATTTATTGTAAAAAAACAAATTTTAGAAGTCAATATGAACAGGCTCAAGTTCATACTTGGAACATGAGCTTCTATATACTAATTAGATGGTTTTTCTATGAAATTTCAATGAAAAGCCTATATTACAAACGATCCCATCAGAATTTCGTGTGTGTTCAAATAGACGCTTAATGCACTCAGATCATATAAGCCACGTCACAACTAATGTCAGGTCTATGATGTTATATTGACCGAAGTTATGAAACTTCCAGAACCTCTAAAAATACGTACATTTTTGTAAGAAAAAATGTAGAAAGCGGTATACGTATCGTGGGCATTTGGATGGGATCCACCGGCGCAACCTCCTTCTTCAACTCTAACGCCACCCATCCACCTCCTTCTTCAACTCCAGCGCCACTCTCTCCTCCTCCACCTCCGACGACGGGTTCACCGCACCCCCGGACATAAAGGAAGGGTGAGGAGGTGGTGGGCGGCGGTGGAGGGCGTCAGGCGGTGGGTGGCAACGACGACACACTGAATATTAGGTTGGGCAGGATGGTAGCGGCGGAGGAGGGGGAGATGGCTGCACAACTAGGTGGCGAGGTCGCCGCCGGCCGCCAGTGGTTGAGGAGGGGGCGGAGGAGGGGTGCGGAGCTGCTCATGCCAGAGAAAGGAGGGGAGGGTGAGCGGTAGCGGCAGCGGGGAATGGCTGAGGAGCGATGATAAGAGGGAGTCTGGGGAGCGACGATAGGAGGAAGGGGAGGGGGAGCGGCTATCCCATTGAATTGGGGACCAATGGGATACCGTGCAGTAGTTGCCCTCTTTTTGTAAATGGTGCAGCTTGAGCTAAACATGAATTCTTTTGGAACGATGCTAAGTGATATGTAGAATGCAATTTCTTAAGAAACTTCGTAGCATCTATTGTCAAATGTCTTTGGAATTTCACCAATTCATACATATCTAGTTCCATGCTCCATCCCCTAGCTAGCCAATATCCTTCACATGAACAAATTGATGGCAGCACTTTTCCACATGCCCATGGGAAGCAGAAGATCAGGGGGGACTACCACAGCTAGCACGACAGGCGAGGGTTGAGAAACAGGATAAGCTCAACACAAACCGCATGTGCACCATATAACACCTTACGAAAGTTGAATCACGCGGCCCCAGCAAGACAAGGACAGCGCGTTAGGTGGGTGGAGTTACAGCCAAAAGAATCAATGGTTTCCTATATTTTTCCGTATCATTGAAAGATGCACTTGTTACATCAACGCGTCTTTCTTACCGGTTCAGGGGTTCTTTTTCTTATCTACATGTGTTGTATAGTTGATGATTATGTATTATAAGAGCAAGTATAATAAGAGGCTGTTAGTAGGCTGTATGCTGAGATGGAGGAGAGAGAAGAGAGGTGGGCTGTAAGTTTACAGCCAGCTGAAGCACAAGAACCAAGAAACTTTGTGAGAGAAAGGGGTGGGTCATACAGCCTTCAGCTGGTTGTAAACTACTATATGAATGGGCTGATAAGTGGGCTGTAAGTATCCATACAGTCAGTTGAAGGCTGTATTATTAGCCTTGCTCTAAGGGTGAGCGCAAGACAAACTAAATTGTCTGTTTCCGATCATGTTGCCTAAGCATGGTTATTTCTGCCTAAGCATTCAAGTGTGGTTATTTCTAAAGCTCTTTTACGATATCTTAATATGAATATGAGGCGTTCAATCTTTATAATCCAATAGTTTAGATTAATTATGATTAAGTTATACTACCACCCATACTATTAGTAATAGAATCTCCAAAAGAGTAAAATCGCAAACAAAATAAATGGCATAAGATTAATTTTTGCAAAGCTCCTGGCACCACTGCTTCTCCCCCTGATGCTATAGTCCATAGTCTCCAACTTGTCACCCACGACCACATTGTCGACGTCGTCGCGTCGCTCAGCTGCAGTAGTAGTAGTCATCGTTGGCAATGTCGTCGTTGTGGGGGGCGGAGGAGGCACCACTGTAGTGCCCCAGGTGCAAGTCGTCCAACACCAAGTACTGCTACTACAACAACTATAATCTCACCTAGCCACGCCACTTCTACAAATACCTGAGGTTACACAAAATGTCATCGTGAGGTGCCTCAGCATTTCGTTCCACAATGTTTGTGTCATCACGAGAAGAGTTGGAGGTGGCTTTGGTGGGAAGGCAATGAAAGCATTACATGTAAGGGCCCAACTGACCAAAGCATCTGTATTTTTAGTTACTGTACATAGTCTAATCATAAAAATATTTGTGTATTCAGGTTGCAACTACGTGTGCCCTTGCAGCATTCAAGTTGCGACGCCCTGTTTGAATGTACCTCGATCACAAGACGAACATGATAATCGCAAGAGGCCGGCGCCCAATGAAGGTTGTTATAGGGGTGGCCCCCACCTAAGCACAGCCGGTCTGTTAAAAGGTTGCAAAGCCCAAAATAGGACATGTATAATGACATAATGCCTTTGAGAGGGATACTTGGGTGTAAGGACATAATTGTAAAAGTACTCCCCATGAATATATATATATATATATATATATATACACACACACACACCTGTCCTGGGCATGGGGGAGAACCCCAAGCATTGTTCACCCAACATCTCCACTACCACTCTATATTGTTTAGTCTGTAACCACAACAAAGGTGAATTACTCTGTCAAGTTGGACGGCAAGATCACGGCTCTGCACCTCGATCTCGGCATCAATGTTGAAATATCACCGGACGCCAGTCCATTGATGCCAACTGCCATCATAGGGGCTCTAAGGAAGTACAACTAGGGTGCCCTTGCGTTCGACGTCAAGGTCTGCAAGATGAACGTCTCGTTGAAGTCAGCAATGAGGGGCCCCGGGGACGTGCAGGGCTCCTTCATGACTTCGAGAACCTCCCGGTGTTCTACAGAATAGTCCAAAATACCCTTCGAAAAAAGGTTCAACAACAAAAAAAAGTTTAGAAAACCTTCACAAATTAACGTCAGATTTAATTTCTACTACCATATTTCTACTATTAGTATAATGTATCATAAAAAATCATATTTCTAACATCTAGTCGCCTTCCAAAATTAGCCTTAATTTAGTTTGGTTATCCATAATCGTGTTTTTTTTAAGATGGTGTCATAGTTATGTTTACGAAGGCAAACGATAGGGTACTTTCTTCTTTTATTTTTGTCTTCTCGCAACACTAATTTGAAGGCTTAATTGCTTTTCTAGCAAAGCGCTACAAGGGAAGCCACACTAGCGACAAACTAAAGCATGGGTTATGTATGAGGTGTTTTTCATCACCTAAGACTTTTCATTGAAAAAACTGGTGCGCTAATACTGAGGGTATCAACAATAGTGCCACTTCAGTCGTCTCTTAGCTGTTCTATATCAGCAAAATTCTATGTGAAGGAGAGAAGGGGAGGACAGAGAGCATATGTCGTTGTTTCATGAAGCGCCCATTGTGCATGTGAAACAAGACGCAATGGTACAACCACATGTGCTGTTGGAGCAGAGTCATCCGCTCTCCACGCGGTTTGTGGGACCACACCCAGGCGATGACCAGTTGACTTTGGTGATGATGACGAACATGAGGGCGACCGACACGATGATGGTGATGACGCCTAGAGGACACGATGACGACTAGTGACCTATGGATTGCTCAATTTGGCTAGACTCGGCTTCATGGAGTTTGGATACAACCAGATCTAGACACCAGGTGATGGCTAGTAACATGAGGGCAACATGTGGATCACCCAATTCAGCTGGGCCTGGCTCAATGGAGTCTAGATCTGACTGGATCCAGATGCCAGTGAGCTGAATCTGGTCAGATCGATGACGGCGAGCTCGGAGAAGGCAGTGGCTGGAAGCGATGGGGGAGAGAGTGACAGGGGACAACAGTAAGGGAGAGAGATGGCATTCGGGAGGGGAGAGAGTGGCGTCCGGAGGTGGTGGGGGAGAAAGGGTGACAGGGAGGGCTAGGTTAACAAAAAAGAATTATATGTTGGTCCTACTTTAAAAAAATAGTAAAAATTGATGTTGAAGTGTGTGCTAGAGACAGAGCATAAGATATTATCTCTAAAGATGATGTGGCACAGAACTATTGTACATGCCTAACACAACACATGAGTATAAACCAAAACATGACCTAAACAATCCTTTTTTGTATTAAATGCAGTTAATACTATTTACAACTATAAAACTACTTTCCATAGGCCACTTGTCTACGAGCTATTAATTTTACCTTCAAGTGGCAAGCTCGACCTCATGGCGTAACATCAGTTCCCATGCCAAGCTATCTAAAGAAACAATTTCTCACTTCCTCGTAGATATCATCGGGGCATCAATCAACACCCCACATGCATGCTGAACTCGAAACTAACCCTAAACTAAAGCTATGCATATATACAAATAAACATATACTCTTCACACAAATCAACCACTCGCATTGCATGTAACCATAGTGTAGAGTACAGAACCCCCAGTCATTTATCACATGACTTGCACACCCGCATTGGTTGAAAGTGGTGGCCTGGCGGAGGAGCCATTGGCCCCTTTGTTAACTTACAACGATGGAATAATGATAAGCTTTCCAGCCTGTTTTCCTCTCCACCAGTGGCGGAACTGGGGGGAGCAGGGGCCGCCCCCCCCAAGCGGCCAAATTTTTTTGGACCTCCCCTCAGCAACCCAGCCCAGCACGGAAGCAGAAACGTCGTAGAGAGGAAACATCGTAGACTCAGCGCCTAGCGTAGTCGCGTGACTTGCCAGTCGCCACTCGCGTCGCTTCCAGTTCTCTGCGCGATCAGCGGCGGAGATCAGAGGCATCGAGGCGTCGCCGCGTCAGGCCGCCAATCGCCATCCCATCGGCCGTATTTGTCTGGCCCCCCTTTATCATTTTGCTGGTTCCGCCACTGCTCTCCACGTACGTATTTCGCATGGTTGGATTGGAAACCAGCAGCCCTAGGTTTTGGAGGCTTTTATTCTCGTTTTTCGTTACGGCTGACTGTTTTTTATTATAATAGATAACTTTTAACTAGATTTTCTGAAACGGCAACGAACAACAAAGAGACAAACAATAAAGAGACGCTAATATAGACGATACCAAGAAGTCATGAAAAAACAACAAAAAGGCATCGTTGGCTCACACGGCGCGCGCGCGGCCGGCGACGTGCCGCGAGGGTCGGCTTTCCTCCTGATGCCGTCTTTTCTGCAGCGCGGACGGGGGACATGTGGAGCCGTGTGTGCTGGCCACTCTTGGACTTTTTCACCACACCTCACGTACGTAAGGGTTAGGGCCCCCTTGTTAGCAACACATGATTGGTATAGTGTTGCTTTGGTTAAGGTAATCAGGAAACGGAGAGGAATAGTCCTGTTGTACTTGTCAGATTAACATTTGCATGCATAGGGACAACCCCGATAGCTCAGTTCCGATTTTATGTTGGCCGGTAATATCTAGTCTGGTAGTATAGCAGCTTGGATCCATTAGTTGACTTTTCTTGGAGAGTCACCTTTATTATTTGGACATTCATTTACTAATTCAAAAAGACTATATATTTTTTAAAGAAGTACACTAATTTTTGCACTTGCATGCTATGCAAGGATTAATTCAAACTTCTTTGGCAAATCAAGTTCTGAACTGATGGTGCGAAACATCGCATTCTTCGTGAGGCAATCCGGCGCCTCTCCTGCAGAGTCTCACTTGATGGATGGAACGATGTCATACTGTCACATCATTGTAGTACTGCAATTTTTGTCCTTTAGTCTCCAATAAGGCCTTCAGTGTGAGCTAATTTTTTCAGCCCGTACAGCAGAAAAAATAATATTACCTAGCTATCCGGATATATATATATATACTATTATATATAAGGGAACATATCTAGTGCTAAAGCCTATTTAGGTACTAACATGCTAAAGCCGCTCAGGATCGTTAGATTTACCTCCTACGATCTAGATCTGTGAAGGTAAAAGTACCAAAACTACTTATGCGTTTTGCGAAAACCCCTGCCACCCTGTCTTTTTTCCCCACCTCAACTCCCTTCTCCCCGTGACGTCTAGTCTCCCCCTCTGCTCGGCGATTTCTTCTGTGGCCTCACGCTCGGATTTCTCCCATCACGCGAGAACTCCCTCGCGCGTCGTTCCGCTCGCATGTCCCATCCCATCCGATCGATCGTGCTGCGTGAGTCTGGACGACGCCCAAGATATTGGCACATTCATGCATGCATGATGTGCCGATCGATCATTGACGTGCGTGATGTGATCTCTCATCCGATCGTTTGGAAACTAATGAGTGTAAATAAGTCGAATTAGCGGAACGGCACGCATCCGATCTCTCATCCGATCGCGCACGCATGAGCGGAACGGCGCGGAACGACGCGCGAGGGAGTTCTCGCGTGATGGGAGAAATCTGAGCGTGAGGCGACAGAGGAAATCGCCGCGCAGAGGGGGAGACTAGACGTCACGGGGAGAAGGGAGTTGAGGCGGGGGAAAAAGACAGGGTGGCGGGGGGTTTTCGCAAAACGCATAAGTAGTTTGGTGCTTTCACCTTCACAGATCTGGACCTTAGGGGGTAGATCTAACGGTCCTAAATGGCTTTAGCATGTTAGCACCTAAATGGGCTTTAGCACTAGATATGTTCCCTATATATAAAGAGGAGTTGGTAGTCGTCGGTGCATTCTCCCTCTTTTCTCAGCCGTCTGATCTAAACACAGGAATCTTAACCATCTATATCCCCTCTCTCTCTCGCTAACTATCCCTCCTCTTCGCTTCCACCTTCAGTTATTCTGTTCTCTCATTCTCTACAGATCTCTCTCCCACGCTCTCTCCCTCGCAGACCTATCACCTCATCTCCCCTCTCCCTCCTCGCCGCCCATCGGGCATCTCCCCACCGCCACTGCCCCATCTCCCCTCTCCCTCTTCACTGGCCACCGGGCCCCTCCCCACCGCCGCCACCCCATCTCCCATTGCCCTTCCAACAAAGATTTTTCGCTACACGAACAGTGCGACGAAGCGATTCGGCGGCACGACGCTCAGCGATAGCGGCCGGTGCATCGGAGAGAAGGGTGCTCGACGATGGTGGCTAGTGGATTCGATAGGCATGCTCGGCGACAGCAACCAGTGGATCTAGAAGGCAGCGATTGATGGCGGTCGGTGGATCCAAGAGACAGGCGCTCATAGACGGTGGCCATTGCATTCGATGGCTGCCCCCTGCTCCCTCCTCGCCCCACCCCCGCGGTGCTGCGTCACCACGGTTCTTCTCCCCCTGCCGCACCCGCCCTTGCTGTTGCCGTTGCTCGGTGCCACGAGGTAGCGGCGGCGGCTTCCTCTTCCTACGCCCACCCACGTGGCTCTCCCCCCGTTGCCACCGCCCAGTGGTTGCTCTCCCGGTGAGCCTCTCTACCTCCTTCTGCTATTCGTTCGGAGCCCATATTTTGGTCTCCCAAGCTGGTCATCGCTCTGCTTGGAGAGACCCACAGATTTTTTTTCCTTCTCTCGATCAGCTAGCTACTCAGTGCATATGCCTTGCGACTTTACTGCAACGGTGCTGATGATTCCTTTGTGCTCTGTGTGTTTGCAAGGTGAGATTTTTGTTAATATTGATGATTTATAAGTGGTCGAAGCCACACTCGAAAGCGTGGTCGAAGCAGTCCCCAAAGCCATGGTCCAAGCCACACTCGAAGGCGTTGTCAAAGTAGTCCCCGAAGCCATGGTCGTAGCAATAGTCGAAGCTGCAGTAGTCATAGTCGAACACTTCAAGTAAGTGAGAAGCCGTGGTCGAAGCATCGAGATAATGAGTCGTGGTCAAAAATTTGAGTTGAGTAGATGTACTATGGTCGAAGCTTCGAGTTGATGCACCGTGGTCGTTACGACCAGTTTGTGTGTGCGATCACTACGATCAGTGTGTGTTAAGTCATTATGATCGGTGTGTGTTGTCGGAGCGACCGCAGTTTGTGTGTAGTTGTTATGACTAGGAGTAGACATGATCGTAGAAGTCATGGTCATAGTAGTAGTGCCCATGGCCATGGCCGTAGTTCCATCAAAGTCCTTTCACTATCACACTACGATGTAGTGTACATAAGTAGTATCTCACTCTTACAAGTCAATATATGTAAGAGTCAGTAAGTTATGTGTGTCTTGTATAATTATGTGTGTGTGTCTATGTTGTAGCGGTTATGGTTGTAGTCGTAGCGCCCGTGGCCATGGTCGTAGCGGTTATGGTCGTAGTTGTAGCGCCCATGGCCGTGGTCATAGCGGTTATGGTCGACGGCTCCCGGCCTACGATCATGCGCGATGGTTGATGGCTACCGATTTACAATCACGCGCGATGGTCGACGTCTTCCGTCTTACGACCATGAGGTGTGGTCGATGTCTTCTGACTTACGACCATGAGGTCCTCGATGTCTTTTGACTTACGACCACGAGCCTTGGTCGAAGGCTCCTGATTTAGGACCACAATCGATGGTCGACTGCTGCTAATGTACGACGACCACTCCTGATCTACGATCATGCACGATGGTCGACAGCTTCCGACTTACGACCACGAGGTGTGGTCAAGGGCTTTCAACTTACAGCCACGATATGTGGTCGATGGCTTTCGACTTATGACCACGAGGTGTGGTCAATGTCTGCCGATGTACAACTATGAGGTGTGGTCGAGGGCTTCTGACTTACGACCACGATGTGTAGTCGATGGCTTTCGACTTACGACCATGAGGTGTGGTCGATGTCTACTGACGTACGACCATGAGGTGTCCTCGATGGCTTCCGACACACGACGATAAGGTGTGGTCGATACTTCCTGACCTACGACTCTAAGGTGTGGTCGAGATCCTCCGACTTACAACAATGATCGATGGTCGATCGCTGCCTACTTATGACCACCAGGATGGTTGCCCGTCCCGACCTACGATCACGCGCGATAGTCGACGGCTTCCAATTTACGACTATGAGGTGTGGTTGATGTCTTTTGACTTACGACCACGAGAGATGGTCGATGTATTTTGACTTACGACCATGAGGTGTCATTGAGGGTTTCCAACGTACGATCACAAGTGATGGTCGATGTATTCCGACTATAATCAGAGCGATGGTCGATGTATTCTACATACGACCACGAGGTGTCCTCGATGGCTTCCGACTTATGACCACGAGGTGTGCTCGAGGGCTTTCGATGTACGACCACGAGGTGTCCTTGATGGCTTCCGACGTACAAGGATGAGGTGTGCTCGAGAGCTCCTGACCTACGACCATGAGGTGTGGTCGATGTCTGTTGACGTACGATCACGATTGATGGTCGACCGCTGAATACTTACGATGACTAGCGATGGTTGCTCGCTCCCGACCTACGATCACACGTGATGGTCGACGGCTTCCGACTTACAACCACGAGGTGTGATTGATGGCTTCCGACTTATGACCATGAGGTGTGATTGATGGCTTCTGACTTACGACCACGAGGTGTGGTCGATGTCTTCCGACTTATGACCACAAGTGATGGTTGATGTATTCCGACTTATGACCACGAGGTGTGGTCGAGAGCTTCTGGCATATGATCACGAGCGATGGTTGATGTATTCAACGTACGACCACAAGGTATGATTGATGGCTTTCGATATACGACCACCAGGTGTGGTCAATGTCTTCCAACTTCCAGCCAGGAAGTGTCCTCGATGTCTTCCGACTTATGACTACGAGGTGTGGTCGAGATCTTTCGACTTACGACCACGTGCCCTGGTTGAAGGCTCCCAATTTAGGACAATGATTGATGGTCGACCACTACCAACATATGATCACCAGCGATGGTTGACTACTCTCGACCTACGATCATAGGTGATAGTCGATGGCTTCTGACTTACGACCACGAGGCGTGATCAACAGCTTCCGATTAACGACCACGATGTGTGATCGATGGCTTCCAACATATGACCACGAGGTGTGGTCGATGTCTTCTGACTTACAACCACGAGCGCTGGTCGAGATGTTCCGACCTATGACTACGAGGTGTCCTCAATGGTTTCTGACTTACAATCACGAGGTGTGATCGAGGTCCCAATTTAGGACCACGATCGATGGTCGACCACTGAATACTTAAAATGACTAGCGATGGTCGCCTGCTCCCAACCTACGATCACACACGATAGTCGATAGCTTCCGACTTACGACCACGAGGTGTGATCGATGGCTTCCAACTTACGACCACAAGGTGTGAGATACTTTTGTGTTGTTGCTTTGAAAAATCCTTATAATTGATGCAAGTTTGGTAAGATATGGTCAATTTGGTTGTACATGTTAGCCCAATACGGCACATCAACAGTTTCCCACGTCGAATACCAATAAGGGAATTTTGCCTCATAGATGATAGGCAAGTTGCATATAATGCTTCTATTTTCTTGAAAGTAAATAATGTATATTGCATATTGTTGATTGAGTCCATGTTTTATGTACAGTAGTCATAACTTATTATTTGTGCATGTTTGGGATGGACTTATTGTGCGGTATCTGACACGATGGAGACTTGCGGGTGAACAGAACCATATTTTAGATATGACAATGCTAAAGAAGAATAGTCAATACGGTATGTGTGCAGCTAATATGAATATTTCATCGTCTTACATCTTATTCATGTTCCTCATCAAATTGATATATTATTGAAAAGGTTGCTTAATGACAATGGGACCTCAAGATACTAGAATACAAGAGCTTGAAGCTAAAAAACCAAGTAAATAATGTATGCATGTCTTTCATAATTTAAATAATGCTCCCTTCAAACAGAACTATGCCAAGTAGTGCCACACGATTTGAATGTAAGGAACTTTATCATGAATGCCGTTGACATAAGCCAGAATGTTTGGATATTAAATAACGTAAGCAATTCACTAAATCTTTTCATATATTTTATATATAATATACAATGGATTTATGATGTTTAACTATTTGTTTTTCCATTTTGTAGAGTGTACTTGCTTTCTCTTTACTTGACAAGTTAGAGATGAAGATAAGTCTTCCAGAAGGATGATGCATTAGTTTCATTTTTAAATTCCCACTAATGTTTCTATTTATTGAATGATGTCCTATTTATCAATTGCTTTGTTATTCTCCAAGATGGTCTGACAGTTATTTATGAATTAAGTATACTATGGAAAAATATTGTTTACTACCATTTTTGTACATAGTTGTCGTATGTGGTGCTTGTTCTATCATGCTTTACTAATATGATGCTTGTAGATATATGTGATGCTTGTGTGTGTGTGTGTATCACCATCTTTTAATTGGTTTATTCGCTATATGTGTTAAAGGGAAATATTGTTATTTATGTAAAGTTTAGTGTTCCGTTGTATGTTCTAATTTGATTTATTTACAAGTGTGAACATGTATACTTTGCTTGATATATGATGGCATAAGATAAAATTGATGTTCAATGTTCAGTTTGAGATGACATTTGATAGTATGTATCACATGTGTGAGTTTGCTGACAAAGATTACTACCCGGCAGTTGGATCTGTAAGAATTTTGCTCCAGTTGTTGGCTTTTCTAAGCATTTCATTTGAGTTTCTACGATGAGTTATTCTGTGCATTTCAAAATTCACATTGTGAATCAACTACCTTACGTCCTCATGTTCACATTCCACTCCTATCAATTCCATATTTATAATCCTATGAACCATTTGATAACTAGAAGAGCAAGTTTGACAGAAGCCCAGAGCAAAGTTCTCATTAATCAAGGAAATTTGGTGCATTAACCAAACATGCTAAAAGCATCATGCTGAAACTGATTTTACTTTCACTTATGACACTAATGATTAGATTATGGTTATCAAAGATGTGATATCTGTATGGTACTTATTTTCCGTTGCAACGCACGGGGCATGCAACTAGTGTGTGTGTGTATATGTAATATATTTTTCCTATATATATATATATATATATATATATATATATATATATATATATATATATATATATATATATATATATATATATATATATATATATATATATATATATATATAGGCACACACTCCTTTATAGTAGAAAAATATATTACTCTCCGATGCAGTTACCCCCACCCACGATACACCAGCACACCAGCTAAACGAACTTAACATACTCCTTTATCATCTTGGATATACTCGTCTACTAATTCTAAAATACTCCAATAGGAACCACATGGAAAAATTGCAAGGGAACATATAATTTTTACCGTGCTTTGCTAATACCCTTATATGCCGACAAAAAACTATATATACCGCCTTCGAAAAAGTATACATACCCCCTAGATATTATTTCATATTCGTATACTACATATACGTACCCTCCGTTGCATGATATACTTGTGAGATACGGCATAGGGAGCATCTCTCTCTCTCTCTCTCTCTCTATACACACACACACTAATCATCGCCTATGCACAGAATAAGCGTGCACGGCTAGCTGATCCAACCAGCGAATTGCTCCACTGTCCCACCCCATGCTCAGTTAATAGCATTTTGTTAATTATTGTGAAGTTATTGTCGTATGTACATCATATTATCATCCGTAATTCATGAAGTTATTGCCATATGTGAGTGAAGTTCCTGCCTGTTGTAAGGAAAGTTATAACCTGTTGTGAGAAAAATTAACTCGATGTGTACTGTGAGTGTTTGGCAATAACTTCACTCGCTACCGATAGTAACTTTATTCAGAAATGACAGTTACTTTCACATTGCAATACTACATAAAGTTATTGTCAATTTATCACCACGCACTAGGAAGCCAAAGAAGCAGGACCTATACTTAGCGTGCGTGTACACGCTAAATAGCGCAATATATATATATATATATATATATATATATATATATATATATATATATATATATATATATATATATATATATATATATATATATATATATATATATACGTGCCCCATTTCAGCATCCTATATATAGTATAAATAACAAGGGCACCATGGTATCCAGTCTTCATGATTGAAACTTTCCATCTATGATTCATACTTCCCATCCATGATTGATTCAGCATGCTAAATCAATGACTTTCTTTCCAAATCGATGTCTTTTCGAATTAATAAATGTTAATTGCTTTGCCTGATATATTATACATCATTGCACTTGCATGCATCTAAAAGCAATTCAAAGACAGAGAGGATTGGTGCCCAGACACCATAGTACCTCATTTCAACGTCCTATGTGTATATATACATATATACACATATGTGTGTATGTATGTATGTATGTATGTATGTATGTATGTATGTATGTATGTATGTATATTTGTGTGTGTATATGTGTGTATCAACTAAAACAATGCGTACGAATAAGAAATCAAAAGGTGCAATTGCATCTTTTCCCAAATCTAAACAGGTGCGTTCTTTTTTCTTGCTGCGGGTGTTTTTTTTTTTTTGCTGAGTCTGATGTCTTTTGGATATAGTATAGCATTTATACAAATAAATCGAATGGCGATAAATTATTTTAAAAAATTATTTTGATAAACTGCTTTAAAAATATGTCAGAAAGCCGTCCAATAAGCCGAACAAAACGAGCCTATCAAATGACTAGTTAATACGCCTGTACGCGTGCAGTTGCGCTAGTACTTGCGTTGAAGTAACAACCTTAACGTGATCTATTGTCAACTTGCATTTCAGCAGCAATCCACACATAACAGAAGGGACCTTTTCCATCTTGTTGTTTTGAAGGCCGTACTTATACACCTGTACCTGTATTTTGGAATTATTTCTTTCTGCAAATAGCAGATCGGAATATTGAATGCAAATTCAGCAAAGCTTGATACTCTTACAAGTTTTCAAATTAAGACCACTTTGTGCACTATATATGGTATATATAGTACTATAGTAGTGCACTAGTGCACATCATATGCACTACGAAATTAATTTTGGCCGTCAAAAAGCGGGTGCATGTAAGCTCAAATTATTGGTGAGGGGCTAGATGCAAGCTGTTTTTGTCACTGTGACTTGTTTATGAAATTCCTTTCTTGGCTTGGTCAACGACTAGAACAACAAATTGAATAAATTGTGGTTAGTGGTCACACCAGAACATAGATAGAAACAAGGTTGTAGTTGCCCATTAATTACATTAAGAAAAGAAAGTCAAAATCTGCGAGGAAAGTCAAGATACATCGGATATATTTGGTTCTCTGAATGTCTTATTGTCACGGTTCAGAGATTCAGTTAAATGACATCAGGTATTTAATTGGTCGCCTGCCAGTATTTAGGCTGAACAAGAAAGGGCATCACTTATACATCTATTCCTCTCAGAAGAAAAAACAAGATCATCATCTATGAATGAGAAAACTACATATATACTTTTTACTGCTAATAATTGTAGAGAATGTAATTGCAAATGTTTGACTGATGTTTGCAGAAAAGTAGGCAATTCAAGATATCTAGACAGTGAGCTAGCTAAAGCTACAAATTATCACAGTCACATCTATTTATATCAGAGGATCCAAACAAATCGATTTCCATTGGCAAGTAGCTCCCTACAATGACAAGCATGGTGGCCGGTGCATGTCCTGCACTAGTAATTACTCCTCCGTCTAATGTGGCCAAACATGTTGGAGCCCAGTCCAATAATTTTAGCCGAACTGTTTGACGGGGCGATTCCTGCACGGGGCTAATATGCATGCTTGTCTTTATCAGAAATGTTCATGGAATTGTCAGAGAACATCACGTAGAGATCTGGAGGACATGTCTAGCACGGGCGATAAAGATCGCATGCAGATTTGAACATATGAAATATGTATGCACGATACCGATTGTTACACAAGAATTCTTTCAGGCCAGAGACCTCGATAACTTTGGTGCCGAGTTAGCTTGCTTGTAGGGAGAGTTAGGGTCATTAGTACTTTTAGCCTATTTTGAGGGGAAGTTTGTCTCTTTTGCATCTATACTATCATATTACATTTTAAATCAGCAATATGCATTGTAATATAAATATATGGAGCATTTACTATTATCTTTGTATGACATGATATATTACTTTACATCTTGCTATATCTTGTGCTAATTTAATAGATTTATTATGCCCTTTTATGTTTAACTTAATTTTTGCCATGCTAGTTTTATTCAATATGAGAAATTCGAATTAAATCATGTCTTATTAGATCTTATGACCAGTTTTGCTCTTGTGATCATTTTATAATTTATGCCATGTCAAATATGTTAAGTTGTATCTTGAAGTTAAATTGAGCTTTAGATTAAGCTATATTAGTTCTTTATTAAAGCTATTAGCTCTTTATTTTTGAACTAAACCAAGTAAATGAAAATTGTCTCTTTTATGTGAAAAAACTGATCTCACCAATTCTTTATTGTGAGACTGCTTGCCATTGCATTAGGTACGAATTCAGGAGAGTTTTGGATGACCAAGACCACCTTTTTAAGCTTTTTGCTTGGGGTGGTCACATAAGGTTTGAGATCAATATGAAAAATGGTTTAAGTTTAGGACATAATTATGGATGGCTCCTTGTTCAGGACTTACTTTGCTAAGATAAAACCAAAAATGAACTTCAGAAAATACTAAAAGTGCCAAATTTGCTCAATTACAAGTGGTATCAAGTGTTTGAACAAAATATTTTAACCTTGAAATTATAGTACTCTAAATTGATTCAATTATAACTTATTGGCTCTAGTTAGTATCTTGACTTATTTTTGGATACATTTAGTTAAACTATAATCTTGAGTGATTTGACATGCTAAAAATCTATTTTCATTTTAGGTTATTGCTCATTTGGTTTTAGCTGTTATATATGTTTTACCATGATTTAGATAGCTCTTTCACATAATCTAGCTTGGTGTAATACTTGTAGAGTCATTTTGGATAAGCTCCTAATGCTAAAAAATAAAATACAGCCACTTCATCTTGTTCATGATCTATTTTCTTTCATACATCTTAATAACTCCATTGTGAAAGGGGAGAAAGATTGGTAAAAATGCATATCTAGAGTATGATTTGGAATTTTTTGTGTGTGTAAAATCTCACTAAATTAGAGCTTTATTGATTTGTTGTGATTATCTTGATCCTTTGATCTTTTCTCACCATGACCAAGGTCAAAAAGAACGGTTGTTCTTTCATATGGACATAGAGTGAGATTTCCCAATTTATTTGATAGATTTGAAGTTTTTTTGGAAAACTTGTCATTTTCAGTAGCTTCATTCCATTTTTGCCTCATATAGTCATTTTCAGTCTTTACATTCTTCTTGTGACCATTTTGATCCTCTATTTGCAAAATTCTCCTTCTCTGTCTAAAACCACCTACTATTTGTATTTTTGAAGGATTGCCAATGGGTTTATCAAGGGAGAGATTGAAGGACCATGTGAGAAGGTCTAGGATCATATTGTGATGAATCATTGCAAGTTTTGCAGAGTGGTTATTTGGTTGCGCAAAGATAGCATCTTATGTGGACCTTTTTTGAGTCGTGAATTGAGTTGGGGTGACCTAGGTCACTGCATTAAGATTCGAGTGTGGTGAGCCAAACCACATTTGGGCCAAGTGCCCCAAGCTAAAGGGCAAGGGGGAGAAGGACCTTTGGAGGTATTCTCAAGCTCGAGACGCGATGGTCAAGAAGCCGAACTACCGAAAGTTCGTCAACTGGGTCCTTGCCACACTTGAGTCCATGGGCATGAGCAATGTGGACTCGGGGACAGAGGATGACACCCACAGCAAGAAGAACGCCTAAGACTTCACCAGCATTTGCTTCATGGCCAAGGGCAGCCACGACATCGACTCCTCCAACTTCGATGAACCCTACAACGACCCTGACGAGGTACGCCCCTCCTCCAAGGCTATGAAAATATCTCTTGTTACAACTAAACAACTAAGGAAGTTAGCCAAAATATTTAAGAGTTAGGACATGATCATTGATAACTTGAACTTAGATACTATTAGGCTCAAGTCAATTAATCCTGAAAATTTTGAATCTTGCTTATGCTTGCATGATAAATTATCTACATTAAAATCTACTCATTTCTTTGTTGTAGACTAACTCAAAAATGCTCTAGATGATCTAGATTCTCTCAAGTCAAGTCATAATCATATTTGGACGGATGCTATTACTCTTGATGCTATTCTGTAGATGTTATTCCATCTTCCTATTGAAATTGTGCTTTGCTAGAGATTAAGTTGGATAATACTCTTAAGGATTGCAAAATTTTGATACTGGTTATACTTGTTCACATTGTGAGGATAACAAGATAAAAATGAAATAAATGACTGAAATGGTTATGCATTCTAGGACTGAATCGTGTGAAAATTGTCCTAGACTTACAATTAACATAGATGCACTTGATAGACTCTAGAGGAGAAAGCTAAATTTGAAAATCTATATCCAAAAAGGTCATTGCATCAATTTCTTGTGCAGTTTGTGCTAAGATTGGGAATGATATAGATGAAATGCATGATATGTCAAGTATAATGGCAGTTGGCTAGGATTAAGAATTCCCCTTTTGTGTCTTGTGATGCTCTAAAGCTTGAGGTAGCTATTCATAATAAAAGAAATGCTAGGGCAACCAAGTCAAAAGAGTGTGTCACATGTGAGAACCTAGCTAAAGAAAATGACTACCTCAAAAAGACACTTGAGAGATTTTCTGGTGGGAAGAAGAATCTCAACATGATTCTAGATCAATCTAAGGTGAGTGTGAAGAAGAAAGGCTTAGGATTCAACTCTTTAGAGCATTCCAGGAACCACCCCATCTAAGATTGTAAGGGTTGTTGGGAGTGGCAAGTTTAAGGTAGAACCTACTAAGCCATTGAAGATAGTTTTTAGATCTACAGGTTTTGCCCAAACTACTTTTAGCATCTTCCTCATCAAGTCAAACCCTCAAAAGGTTAAGTACCATTGCATCTTCTGTAAGACGGATGGTCACATAGTTAAGTTCTGCATCCATAGAGCTAAGTTTGAGAGGAAGAAGAGAGAATGTGCTTTGACATCTATTAGAGGAGTTTCTTCACCCATGAGTATCTCTAGAGCTAGGCAGCCTGCCTTTCCTTGTAGGTATAGGCCTAGGTTTATAGATGATTGTTTTGACTCATTTTGGGGGGCTCTAGGCAACATTTTGGGTTAGGATGTTGTGAGGGTAGATCATAGGTAGCATAACACCTAGACAGGGGGAGTAACAGCCTTTTGGTAGGCCAATTTGGAAAGGGCTACGTGGGTCTCGTGTGCATGCTCATGATCATCGTGCTAACCATGATATTTATATCTCTACTATTTCTCCCAAGCATTGTGTGGCTCAGTACTGGATTCCAAAGTCATTTTTCACTAACCCTAATACTAAGACACAGATGTTTCCTGTTTGTGCCCTGTAGGTCTGGTGTGCAAGGAAGGAGAATGTATGGCTTGTTGACTCCAGGTGTTCTCAATACATGGCAGGAGATTCTATATAGTTCTTCTCCCTTACACATGCATTCGGCAATGAGTTGATCATGTTTGGGGATGCTTCTACTGGTATAGCCAATGGCACTGTGAGCATCAACAACAAATTCATGCTCAAAGACGTCGCTTTGGTGAGTAAGCTGAGGTATAACTTGCTATCTGCTCCCAGCTACATGATGAGGGTCTAGAAGTGAGGTTCAAGATTGGTGAGTGTAGAGTTCTAGACTCCTCTAGTGAGCATGTGTCGAGACCCGAATATACAAATCCAGACTCTCTGTGTATTCTGCACTAATCCAGGGTCACGCTAGTGCACATAGTGGAAACATAGATGAAACATCAACCACACACACGATTAACCAAGAAAGATTAAAATATTAATTAATTATCAGAGTTGCAACCTTATGGCCAAGTTTACACTTTAACAGCCAGAAGGGCTTAACAGAACTAGCAACAGAACCACAATGAAAATGAAGTTGACATTCGATATGTCCACAGGCAATCAACTGAGGATCGAAGTCCTATTCCGAGAAGTCATCAAAGTACCCTCCTTCACATACCTCTACCTGGTATGGTTCTTCTTCTTTAACTAAGTAAGTATGGATATATCCATGAGCACATAGAGTACTGAGCAAGTCGTTTGTAATAAAAATGCAATATATTATGCAAGGCTTACAAAATAATGGTTGAGTTGTTATTTTGTAGAAAGCAATAATTTAATGTAAATACAATAGATAGATTGAAAGTGAACATTGGAAACATGTAATAAATAATTAATTCAAAGGGATTGAGTAAACCACAAGTGAACTGGCCATTCACCCAATGAATCACTCGTGAACTAACTATACACGTAATGAACCACCGAACTAACCATTCACTCCCCAACTTTTTCCAACCAGATTTTACAAAACATCTACCCCTCGTGTGAAATCACTGAGCATTATCTATGACCAGGGATACGGCTGTTCGAATAGTTTTACACTTTGCAGAGGTTGCACAACTTACCCACATGATACGATCATCTCATAGTGACACTAGAGTAACATACTTCCTTGGGCATGCTGACCAAAAAGAGCATAGCAAGGCTATTACAAAGTTCCATCTCAACTCAGTTTCATGCATTAAGATTTCATGATCGAGTGGGCTAACCACCTAGTCGAACAGATCTCTCTTTTTCCCCATGGAAATACCTAACCGACACCCACATACATACTGATGGCGAAACCAAAATTGAAACAACATAGATTAATTAGGCAAGTCTATCCCATACTAGACATGTAGTTGTACAATAAGGCTCAAATCAATGGCGCAAAAAGTTAAGTCCTTAAACATTACCTAGGCGTGAAATCCACATCTCTCGATGTGCTAACCATACTTCCTCCTTCACTGCACGATCACTCGCCCAAGTGAAACTATTTTATTTAACCAACACCAATGATACTGCTCATGTCATGGTACTCAAATTTTATAACTATCGCTGACCACTATGATTCAATATCTTATTAAGTCAAAATTAATTAATTAACCAACATGTGATGATAAGCCCAACGTACAACAGGATGGCTAAGCATATTAAGTGTACAACCCATGTGACAACTAGTATCGCATTGCTAGATAAATATCCATCCTATGGTGACAATGGCATCATGGCAATCAAATTATCAAAGTGGAATTAATCAAGTGGACAATAACTACCAAATACAAAATTTTGTATTATAATAACAATGCATGATCATTTTAAAATAAAATAATAAATAATAGATTGAAAACAATAGGTTCAACATGATCAAAGGACATGACTTGTCTTAGCATTGCTCAGTTAACAACTCTTGATCTTCTGATCCTGGTCTGCCCCTTCGAAGACGTTATCTAATGGGAGAAAAAAATGAATGAGACACAAATAAATCAAATAAAATCCAAACAAACCCCAAAAACTTCAAAACCAAAACCAAATGGTAGAGCTCAATTTTAGATGAATTTAGGAAAAAGAATCAGGGTCAATCGGAGCTAGAATGGAGAAGAATAAGCTCTCAGAAGATTTAATTCTAAAGAAAAAGGAAAATAGGATTTATTGGAATTATTTTTCTAAAAAAATCATAATTATGATGTCAGCAACAAATTTTAATTTTGGTCAAATTATTTTCTAAAGGAAAATAGGATTTATGACATCATCTACTGACGTGATGGCTGACTAGGCTTCTAGGGCTGATGTGGCTTGACATGTGGTCTAACAGTTGGCATCTATATCTGATGTGGTAGGGTGACATAGCATGACACGTGGCACTGACATGGCACTGCCAGGTGGCATGGGGAATGGCTCGGAGGTTGACGTGGCATCCACGTGGACTAACACATGGCTGACACATGGATTTATGGCTCAGGTGGCATGCTTGCATGGCTGCCAACAAGGCTCGGCTTATAGGTCTATAGCACAGTTGACACTGACGTGTGGGCCTGGCTCGATAGAGGCTTGGTCTATGGTGGACCCAGCCTATGAGAAGGCAAAGGGGCACGGACGGCGTGGGTGCGGGGTGATATGCCCGGCGCACGGACGAGGCAGCATTTTGGTCGAGCAGACCTAGGGGGCGACAACGGGCGGCAGTTGGGGCGGCTGGTCGAGGGGTGGCGGAGTTGGCTAGCAACGGGAGGCGAGCGATGGTGGTAGTGGATGGTTGACCGATGACAGGCGAGCGAGAAACGATGAGGACACATCGGCGTCAACGAGTGAGCGCCGAGGAAAATTAAGAAGGTGGTGGCAATGACGAGTCGATGATGAGGCAAATGTAGAGGTGGGACAGCGCTTGAGCTTGGCAAAAGCGGTGGCTTGGAACATGAGAAACGAGGGATGGCATGACCTATTTATGCACGGACGCTGGGGAGGCATGACACACTGAGACACCGAGTCCATGGTGGTGGTGACATGGACTCCAAGAGTTCAGAGCAGAGATGACCCACCGAAGTCCTGGACAGAGAAGATGATGAACAGTGCCCTAACGTGTCGATAAGCAACACATGGCACTGGGAAAGATTGGACGGTTGACGAGCGGCAGCGAGATCCGAACGGCACAGATGAATAGTACTTGGGCTCCGGATGCATGACAAGTGGTGCCCAACGGAATCGGACGACCGAAGCAGTAGGCAATCAATGACCAACACGTGCACGGCAGGATGAAGCGGCCGGCAAACCGGTTGCACAAGAGGAATTGGGCTGGGCTTCGCCCCAAAGGCCTTTTAGGATTTTAGGGAATTTTCTAATTTTAGAAATTAAGAGAAAATAAATTAAGCTCTATAAAATAGCAAATAAACCCGAGAATATTCTAGAAAATTTCAGAAAACTCCTTGAAGCACAAGGAACCCAAATAAAATACTTCTAGTAATAATTAAAGTTTAGGTTATTTGTATTAAATCCTTTTAGTTCATAAAAATCATTTTGAGCTTTAATTAAATCCAGAAAAATTCAAATGGTGAATTTTACTTGAAAAGCTTCAAGAAAACTCTGGAAAACAGTATGTTATAGTATGTCTTTGGGATGTCTAGGTTTGAGACAATCTTCGGTACTAATTTCAGTATCTCTTCTACCTCTAGCCCTAGGTATATTGTAGCTTTTGACTCCCTAGACTTAGTGTTGTGGCATCATAGGCTTAGGCATATAGGCTTTGACCACCTGACTAGAACTAGTGGCAAGAACATTATTAGAGGATTGCCTAGGCTTAAGAGTGCTAGATACCTCGTGTGCACACCCTATAGACATGGTAAGAAGGTTTCAACTCCTCATCCACCTTTTACTTTAGTGATGACCAATGGATCTAGATAGTTGCGTCACTTAAACACAATAGGTCTTTCTAGAGTCCAGTCTATATAAGGAAAGTGGTATGTGCTTGTCATCGTAGATGGCAACTCAGGTATTCTTGGATGTATTTTCTTGTTTCTAAGGATGAGGCATTTGATTACTTCAGGCAGTTGGTCCTTAGACTAGCAGTCGATCTCCTAGGAATCGTGAAAGCCATCAGGAGTGATAATGGTATAGAATTCAAGAATAATTCCTTTGCCACTTTCTGCACTGAGAGTAGGTTAGAGCACCAGTTTTCATCACCTAGCGCTCTCCAGCAGAATGGGGTGGTAGAAAGGAAAAACAGGACACTTGTTGAGATGGCTAGGACCATGCTAGATGAGCATAGCACCCTAGGAGGTTTTGGGCTGAGGCTATCTTTACTCCTTGTTATATATCCAATAGGATTTTTTTGAGATCAATTATAGGCAAGATTTTTGTCGAGACTGGATTTCCAATCCGAACCTTCTTTGTATTATTGCACTAGTCCAAGATTAAAGCTAGTGCACATAGTTAAACAGTGATGATTACATAACCAACAACGCTTCATTATAATAATAAATAGTATATGCCGTATGGATACTTTATTACAACTGAGGTTACAAGACCTCTCAAACTTACAAAACACAGCGGAAGCAGAAATAAACTTTGACGATGACCCATCAATATGCCATAGGAAATTAACTGAGGAAGCGCAACCTAGTACTCCGGGAAGCCTTCGTCAAATCCACAATGGAAGTAGTCATAATCTCCTTCTTGACCTTCATAATCCTCTTAGATTTATTTTGAATGTAGCATGTGAGTACATAAAGTACCCCGCAAGTCTTAGGAAAATGTAGTAGATGCAGGGCTTAACAAAGGGAGGATAATATGGTTCCTTTTGCACAAAGCAGTAGTTTTATTTGAATTGCCTTTATATATTTTTGAAAGCATCAATTTAACAAAGTAATTGCAATATTGAAACTAGTATAATTTTTCTAGGGAAGGTTCCAACCACCAACACTAGTAGACAGGCTCAACCGCCAAGGTTCAAGACTACAGGCTCCATCCACCCGCACTGGCCCCATCAGCTAGGACACACACTTGAGAGTTCCATCCACTCCTGAGTTCCCAAAACTTTTTCCTTTTGAAACCAAAACCAAAGATCTACCATGTGAAAGCATACATTGCCAGCCCTTGACTGTGGGCACAGCTATTCAATTAGTTTTACACTCTGCAGAGATTGTACAACTTTACCCATAAGAGATAACTATCTTAATAGTCAACATGCTTCCTTAGGTATGAGACTCAAATAATTTATCACAAAGGCTTTACCTCACTCTAATCTAGCTAGACACCACCTGCTGATGTTTCACCACTGAAGGGTTAAATCCATCACAGTTAGAAGCCCCCTCTAGCGCCATGTGAGTACAGTAAATTCCTGTGCCTCACTATGAGTAAACCAGTACACCCTGGCACATACTTACCACTGGTGATATCTAAACTAAACATTTGTGAGCTGGTCAGCTAGGTTGTACCCATTTAGACTTGTGGTTGTATGGTACTGTTTAGTTTAGACAATCACAAGCGTCGGTCCTTAATTGATTCGGGTGGCACATTCACAATACAAGTTCTTGTGTTAAATCCACACCAACCCAATCTTACCATCTGCCTAAGTCTAAAACCAATTTTCACCATTTTATTTTAGTTTATAAACAACGGCAACACCTATTGCCAAACTCTTGATAAAACAATTGTTTAGAGATTTGATAACATTATTCTCACCCATAGGGTTATAATGACCGAATAGCTTGTCTAAGCAATTACTACATTCTAAATTTAACAAATAGCATAATAATTTCAATACTGAGACAAGGGAAATCTAGGGTGACAAACGTACATGGTTGACAACATTAAATGAGGGTATAACAATTATTGGATTAACTAACAACATTAAGACAAAAATTAACATTTTACCTAACATAGCAATGAAATTAAATTTGAAATACTTAAATGATTTTGCTAAACATAGGTACAAGATGATCAAAGGAGACTTGCCTTGTTGCACGTTGTCTGGACCTTCCAACTACGGATCAAGAAACACTTCGGCGACGTTGGGTTCTACGCTCATAAACGAGAAACCCAAATAAATAAATAAACACAAACAATGTCTCAAAAATATAAAATATATATATTTCAAAGATGTTTAAAATTTTAGATGAATTTAGAAATTTGAACAGGTTCAAATAGAGCTAGGATGAAGAAATACAGGCTTCTAGAAGTATTTTTGCCATTGTCGTAGACTACAACAGTTGAACAAAGGCTAGGAGTGGTCGAAAGTCAGAAGTTGGAACCATTGCAAGTCGAGCGTTACAGGAACTAGTCTAAGAAGACTAGAACTGGTCGAAGACTATAAAGTGATCGAATCTTGGTGGTTGAAACCGAGTGGTCGGAGGTTTAGAGTGGTCGAAGGCTTTATAGTGGTTGAAGGCTTCATGCGGTTGAAATCTATGAGTGGTCGAGAGGCTAGGAGTGGTTGAAGGGTACATAGAGTGGTCGGTGATGGGAAAGTATAGAGTGGTCGAGAGACCAGGAGTGGTCGAAGGAATTGATCAGCTTGGAGCGATTGAAGGAACCGGTCAGTTTGGGTGGTCGAACAGCTTTGATCGGATGGCTAATTGTGGTCGAAAATTTAGACGTGGTCAGTGCTCAAAGTGGCTGTGAATGGTCGAAACGTGGTCAGAAGCAATGGTCAAAAAGTTTGAAGTGGTCGAAGTATATAGCGTGGTTGAAAGGTTCGGAAAGGTTGGAGCCTAGAGAGACGTTCAGACCATCCAGTCGGCCAGAGAGGTGAGGGTGCGTAGAGAAGGTTTTGGTGTATGGTTGCATTACCAAAGGTAGGTTGGCAGCGAGGAAGGAGTGGCGGTGGCAGATTTGCTCAATGGCGAGGCAGCTGGGGTTCGCAGGTCACAACGAAGATAAAGACGGCGTCACAATTGGTTGTGGTGCACCAAGGGGAGCTCGAGAAGGGAGTGGCTCGAGTAGTAGTCTTGGACGGTGAAGTGGTCGGCAACGATGGAAGATGGTGATGACACCGGTGGTGTTGTCGGCACCCTTGGCATTGCCTCAGAGACTTCTCTAGAAGAGGGAAGATTTTGGCTAGAGGAAAGGGAGGCGACAAGGTCACGTTGCTCCAATTTATAGCTTCAGCAAAGAAAGAAAACCAATATAATTTATGGCATTGTGTGATCATTTTGGTACTCAAGGATGTGCGAAAGGAAAGGAAAGTTGATGAATTGATTGCTAGCACAAATTGGACGATTTCCATGTGAAGATGTTGAGGGAAAAAGGCCTTTGGTCGGTTGGAGATTTGAGCTTATTGGTCTGACATAAAGTAGAAGAACATGAATAGTAATCATGGCCTCAAGGATAAAAGGAAAGAAGAAAGCTAAATGAGAAAGGAAGAAACAAGAGTGGTGGCTAGTGCTGTTCAACTGGGGATTAATCGAGCCTTACAAGGATCAGCAGAGGGATGGGTTCCCCAATGGGATTTTTTCATTCGTATTAATTTTTAATTCAAGAAATATCCAAGTAAAATCCTAAAATTTTTAAATAATTAATTTGGAATTAATTTTTAAAGAAAGTGGATTTTTGGGATATTACAAACCTATCCCCCTCAGAAAGAATCTCATCCCTGAGATTCGGACGAATTGGGGAAAAGGCTTGGGAACTCTGCGTTTAGATCTTTCTCACTCTCCCAAGTTGCTTCTGATTTTGAATGGTTGCACCACTGTACTTTGCGGAGCTTGATAATTTTGTCTCTTGTTTGACATTCAATTTGCTCCCTGATTCTGACTTGTTCTTTGGTACTCTCAGACATTCTTTCAACTAAGATACATGGAAGGCGACAACAAATCAGAATGGTACATCTTTAGTCGTGTACAACTCTGTGTTGACTTCAATTGCCCTTATCATATTGAATAATTCAGAATTCCACCACAAGGGCTTAGCTTCGACAAGTGCTCATCCAAGTGAGACATAATAGTTTTAACCTTTCAACGGTGCTTGATTCCAACATAATAAACCAAAAATGCACCTTATTGATTTCATATCGATTTCTACAAATAATCCCATAAACTTTTAATTTCTCCACAAATTTAAAGCGACGACAAACCTTAAAAATATTTCAACAAAAATCTAATATAATTGTAATCTGTGATTTCCACCAATTGCTTTATGATCATTGTCTGATCCAACAGATCCACAACTACCATCAAATAATATAAAATTAATCCAATCTTTTAATGGTCAATAATTGATTTTAAAAATAATCTAAACAATAATTCAATATTCATTAATCCACCAACATCAATCTCTTGATAATCATCATTTTGGTTCCACTAAATTTCAATGAATCTAAACACCTCAATTAATTCTTATATGACAATATATCTCCCATAATTAGTTTAAATTCTCCAGGTTATCCATTTGAACATCCTTAAATGATCTATTCAATCCCATAGGTTAAAATCCAATTATCTTTCCATGATAGGATATATTCATAAGTTCCAAATTAAAACCCACTTTTTAATGATAAGATTCATCCACCAAGATTCTCATGAGTGTATTGTCTTCCAAAAATTCTATTGGTATCCACACAACATCAATTGGTCCACCAAACTCTGATAATCAATTAACACAATAAAATTCATCCACTCTACATGATTCAACCAAATCATCCAAAATTGATATCATGAATTGTTTATGATAATCCAGACTTCTTAATCTTTTAATCTCTTCCTATATTAGATCAATCTCTTAATACTAATTCTCCAGCGATCACAAATTATCCCTTCAACTAAAATCTTGTTTTACATCTAATTGCTCCTTTCAATCCTAGATAATAAATCCAAGGCATCAAGTTTGACACTTCCCATGATCTAATTAGTTCCACCAAGTTTAATAATGTATTCATTCTCCATGATCTATTCAATCCACAAATATTACAGTCTTCATATTTATTCATAATCAATTAGTACCTACAAATATACCTTTGTTTTTCTCAATTCACTCAAATATTACCTAATCTTGTCAATTCTAAATCTAAAATATATCACTCTAGCAACAATTCTCCAAATTACCTAACTTGACATCCACTGATTGTGATAGCTTTCCCGACAAGAGTACTTTCCATAAATTTATGATCTTCCATATATTCTTGGTCCTCGAATATTTTCTAAGCTTGGACTGTGATGGAAAAATTACAGCTTGCACTATCTGAAGTGGCAATGGGGATTAGTACAAGGTAAGAGGGAAGTAGCATAGATAACAGATCAGGGGAACGAGTAAACAATAACCCAAACAAGCACACAAGAGAGAAGCAAACAACGACTAGGAAAAGCTTAGCTTGAAATTAAAATAGTTTTTAAGGATGACTGTACTGCAAGTGCACAAAAGCTTCGTACAGTCCATCTAGCATACCAACAAATAATATATAAGCATTCTAAAATTGTAGGACTTTACTTAGGTACTATGAACTGAAGAACTACACCTCACTCCTTCATGATGACGCACTTCTCCGAGTGCTTCTCAGACTTGCTAAACCATCTATAGAATACAATAGAAAGATGATCCAATTACCGTTCCAAAAAGTGAATAAACAGATAGATAAGGCAGAATGCCATGACGAAGGTAAGGGTAGAAAGACAAGAAAAGATAAGGATAGCACATTATTAAATTTATTTTATAAAATAAATTTTCAATCATTTCTAATAATGACCATTCTAACTAGGTCATGTCCTATAGTCAAATTGGCTCTGATACCATCTTTGTTGAGACCAAATTTTCAAATCCAAACCCTCTATGTATTACTGCACTAGTCGCAGATCAAAACTAGTGCACATAGTCAAACAGTGATAATTACATAAGCAACAATGCTTTATTATACTAATAAAGAGTACAGACCTTATGGCCACTTTATTACAACTGAGGTTACGAAACCTCTCAAACAAAACACAGCAGGAGCAGAAATAAACTTTGACGATGACCTATCAATACACCATAGGTAATTGATTGGGAAGCACAACCTAGTACTTTAGGAAGCCATTGTTGAATCCATACACGAAGTAGTCATAATCTCCTTCTTGACCTTCATAATTCTCTGAGATTATTTGTGAATGTAGCATGTGAGTACATACAGTACTCCACAAGTCTTGGGGAAAATGCAGTAGATGTAAGGCTTAACAAATGGAGGATAATATGGTTCCTTTTGCACAAAGCAGTATTTTTATTTCAAGTCCCGTTATATATTTTTGAAAGCATCAATTTAATAAAGTAATTACAATACTAAAACTAGTATAATTTTTCTAGTGAAGGTTCCAACCACCAACACTAGTGGACAGGCTCAACTGCCAAGGCTCAAGACTACGGGCTCCATCCTCCCGCACTGGCTCCAACACACTCCCGAGAGTTTCATCGACTCCCGAGTTCCCAAAACTTTTGCTTTTGAAACCAAAATGAAATATCTACCATGTTAAAGTGCACATTGCCCGCCCTTGACCGTGGGCACAGCTATTCGAATAGTTTTACACTCTGCAGAGATTGTACAACTTTACCCACAAGAGATAAACCATGTTAATAGAGAATATGCTTCCTTAGGTATGAAACCCAGATAATTTCTCACAAAGGCTATACCTCACTCCAATCTAGCTAGACACCGCCCGCTGAGGTTTCACAACTGAAGGGTTAAATCCACCATAGTCAGAAGCCCCTTTTTCGCCATGTGAGTACAGTAAATCTCTATGGCTCACTGTGAGTAAACCAATACACCCTAGCACCCACTTACCATGGTGATGTCTAAACTAAACTTTTGTGAGTTAGTCAGTTAGGTCGTACCCATTTAGACTTGTGGTTGTACAGTAGTGCTCATTTTGGACAATCATAATCATCGATCCTTAATTGACTCGGGCGGCACATTCACAATACAAGTTCTCATACTAAATCCGCACCAACCCAACCTTACCATCCACCCATGTAATACAACGTTAAGATAGAAATTAACATTTTATCTAACATAGCAATGCAATTATATTTGAAATATTAAAATAATTTTGGTAAACATAGGTACAAGATAATCAAAGGAGACTTGCCTTGTTGCACATTGTCTAGACCTTCCTACTGCAGATCGAAAAACTCTTCGGCGATGGCGGGTTCTACGCGCATAAATGAGTAGCCAAAATAAATAAATAAACATAAACAAAGTCACAAACATACAAAAATATATATATTGGAAGGATGTTTAAGATTTTAGATGAATTTAGAAATTTGAATGGGTTCAAATAAAGCTAGAATGAAGAAATATATACTTCTGAAAGTGTTTTTGCCATTGTCGTAGACTGCAACGGTCGAACAAACGCTAGGAGTGGTCGAAAGTCAGAAGTTGGAACCATTGCAAGTCAAACGTTGCAGGAACTGGTCTAAGAAGACTAGAACTTGTCGAAGACTATAAAGTGATCGAATCTTGGTGGTCGAAACCTAGTGGTCAAAGGTTTAGAGTGGTCAAAGGCTTCATGCGGTCGAAACCTATGATAATTGTCAAAATCCTGAGAGTGGTCGTAACCAATGAGGTTGTCATAAAAGACCATGGCAATCATAACAACAAGAGTGGTCAAAGGCTACACAGAGCGGTCAATGATTGGAAACTCTGGAGTGGTCGAGAGACTAGGAGTGGTCGAAGGAATCGATCGGCTTGGAGCAGTCGAAGGAATCGATCGGCTTGGAGCGGTCAAAGGAATCAGTTGGTTCGGGTGGTCGAACAGTTGTGATCAGATGGCTGATTGTGGTCAGAAATTTAGACATGGTCGGTGGTCGAAGTAGCTGTGAGTGGTCGATGGTTGAACGTGGTCGGAAGGAGTGGTCAAAAAGTTTAAAGTGGTCGAAGTATATAACGTGGTTGAAAGGTATATATGGTTGAAAGGTTCAAAGAGGTCGAAGGCTAGAGAGATGTTTGGACCATTCAGTCGGCCAGAGAGGTGAGGTTGTGTGGAGAAGGTTTTGGTGTATGGTTGCATTACTAAAGGTAGATCAGCAGCGAGGAAGGAGTGGCAACGGTAGATTTGCTCAACGGCGAGGTGACTGAGGTTCACATGGTCGTCAATGATGAAGATGAAGACAACATTGGCGATTGGTTGTGGCATGATGAGGGGAGCTCGAGAAGGGAGTGGCTCGAGCGGTGGTCTTGGACGGTGAAGCAGTCGGCGACGATGGATGATAGCGGTGACATCGGTGGTGTTGTCAGCAGTGAATTTTTAAATAATTAATTTGGAATTAATTTTTAAATAAAGCAAATTTTTGGGATGTTACAACTTCCTTTGAGCTTAGATTTGGTCATAAGTCTAGCGTCTCTCATTTTAAGTTTTTTTGTTACAAGTGCTTCATTGTTAAACATGGTAACCTTATAAGTTTGAATCTAGATGTCATTATAGCACTTTTCTTGGATATCCTACTCATTTCCATGGCTATCGTGTCTTTAAATTGGATACTAACAAAATTGTTGAGACATGTGAAGTCACTTTTGATGAGGGTAGTCCTAGTACTAGACCCGACGATGCAGGTACACAGGTACTAGGTGAGAGTGAGAGCATCTTCATCGATGATGACCTTTATGTATAGGATGATGACCCAATCCATCCCCTAGTCACTCCTGAGTTGACTGGAGTGCCTAGTTCTACCTCTCCAGCTTCTGGAGAAGAGCCTCCTCCCACCAGCGTTTCGAGTGGCTCTATTCCTACCTCCAAAACCTATGAGGTAGAGGCCACGTCTGCACCAAGACCCCCTCTTCATATTCAGTGACAACACCCTCAGGAGCATATGATTGGGGATCTATCTAGATTCTCATGCATCTTCTACTTTTGTTGCATCTTCTGAACCCCAATATGTCACCTATGCTTTATCTGATTTCTCATGGGTCAATGCCATGCATAAAGAGCTTAAAAACATTGAAAGAAACCAAGTGTGGATCTTAGTTGAACCTCTACCTAATCATAATGTAATTAGAACAAAATGGGTTTTCAAAAATAAACAAAGTGAGGATGGGTTAGTAGTTCGCAACAAGGCTAGGCTTATAGCTCAAGGTTATTCCTAGGTAGAGGGCTTAGACTCTAAAAATACCTTTGCTCCTGTAGCTAGATTAGAAGCCATTCGTATTTTGCTAGTATTTGCAGCATCTAAGAGCTTCAAGCTATTTCAAATGGATGTCAAGATTGCCTTTCTTAATGGTTTCATAGAGGAAGAGGTTTATATCAAGCAACCACTTGGCTTTGAAAATCCTTAGTTCTCAAACCATGTGTATAAGCTTTCTAAAGCCTTGTATGGATTGAAGCATGTCTCTAGAGCTTAGAATGATAGGCTTATGAGTTTTTTGATTAAGAATGATTTCAAAATAAGAATGGTAGACAACCTTATTCGCTCTCAACCATAGGAGTGACTCCTTATTTATTCAGATTTATATGTATGACATCATATTCGGTGGTACTTCTCATGCTTTGGTATCCAGATTTTTAGATTCCACGAGTAGAGAATTTGAGATGAGTATGATAGGCAAGCTAATATTCTTCCTTGGTCTTCAAGTCAAGCGACTAAAAGAAGATATCTTTATTCATCAAAGCAAGTACATGAGGGACCATCGCTTCAACATGGGAAGCAGCAAGCTGATGTCTACTCCAATTACCACCTCGACGGTGCTGGATCCTGATGAGGATGGAGAGCCCGTGGGCCAGAAGGAGTACCGCATATGATCGGCTCTCTCCTCTACCTCACGGCGTTGAGGCCAGACATATAATTTGTTATGTGTCTGTACACTCGATTTTAGGCTTCCCCTCATGTCTCTCATCGTCAAGCAGTGCGTCGTATATTCATGTACCTTCAAAGCACTATTGACTTTGGACTTTAGTATTCTTCTGATTCTGCACTCTTCATTCAGGCTTTTTCTAATGCTGATTTTGTAGGGTGTAGAATAGATAGGAAGAGTACTTCTGACACTTGTCATTTCTGAGACACATCTCTTATCTCTTGGTCATCTAGCAAGTAGTCCTATATTGCATAGTCCATTGTTGAGACAGAGTATGTAGCTGCTGCTAGTAGTTGCTCTCAGGTTCTCTTGATCTTGTCTACACTGCAGGACTATGGGTTGGCCTTAGATAGTGTTCATATTTTCTGTGATAACACTAGCATCATAAACATTACCAAACAAACCAGTGCAACACTCTAGAACCAAGCACATTGACGTTAGATATCATTTCCTTAGGGACCATGTAGAGAAGGTTGATGTTATGCTTCACGTCGAGTCCAAGCAGCAGGTTGTGGATATTTTTACTAAAACTCTTGATTCTTCTTATTTTCCTTCTTTGTGGGGGAGAGTTGGAGGTTATTAGTCCTTTTGGCCTATTTTGAGGGTGAATTTGTTTCTTTTGCATTCATTGTATCATATTGCATTTTAAATTCAGCATGCATTGTAATATAAATACATGGAGTTTTGACTATTATCCTTGTGTGACATGATATATTACTTTACATCTTGCATGTCTTGTGCTAGTTTGCTAGATTTATCGTGTCTTTTTATGTGTAGCCTAACTTTTGCCATGCTAACTTTATTAAATGCGAGAAATTTGGATTAAATCATATTTTATTGGATCTTATGACTAGTTTTGCTCTAGTGATGATTTTATGATTCATGTCATATCAAATATGCTAAGTTGAGTCTTAAAGCTAGATTGAGCTACACTAGCTCTTTATTAAAGCATGAAAAATGATCTCTTTTGTGCAAAACAATTGATCTCACCAATTCTTTATCATGGCACTTCTTGCCATTACACTAGGCATGAACTCAGGGGGAGTTTTGGATAACCAAGACCACGTCTTTAAATCTCTTGCTTGGGATGGTCATATAAGGCTTGAGATCTAGTACATGACTAAGAAAATAAAAACTATGAAAAATGGTTTAAGCTTAGGAGGCATTGTGGATGACTCCTAGTCCAAGACTTGTATTGCTAAGATAAAACAAAAAAATGAATTTCAGAAAATACCAAATGTGCTAAATTTACTCGATCACAAGTGGTATCAAATGCTTGAACAAAATATTTCATCTTTGAACGTGTAGCGCTATAAATTGATTCAATTGTAGCTTATTGGCTCCATTTAGTATATTAACTTATCTTGGCTCTTTTTGGATATTTTTAGTTAAACTATGATCTTGAGTGATTTGACATGTTAAAAATCTATTAAATTTTAGATTATTATACATTTGGCTTTAGTTTTGCTATATATAGTTTGCTATGATCTAGATAGTTCTTTCACATAATATGGTTTAGTGTAATACTTGTAGAGTCACTTTGAATAATTTTTATAGCACCTAAATGCTAAAAATGAATAAAATACTGCCACTTCATTTTATTCATGCTTTATCTTTTTATATGCATCTTGATGACTCCATTGTCAAAGGGGGAGAAAGATTGCTAAAATGCATATCTAGAGTATGATTTGGAGTTTTTTTTGCAAAATCTCACTAAATTGGAGCTTTATTACTTTTGCTGTGATTCTTTTGATCTCTTTTCACTATGACCAAGGTCATAAAGAAAAATTGTTCTTTCGTATGTATCTAGAGTGAGATTACCTAACTCATTTGATGGATTTGAAACTTTTTATAGAAAACTTGTCATTTTTAGTAGCTTCACTCTATTTCTGCCTCATATGGTCATTTCCAGTCTTTGCATTCTTCTTGTGACCATTTTGAGCCTCTCTTTCCAAAATTCTCCTTTTCTATTTAAAACCATCTGCTTTTGCATTTTTGAATAATTACTAATGGGTTTATTAGTGGAGTGTTGTGGCTACAGACCAAACAGAGAGAGAGATGGTAGTGGAGAGTGATGAAGATAAGTGTAATGGCCTGGGTCCTCCCCATGGCTTACTCTCATATATATATACACATGAGGAGTGCTTTTACAGTTATACCCTTACATCTGGTTATCCCCTCTGGGGGCAGTTATGTCATTACACATGGCCTATGCTGGGCCTTATAATCTCCTACCAGGCCTGCTGGGTTTAGGTGGGGGCCACCCCTACGACACTTTTCTTTTTCTTTTTGTCATGAAGGAATCCATGCGATCCTTTTCCTTTTTTCAGGTGCATGCTTCATAATTTTGCTGCAGATTTTGAAATGTATGGTGTTTTGGATGATGTTGCTTCTGGGCCTATTGATGCTCGACTAAGTGAGAACTCCACAATGGTATACACTGTTAGCTTTATCAGTTGTTCTGCTACTGCCTAGCATATAGAAATATTCCATATCTTGATCTTTTATTAACAACAACTGCTTGAAGGTTGGAGTTGGCATGTCTATGGAAGGTATCGAGCAAAATCCTATTGTTTATGACCTTATGTCAGAAATGGCCTTTCATCACAGACAAGTGGATGTTCAGGTGAAATTCCATAAACCATTTTTTAGAAGAGCTTTGTATGCAATAGATGTATTCATCCTTTTTTTACTAAGGTAGATGCTATGTGATGCATCATTTGATGTCTTAGAAGTATACATATTTTGAGTTAAAGAAAATAAATATGCAGATTTTTGTGGTGTATGCTTTGGAATTGACCAGTTTGTCATTTTAGCTTGTTATGTGTTTACTTCACATTAAATGTGCTATGTTACTTGTTGTGGAGTTCTCTCATTTAATATTGCTTTGGAGTTTGGAAGTTGCCCTTTGAGCTAGTTAATTAATGTAGCCAATTTTTGGTTTGATCAGATTTTCATCATTTCCAGGTGTGGGTTGAGACATATCCAACAAGAAGATACGGGAAATCAGTTATGGGATTGCAAGATGCTTGGCGAATTTTATACCAAACTTTATATAATTTGCACAGATGGTAAAAATGTAAGTTGTGATATTCTATACGTGCCATGTTTAGTCATACCATGTGTCTGTTTTCATCCAACATTAGACAAGCATATACAAGGAATAGAAGGTTGTGTGAAGTAGCAAATCTATAAATTTTTGATATAGTATACCACTTACAAGCTTGACCCTTTTTTTTATTTTTTTGTAAGTTACATTCTGTATAATGTAACACAAGATCTTTGCTAAATAACATTGTTCTTTGGTTTTTTTATGTTAGATGTGTATTATACCTGTGTATTTTCTCCGTTGTATAAGGGGGTTATCTGCATATATGCTACACCTGTATGTGTATATATACTGGCCCATTGGCCTCATGATTAATACAAGCACTATTCATAACATTTTAAACCTCTAATTGTATTCTTTTATGTTATTCTGCTCATAATTTTTATATTGGTAACAGGACAAAAATCGGGATGTTATAGTGGCATTCCCAGATGTTGAACCTTCTGTTATTCAAACACCAGGATTGTATACAAACGCTAGCAAAATGTACTCTACAATGTCATCAAAGAAATACATAGTGAAGGATGCATCCAATGATGCATATGAACAACCACGCGTGCGGAGGCGGACCTCGACGCTACGTCTTATTTAAAGTCCGTGGACTGGTGCATGCGGAGCTAGGCTCGACGCTACGTCTTCTTTATAGTCCGGAGACTCGCGCGTGCGGAGGCGGACCTCGACGCTACGTCTTATTTAAAGTCCGTGGACTGGTGCGTGCGGAGCTAGGCTCGACGCTACGTCTTCTTTATAGTCCGGAGACTCGCGCGTGCGGAGGCGGACCTCGACGCTACGTCTTATTTAAAGTCCGTGGACTGGTGCGTGCGGAGCTAGGCTCGACGCTACGTCTTCTTTATACTCCTTAGAGTGCGCGCGGAGGCGTCCCCCCGCTGCGTCTTATTTATACTCCGTAGAGTGCGTGCGGAGGCGGACCTCGACGCTACGTCTTATTTAATGTCCGTGGACTGGTGCGTGCGGAGCTAGGCTCGACGCTACGTCTTATTTATAGTCCGCAGACTCTCGCGTGCGGATCTAGGCTCGACGCTACGTCTTATTTAAAGTCCGTCGACTGGTGCGTGCGGAGCTAGGCTCGACGCTACGTCTTATTTATAGTCCGCAGACTCTCGCGTGCGGAGCTAGGCTCGACGCTACGTCTTATTTAAAGTCCGTGGACTGGTGCGTGCGGAGCTAGGCTCGACGCTACGTCTTATTTATAGTCCGCAGACTCTCGCGTGCGGAGCTAGGCTCGACGCTACGTCTTATTTAAAGTCCGTAGACTCTCGCGTGCGGAGCTAGGCTCGACGCTACGTCTTAGTTAAAGTCCGTAGACTTTGTTCTGCTCAGCGCGGACAGGGGATGCTCTGGGAACAGCAACCTTTATTGAACTTCCGTTTGCACGGGCGAGCATCGCCTAACAACGGGCTGGTGGCTCTACGCCTGCTGTCCTGCTTCTAGGCGTAGTACCGCCGCAACCTGTCCGCGTTCCATGTGTGCCGGAAGGCTTGTCCTTCGAGCGTGGCGAGGCGGTACGCCCCCTTCGGCAATGCCTCCGTTACGATGTACGGGCCTTCCCATTTGGACTCCAGCTTGCCAACGGTTTCCGCCTGGAGCGCCACTCTGAGGACGAGATCCCCAGGCTTGAACCCCCGCGGGCATATAGAGCGGTCCCGAGTACGCATTGTCTGCCGCGCGTACTTCTCGACATGGTAGGCTGCGTCTGCCCGTATCCCGTCGAGGAGGTCCAAGGACACACGACGCTCGTCTTCGGGTGCTTGGACGAGGACCCTTCGCGAGCCGGCCTTGATTTCCTCGGGCGTCACCGCTTCGTCACCGAAAAGGAGCTTAAACGGCGTGAATCCTGTCGGGCGTGTTACCGTTGTGCGAAGCGACCATAGAACGCTGTGAAGCTCGCTTGGCCACTTGCCCTTCGGCAATCCAACCAGGCGCTTTTTGATGGCGACAGAAATGGCGCCATTCGCCCGTTCGACCACCCCGTTGGACTGGGGATGCCCCACCGAGGCGAATCGGAGGGTGATGCCCATGCTGTCACAATAATCTTTGAAGAGGGTGGCGTCGAACTGCAGGCCATTGTCTACCGTGAGCTCCCGAGGCACACCAAAGCGACATATGATGTTTTGCCATAGGAAGCGTTGTATGGCCGCAGAAGTTACTTTGGCCAGAGCGATCGCTTCCGGCCATCTGGAGAAATATTCCAGCGCGACTACCACGAACCGGAGGTCCCCTGGAGCTCGGGCAAGTGGTCCTACTATATCGAGACCCCAGCGCGCCAGAGGCCACACCGGGGGAATTGGGTTGAGGCTTGTCGGGGGCCTGCGGATGATGCGCGCCATCCACTGGCACCCTTGGCACCGACGGACGAGGTCCTGGGCGTCGGTGATGGCAGTCGGCCAGTAGAAGCCTTGTCTGAACGCCTTGCCGACTAATGACCTCGGCGCCAGGTGGGATCCGCGTACGCCCGCGTGGATTTCCGCCAAGAGCTCCTTTCCCTCCTCAGTCGAGAGGCAGTGCAGGAGCAGCGCGCAAACCCCTTTCTTGTAGAGTGTCCCTTCGAACACCTGGAAGGACCGTGCGCGGTGCTGCAATCGTCGCAGCTCGGCGGGGTCCTCCGGCTCGGCGAGACCTTGTAAGAAATTGAAAATGGGCTCTCGCCAATCTCCTGGCCGATCAATGCGGTGGACAAGCGCCGCGTCCCGGTTGTCCTGCGCGATGGCCGCCTTTGCTAACACCTCGTAGAATGCCCCCTCGGGGGGGGCAGTTGCTGGCTGGCCGCCTTGGCGAGGGCGTCGGCTTGCTCATTCTCCGCCCGGGGAATGGCCTTGACGGTGACACCCAAAAAGTGCCTTTCCCTCGCCCTCACCGCCGCGAGGTACTTGGCCAACTCAGGGTCCTTGGCTTGATATGACTTGTCCACATGGCCAGCCACCAAGCGCGAGTCGGTGCGGACCAACACCCGTCTCGCGCCGACTGCCTTGAGCTTCGCCAGGCCAAAGAGCAGTGCCTCGTATTCAGCCGTGTTGTTGGTGGCGGGGAAGGCAAGGCGCGCTGAGTACAGCAGACGCTGTCCCTCGGGCGTGATGATCACCGCCCCTACGCCCGCGCTGGCGACGCTGTAAGCTCCGTCGATTGTAAGCGTCCAGACGGGATCATCGTGCGTCTGGCCGGGTTGGGCCGGCGGGGTCCATTCGGCGAGAAAATCCGCCAGGACTTGGGATTTAATTGCCGTCCGCGAAGCATACGTCAAGGAGAAGGGAGCGAGCTCGGCGGCCCATTTACCGATACGCCCTGTGGACTCCTTGTTATGTAGCATCTCTGCCAGGGGGAATGAGGAAGGCACTGTGATCGGGTGAGCCAGAAAATAATGCCGAAGCTTCCTGGAGGCCATGACCAGCGCGTAGGCGAGCTTCTCAAGCTCCGTGTATCTTGTCTTGGTGCCTTGAAGGGCTTCGGAGACAAAGTAGACGGGCCGCTGCATGGCGCCCTCCTCTAAGACGAGGACGGCGCTGACCGCGGTGGCTGACGCGGCCAGATAGAGCAGGAGGGGAGCCTCTGGTGCTGGGGCGACCAGAGTGGGGAGGCTTGCCAGGTGCTACTTGAGCTCGTTGAAGGCCTTCGCGCAGTCTCTGTCCCAACGAAATCCATCACACCCGCGGAGTGTCTTGAAGAACGGCAGGCCCCGCTCCGCCGCCCTGGAGAGGAAGCGGCTTAATGCTGCCATGCGGCCCACCAGCCTCTGGACCTCCCTCGTTGTCTTGGGCGGCTCCATACCCAGAATGGCGTCTACTTTGTCGGGGTTCGCCTGGATGCCCCGCTCGGACACGAGGAAACCTAGGAGTTTGCCCGCCTGTACCCCGAAGACGCACTTGTCGGGGTTGAGCTTGATGCCCGCCTTCCGGAGGTTGTCGAAGGTCTCCTGGAGGTCCCGGCCGTGTAGAGCAAGCTGCCGAGTTTTGACCACCACGTCATCGACATAGGCTTCGACGTTCCTCCCGAGCTGGGTGGCCAGGGCAATGGCGACGAGGCGGGTGAAGGTAGCGCCTGCGTTCTTCAAGCCAAAGGGCATTCTGACGAAGCAGAACGTCCCAAGTGGTGTGATGAAACTGGTCTTCTCCTCGTCGTCTTCGGCCATGTATACCTGGTGGTAGCCGGAATAGGCGTCCAGGAAACTCATGAGTTCGCACCCAGCAGTGGCGTCAACTAGCTGATCGATGCGCGGCAAGGGGTAGTTGTCCTTCGGGCACGCCTTGTTGAGTGCCGTGAAGTCGATGCACATGCGCCAGGCCCCGCTGGCCTTTTTGACTAGCACCGGGTTAGCGAGCCATTCTGGATGGTGGACCTCGCGGATGACCCCGGCGCGAAGAAGCTTCGCCACCTCTGCTTTGGCCGCCTGCTGCCGATCCATCGACATACGCCGGAGCCTTTGCTTGACCGGCTTGGCGTCGGGGCGGACCGCCAAACGATGCTCGATTACTGCTCGGTCTACGCCCTTGATGTCCTCCGGGGACCATGCGAAGATGTCAACGTTGTTCTGAAGCACTCGGAGCAGCTCCCGTTCGACGCCCGGCGGGAGCCCCTCGCCAATGGACACAAACTGCCCCTCCGCCTGGAGCGGCACCTTCTTGACGCCGCCTTCGGGCCGAGGCTTGGGCGTCCACCCGGGAGCGGAGGGCCCGTCACCGGGCGCGCCGGAGAGGGCATGCACCGGGCGATGCGGGACGCGGCTGCCGCCTTCGGCACGCCTGGCCAGGTCCTGGTCGCCGAAGATGGTGATGACACCCTCCGGGCCCGGGAGCTTTACACACAAAAAAGCGTGGTGCGGGATTGCCTCGAAAGAGTTGATGGCGGGTCGCCCCAGTATGGCGTTGTAAGGGTGCGGGATATCCACGACATCGAAGGTGACATGCTCGGTCCGGATGTTACCTTTGTTGCCCTCCTGACGGAAAGTGACAGGAAGGGACACGTGCCCCAGGGCCTGCAGCGGTTGACCCCCGAAGCCTTGAAGTGGAGCTCCTGGCTGCTCTAGCCGGCTTCGGGGGATTGCCATGCGGTCGAGGGCTTCTGCGGATAAGATGTTCGCGGAGCTTCCCCCGTCGACAAGGACGCGCCTGACTTCACAGCATGCTATGTGGGCCTGGATGACTAGAGGGTCTTGGTGAGGGTACTCCACGCCCCTGGCGTCCTTCAAGTCGAAGGTGATGTTGCGGGGCGGCATCCACAGTTGCGGCTGCTCCCTGGGGGCTTTTGAAGAGGAGCCTCCGGTGATGACGTTGACGGTGCGATGCTGCGCGCCCTCCGTTGCGGTGGCCCGTGTGGGGCTATCCCTTGGGTGCCCTACGTGGGCTTCGGCAGGGGGCCGAGGAGGCGGAGCCCGAGGTCCGGCCGTCGCCCTCCGCAGCTCCATCACCGCGATGCATGCCCTTGTGTAATGATCGCCGTAGCCGTGTACCTCGCACCACTTGCCATAGTGCAGGAGCTCTTGCTCTGCGTGGGGTTGGCTGCCGTAGTCAAATCCGCCCTACGATCCCCGGTCTCCCCTCCGTGAGGCGGGGTCGGGTCCTTGGCGGGCGCTCTCGGTGGCGAGGACGTGGTGGGCCGCCTGCGACCGGCGCTGGCGGCGCCGAGGTTTAGGCCTGCACCGTGAGGAGCCTTCCTGTACCTCGACCTCACTGCCTCGGGGAGGGCCTCCTCGGGGCTTTTGGCTACGGCCCAGCTTCGAGGAGGGACCACCCGCCCCGACCTCGCGCGGGGGGTGCTCCTCACGGGCGAGGCCGGGGGCGGTGATGCTGCGCCTTCGCGCGTCCTCCTCCGCCCGCGCATACTCGTCCATTTTGTCGAAGAGCTTGGCAACTGTCGCGATTGGCCTCCGCGCGTTGTATTTGGCCATCGGGCCCGGGCGAAGGCCCTGTATGGCTGCATTAACGACTGTGGTTTCATTAACATCGTTTACCTGGCCTCGAATCTTGGCGAAGCGCTTGAAGTAGCCCCGGAGCGTCTCCGAGGGTCCTTGCTTCACAGCGAAGAGTTGGTCCGCATTGATCCGCTTGACATAATGTCCTTGAAAGTTGCTACGAAGCCGGTCGCGAAGCTGCTCCCACGCGTAGATGGAGCCCGGCTCTATGGTAAAAAACCAAGAGAGCGCCACTTCGTGCAGTGCGAGGGGGAGTCCCTTCGCCTTCGCGGTGTCGTCTCCGCCCGCGGCCTCGATCGCGGTTTCGTACACGCGCACGAACTCGCGAGGATCCGTGTCGCCTTTGTACGGGTCGGTGATACGAGGGAACTTGAAGTCTTCGGGCCACGCGGCCTGCTGCAGCCCCGCCGAAAGCGGGGATTCCGGATCTACGCTTCTCTGCGGGACACGGTTAAACGTGGGGGCTTTGCGGCTGCCCACCTTCTCTGGCGTGGGCTCGGGCGCGACTACCGGCGCGACCTGCTGGCTCCGAGCCTCTTGTATATCTCGGACGGCTCCGCGAAGGTCCCCTAGTTCCCGCTGGAACGCGTTGAGGGCTACTAGTAGGGCGCTTTCCACCGCAGGTGTCGTTGGGGCCGCCGGAACGCCCAGTGGACGGGCCGGTGCAGGGACCATCGCCTCACAATCTCCAGATCCGCCGGATGGTTCGTTGCGGCTACCCCCGGCCGTCGGATCCGCGCTACCGGCAAGGGTGGCGGGGGCTGTCGTTGCCGTGCCAGCGACGGGGTTGGGTGTCGTCGTAGCGGTGCTGGCGGGGTCGGTCGTTGCCGCGCGGGCGTCGACGCCCGCGACCACGGCGGGTACGCCGCCGCCAACTCCTTCGGCGGCCGATGCCGAAGCCCTGGTGCTCCCGCGCTGCTCCGACCCATCCGTCTTCTTTCCCTTCGCCGCCGCTGGTGAAGCTTTTTTCGGTGCCATCTTTTTCCTTCGGTCTTCAGGCTTGTCTTCGTCCTCCCCACGGACGGCGCCAACTGTTGTGGCTACAGACCAAACAGAGAGAGAGATGGTAGTGGAGAGTGATGAAGATAAGTGTAATGGCCTGGGTCCTCCCCATGGCTTACTCTCATATATATATACACATGAGGAGTGCTTTTACAGTTATACCCTTACATCTGGTTATCCCCTCTGGGGGCAGTTATGTCATTACACATGGCCTATTCTGGGCCTTATAATCTCCTACCAGGCCTGCTGGGTTTAGGTGGGGGCCACCCCTACGACATGGAGAGATTGAAGGACCATGTGAGAAGGTCCACGATAATGTTGTGATGAACTATTGTAAGTTTTGCGGAGTAGTTATTTGGTTTTGCAAATATAGCATCTTATGTGGACCATTTTCTGAGCCTGTCAGAAAAATCGATAGTTCTGGAGGTGTTGACGCGGTCATACCACAAAGCGGTAGTACCGTTTTGGGCAAAAATTGAGGATTTTAGTTTTTGAGTCATGGATTAAGTTAGGGTGACCTAGGTCATTACATTAAGGTTTCATGATGCATGTTTTGGCTAACATGGATCAAGTTGTGAAGAACTTGTTCCTGGAAATGAATTTTTTGTCTTTGGATGTGTAGAGATGTTGGAGTCACCATGGTTGACAGGAAGGATTGGGACTACACTCAAGAAAGAGCCGAGCCCTAGAACAATCAAGAATGTTGGGTAAGATGGTGAGCTCAAACATGGCACAAAAAAGGCGAGAAATGTTGAAGATGAGTTCAAACGACAGGTTTGCACCATGTAGGTTGGTCGGTGCAAATGAGGCATGGTTCGGTGGAACTGAAGTGGGAGAGACTTGCCGACACATGGCAATCCAATGGTAAACCTACATGTGGCAAGTATGACGATTGCTTACATTGAAAAGAGATGACTCAGTGAAGAAAGGGTATTTTGGTACTTTGACCAAAATATAGGAAATCACCTTAGATCAAAGCCACGACGTGTAAGTGGCACGTTGGAGAGTGGTTTAGGTCAAGGTGGAGCTGGTTTGGTCGAGGTAGATCAAGGCTAAGAACTTAGCGGATTCGAGTTTATGCGCTTTAAAAAGTATGCATAAGTGAACATGTGTGAGTAAACCCCGTGTGTGTAGGGTTATTAAGTTTTTTCCATTGTGCTAAGTGGATAGTATCCACTAAGGCTAGGTATGGCTGGTTAGCCCACCTATATAAAGGGATCGGGGTAGAGATTTATGTTAACCATCCAATCTATCTCTTTTTGTGCTCTCATGTTTAGGGTTAGGTTTGAGAGTTAAGTGTGTCATGTGCTCTCTGTCTTTCAATGTGGAGTAGCTGTAAAACTTACTTACTTAAGTAAGCAATACATCAATCTTTGATCATCTCCATAGATCATTCATGTTTTGATTGATTTACTCTTGTTTTGGTTGGCTTTGATCTCTCCTATTCTCTCTTATTGATCTTGTTGTGTCAAGGACGTGAATGAGATGGAGATAAGCTCATGACATCAATCTCCTACATCTAAGCACTTATTAGCAAGTTTATAAAGAAACCCGGTTTTGGTTGTTTTTGTCTCACCAAGTGATTTATTGTTTCAAGGTTATTGGGTCATGTTCTTTAGTGTTCTAGCTTGCTGTGACATGTGAAAATACATCTAGAGCCATCTTGGCCATCATCTACCCACAAATAAGTTGTATTCACCATTTTTGGATTTTACTCGGCTTCGGTGCACCCTTCCTGCAAACTGAAAAAGGTATTAAATTTGTCCATGATTTTCATGATCGTTTATTAGAATAGGTTCTTAATATCCTAGAGAAGAGCTTTGTAAAATTTCATATCGTTTGGATCTATTAAGCAAAAGTTCCATCAATTTTAGTTTTTGAAATCATGCTGAAAATACTATTCACCCTAAATTTACTGTAGCGGTGGTAGTACCATGGTTAATGTAGCAGTAGTACCGCAGTTACTGTAGCAAGCGGTAGTACCACAAGTATAGTGGTGGTAGTACCGTTTCTGCTAATTTTTCTTAGGATTTTAGTGTGTCAGTTCGCTAGTTTTTGTGGTGACTTTTTATCCTATTCTTCATAACTCTATAACTATGAAAGTGAAGGATTTGTGAATATTTCAGAAAAAATTTTAAGACACCATTCATCATGTTGCGTCTTCAGTCCTACAGTGTTCAAACATGTTGGAGCCGAGTCCAATAATTTCAGCCAAATTGTTTGACGGGGCAACTCCTGCATGGGGCTAATATGCATGCTTGTCTTTATCAGAAATGTTCATGGAATTGTCAGAGAACATCTCGTAGAGATCTAGAGGACATGTCTAGTACGGTTCGATAAAGATCGCATGCAGATTTGAATATATGAAATATGCATGCACGTTACCGATTGTTACACATGAATTCATTCAGGACAGAGCACTCGACAACATTGCTGTCGAGTTAGTTTCTCCTTGAATTAGTCTAGCTTTCAGCTTCCAGGTTGGAAAAAATCTAACAAGGATGGAATAGACAATTTATTTTTGGAATGTGACTCGAACTTACTCTAAAATTACAATTTACCAACTTTCTTTTCGGAATGAGAAAAAAAAACAAAATAATGAATATCTATACTACCTGCAACCAACTGATTTTACGTGTTATTTTAGCCCCATACACATGAAACATGAATGAGTTTGTAATGCCTTGTTTTGTAGCGTATATAACTTTTCTCACTATGGGTCAGCTTTAATTTTAGCTCACTAATTAAGGGTCAGATGTTTTCTTTTTAGAGAATTTATAAAATATTTACATTTTTCTTATCAGTTGTAAAATGACTGTTATGAGTTTCTATTATATAACAAATATCGACCAGTCGCCATTAAATAAGTGTTTGTGAAAAAAGTTGTCAACCTAGGAAACCTCAATAGGCTCTAGCACCAAATTGGAATTCTAATTGATTGCTGAGTTTCATGAGCACCGAAAAGTGGACACACTACTCATATTCAACAGTGGTCTCAAAGTTAGACTTTTTGAAAACCCTTAATTAGAAATTGGAGGTTGCGCAGGGTTTTACCTAAACTAATTATTGTGCCTCGAAGCCTTCTAGAGGCATTCTCCGATCCACACTAGCTCCGTTTACGCTTAGAGCCACCCACTTAATAAGAGCTAAATTAACCCTTTTTAGTATCTAGAAGTAATATCCAGTTTCTACTAAATCGCCGGCTTGATAGGATGCCAATTGACTGTAAGCAGAAGAAGTAGTGCTACTGCTACCTTTCAGGTCTTCTAGAAGATAGAATTTGATGACGATGACAACAATCCTTATTTTTATTTTGAGATCATGATGGCAAACAGTGCTGATGAGTACAGAGGAAAGCTATTCTGTAGCGTCCAGAATAACAGAAGTTTCCATTTATCGAAAACGAAAAAAAAAAGAGAAGAAGTCATCGAATTTGGCTTTTGGCCGATCACTAACTTGCACCGTTGCTTGTTGGCGCACGACGTTTGCGAGGTCGCAAGAGTGTGTGACGGCACTGCCAATCTCAGAAAATCTAGGAGCGGATGGATAGAGGTGCCTGCCAACCCATGGAAGCATCCTGGAAAGCCTCATCGCGTGGCTGTCATCGCACCGCGCGCGCAGTTGCCACCCTGCACATCCAATTATTCATTCATTGATTAGTTGGATAAGCTTGCAGAAAGTTGACCAAAATATAGGAAATTACCTTGGATCAAAGCCACAACATGTAGATGGTACATTGGAGAGCGGTTTAGGTTAAGGTAGAGCTGGTTTGATCGAGGTAGATAAGGCTAAAGACTTAGCGGATTCAAACTTATACACTTTAAAAATATGCATAAGTGAACATGTATGAGTAAAACCTATGTGTGTGGGGTTATTAGGTTTTTTATTGTTCTAAGTGGATAGTATCCACTAAGGCTGAGTGTGGCTGGTTAGCCCACCTATATAAACGGATTGGGATAGAGATTTTTGTTAACCATCCAATCCATCTCTTTTATACTTTCATGTTTAGGGTTAGGTTTGAGAGTTAAGTGCGTTGTGTGCTTTCTGTCTTTCAATGTGGAGTGACTGTAAAATTTACCTCCTCAAATAAACAATACATCAATCTTTGATCATCTCCATGGATCCTTCACGTTTTGAGTGATTTGCTCTTGATTTGGTTGGTTTTGATCTCTCTTCTTCTCTCTTATTGATCTTGTTGTGCCAAGAACGTGAATGAGATGGAGATTCATCACATCAATCTCCTACATCTATGCACTTATTAGCAAGTTTATAAAGAAACCCGGTTTTCGTTATTTTTGGTCTCACCAAGTGATTTCATGTTTCAAAGTTATTAGGTCAAGTTTTTTAGTGTTCTAGCTTGCTGTGACACATGGGAATATATATAGAGCTATCTTGGCCATCATCTACCGACAAATAAGTTGTATTCACCATTTTTTGTTTTTACTCAGCTTTGGTGCACCCTTCCTGCAAACTAAAAAAGGTATTAAATTTGTCCATGATTTTCATGATCGTTTATTGAAAGAGGTTCTTAATATCCTAGAGAAAAGCTCTGTAAAATTTTATATCATTGGATCTACGGAACAAAAATTCCATCAATTTTAGTTTTTGAAATCATGCTGAAAATACTATTCACCTTGATTTTATGTAGTTGTGGTAGTACCATGGGTAATGTAGCTGTAGTACCGCAGTTACTGTATCAAGCGGTAGTACCACAAGTATAGTGGTGGCAGTACCTTTTTGCTAATTTTTCTTGGGATTTTATGTCTCGGTTCGCTAGTTTTTGTGGTGGTTTTTTATCATAATCTTCATAATTCTGTAGCTATGAAAGTTAAGGATTTGTGAATATTTTAGAAAAAAAAATTTTAAGACAGCATTTACCTCCTTCTGTTACGTCTTCGGTCCTACAGTGTTCAAACATGTTGGAGCCGAGTCCAATAATTTTAGCCAAATTGTTTGACGGGGCAATGCTGCATGGGGCTAATATGCATGCTTGTCTTTATCAGAAATGTTCATGGAATTATCAGAGAACATCTCGTAGAGATCTAGAGGACATGTCTAGTACGGTTCGATAAAGATCGCATGCAGATTTGAATATATGAAATATGCATGCACGGTACCGATTGTTACCCATCAAGTCTTTCAGGACAGAGCACTCGACAACATTGCTGTCGAGTTAGTTTCTCCTTGAATTGGTCTAGTTTTCAGCTTGCAGGTTGGAAAAAATCTAACAAGGATGGAATAGACAATTTAATTTTGGAATGTGACTCGAACTTACTCTAAAATTACAATTTTCCAACTTTCTTTTCGGAATGAGAAAAAAAACAAAATAATGAATATCTATACTACCTCCAACCAACCGATTTTACATGTTATTTTAGCTCCATACACATGAAACATGAATGAGTTTGTAATGCCTTGTTTTGTAGCGTACATAACTTTTCTCACCATGGGTCAGCTTTAATTTTAACTCACTAATTAAGGGTCAGACGTTTTCTTTTTAGAGTATTTATTAAATATTTACATTTTTCTTATCAGTTGTAAAATGACTGTTATGAGTTTCTGTTATATAACAAATATCGACCAGTCACCATTAAATAAGTGTTTGTGAAAGAAGTTGTCAACCTAGGAAACCTCAATAGGCTCTAGCACCAATATGAATGGCAACAGGGCCATTCCCCGGTGGGGAGTGGCTCCCCGCCCCCGCCCCCCGCCAGAAAAATTTGTCCCCGCCCCCCGTCCCCGTCCCCGGTCGCGGGGACACAATTTCCCCGTCCCTGGCCCCCGTCGGGGATCCGGTCCCCGATGGGGTAAAATTCCCCGAGAATTATCTTTAGCATCAGAAACACAAAAGCGTCAAGAGATTGAAGTATGGCATGGAAAATCACATATACAACGTATTTGATAAACAAACAACCTGCTGCTTGCCATAATAAAACGTATTTAGCATCAGACACACTGACACACATAAGCGTCAAGAGATTGAAGTATTTGCCCTCCGCTGCTGTGATCACTGTATGAAATTCAGCAGAACAATCCACAAAATCGTGAGCTTCTCGGCTTTCCTGTCACTGATGAGTGTCTTTAGCTGAATGTTCAAGCCATGGATGTGCTTCTACAAAGGCAAAGCTTAATGCCGAGGTTCCCGATATTTTCAGAGTAGATGCTGAGTGACAGCCTCTGAAAAACAGTTGCAAATGCCCTGCATGATCATCACCAATCAATACTGAAGTTGGTTGCCGACGTTTCAATGTACTTTAGGGAAAATATTACTTAGAACATCACTTACATGTTATGAGCGCACATCAATTATTCATTTGAATGGACCTCTGCTGCAAAGTCTTTAATTCTTTGCTTGATACTCTGGATTTGGTGAAAGTAACTGGAATCAATTGCCTAGTAAACTACCAAAAACACACTCAAAGATCATATCACGCACCTGCAACTCTTCATGAAGCAATATGAAGACCTTCTTCATCAATTTATGCCTCTGCACTTAATGATTGTATTTGATTTGACAAATTAATGATTGCTAATCTAAAGCTCATCCTGATTCTGATTGTGGACATATATGCTGCAGAGTCTGCAGCATATATGTCCACAATCAGAATCAGGATGAGCTTTAGATTAGCAATCATTAATTTGTCAAAGCAAAAGTAACTGTTGGATTAGGATGCTGGCAGAAATTCCAAGACAGAAAATAAGAAATGAGGAAGAATTGGCCCACTTTCAGAGTATCAGGTTATTAAAATTAGGGAAAGGATACTTGTCTGCAGAGAACTCTTTTTATTTGACTCATCAGCAGAAGCAGTGAGCAGCAGTGGAGTTTTTCTGGGCTCAGGCTTTCTGCAGTGACACACAGACCAAGTCAAGCAAATGTTATACTAGCCAAACTAGAGGTGGTGTAAATCAATTAGAACTACTGGAGTTCAAATTTATTCAAAGCAGAAACCATAATGAAGACAATTAAACTTAGATAGACCACAACAATTAAACTTGCAGAACATGTGAATCTTCTGACATATATATTGTTACTTAGATACTTACAGTAATACCAACTTCAGATTTCCAAGACTCGTCATGGAGAATTTCACTTATCCTGCAAAAGGAAATAAATTCAATACAATATCTGATCATGGCACTCTAGAACCGACTTCTGTCTCATATAACACCCATGTAAAATCTCAGGCAAAACTTGAACCAGCTGGGAGCCAAACTACATGTCCACATCATGATAACAAATTGCAAGTACAAGAAGCACAAATTAACTCTCAAGGTACAGATACATGCCAAGACAGCCAAGTTCACAACAAATGGTCCTAAACACAACACAAGCAGTAGTAGCTGAGACAACTTGGTTCCTCGGTTCCTCCAGCATCTCCAAGACTCCACCTCACAGTGCAAGGTCCTATCAAGGGTAACAAATAAAAAAGCTATAAAGCCAGCAAAAATAAGAGTAGGCTGAAGTTGAAATTATTTGTAGTGAGCACTTAACCTGCATCCCTTCTTGAATGTCTTGGAGACAAGTCCAGAAACTAGCAATCTCCGCTTTCTCTTCAGCTGCAAAAGATCAAAACATGATAGAAATCAGCCAATTGATTGATTCTAACTTAAAGATAGAAACAAGAGAATTTACCTTTAAATTTATTTCTAAGCCAATCTTGTGAGCACATTAATGCTTCCAACATTTGAGGAGTAAGCCGGCTGCGATATTCACTAAGAACTCTTCCACTTGTGCTAAATGCAGATTCTGAAGCAACGGTACTAACTGGAATAGCAAACACATCCCGTGCAATCATCCTCAAAGTTGGATACCATGTCCCTGCCACCTTCCACCAATCTAGCACACTAAATCTTTCCTTTGATATGACATAATCGTCCTCCAAATAACGATCCAACTCAGATTTAACTCTTAAAGATGATGGCCTTTTCTTAGCAACACGGGCATTGAAAATGGACATAACCTCTGGAGCTCGAATAGAAGGAGCTTTTGAAGAGGACTCTGTATTATCCTCTTCAGTTTCTACATGGTACTTGTCGTAGGGGTGGCCCCCACCTAAACCCAGCAGGCCTGGTAGGAAAGTATAAGGCCCGGAATAGGCCATGTGTAATGACATAACTGCCCCCAGAGGGGATAACCAGATGTAAGGGTATAACTGTAAAAGCACTCCTCATGTGTATATATATATGAGAAGAAGCCATGGGGAGGACCCAGGCCATTACACTTATCTTCATCACTCTCCACTACAATCTCTCTCTCTGTTTGGTCTGTAGCCACAACAGTTGGCGCCGTCCGTGGGGAGGACGAAGACAAGCCTGAAGACCGAAGAAAAAGATGGCACCGAAAAAAGCTTCCTCAGCGGCGGCGAAGGGAAAGAAGGCGGCCGGGCCGGAGCGTCGTATGAGTACCAGAGCTTCGGCATCGGCAGTGGCGAACGCGGGTGGCGATGCAGGCGCGGTGGCCGAAGACGTCGACGTTCGCGCGCTGACGGCCAACCCCGTCACCGGCACCGCGACGACCAACCCCGTCACCGGCACAGCGACGACCAACCCCGCCACCGGCGTTGCGAGGACGGACCCGGCGGTCGAAGACGTCGACACGGGTGCGGCGACAACCGACCCCGCCGATGCGACGACAGCCGACCTCGCCACCCCCACTGCAACCCTCGCCGGCGGTGCGGACCGGGTGGTCCGAGGTAGCCACGACGGAGCGACCGGCAGCTCGGGACCCCGCGACGCGGTCGTCCCCGCGCCGATCCGCCCGTCGGAAGCACCGGCGACCCCACCCGCACCGGTGATGGAAAGTGCCCTGCTGGCGGCTCTCAACGCGTTCCAGCGGGAGCTGGGGGACCTTCGCGGAGCCGTCAGAGATATACAAGAGGCTCGGAGTCAGCCGGCCGCGCCAGCAATCGCGTCCGAGCCCGCGCCGGAGAGGGCGGACAGTCGCGAAGCCCCCACGTCCAGCCGCGTGCCGCTGCGGCGCGTGGATCCGGAGTCCCCGCTCTCGGCGGGGCTGCAGCAGGCGGCATGGCCCGAAGACTTCAAGTTTCCTAGCGCCATCGACTCGTATAAAGGCGACACGGACCCCCGTGAGTTCGTGCGCGTATACGAAACCGCGATCGAAGCCGCGGGCGGAGACGACATCACGAAGGCAAAGGGACTCCCCCTCGCGCTACAAGGAGTGGCGCTCTCTTGGTTTTTTACCATAGAGCCGGGCTCCATCTACGCGTGGGAGCAACTCCGCGTCCGCCTCCACAACAACTTCCAGGGAAACTACGTCGACCGGGTCGACGCAGACCAACTCTTTGCCGTGAAGCAAAAACCCTCGGAGAAGCTCCGGGACTACTTCAAACGCTTCGCCAAGATTCGATGTCAAGTGAAAGACGTCAACGAGACCACCATCGTCAATGCAGCCATACAGGGCCTTCATCCGGGCCCGATGGCCGAGTACAATGCGCGAAAGCCAATCAAGACGGTGGCGAAGCTCTTCGACAAGATGGAAGAATATGCCAGGGCGGAGGAAGATGCGCGGCGAAGGCAAGGTGACGACTCCGACACCAACCAGGCCGGAGCCTCGGCAAAAGCCGAAGATCTGCCGAAGGGCGGTTCTTCGAAGGGAAAGCGCAAGCAGGAGTCGTCCAGGGACGCGCCCGACCGCAGGGACAACTCGCAGAAGGAGTCGTCCGACCAGCCCAAGCGCGGCCAGCAAAGGTCGAGGCGAAACCAGTACGTCCTCGACATCGAAGGCGGGTCCGACGAGGGTGCTCCAGTGGGCCGAGGCGGCCGGGGGCGCCGTGGCCGGGGGCGCGGCCGTGGCAGAGGCCGCGACGATAAGGGTCGTGGAGATTACGATGACCAGCATCAGGGACTGTGGTGCTTAGTCCACGGCCGCGGTAATCATGATACCCGCACCTGCACCTCCATCGCGGCGCTCCGCGACAGCGTCGCTAGGGACAGGAACCCGGAGGCGCGCCCGCCTGCGGTGGCCCACGTCCAATTCCCATACGAGGCCCCCATGCAGGTACAGGCGCACGGGATGCAGGCGCAGGCGCAAGGGATGCAACCCCAGGAAGGCACCTTGCGGATCCAAGCTCATGTACAGCAGCCTCGGGAGGGCCTCCTGCCGTTGCAGGCCCCGGACGCAACCTACCGCAGGGTCATTAATGTCATATCCGGCGGCTCTGCGCTGGAATTCGCTTCGACACGGCAGCAGAAGGCCTACGCGCGAAGACTACATCACGTGGCGGCATACCCAGCGCAAGCACCGCCGGAGTGGGCGCGGCACGAAGTTACATTCACACCCGATGACGCCCAAGGTGTGGACTTCCCTCATCAGGACCCCCTGGTCATCCGGGTCACCATCGCGGGATGCGACGTGGGGCGCGCCTTGGTGGACGGGGGTAGTTCCGCGAACGTATTGTTTGCGGCGGCCTTCGACCAGATGGGGATCCCTCGAAGCCGCCTGGGGCCCTCGGGAATCCCACTGCAAGGCTTCGGGGGACAGCCCCTGCGGGCGCTGGGCCAGATCGGCCTTCAAGTCTCCTTCGGCCGAGATGACAATGTGCGGACCGAGGATGCCACCTTCGACGTGGTCGACCTTCCGTATCCCTACAATGCCATACTAGGGCGCCCAATCCTCAACTCCTTCGGCGCGGTACCACACCACGGCTATCTGTGCATGAAGATCCCGGGTCCCTGGACCATTATCACCGTCCGAGGCGACCAGGATATGGCCCGGCGCATCGAGCCAGGCACCAGGTGCCCGCGTCGCGAAGCCCAACGACGCCCTTAGAGCCGGCGTCACAGCGCGGAGGTCCGCGGGGTCATCCATAGGCGCCTGCGCGGGCCCTGCAGATGTCTAGCGACTAGAGGCTGCGGCCGCACCAAGGGCAAACGGTCAGTATATTCACCCTTTGTAGTTGCTCACCCGCGCAAACGGGGATATAATGAAGATCGCCGTTTGCCGTTAATTTTTCTTCGTCACATGCAAGCACGCGGTGAGGGCGCGCGCCGGCTTGGCCGACGCGCGCGCCCCCGCAGTATAAACCAAAGACGCACGTTCGCGTGTGCACTCGCCGTCGCCAGGGAGGGCGGGACTGAGTATAAACCAAAGACGCACGTTCGCGTGTGCACTCGCCGTCGCCAGGGAGGGCGGGACTGAGTGTAAACCAAAGACGCACGTTCGCGTGTGCACTCGCCGTCGCCAGGGAGGGCGGGACTGAGTATAAACCAAAGACGCACGTTCGCGTGTGCACTCGCCGTCGCCAGGGAGGGCGGGACTGAGTATAAACCAAAGACGCACGTTCGCGTGTGCACTCGCCGTTGCCAGGGGGCGGGACTGAGTATAAACCAAAGACGCACGTTCGCGTGTGCACTCGCCGTCGCCAAGGTGACGAGACTGAGTATAAACAAAATACGCACCGGGGGGACACCCTCGCGCGCACAAGTCTCCGGACTATAAAGAAGACGTAGCGTCGAGCCTAGCTCCGCACGCAATAGTCCACGGACTTTAAATAAGACGTAGCGTCGAGCCCAGCTCCGCACGCACAAGTCTCCGGACTATAAAGAAGACGTAGCGTCGAGCCTAGCTCCGCACGCAATAGTCCACGGACTTTAAATAAGACGTAGCGTCGAGCCTAGCTCCGCACGCGCGAGTCTCCGGACTATAAAGAAGACGTAGCGTCGAGCCTAGCTCCGCACGCAATAGTCCACGGACTTTAAATAAGACGTAGTGTCGAGCCCAGCTCCGCACGCACAAGTCTCCGGACTATAAAGAAGACGTAGCGTCGAGCCTAGCTCCGCACGCAATAGTCCACGAACTTTAAATAAGACGTAGCGTCGAGCCTAGCTCCGCACGCGCGAGTCTTCGGACTATAAAGAAGACGTAGCGTCGAGCCTAGCTCCGCACGCAATAGTCCACGGACTTTAAATAAGACGTAGCGTCGAGCCTAGCCCCGTACGCGCGAGTCTCCGGACTATAAAGAAGACGTAGCGTCGAGCCTAGCTCCGCACGCAATAGTCCACGGACTTTAAATAAGACGTAGCGTCGAGCCTAGCTCCGCACGCGCGAGTGAGAGACCATGTGAAGGTCACCACATGGTTGTGATGAGTAATTGACTCTTGATCTAGGAAGATTGAGTTTAGCTTTTGAGGTTTGTGCCAGTTCGGCAATATCGTAGCCCTGGCAAAGTGCTCTGCAGCCAGCACGACCACGTTGGCCGTGGTCGAAGGCCAGTACGACCACGTTGGTCGTGGTCGAAGCAGGTTACGACCACGTTTGGCCGTAATCGTAGGTCACCAGGGAAGTTTAAGACTGGTTTTGCCATAGTCGTATCTTGGTCATGGTCGAAATGACCCGTACGACCACGTTGTGCGCTATCGGAAGCCAGCCGAGCCATTTACGACCACGTTGTAGCGTATACGACCATTTTCAGGTCGTTTACGATCACATTGGCCATAGTCGATTGTAGCTTCGACCACGTTGTCATGAGCTGAAAGCGGTTAGAAGTCGTAAGTCGAAGCTACGACCACGTTGTAGTGGGCTGCAGTCGAAGTCGGCACTCAAATCTATGACCACGTGAGTAGTCGGCACTCTACGACTACGTTATTGAGAGCTGCGGTCGGAAGTCGATGCTTCGACCACTGTGGTCGGGGGCCGGCACTCAAGCTTGCGACCACGTGGGAAGTCGGCGGACTTCGACCATGTTGTGAAGCGGTCGAACGAGGTCGGGTCGGGGTCAGACTCAGTCGGTTGTAGTCGATACCGGTCGGATTTGGTCGTAGAGCAGTCTGGCGTGGTCGGACGTGCTCGCACGCAGTTGGAATCGGTCGTATGACCTGCAGACTTGACCATTTGAGCTGGAATTTGGTCGTAGGGCTTTGTGATGAAGTCAGGGACCTTGTGCATTTGTTTGTTTATCTTTTCGATCGGTCGTAACGACTTGGGTTGAAGTCGTAGACTTTGAGCGTTAAAGCCGTAGCGAGTTGTGGGTGGTCGTAGCAAGTTAGCGATGATCGTAGACTCATTGTATCTGGTCGTATGGCTTGATTTTGTGGTCGTATGTCGTGTGCTTTCATTGTTCTCTATTTTCGACTGGTCGTAGGTGGTATACGACTTGGTAAGAGTATGATTTGAGTTCTGTTTTTCTGGCTCAAGTGGTTGGATACTATTGTGAGCGGTACTATGTAATGGTTTGCTTGTCTGTGATGGTTTGCAGGACTTTAAGACTAATCGTGGTGAGGCATGGATGGTCGAGACTAGGCACGGGGGTGCTGAGGTCGTGATCGGCTGAGAGATGCCAAAGACGACGAAGTCTGTGAGGTGGTTGCAAGCGTGATCGGCAAGGCAGGAGGAAGCTTCCGGGAAGGCAGCGAAGTGGCATTTTGGAGAAATGCGGAAAGCTGCAAAGGGAAGCTGTGTCTCTGCGAAAGCACTGGAGTTGTTGGCGCTAACGGGCAAAGCAGTAGAGCCGTTGGGTGTAACGGGTAAAGCACTGGAGCTCGTTCTCGCTGTTGGGTAAAGAGAGTGGTAAAACCCGGTGTTAGGTGGGAGTTAACGGGTTCTCCCCCTGTAGCAAGAAGACTATAAATAGAGAGGGTAGAGCTCGGATGCTCGGTGAGGTTGTTCCCGAGTCACTCTGAATTTTTCGTCTCTATTTGTGTGAGTTGTCTCTGGGTAGAGCACGGTTGCTCTTGTACCTCCAATGGAGTGGCTGTAGAAACCTCCATGTTCAATCATTCATCTCTCTTCCTTAAGTTGATTTCTGTCGTCATGAAATGTTGTGATTGTTTTGTTTGCGATCTGTTTTGAGAGCTTGTTCTTCATGCTATCCTTCTCTCTCCTCTCTTCTTCTTGAGGCTGCATTCGTTCTTGTGTGCTTCTATTAGCTTAGAACTGGGAATCTGTCTCAAGGCCACTTGGCCAATTTATTCCCGAGAGCAGGAGTCGAAACAGAGAAGTTTTCTCTTCCAGAGGTTGGAATAGTTCAGTGCCCCAAATTTGAGGATCAAAAGCCAGAGAGTCTTAGTTACTCGGAAACTTGGCAAATGAGTCCTTCTCCATTCTTGTTTCAACCGCGCAGTTTTCTTTGTTTGATTTCTTTTGTCGGCTCGGGCAAGTGTTCGACCACGTGGTGTTCGACCATCAGTTGGCTTACTACCACGTGCGTTCGACCAGAGAAGTCAGTTCTTTCGACCGTTTTGCTGTGTGGGTGCTTGGGGAGTTTTGAAGGCACCATTCACCCCCCCCTGTCGCCATTTCGGTCCATCAATTGGTATCAGAGCCGGTTAGCTCTAATTCATAGATCTTAACCGGTCTCAAGAGCCATGGCGACGGACAAGTACTCGACCAAGCCGCCCGTGTTCGATGGCATCGATTACCCCTTCTGGAAGAGCCGAATGGAGACATACATCCAGGCCCAGGGGTATGCCATCTGGCGGAAGGTCAAGGTACGATTCGTTGTTCCTGCCGATGAGAACATCAATGCCGGGAACATGGCTGATGTTGAGGCGAATGCAAAGGCAAGGAACATCATCATCCAGGGGTTGAGTCGTAGCGAGTTTGACTGTATATCTCACCTGTCGTCCGCCTACGACATCTGGGTGACCCTCGACGCATACCATGAGGGCACCACCCAGATCAAGACGGTTCGACAGGACCAGTTCAAGCGCGAATACAACAAATTCGAGATGCTTGCTGGTGAGTCCCTGGATGAGTGCTTTTCGCGATTTCACAAAATCTTGAGCAACCTCCGAGCGGTCGGTCTCACATACCCCGACTCGGACAACGCTCGTCAGATGCTCACGGCACTCGATCTGCGCGTGTGGGAGATGAAAGTGACCACCATCAAACACACGACAGACCTCTCGACCCTGACTCTTGACGCGCTGTACTCACGCCTCAAGACTCACGAGATTGACGTTGTCTCTCGTCGGTCGAAGTCACAGTCGATGGCTTTGGTCACCGATCCCAGTTCTGCTTCTGGTCTCTCTTCTGATTCTTCTTGCGGTTTTTCCCTCGCTGCTCTCTGTGACATAACTGATGATCAGTTAGAGCAGCTTGCGGATGATCAGCTGGCCCTCCTAGCCCGAAGGTTCTCACATGCCTACAAGGGTAGGAGAGACAGAAAGAGAGGAGGACCCGTGATTTGCTTCGAGTGTGGTGGCCCCAACCACATTCGGGCAAACTGCCCCAAGCTGGAGAAGGGCAAGAACGACTACGGCGGTTCGAGCAAGATCGACTACACCGACAAGAACCGCAACAAGAAGCCTCCAGCTCCGACGCCGGGAAAGAAGAAGTTCCGCAACTTCGGGAAGGCCAAGAAGCTCTTCCACCGCGTCCTCACCGCCTTCGACGACCTCGACCTCAGCGAGGTGGAGGGATGGAGCGACGACGACGGGACGGGTGACCAAGAGCCCAAGGATGGCGGCAACAACTTCTCCGGCATGTGCTTCATGGCCCTCGAGGGCGAACTCAGCGACAGCGAGCTGTACTCCGACTCGGATGAGGTACTCCCTTCTTATGACCAGCTAAATGATGATTTTCTTAAGCTAGGTGGATTTCATGCTAGAGCTAGGTCTAGGTGTACCGAGTTAGAGAAGGAAGTAGATAGACTGTCACGGGAGATTACTTCACTTACATCTGCTCCCTCCCGTGACGACTGTGATACATGCTGTGCCTTGCTTGATGACATGGAGAAATTAAGGACCTCTCATGATAGTGTGTCCTCCGAGCTTGATATTGTTAAGGTGGAGAATGTTAGTCTGCTTGCTGAGTTAGAGTTGAGTAGGATGGCTGTTACCCTACTTACTACTGATGAGACTACTTCTCCCACCTCATGTGAGGATAAGGACATTGCTGCTAGAGGACCTTATGCCATGCTCCTTGATCTGCCCGAGGCTTGTGAAAATTGCAATAACTTGAAGATGAACCTAAAACGGGCAGATCACAAGATTGCTGAGTTGAGTGCTTCTTTACTTGAGCCTATTGATTCATGTTTGAATTGTCCAAAGTTAACTGCTGAACTTGAATCTGTCTCAAAACAGTTTCAAGAAATGATTGACAACAACAAGAAAATAGCTCAGTATGCGACTAAGGATCCTGTTAGCTCACCATGCATTAGTTGTGATAAACTAAAACTTGAACTCGTTGCTTTGAATGACAAATGTGTGAAGCTAACTAAGGACTTACTAGAGAAGCCACAATCTGGTTGTGATGTGATTGATGGTGTGGGGGAGAAGCCCCAGGGTAAGGATGAGACGCTTAGAGACGCGAACCAACCTGCTAGTAGTAGGACTGTCCCCTCAAAGTCGGCTGTGCGTGCACAAGCCATTCTTTCCTCTACTGTTGGTTCTTCTTCTGCTCCCTTACCTCCTGCTGTTCCCTCTTCTCCCTGCTCTTCTTGCACCTCTCTCTTTCGGGAGTGTCAGTATCTTATGAACACTCTCGAGAGATTTGTAGGAGGCAAGAAGAAGCTTAATCTTATTCTAGACCAATCCAAGATTTGTAAGTTCAATCAAGGTCTAGGATATGATTTCTATGAGGATATGAGGAAGCATCCTCCTGCTATTCTCAGACCCATAGTGGGAGGTGTGATCGAGGTCGAGCCCAGATCTGATGAGGTCAAATTCAAATCAGCGGGCTTTGTCCAAGGGATCTCTGACAGCAAGGTAGGTTTACCTGCTACTTCGGCCTCTCAGAAGCCGAAGTCCTCGCGTGCTACTTCCACCTCTTCGAAGGTGAGGTACCACTGCCCCTTCTGTCAGAAGGATGGGCACTCAATCGAGAGATGCTTCAGGCGCGCCAAGATCGCGCGTAGAGACCGTGTTGAGTCTCTTAGGGGTATTCAGGGTCAGCCCCAGATCCTGAGTGCACCTAAGACCAACACGAGGTCTAGGTTTGCTCCTGTTACGGAGTTTAGGCAGCATAGAGGACTTGGTTTTTCCGAGTTTTCTGCTTTTCGTCCTCATGCTGCCTCTGGTCGTGACTTCCGCCGTCCTAGGGGTAGATCTCGTTTTTCCCATCGAGATAGCTACCCGCGGCGTGATCAGCGTGTTGCCGGTGTTCTGACTCGCTCCCCCGTAGCAGTCGGACCCCGCAACAGCTTCAGGTCTGCTCACAGACCTTCTGCTTCTTTGAGTCACAGAGAGCGTAAGGTAGATAGAGGTCAGTCGTGCTTGATGACTTCATCTGCTCGACGTGTTGTTCAGTATTGGGTGCCAAAATCTCTTTTGATTTACCCCAGTACTGAGACGTTACTCTCTGTTTGACTCAGGTTCGCCGGGCAGGGAAGGGAAAGGTTTGGCTTGTAGACTCCGGTTGTTCTCGTCATATGACCGGAGACTCCCGTTGGTTTTCTTCCCTTGCCCGTGCTCCAGGTGATGAGACGATCACTTTCGGAGATGCTTCATCTGGGCGCGTCATCGCCAAAGGTACTGTGCGCATTAATGATTCTTTCATTTTGAAAGATGTAGCCTTGGTTAGTAAGCTGCAGTACAATTTGCTTTCAGTTTCTCAGCTTACCGATGATGATTTCGAGGTGAGCTTTAAGAAAAATGCTTGTAAAATTCTTGATTCTTCGGGTAGTCTGGTTTGCGGGATTTCTCGTTATGGGAGGATCTTTCGTGCTGATTTTTCTGAGTCTTCTGGTGATCATCTCAGGTGTTTAGTTGCTTCTGAGTCCCGCGACCTCTCTTTCTGGCATAGGAGACTTGGTCATATTGGATTTGACCATTTGACCCGAGTTAGCGGCCACAATCTCATTCGTGGTATGCCTAAACTCAAGATGGTCAAAGATCTTGTTTGCTCTCCATGCCGGCACGGCAAGATGGTTGCCACTTCTCACCCTCCGGTCACAGTTACTATGACCGATGCACCGGGACAGCTGCTCCACATGGACACAGTTGGACCAGCTCGAGTGCAATCAGCAGGGGGGAAGTGGTATGTTCTTGTTGTGGTCGATGACTTCTCGAGGTATTCTTGGGTGTTTTTCTTAGCCTCGAAGGATGAGACGTTTTCGCTTTTCCGAGGTCTTTTCAGTAGGCTTTCTGTTGAGCTCCCAGGTGCCTTACGAGCGATCCGCAGTGACAATGGCACGGAGTTCAAGAATTCCTACTTTGAGAGTTTCTGTAGTGAGACAGGTGTAGAGCACCAGTTCTCTTCTCCGCACGTCCCACGGCAGAATGGCGTCGTGGAGAGGAAGAACCGTACCTTGGTCGAGATGGCCAGGACGATGCTCGATGAGTACTCTACACCTAGGAAGTTTTGGGCTGAGGCTATTGCGACCGCGTGCCATGTTTCGAATCGAGTTTTTCTTCGGGCACACTTGCACCGCACTTCTTATGAGTTGAGATACGGGCGAAAGCCCAGCGTCTCTCATTTTCGTGTGTTTGGTTGCAAGTGCTTTATTCTGAAGTCCGGGAACCTAGATAAGTTCGAGTCACGTTCTTGTGATGGGATCTTTCTAGGTTACTCGCCTTCTTCGCGGGCTTATAGGGTCTGGAACTGCGAGTCTAGCAAAATGGTAGAGACCTGTGAGGTGACCTTTGACGAGGCCAGTCCGGGGACTAGGCCTGATATCTCAGGTTCTTTAGAGCAGTCCGAGACCATCTTCGTGGATGACGAGGACGATGGAGATGTGGGTTGTCTACCCGATCCAGTCCCTTATCCACCCCTTGAGGTGCCGTCTTCTACCGCACCTCCAGGTGATCAGCCCATGCCTTCTGCTTCTTCTGGAGCTGGTGGCTCTGTTCCTACCTCGTCAGCTCACGAGGTAGAGGCCACTTCTTCATCTCATCCTGGACCTCCTAGACATATCCAGAAAGCTCATCCTTCAGAGCAGATCATTGGAGACCTTTTCGAGCGTGTTACCCGCTCAAAATCTGGCTTATCTCAATTCTGTCTCCATTCTGCTTTCATTGCCTCCTTTGAGCCTAAAGATGTCTCTCATGCTTTATCTGATGAGTCTTGGGTCAATGCCATGCATGAGGAGCTAGAAATTTTGAGAGGAACAAGGTCTGGTCGCTTGTCGAGCCCCTGCGAGGTCACAATATTATTGGGACTAAGTGGGTGTTCAAGAACAAGCAGAGCGAGGATGGAGTGGTTATTCGAAACAAGGCTAGACTGGTTGCTCAGGGGTTCTCCCAGGTTGAAGGTCTAGATTTCGAGGAGACCTTTGCCCCTGTAGCTAGACTTGAAGCCATTAGAATCCTGCTTGCCTTTGCAGCTTCTAAGGGTTTCAAGCTTTACCAGATGGACATCAAGAGTGCCTTTCTCAATGGCCTTATTGAGGAAGAGGTCTACGTCCGACAGCCTCCTGGTTTCGAAAACCCCAAATACCCAAACCATATCTTTAAGCTTTCCAAAGCGTTGTATGGACTTAAGCAGGCCCCCAGGGCTTGGTATGAGAGGCTTAAGTCCTACTTGTTGAGTCATGGGTTTGAAATGGGTAAAGTAGACAAGACCTTGTTCATCCGCCGTCATGGCAATGACCTTCTGCTCGTCCAGATCTATGTCGATGACATCATCTTTGGCGGCTCTTCTCATACTCTGGTTTCACAGTTCTCGGATGTCATGAGCACCAAGTTTGAGATGAGTATGATGGGCGAGTTGACCTTCTTCCTTGGCTTCCAAATCAAGCAGACTCGGGAGGGTACATTTCTTCATCAGGTAAAGTACACTCGTGACCTCCTGAGACGCTTCGACATGAGTGATGGTAAGCCAGTGTCAACTCCCATGGCTTCTACAGCCTATCTTGACCCAGATGAGGACGGCGAGCCAGTTGATCAGAAAGAGTTCAGAAGTATGATCGGCTCCCTTCTTTACCTCACGGCCTCGAGACCAGATATACACTTCTCTGTGTGTCTGTGTGCTCGTTTTCAGGCTTCTCCTCGCGTATCTCACCGCCAGGCGGTGAAGCGCATCTTTCGGTACCTTCGAGCTACCATTGACTATGGTATCTGGTACTCTTCCTCTTCCTGTCTTTCCTTGAGAGCCTTTTCGGATGCAGACTTTGCCGGCTGTAGAATAGATAGGAAGAGCACTTCTGGCACATGCCAATTCATTGGAACTTCTCTCGTTTCTTGGTCTTCGAGGAAGCAGTCCGGTGTTGCGCAGTCCACCGCAGAGGCCGAGTATGTTGCTGCAGCCAGCTGCTGCAGTCAGGTACTCTGGATGGCTTCGACCCTGCGGGACTTTGGGTTAGTTATCGACAGTGTTCCACTCTTTTGTGATAACACTTCTGCGATTAACATTGCTAAGAACCCAGTGCAACACTCTCGGACCAAGCACATCGATATCCGTTTTCACTTCCTTAGAGACCATGTAGAGAAGGGCGATATAGTGCTCCAGTTTGTGGAGAGTGACCACCAGTTGGCTGACATCTTCACCAAACCATTGGATAGTTCGAGGTTTTCAGCTCTGCGGGGAGAGCTTGGGGTGGTTTGTCCTTATGGACTGTAGTGAGGGGGAGTTTTGGGCTTTACTGCTTTACTATATTGATTATGCTTCTGTCTCATTTCTGTTGCATTGCACTCGGGGTGCATTCGGGTTTAGTCCTTCCAGCATAGGTTAGAGTGCTTCTCTTGCCGAGATGCTTAGACTTCTAACTCTTATCTTGTGCTACCAGGATTAGCTGCTTCTTATCTCACTAGGTCGAGCTCACTCACTTCTTGTAGGTTCTAGCGAGGGTTGGGCCACCCTCGGGTAGACAGAGTACGTGTTTGCTCTCTAGTGTGTGATTTACTGTCAGCTGATTGTCCTGGAGTCATATGGGGTAGATGAGAGTCAGTCTGAGCCATAGTTGCCTCTATATCTTTTCTATGCTTTAAGGACTGCCTGTTTGCTGTTTTCTTTCCCAGCTTCTCGATTCTTTTGCTTTGGTTCAGGGGGAGTTCAATTGGGAGCTTCTGGAGCTTAATTCTGACATAACTCAACTTGAACTAAAAGTTGCATCTAATGTTGAGGGGGAGCTGGTCTTTCATGCATTTTCAGCATTTCGCATTATAATCAAACTGCATTGAGCCTTGATTATTATCCTGTTATGACATGCTTCAATGCTTTACACCTTGCCATGACTTGTGCTTAGCTTGCTAAATTTATCATGACTTCATATGTGTAGACTAGCGTTTGCCATGATAAGTTAAGTAAAATTGATCAACTTAAATTAAACTTGTCATGCTAGCATTTGAGTTTAGTCTTTCTTGAGCTATCCTTTTATGATTCATGCCATGTCAAATAGGCTGAGTAGAGCGTTGAATCTATATTGAGCCTTAGTTTGAGCTGTTTTAGTCTCCTGATGATACATGAGTTAGTACAATGTGTTAAAAAGCAAAAAGATCTCTTTTGTGCGAAAAAACTGATCTCACCAATTCTTTCCTATGAGACGGCTTGCCATTGCACTTGGCATGAACTTAGGGGGAGTTTTGGATGACCTAGACTATCTTCTTAAGCTTCTTGCTTGGAGTAGTCGCATAAGGCTTGAGATCTAGCACATGATAAAACAAAGTGTTGGTTGACAACCACCATATTTGTGCGAAAAAACTGATTTCACCAATTTCTTCTCATGAGACAGCTTGCCATTGCACTAGGCATGAACTCAGGGGGAGTTTTGGATGACCTAGACTATCTTCTTAAGCTTATTGCTTGGAGTAGTCGCATAAGGCTTGAGATCTAGCACATAAACAAAAATTGGGTTGAAAACAACCATATGCTTTCAAAAGACAATGTTTAATGTGCTCAATTTGCTTAATCTACAATCAGAACCAAGTACCTTAACCAATGTTTCAATCTTGAGCTTATAGCACTCTATTTGGACTCAATGTTAGCTTCTTTGTTCCGCTTAGCTTATTGACATGGCCTGCATCATCCTTGGATGTCTCTAGCTAGACTTTACTCATTGATGACGTGACTTGCTCACAAAATGCATTACATTTCAGATTGTCATCTATGTGCTCTAGCTGGCTTATATATATGTTGTCAGGATCTAGATAGCGTTTTATTGAGTTATGGCTTGGTGTATTACATTATGGTCATTATGGATAATTCTCATGGCTCTAAATGCTTAAATAAACAAACTTCAGCCATATTCATCCATTGACATGTCATATTCTCTCTATTGCATCTTGATGTGTTTATTGCCAAAAGGGGGAGAATAGAGAAGAAAAAGTCTGTTGGTTCCAGTTTAGAGCTTTGGAGATCAATTTGCTCTTTCAGTTGTTGCTCTAGTGTTCCTTCTGTCGACATGGTCATTTGTGTGTTTCTTTCTCTTCTTTGGACCATGTTGGACTTTTCAAAACAAACTCAACTTCTTGCTTTTTCTGGGTTTGTCAATATACTCATCAAGGGGGAGATTGAGAGACCATGTGAAGGTCACCCCATGGTTGTGATGAGTAATTGACTCTTGATCTAGGAAGATTGAGTTTAGCTTTTGAGGTTTGTGCCAGTTCGGCAATATCGTAGCCCTGGCAAAGTGCTCTGCAGCCAGCACGACCACGTTGGCCGTGGTCGAAGGCCAGTACGACCACGTTGGTCGTGGTCGAAGCAGGTTACGACCACGTTTGGCCGTAATCGTAGGTCACCAGGGAAGTTTAAGACTGGTTTTGCCATAGTCGTATCTTGGTCATGGTCGAAATGACCCGTACGACCACGTTGTGCGCTATCGGAAGCCAGCCGAGCCATTTACGACCACGTTGTAGCGTATACGACCATTTTCAGGTCGTTTACGATCACATTGGCCGTAGTCGATTGTAGCTTCGACCACGTTGTCATGAGCTGAAAGCGGTTAGAAGTCGTAAGTCGAAGCTACGACCATGTTGTAGTGGGCTGCAGTCGAAGTCGGCACTCAAATCTATGACCACGTGAGTAGTCGGCACTCTACGACTACGTTATTGAGAGCTGCGGTCGGAAGTCGATGCTTCGACCACTGTGGTCGGGGGCCGGCACTCAAGCTTGCGACCACGTGGGAAGTCGGCGGACTTCGACCATGTTGTGAAGCGGTCGAACGAGGTCGGGTCGGGGTCAGACTCAGTCGGTTGTAGTCGATACCGGTCGGATTTGGTCGTAGAGCAGTCTGGCGTGGTCGGACGTGCTCGCACGCAGTTGGAATCGGTCGTATGACCTGCAGACTTGACCATTTGAGCTGGAATTTGGTCGTAGGGCTTTGTGATGAAGTCAGGGACCTTGTGCATTTGTTTGTTTATCTTTTCGATCGGTCGTAACGACTTGGGTTGAAGTCGTAGACTTTGAGCGTTAAAGCCGTAGCGAGTTGTGGGTGGTCGTAGCAAGTTAGCGATGATCGTAGACTCATTGTATCTGGTCGTATGGCTTGATTTTGTGGTCGTATGTCGTGTGCTTTCATTGTTCTCTATTTTCGACTGGTCGTAGGTGGTATACGACTTGGTAAGAGTATGATTTGAGTTCTGTTTTTCTGGCTCAAGTGGTTGGATACTATTGTGAGCGGTACTATGTAATGGTTTGCTTGTCTGTGATGGTTTGCAGGACTTTAAGACTAATCGTGGTGAGGCATGGATGGTCGAGACTAGGCACGGGGGTGCTGAGGTCGTGATCGGCTGGGAGATGCCAAAGACGACGAAGTCTGTGAGGTGGTTGCAAGCGTGATCGGCAAGGCAGGAGGAAGCTTCCGGGAAGGCAGCGAAGTGGCATTTTGGAGAAATGCGGAAAGCTGCAAAGGGAAGCTGTGTCTCTGCGAAAGCACTGGAGTTGTTGGCGCTAACGGGCAAAGCAGTAGAGCCGTTGGGTGTAACGGGTAAAGCACTGGAGCTCGTTCTCGCTGTTGGGTAAAGAGAGTGGTAAAACCCGGTGTTAGGTGGGAGTTAACGGGTTCTCCCCCTGTAGCAAGAAGACTATAAATAGAGAGGGTAGAGCTCGGATGCTCGGTGAGGTTGTTCCCGAGTCACTCTGAATTTTTCGTCTCTATTTGTGTGAGTTGTCTCTGGGTAGAGCACGGTTGCTCTTGTACCTCCAATGGAGTGGCTGTAGAAACCTCCATGTTCAATCATTCATCTCTCTTCCTCAAGTTGATTTCTGTCGTCATGAAATGTTGTGATTGTTTTGTTTGCGATCTGTTTTGAGAGCTTGTTCTTCATGCTATCCTTCTCTCTCCTCTCTTCTTCTTGAGGCTGCATTCGTTCTTGGGTGCTTCGATTAGCTCAGAACTGGGAATCTGTCTCAAGGCCACTTGGCCAATTTATTCCCGAGAGCAGGAGTCGAAACAGAGAAGTTTTCTCTTCCAGAGGTTGGAATAGTTCAGTGCCCCAAATTTGATGATCAAAAGCCAGAGAGTCTTAGTTACTCGGAAACTTGGCAAACGAGTCCTTCTCCATTCTTGTTTCAACCGCGCAGTTTTCTTTGTTTGATTTCTTTTGTCGGCTCGGGCAAGTGTTCGACCACGTGGTGTTCGACCATCAGTTGGCTTACTACCACGTGCGTTCGACCAGAGAAGTCAGTTCTTTCGACCGTTTTGCTGTGTGGGTGCTTGGGGAGTTTTGAAGGCACCATTCACCCCCCCCCCCCCTGTCGCCATTTCGGTCCATCAGCGAGTCTTCGGACTATAAAGAAGACGTAGCGTCGAGGTCCGCCTCCGCACGCACTAGTCCACGGACTTTAAATAAGACGTAGCGTCGAGCCTAGCTCCGCACGCGCGAGTCTCCGGACTATATAGGAAGTCGTAGCGTCGAGGTCCGCCTCCGCACGCACTAGTCTACGGACTCTAAATAAGACGTAGCGTCGAGGCCTGCCTCCGCACGCGCGAGTCTCCGGACTATAAAGCAAGGCAAATTGCGGAGGTCTGCCTCCGCATACGCCGAGTCTGCGGACTGTCCGCTCTGCGGAACCCTGGCGTAGCTGCTTCGCCAGTGGCGGCATCAACACACAGCGCATATCTTAAAACGCCAGGAAGTCTGCATACCGGAAGAATCACATGTACAAAGGTCCGGCAACATCCCGGCCGCTCTAAGCCGCTACCCCGCGGGTTCGTCCTTAACACGCGCTAAAGTTGGGGCCTCGCTCGAAGCAGGCCGGCTCGCCCAAAAGTCGAGCGACTCTTCGGCCCTTCGCCAGCGTCGAAGGCGTCGACGGGTTGAAAGGTCGGCCGCACGAAGCCGGTCCCAGCAAGGAAGCTGCCCGGGATATAGGCGAAAGTCAGAATACAAGTAGCAAATGTGTACTTTATTCGCAAAGACAAGGAACAGTACAACACGCGCCTACACCTAAGCACCACGGCGTCAGACCTGCGGGTTCCCAGCGCCTTCGGAGGGTCCAGCGCCACCATCGTCGCGTCGAGGGACCCCGTCCAGAAATTGGCCGAGGCTCCCCATCCCGTAGAGCGACTTCTGGAGCTCGATCCGTGCAGCCTCCGGCCCAACGTGACCCCAGACCCGGTCGAAGAAGGGCCTGAGGGCAAGGCGAGCGGAGCGGACGGCGCCGGACATCACTCCGGCCCCGCCAGGCATCTCCAGCTGGGGATCATCCAGCGCGGCGACGTGCGTACAACCGTGGTGCTGCAGGAGCGCGCACACCAAGCATGCCGACGTGTACGCGCAGTGGGTGCCGAAGGACGTCGCCGCGTCGCGCGAGACGTTGGCGGCATCCCCGATCCAGTGGAGCGTCCGAGACAGCTCCTCCGGACCGAAGGCGCGCCCCGGCACCTCCGCCACCAGCCCTTGAAGATAGCTCTCCAGCGCTTGCATGGCGTCCCAGGCAACCACCGAGGCGTCGCCCAGCGTCCGGTTGCGCCCAGCTAGAGTCAAGGCAAGCTCACCTTTCTCCTTCTCTAGCGCGGCGACCTGCTCCAGGAGCCCGTCCCGCTCCGCCGCGAAGTTTTGTTCAGCGGCTGCCGTGGCTGACTCCCGCGCCGACGCAACAAGCCCCTCGGCGTGCGCCCTCACTTCGGCGCATTCCGCTTCCAGCTGGCGGATGCGGGCATCCGGAGCAGAGCGGGCGCAAGAGGCTTCGCGCAGCTCCTCCTCGGCGGCCCGCAGCCTATCCTCGAGCACCCTTTGGCTACGAGCGTAGGCCGTTTGCAGGGCTTGCCCCAGCACAAGTGTCTATACAAGGGAAAAGACTTAGCAAACTCAGCTAAACTCAGGCGTGGGCGCATGAGTACTTACCCTCACCCCAGACACCTCGAAAGCATCCTTGAGGCGCCCCGCACCGTACGCCTGCAGTACTTGCGGGTCGACGCTCGTGGCCGCGTCATTCACAATCCCGCGCCACGCCCTCAGCGTCTCCGGAGGCGGCACGAAGTCCGCAGGGCTCACGTGCTCGGAGGCCCCGTGTTCAGTCGGATGCTCCCCCTCCGGAATGAGCAACGCTGTAAATAAGGATGCGGGTGACCACCCCAAGGCATAAAAGTATACACCAGAGCAAGCTAAGCCCCCTACCTTCGGTAGCAGAAGGAACGCTCCCGCCGCGAGCGGAGGCCTCCGCGTTCGGGGAGGACGACGGCTGTCCCTGCGCGGCGGACGGTGTGGCCAGAGGGGCAGAAGGCGCATAGGCCACGGGGCCCCCGGTGCTTGCGCTGGAGTCCCACAAGCTTCTGATGCCCGTAGCCACGACGAACCCCCGCGGTGTCCGGTGGAGCTCCGGCCGCACACATGGTCGTTTGGCCGGAGCAGCCAGCAGCGCCACCGCCCCCGCAGCCGTGGTTGGGGAAGATCCCGCGGCTGCTGCGCTTAGGGGCGAAGGTTCCACGGTGGCAGTCGTCGAAGGGAGCACCTCAGTCCCCGCGGCCGTGGGTAAAGACAGCACGGCTACGTGCGCCCCCGCGGAGGGCGCCTCCGGCACCACAGCGGCCGCGGTCGAGGGCTCCACCTCGGCATCGCCGGTCTGCACGGGGTCCGCCTCGGCGACCTCGGCGGGCGGTGAGGCTTCCCCCCTCCGGCTGCCCGCGGCAAACCCGCCGTCCGGGGCGCTTGCCGAAGACACCTCGCCTTCGGCGCCTCCGCCACCCAAGCCCGAATCGGCGTACCTCGCTGAGTCTGACTCCGTGTCCGCCACACCCTCGGAAACACTAGCAGCAGGCGCGGCAGGCGCCCCGCTGCGGCCCCTCTTCCGAGACGAGGCCTTCCTCTTCTTCGCTCCACCATCGTCTGGAGCGACACGGTCCGGCACGGCAAGGCCTAGGACCTCGCACACGCGGTTTATTCACTCCCTGGCGGTATACGGCCCCAGGAATACGCGCGCGGCTTGCTCCGCCTCCTCCAAGGAAATCCCTGAAGCAAAGGAGAAGGGTATCAGCATACAACGTATTTCGTGTCAACAAAAGAGGGACGCGGTCGAGGCTTACGGGGACCGAGCGGCGCCGGTAGCAAGCAAACCCACGGCGAAACATTGTCGTCTCGATGCCTCTCGGCGGCAAGACGCCAGTCGTAGGCAAGCGGGGCCACGCCGTACATCACGTACTCTTCGGCAAGGTCGCGCATGTTGAGGCGGGCGGCCACGCCTACGAGCCGTTTGACCCTCCGCTTGTCCTCTGCATCGAGCGTTCGGCCGGGCGAGGGCTTGAACGCGATGGGTCGGCCTGTGCACTCAAGGCCGCTCCCGCTCTCCACACGGTGGTAGAACCACCTCTTCATCCAGTAAGACTCCCACTTCCCGCGAGTTGAGTTCGCAGGGAAGAGCTTCTTGCACGACGAGCGAAGAATAAAAGAGACGCTACCGAAGCTCGACAGCGTCCCGTCCTTCCGGCCCTTCGGCTAGCATCGTGCCTCGTGGAGATAGGCGAACAGCGACGCGCTGGGCCAGCACGCCCCCGAGCGCAAGGCCCAGCTGTACACCGCGAGCCGGGCCACGGCGTTTGGAGTCAGTTGCGCCAGCTCCAGCCCAAAGGTCCGCAGCACGTCACCCACCACGGTCGCCGCCGGGATCCGGAGCCCCACGTCGAAGAAGGCAACGAACACGACCGCCTCCGACCTCTCGGGATGCGGTTCTGTCTCGTCGCCGGCGGGCAATCGTACGTCCTGACGCTCGGACAATTTCCCCGCGCGCAAGAGCCCTTGGATCGTCTTCTCGGTCACGAGCGAGGGGCCTAACTCGCCGGAGAACGTGCCTTCCCCCTCCGCCGCCAGCCGCTCCTGGTCAGCCACCGCCGGGTCGCGCTCTTGGAGCGTGTATTTCACCTCCAACGGCGAGGATCGCCGGCGAATGGCAGGGCCACCAACCGCCTGGCCGCGCTCGCTACTGGAGGCCATCGCTTCTCACGACGAGACGGACGCGGTGAAGATAACGCGAAGGTGCGGAAGGCGGAGCAGACAGGATAGACGACGTAAGGGTGTGGGGACGCTGTTACGGGGGGCTATTTCAAGCCACCTCGCCCATACCGCCGCTACCGAAGCGTCGCAACGATCCGCGTGCCGGACGCAAACGCAGCGGTGTAAAGACCCGCCTCGCACGATTTCCCGTAATCGAAAGCGAAGGGTCGCGGAGGTCCGTGTACGAGGCGCGACCGCAGTCGTACAAGCGCCCGTCCAGCGCAACGCCCCGCCTAACGCTGGAAGGTCACGACCACAGGCGCCACCCACTGCCCGCCCCATGTGCCCCCCTCCCCCCCCGGTGCCTAGGGAAGACGCGAGCGGCTGCAAACACGCAACCATCCACATCCCGCCGCCCACCAGTCATAGAACGCCGCGTGCCCCGGACGCGCCAGGTCGCAGAGTACGGAGCGGCGCGATTCCAGGAGTCTTTATAGCGCAAGACCGCATCACAGGGCCCCAAGTCACCGCCCTGCGGCGGGGTTCGCGGGGCGTAGGCGCCAGCTCCGCTACCACCCGTTCGAAGGGTAGGGGACGGAGCGCGCGCGTCTACTTCGACTTAGGCGCCAGCTCCGCTGCCACCCGTTCGAAGGGAAGGGGACGGAGCGCGCGCGTCTACTTCGACTTAGGCGCCAGCTTCGCTGCCACCCGTTCGAAGGGTAGGGGACGGAGCGCGCGCGTCTACTTCGACTTAGGCGCCAGCTTCGCTGCCACCTGTTCGAAGGGTAGGGGACGGAGCGCGCGCGTCTACTTCGACTTAGGCGCCAGCTCCGCTGCCACCCGTTCGAAGGGAAGGGGACGGAGCGCTCGCGTCTACTTCGACTTAGGCGCCAGCTCCGCTGCCACCCGTTCGAAGGGAAGGGGACGGAGCGCGCGCGTCTACTTCGACTTAGGCGCCAGCTCCGATGCCACCCGTTCGAAGGGAAGGGGACGGGGCGCACGCGTCTACTTCGACTTAGGCGCCAGCTTCGCTGCCACCCGTTCGAAGGGTAGGGGACGGAGCGCGCGTCTACTTCGACTTAGGCGCCAGCTTCGCTGCCACCCGTTCGAAGGGTAGGGGACGGAGCGCGCGCGTCTACTTCCACTTAGGCGCCAGCTTCGCTGCCACCCGTTCGAAGGGTAGGGGACGGAGCGCGCGCGTCTACTTCAACTTAGGCGCCAGCTCCGCTGCCACCCGTTCGAAGGGAAGGGAACGGAGCGCGCGCGTCTACTTCGACTTAAGCGCCAGCTTCGCGGCCACCCGTTCGAAGGGTAGGGGACGGAGCGCGCGCGCCTACTTCGACTTAGGCGCCAGCTTCGGTGCCACCCGTTCGAAGGGTAGGGGACGGAGCGCGCGCGTCTACTTCGACTTAGGCGCCAGCTGCGCTGTCACCCGGTCGAAGGGTAGGGGATGGAGCGCGCGCGTCTACTTCGATTTAGGCGCCAGCTCCGCTGCCACCCGTTCGAAGGGAAGGGGACGGAGCGCGCGCGTCTACTTCGACTTAGGCGCCAGCTCTGCTGCCACCCGTTCGAAGGGAAGGGGACGGAGCGCGCGCGTCTACTTCGACTTAGGCGCCAGCTCCGCTGCCACCCGTTCGAAGGGTAGGGGACGGAGCGCGCGCGTCTACTTCGACTTAGGCGCCAGCTCCGCTGCCACCCGTTCGAAAGGAAGGGGACGGAGCGCGCGCGTCTACTTCGACTTAGGCGCCAGCTCCGCTGCCACCCGTTCGAAGGGAAGGGGACGGAGCGCGCGCGCCTACTTCGACTTAGGCGCCAGCTTCGCTGCCACCCGTTCGAAGGGTAGGGGACGGAGCGCGCGCGTCTACTTCGACTTCGGCGCCAGCCAGGAACGGAGAACAGCACATACGACCACCATAACTCGAACAGGCAAAGGTCAATGTTGCGGCAAGAGCAGACATGATCTCGTAGGCAGATATGAGTCGCCACACCAGCATATGCTCGTTCACACGAGCAGAGCGTACGGACGACTCCATATCTGTCTACGAGAGCAAGTCAGGCCTTGCCATTTCCACGTCAGGCGGTGAAGCATTCCCACAAACGGGACGGTATTTGGTTCGCCGGCGCTCGCGGGCATTGACGCCGGTCGACGCAGTCATCAAACACAGGTGCACAAAACTTTTCCTACATATGAGAAGTTAACCATGAACAGGTACGGGACGTACAGCAAGGATGTCTAGGGAGCGGCCCCTGGTGCCAGCATATTTATACTCAGCCTCGCTAGGCGAAGCATCGCCAGCATGGAGGCATGCCAACCGACGGAAGCACAAGCGCAAGGCGTCGGGCGGTGCAGCTACCAGAGGCGCGTAAGAGCAACCGTCCGCACCCCACCGCGTGCTCTCCGGAAACCGTCGCACGCTCCACTTACGAGAAGGCACACTGCACGATGCGACAGCCTGCCCCCTGGCAAGCCAACCGTCATTAAACAGCACCCAACCAGGCGGCAAGGTCGCAACGATTGCGGAGTGCACGCGCCTCGGAAGTTCAGATGCCGGGAGCCCGCCGTCACATGGACGGTCACGACGCCTCAAGGTCTGCACCGCGCCGAGCACGCTTCACCGCGTGGACGGCCAGAAGAGCACGCAGCTGCTTCGGCCGCAGCGCAGCTCCGGGTCACGTCTGGACAGGTTCACAGGCCGCGGGACGGAGGGGGCCAAAGGACTCGGCAACATGGCTTCGGCCTTGTGAAGCCCTTTACCATGAGAGGCTCCTGTCGTAGGGGTGGCCCCCACCTAAACCCAGCAGGCCTGGTAGGAAAGTATAAGGCCCGGAATAGGCCATGTGTAATGACATAACTGCCCCCAGAGGGGATAACCAGATGTAAGGGTATAACTGTAAAAGCACTCCTCATGTGTATATATATATGAGAAGAAGCCATGGGGAGGACCCAGGCCATTACACTTATCTTCATCACTCTCCACTACCATCTCTCTCTCTGTTTGGTCTGTAGCCACAACAGTACTCATTCATCAAGTTGCACAAGTTGGTAGAGACATCTCGAACACGTTTCTCACACTCCTCACCCGTAACACCCATTAGCATCTCATAGCAAACTAGCAACATTTCAGTTTTAAATCTAGGGTCTAGAAGTGTAGCAATGCCCATAAGACCTTGAATGTCAGTCCAATACTTGTCAAACTTCTCATTCATGGCAACTGACATAGCTTGTATGGTTGGATTGCCACAAGTTGACCACTGTCTCATTTTCATTTTAATTTCACAAAGCTTAGGAAAGTAAATATTTGCAGTGACATAATCCTTTCCAGAAAACATTTCAGTGATTTCATAAAATAAACCCAACCTCTCAACAACCATGGCAGCAAATTCCCACTGGTCCTCACTAGGAGCACAATCAAATTGTTTATCAACTCGAATTGCGCGATCAAAATCAGCCTTGTAGGGAATTGCAACATTAAACATGACATAAGTTGAGTTCCACCTTGTTTTGCAGTCAAGGCACAACTTTTTGTCTACTGTCACTTTCACATATTTAGCAATTTCCTCAAATTTCTCTATCCTTTTTGGTGTGGCTATCCAATAAGCAACGCTATCACGAATCTTTTCAATCGCTTTCTTTATTATATCCAAACCATCCTTAACAATTAAATTCAGAATATGTGCACAGCAACGCATGTGTACCATGGTACCATTCAACATAAACTTAGATGGCCGTATTTTCTTCACTAGCAAATATATTGCCTGTTTTAAATAACCATAAAACTGAGTTGGCAGCATGTATATAACCATAAAACGTAGTTGGCAGCATGTATATAACCATAAAATGTAGTTGGCAGCATGTATATAACCATAAAACATAGTTATGGTACCTTGTCGTTTGTAGTACAATTGTCCACTGTGACAGTTGACACCTTCTCATCAAGATTCCATTCAACCAAAGATTCATTTAATTGGTCAGCAATAACCTCAGAAGTATGCGGAGCTGGCACATAGATGAACCTAGCAAAAAGAAATGCACATAAATTTCTATTACTATGTAAAAAAGAAATGCACATAAAAGTCTACAAGTCTACCTCATAACAATGCTTCTAAGCTTCCATAATTCATCTATGAAATGAGCTGTGACTGCCATATATCCTTTCTTTTGGTTATCCGAAGTCCACATGTCAGTAGTTATAGCAATTCTAGATTTAATCCCTGCCATGTACCTAATGGCCTTCTTCCTTTCTTCCTCAAATTGTTTCACAATGTCAGTCCTAAAAATTCAGAACACACAATTAGGCAAAAGGCAATATATCACATAATAACATGTAAGTACTCATGAGGCTTTCAGTTTTCATACCTAATAGTATTCCTTGTGACCATTTTGAAAAGGGGCTGAAGTGAACTAACAAACCTACGGAAACCCGCATGATCAACCATACTTAGGGGGTACTCGTGTAGCACCAACATGGCAGCAAGCTCCTTTCTAGCAATATCTTGATCAAAAGTGTAGCTCCCAACTGAAACTTTCTCACAATCTTGTGAACTAAATCTCAAAGAAGATTGGGAATAAGTCTTTTGTTGTGCTGCCATAATCTTGCTCTTGCGGTATGGACAAATCTTCAAATGATCATGAAGATGCTTCGTACCATTCTTGGTATCTCCTCCAAGTTTTTTGGCACAATGATTACATTTTGCTTTCACTCTACCACACACCTTAACTCTCTTAAACTCATTCCAAACAGGAGAAGTTAGCTTCCTCTTCGATCCAACATTTCCATCTTCATCTTCCTCTTCCTCTTCATTCACCTCTTCATCATCCACTTCTACTAGATATGCAGAGTCATTAACAGACTGTTGCTGTGAGGCAGACTGCTGCTCGGAGCTAGTTGCAGCTAAGGCTGCTAGTTCTTGGCTACTACTTCCATTATTAGGAGATGACATTGCAAATCTGGGATGTTCAACATATAAAAAACACTAAATCAATTATCTACAAACAACATGAACAGATCCAAAGCAATTTGGAGATCTAGGATACAAACAACATGAGATGACATTGCAGATCTGGGATACTCGGGCACTCGGCCACTCGGGAAGTCGGGAGTACCTTCACCTTGGACCTCAGCCACTCGGGAGTCGGGAAGAAAGGCACGCCGCCGCCTCTAGCCTCCGCGCCGCCGCCTCTATGCCGCCGCCGCCGCCTGTAGCCTCCGCGCCGCCGCCTGGACCTCTGTGCTGCCGCCGCTTGTAGCCTCCGCGCCGCCGCCGCCTGGGGTTTCCGCGCCGCGTCGCCAAGGTTCGAGGGGCTGGGGCCCGGGGGTGCGGAGATGTTCGCCGGCAGCCGCCGCCTTGGTGGCTGGGCCGGACTGCCGGAGTGCCGGAGGCGACAGGCGAGGACGCGAGGCAGAGCAGCTGCTGCTAGGGTTAGCGCCGCCGCCGCCTGTGGTCAGTGCGGGTGTGGATTCGGTTGGGGCTGGGGGAAATGTTTCTAGGGTTTGGGCTGGGAATTTCTGAAAACGTTATATACTACATACATGGGCCCACATGTCATACTCTAATCGGGGCCCCGAACGGGGAACGGGGACGGGGAATAGGTGAACGTCCCCGCCCCTGCTTCACCCGATGGGGGGGATATCTCCCCAAATCCCTCCCCGCGGGGAGCAAAATCCCCCCATCCCCGTCCCCTAATAGAGGAATTCCCCGTCGGGGAACGGGGAATAGGGCCCCGTTGCCAACCCTAAGCACCAAATTGGAATTCTAATTGATTTTTGAGTTTCATGAGCACCGAAAAGTGGACACACTACTCATATTCAACAGTGGTCTCAAAGTTAGACTTTTTGAAAACCCTTAATTAGAAATTGAAGGTTGCGCAGGGTTTTACCTAAACTAATTATCGTGCTTCGAGGCCTTCTAGAGGCATTCTCCGATCCACACTAGCTCCGTTTACGCTTAGAGCCACCCACTTGATAAGAGCTAGATTAATCCTTTTTAGTGTCTAGAAGTAATATCCAGTTTTCTACTAAATCGCCGGCTTGATAGGGTGCCAATTGACTGTAAGTACAAGTTGTAGCGCTACTGCTACCTTTCAGGTCTTCTAGAAGATAGAACTTGATGGCGATGACAACAATCCTTATTTTTATTTTGAGGTCATGATGACAAACAGTGCTGATGAGTACAGAGGAAAGCTATTCTGTACCGTCCATAATAACGGAAGTTTCCATTTATCGAAAACGAAAAACAAAAAGAAGTCATCGAATTTGGCTTTTGGCCGATCACTGATCTGTACAGTTGCTTGTTGGCGCACGACGTTTGCGAGGTCGCAAGTGTGTGTGACGGCACTGCCAATCTCAGAAAATCTAGGAGCGGATGGATAGAGGGGCCTGCCAACCTATGGAAGCATCCTGGAAAGCCTCATGCGTGGTTGTCATCGCACGCGCGCGTAGTTGCAGGGACATCCAGTTATTCATTCATTGATTAGTTGGATAAGCTCGCAGAAAGTAGTAGCAGCTGCAGCGACGGAACGGTGACAACGTTGGCAGGACTTGCAAGACGACCTTATCGATCGGGCCAGTGCTAAGACGGCCGCACGATCCGGGCAGGTTTTGGCCCACCTTCTTTTTGCTGAACAGCGATGCTTCTCGCTTCTGGTTTAGCCGTTCAAAGTACGTTGGTTACTTAACTTTTTTTTCTTTTTCTATTTTTTCTTTGTATTATCTGTAAAGATATAATAGTGTTTTTTATTTGTTGTATTTTTTTTCTTTATGTTTTAGTTAAATACATCAAAAAAAATTAATAGTTGCTACGGTGTTGTTTCAACCAAAAGCTAAAAAGCTAATAACTGTTTGGAACAGGGCATTTAGGCTGCAACCGATGACTTTTAGCTACGGCTAATGTTTTTTTGTCTAAGCTTTTCGATACAACAGCGGACAACGAAGATACCGACACGAACGACGCATATGGTTTTAGTCTCAAAAGGCCGTTTAAAAAATCTAATTTAAGAAACCTTCTTATTTATTTTGATTTTTTAAAAAAACCAAAAGCCTAAAAGCAATAGCTTCCTCCCAAAAAGAAAATGGAAAAAAGTGAAGCGCTCTGCAAAGGAGCCTGAACAGCTTTAACAGTTTACTTCAGTGCTACTCACGAAAAGCATTCTACTACAATTTAGCACATACTACTAATAATGTAGGATTGAAGTACACCAGTACCCAACTTTTATACGAGAAAGCACAAAATACGTACTACTACTACTTCTCTAATTTAGTATATTACTAATAATGTAGGATTGAAATACACGAATACCCAACTTTTATACGAGAAACCGTCAGTGAACCACAGATTAACACGCTACCATACGCCAATATTTTCTGAGTCGATCATCTTGATCGCCAAGATTTTGGACCTCTGCAACGGCGACACGAATGCACGGTTGCAGACGGCCACGGATTGGGCCAGCCCACTTCGCCACCTCCACGACGATCGTCAGGGCCAGGCCGACTCACCGCAAACCTGGCCCGGTTGCCGGCGATGATCCGGGAAGAGATCGGCGACACCGACGGCGGTGCGCGGAGCTCGTACACGGCGGCGGGGTGACGATGTGGGAGTCGAGTTGCCCGTTTGGACTGATACAGCGATTTAAATGGGTCAGCCCACGTCGTTTCCTCATCGATGGTTAGGGCAACAAAACAGCCCACCACAATTGCACCCATAATAGGGCCGCACCAGCAGCGTGTCAAGTAGGCCACAAGAGTTGTGCGCCCCTGCGCCTGGTCTCTGCCTCTTTATTCCCCTCACGCCTTTGATTGCTCCTAAATACCATAATCTACTTTCCGGTTACGGTGATCATCGGTAATTATGATGTCATTGTAAGGATTTAATGGTAACATGTTGTTTATATAGAATCTTTGATGTAAAAGTTAGGTTTTTATATATTTTACCTACAAGTTATTAATATAAATGGGAGGATTTTAAAAAAAAACTATCTAGATAGAAGCACATCAAAGAAGATAGTCATTGGATCGAGCCTTGTATGGTTCGGATGGAGGCGATCGAGATGCTTTGAATTTGTCGCGAGGTATCTCTAAGGCCTCAATTACTCTCTCGTGTCGATCTCAAATGTCAATTCTTTATTGGATGACTCATGAGGTTGTGCCTTTGGTACCTTTGTTATTCAATAAAGATAGATGATGTTCCTGAAAAAAATAGAGAGTAGAAGATGTGCTTCCATTCAAGATACACTTTGTGTTATTGTACATATGCACATACATCTTTTTATTGACAAAGGCCAATCGTTTTTGACATTTTGCCTGGCCATTGAAAAGGGGTTTCAATAGAAGCCTCGGAAGTCAAATCTTGTGGGTACATCATATATCTCCAAGAGAGGAGAAATTCTATTGTACCCCCGTGATACAAACCCAGCTGTGTCATGAGCCAACCAGGCGCTGACACGTGGCAGCAAGAAATAAAAAACGTATTTTTTACTGTTTAGTACTGTAGCAAGGAATTAAAAAGTATTTTTTCTGATTAGTACTGTAGCAATCTCATGAAACTTTTTTACTGTTTGCTACAGTACTAACCAGTTAAAAATTGTACTGACTTGCTACAGTACTAAACAGTGAAAAATATTTTTTTATTTCTTGCTGCCACGTGGCAGCCCCTGGTTGGCTCGTAACACAGCTGGATTTGTATCACGGGGTACAATAGAATTTTTCCACCTTAGGTCAAGTTCCTATCGTACTTAACTTATCCACATGTTTCCTTGGAACGGCAGAACGCCCCATCCCTACTTGGGATTTAGTAGGGAACGCCCCCAGAGAAGAACCTAAATTCGAATGACATTCATAAATTTAACATATGATTATATAGAAATACATAAATTTATTAACATACTAAACTAGTTATATAATCTAGATTATAGAAAACTATGTTAGGCTGGAGACAAAATAGCAATGTTTAAAACTATGTTAGACTGGAGACAAAATAATAATGTTTTATACATGTAGATGTATCAATCTACATACGTATGAGTGTATATCGGTGTATAATTAGGGGTGCAAACGGAAAGGATAATTTCCGTCCGATCGACCGACCGAAGGCTCGTGGAATGAATATGAAAGAGGTATATGGGCAGTGGCGGACCCAGGATTTTACCAAAGGGTATGCCGCACCAAAATTTTCATATGAAATTCGGTAAAACCATTTGCCAATTTGGTAAATAATTGTAAAATTTGCATCGTAATTCGATATACAGGCACTAAATAATATGATAAGTTTTAATTCAAGGATTAAGTGCCCAAACCTCCATCTGCCGAAAATCAAAATCACATGCGGTTCAGTGTGCAGTCCAGTATTAAATCATGGCACACAGCTGTCAGACCCCAGATTATACCATCCGGAATCTACTGTGTTTAGCTGCACTATTCCCTGGATCAGTAGATAGTGCTCACAGTTACAGAAATGAATATCAAAATACATATCATGCGGAAGCGTAAATATAATAGTAGACTTACTCATGGGCCGATTAGGCCGAAATCATGAAATTGCAGCAGCGGAAGAACGAAGCACGCAAGTGGGACCTTCAGGACATGCCCACAGGCAGCCAACTGGAGGTTCGCGACCTAGCCCTTGACATCGTCATCTTCTCGGCCAGCTTGTCCAATCTTGTTGCTGAGGTGAGGTAATTTGATTCCTGATTCTGAATTTTGTCGCAAAAGCGAGCATGAGCACTCCGACCCCGTGCTCCGCGAGCCAATACACAGAATGCAATTAAATAGTATGCATGGCTTATCAAAGGAAGGCTTGGGTTATTTTATTTTTGCATAGAGTGCTTTTGAATACAATTACTTAAAAATCCCTAAGACCTAGCAATTTGAACCAAATCATAATGTACAAGGAAATGCATTATTAATATCGATTCAGATTCCATCCACCGTTACATGGCATCTGCACCATATAGCAATTTCTTCAGCGTTATAGCCGCTTAACTTACCACTGGGACGACACCCAGGACAATTCCAAACCAGGGCAGTCCTTCGCCCTTCACTTTTCCATTCCCACCCACAAAACATTTTGAAGTAGAACTATATCTGTTTAAGTTCCCATGTCCGCCCATGACCGTGGGCACGGCTATTCGAATAGTTTTGACTCTGCAGAGTTTGTACACTTTCACCACAAGATACAGTCAACTCGTTACCCCACACGATTCCTTAGACGTGTGGTTGAGCAGACCATCACAGTGACTTTTCAAAGTATCTAGTCCTTTCTCCCATCTCACATTATGGGTAACCTCCCATTTGCGATGGGCCCCATCTGTTTGCACGGGATGTTTCTCACTACTACTAGCGTACGGGCTTCCCTCCCCTCTGCGCTAGCACGACTGAGAAACTTCACCCACCACTGGTGTCCCTTCAGGCCCCCTTGCCATAGCATAACCCCATCAATCCACTCCCAGTGAGATGAGTCCGGGATTTCGATAGGTTTACTTAGCCAAGTTGTATTTTACAGACTTGTGGTTGTACTGTTTTACACGGGTTGACATGACAAGATTCAGTCCTTAGTGGTATCTGGGCGGTTCTACCACAAACCACACTCTCGTGCACCACTGCACCATACCCCCGAACCATCCGCCCAGATATTTAAGCATGTTGGGGTTTTTTTGGAAACATAAAATAATCATATCCAACATTTATCAGTCATTACCACCATGACTGCCCAACCAATTTTTCTCAGGATTAAAAGTGATGCTTGGGCGCTCTCGCGCCCATGAGTATCTAAACAATACTACGCATGGCATATAATTACGGACTTATTTTTGAAAGGTTACTATTATAATTTGTGCTAGGGCGACAATGTTCACATGTTCAAATATTTCAAAGGAGGGGTAATATTAACCAAGTACACAATGGGATATAACTAGAATCTTAAATTAACATGTATTTGCATATAACATAACAGCATGCAATTTGATAATTTAAACAAAAGTAATTTGCAGAAAACGTAGGTTCAACATGATCAAAGTATTGACTCTCCTGGCGCGGTTTACCGCAGTCTTGAGCTCACTCAAAGCTATATCATTTGATGGTCTTGAGCTTCCAGCCTTTATCTTCAACTTGATCTCGATCTTGCTTGATCCATTCATTCTTCGGGACTCCAGTTTCTAACTACGCGATAAACGACTGAATCCAAATAAAAGCAAGTAACTCAAAAAATCCAAATAAATCCGAATAAACTCAATTTAGTTTTATTATGAGTTAATGGGTGATTTGGGTTATTTGAGGCAAGGTCGGTGATATAATACGATGACTTGATCTTTTTATTAATAATCTCTTTTATTATGTATTTATCAAGGAAGTTCCATGAGTTAGGGTATTCTTATGAATTGGTGCAGGAGTTTAGTGTACAAATTTTATCTTTAGGGTATGCATTCCTTGCAACTCAAGTTATGGTAAAGGCAAACTGGACTGATGGATGAGATCTGTACTTATTCTATAAATCTTTTAGTCGAAGGTATTATAACATTTGGATATCTTTATTAAGTTTTTAGACTAATCTCTGATATAGGCTTTCACTATTAATTAAGATAAATAGCAAGGGCTCAATATTTATTCTTATATGGTAATTAATTAGAATTTAAATCTCTAATAATCCCATTATCATATCTTATGTATCTTCATTCATAGCTAGGCTAAATTTAAGTTGAATTAGGATCCACTCATATGGGTCCTAACTTGTAATATATACTATTATGTACTAAAGCTAGTGTTAAGATTTAATTAATGGCACTATTATTAGCTTGCTCATACTCTAGCTGCTATTAGACCCTCACTTCTAATTCTAGTTTAAACTCGGCTATCGGGGCAGAGCTTGGGAGGCAGTATTTTATACGACCCTAATTACCCGCGTTAATGGTTACATGTTTTCTTTAGAGTATTTATATATATATCCGTGCGATTATTTGGATACTTGATGACCTAGAGCTATTGCAACTTAGCATCTGTATATTATTGTAATCTTTTAACTTAAGTGCTTTCTGAACATTACTGCTACTGATGTTTTATCCCTTTATAACTCGAGCCGGCTATAAATGATGATATTTTGTCATCATTACTAACTAAAGCTACCTTTTAAGATTTCATGATTTATAGTAGATGTATATATATATATGTTCTTGATAGTGTTTACATGTGTATATATATATATATATATATTTAGTAGGGTCTACGGCGAACGCAAGAAATAGTACTGTTATTTTTACTAGGGGGCTGCATGCATGCTATGCGCACTTCTCTAACCTCTTATATATATATTTAGCTGTTGAGATTTATTTATCGTCGATGTACTAATGGTGGGGTTTATATTATAAATCATGACTTTCCAATTTAAATATTCATGGTCACGCCCTATCGTTTAAATAAATTTTATGAAGCGGCCTTTATTTTCTAATTAAGTTTACTATTGAGATCTATCTATTGACAGCACGTTAAATGTTAGGCCACATATTTTGATTGTAATTAAGGGTGATCCTCTTAATTTTAAAACCTCACTTTTATAGCTATCAATTTTATTTCCCTTAGGTTTAACTTGGATGTATTTTTAATTGGGACTCCTATTTAACCAAATCCTTCCTTATTAATACCTTTAACTAATATTTAGATTTATTATAGTTAATAAAGGTTCATTGCCTTTTCTTATATGGTATTTAACTAAACGTTAAATCCTAAATAACTCTATTCACATTCTAGAAAAATTTATTGGCTTTCATGGATTAATTCCAAATTTAAAATCTTAAATAACCTTGTTTACCTTCTAATTAAATTTTATCAGCTTTTCTATATTATTTCCAAATTTTCACTGATTTTTATTAATTAAGATAAGCTAAAAGTAACAAAGTAAAAATGTGAGGAAAAAGTGTTACCAACTGGAATTGAACTCAAGACCTCACAGTTCTTGTGTGATAGGCGTGCTCTGCTAGCCAAGTGGGCCGATGGCCTGGGCTGAATGAAACAGAGGGGGGGAGGGGAAACAGATGAGGTGAGGAGTGGCTGCGGCTCAAACAGAGGAATTGGCCGGCGCACAGTGTTGGGGTCACCGGCGGCGGACGGTGGCCGGGGAGGATGTGGTACCGGTTAAAATGGATTCCCTGGTGAGTGATGAAGCCCCTGGTGGTGTCGGCACTGGTGGAGGTGGTGTCGGGGGTGGCTGGCGTCGGCGCAAGCCGTCGGAGCAGGGGGTGGAGCGAGGCGGCGGCGTCGGCGTGGAGGGGAGGGGAAATCGGCGGGTGCGTGAGGAGAAGAGTGGCGGAGGGAAGCTTATCATCAGGTCGGCGGAGCCGGAGAGGGGCCACGGTGGGCTGGCGGCGCGGACCGGCGGCGGAGCGGGTGGAGCTCTCGGTGCCGGCGGGCTGGAGTGGGGGTGAAGCTCTGGCGCCTGTCAGAGGAGGTTCGTGGCGTCGAGAGGTTGCTCCCCAAGCGAGGAATCGACGGGAGACCAACCGAGGAGGAGATGGCGCGGGCGGCGGCGATTTTGGCCGGCGGTGGGAAGGAAGGCGATTCCGGCGAGCTCGGCGCCCGAAAATCCGATTGGGTGGAAGGGGATGGAGAGGGGAAGCGGGGACGCGATTTGGCGCGGTGCACTTGGCCGGAGATCGTCGGAGCGGTCGGGACGGCGTGGAGGCGCGGCGGCCGTCGCACGGGCATGGGGGCTCGGCCTGAGGGAAAAGAAGATGGGGAAAACGGGGAAGAAGAAGGAGGCGTAGGGAATCCCTGGGGAGCTTGGGCTTCTTATGGCCGCAGCGAGGCGAGGGAGGCGCGGAGGACCGGGCGGTATGGGGAAGCTGTGGGCGACAGCATGGCGCCAGGGGCGGCGACGCGACGGAGGCGACGTGCGGTGCAGGGGCATGACGCGCGCGACGCGATGGAGGGGACGGGAGCAGGCGTGTGGGAGAAACCGGGTGCTGCGGCCGCTGGAAACGGTGGGCGGAGCAGGCGCGGCGCAGTGCATGTCCGCCACGGGGCGGAGGAAATCTGGGCGCGACAGAGAAGAGAGAAGGGAGGAGGAAGAAGAGGCTGCGGTCGAGGGCGGCCCGCTGGCCAGGGAGAGAGCACTGGCGCGTGGGGCTCGCGCGTCAGCGAGAGAAGGCGCGGGAGGAAGGGGGGCCGGCTGTCAGCGGGGCGCGGGGTGGAGCGCGTCCACGGCGCAGCGAGTCGGGCGCGGGTGGAGGCGGATTGGGCCGCGCGAGGGAAGGGCGCGGGAGCGGGCTGTTTCGGCCGGCCTGGCCGCCCTTTTTCTTTTTTTATTTTGAGATATGCATTTTGTATGTATTTGTGTGTGTGTGTGTGTGTGTATATATATATATATATGTATGTATGTATGTATATTTCTGGCTTTATTTATTTTATATTTTATTAACTCAAGTTTGTCTCTTCTTATACTGGATCATCTTTTCAGATTCGCATTTTAAATCTTGATTTTTCTTTTAACTAATTATGTTTTGCTTCTTCTTGATCCCTTTAACCTTTGGAACCTCCACCAAATTTATCAGAAAAACATCATAAACTCCAAAATCATATTGCAAAATAATTCAAAAGCTTCACATTTTTGAATTTCAAAATTTTGGTATGTTACAAACCTACCCCCCTTAAATGAATCTCGACCCCGAGATTCCGGTAGAGCAGAAAGAAGTAAGGTGAGGTTATATGGGCTAGCAATGGGTTTCGTGTATTACTTGACGTATAGCTCTTTAGCTTCATGAAGAGATGAAAATCTGCACAATAGGGGTTAGAATTTGAAGAAGTCGATAGGGAAGAGTGAAACCTTGTTCTCCTGGATAGGTCGTAGACTGCCAACTACTTGCTCCTTAACATTGTTGTCTTCACGTCATCGTAGAGTGGAGTAGTTGCAGTGTCTATTGGACATATGGTTGCAGAATTTCATGCTGATAAATGGGTAGCAATGGTTTGTGCCCTAGGGATAGAGGATCTTAGGGATGCAGAGGTGACTATGGACATATCTGTATCGTGGTCTTTCATCCTTATGACTATAAGACTTCCGGTTCTGCAAATATTCTCGTACTTGCTTGATTAGCTCTGAGTCCAGGTTGTTACAGCTCCAAACATACCTCGCAGTAGTTCTTCGACATTTCTGTCTCATAGTGCTACCCCCCTTAAATATATGACGATTGTCATTATTCATCTATTGTACTCTTAGCTGTCTTGATCAACAAGAGGTTTGAGGAGCAATTCATGGGGCAAGGGTCTTGTCCTTCGCAGAAGCTGGTGACCTTGCTCTGTGGGCTCTCTCCTGGCGGGTGGTCTTCTTCATAGTGATGTTGTTTTCCTTAAATACTGGAAGTTTGAAAAGTCTTTGCTTCTTCTCGATTGCACTGGTTTTGGGTTACCTGTTATCTCGTTCCTTTGGATCCGATGGGGTTTTCAGAAAAGGTGAGAGGGAATAGTATGGGATGAGGATTAAATCGCGGAGATAAGGTGTTCTAACCCATTTAACTTTAAAGGAAGATACCCCGGAAGCTGGGGTGATACAGAACCACACAAATTTTAAAAGCAAGCTTTTTCCTGTGACTGCGAAATAGGACGCCCGAGGGCAAGAGGCAGTGCACGGGGCCAAATAAAATCTTGCAACAATACAACGTCTACTCAGGGAGAACACATAAGATGCACAGGGTTCATTTGCCTAGTTCGTTTAGAACGAGACCACCTTGTCTTCATGACCATCTTCGACGTTCCTAATCTTAAATTTTGGAGCAAGGGTATGAGAAGGTGAATAAAAATTTTCCTTTAAAATCCATAGAAGGACGAGGAAAGTATTGGGAGGTATTTAGTACTCATTTTTGTAATTATTTTGGAAATACAAAACCTTACAATACCTTTTTTTTTATAAAGGTACACTAATCTCCCCAATATTCAATGCTTTGATTCACTCCCATATGATCTTCATATATAAGGCCTAGAATCCAATGGTCTTCATAAGTTAACTTCCATTTTTACAATTTGCTCTTTAGGCTACCTTCCTTCAGTACAGTATTATTGCCGTCTGAAACTCCAAACAGCGGGTATATTTATTTATTTGATTCACCGATTATACACTTCCTATCGTGTCTTTTCAATTTCATTAATCCTGCTATGGGTATCTAATCTTCACATAAATCCTAGCTTCCACCATAGATTTATATTTCACTTCTTATATTTCACTATGTCCATATAATCCCAATCTCAGATCTATTATCCGCCAACTTGATCAATTCCTCAATCTAATGGAAGTCTAATATTCTTTATCTTAGATCCACCGATGATTTTTGTATCGAGACTTCCTAATAATCCAGTCTGATGCTATTAATTTGACTCCATAATTTGCTTCTTTAGAGATCAACCTAAATCTTTGCTATCTCAAATCTGCTTCATTATTTTATGTTATCAATCAGGTTTATACTCCAATAGTTGTGATTATATCTCCAATTCCTAAAATTTTCATTTAATCCATCCAGCTACCGATCACATCCTATTATTCCATTATTGTTTCCTCCCAGGACAAAACTATTTTTAAAATCAAGTTTTAAGGTTAACCACTATGATTCTTGGCCCTAAGCGTGTTTTCATAGAAAGTTTACAAGAGAAGTACTGGATTTTCATTACTTTGAATTTGGGTAAGAGAGCTTCAGAAGTAAAATGGCTAGGGCAGCATATGGATGAGGGGGAATCATCTTAAGAGAGATAAGAATGAGCAGTGTAACTTATATTTTTGGAAATAGTATTTTAAAGAAATATTTCTAGTCGTGAAACTAACGGCCAGGCTAACTAGGTCACGACCTGCAGTCGATAGGCTCTGATACCATCCCTGTCAGACCCCAGATTATACCATCCGGAATCTACTGTGTTTAGCTGCACTATTCCCTGGATCAGTAGATAGTGCTCACAGTTACAGAAATGAATATCAAAATACATATCATGCGGAAGCGTAAATATAATAGTAGACTTACTCATGGGCCGATTAGGCCGAAATCATGAAATTGCAGCAGCGGAAGAACGAAGCACGCAAGTGGGACCTTCAGGACATGCCCACAGGCAGCCAACTGGAGGTTCGCGACCTAGCCCTTGACATCGTCATCTTCTCGGCCAGCTTGTCCAATCTTGTTGCTGAGGTGAGGTAATTTGATTCCTGATTCTGAATTTTGTCGCAAAAGCGAGCATGAGCACTCCGACCCCGTGCTCCGCGAGCCAATACACAGAATGCAATTAAATAGTATGCATGGCTTATCAAAGGAAGGCTTGGGTTATTTTATTTTTGCATAGAGTGCTTTTGAATACAATTACTTAAAAATCCCTAAGACCTAGCAATTTGAACCAAATCATAATGTACAAGGAAATGCATTATTAATATCGATTCAGATTCCATCCACCGTTACATGGCATCTGCACCATATAGCAATTTCTTCAGCGTTATAGCCGCTTAACTTACCACTGGGACGACACCCAGGACAATTCCAAACCAGGGCAGTCCTTCGCCCTTCACTTTTCCATTCCCACCCACAAAACATTTTGAAGTAGAACTATATCTGTTTAAGTTCCCATGTCCGCCCATGACCGTGGGCACGGCTATTCGAATAGTTTTGACTCTGCAGAGTTTGTACACTTTCACCACAAGATACAGTCAACTCGTTACCCCACACGATTCCTTAGACGTGTGGTTGAGCAGACCATCACAGTGACTTTTCAAAGTATCTAGTCCTTTCTCCCATCTCACATTATGGGTAACCTCCCATTTGCGATGGGCCCCATCTGTTTGCACGGGATGTTTCTCACTACTACTAGCGTACGGGCTTCCCTCCCCTCTGCGCTAGCACGACTGAGAAACTTCACCCACCACTGGTGTCCCTTCAGGCCCCCTTGCCATAGCATAACCCCATCAATCCACTCCCAGTGAGATGAGTCCGGGATTTCGATAGGTTTACTTAGCCAAGTTGTATTTTACAGACTTGTGGTTGTACTGTTTTACACGGGTTGACATGACAAGATTCAGTCCTTAGTGGTATCTGGGCGGTTCTACCACAAACCACACTCTCGTGCACCACTGCACCATACCCCCGAACCATCCGCCCAGATATTTAAGCATGTTGGGGTTTTTTTGGAAACATAAAATAATCATATCCAACATTTATCAGTCATTACCACCATGACTGCCCAACCAATTTTTCTCAGGATTAAAAGTGATGCTTGGGCGCTCTCGCGCCCATGAGTATCTAAACAATACTACGCATGGCATATAATTACGGACTTATTTTTGAAAGGTTACTATTATAATTTGTGCTAGGGCGACAATGTTCACATGTTCAAATATTTCAAAGGAGGGGTAATATTAACCAAGTACACAATGGGATATAACTAGAATCTTAAATTAACATGTATTTGCATATAACATAACAGCATGCAATTTGATAATTTAAACAAAAGTAATTTGCAGAAAACGTAGGTTCAACATGATCAAAGTATTGACTCTCCTGGCGCGGTTTACCGCAGTCTTGAGCTCACTCAAAGCTATATCATTTAATGGTCTTGAGCTTCCAGCCTTTATCTTCAACTTGATCTCGATCTTGCTTGATCCATTCATTCTTCGGGACTCCAGTTTCTAACTACGCGATAAACGACTGAATCCAAATAAAAGCAAGTAACTCAAAAGATCCAAATAAATCCGAATAAACTCAATTTAGTTTTATTATGAGTTAATGGGTGATTTGGGTTATTTGAGGCAAGGTCGGTGATATAATACGATGACTTGATCTTTTTATTAATAATCTCTTTTATTATGTATTTATCAAGGAAGTTCCATGAGTTAGGGTATTCTTATGAATTGGTGCAGGAGTTTAGTGTACAAATTTTATCTTTAGGGTATGCATTCCTTGCAACTCAAGTTATGGTAAAGGCAAACTGGACTGATGGATGAGATCTGTACTTATTCTATAAATCTTTTAGTCGAAGGTATTATAACATTTGGATATCTTTATTAAGTTTTTAGACTAATCTCTGATATAGGCTTTCACTATTAATTAAGATAAATAGCAAGGGCTCAATATTTATTCTTATATGGTAATTAATTAGAATTTAAATCTCTAATAATCCCATTATCATATCTTATGTATCTTCATTCATAGCTAGGCTAAATTTAAGTTGAATTAGGATCCACTCATATGGGTCCTAACTTGTTATATATACTATTATGTACTAAAGCTAGTGTTAAGATTTAATTAATGGCACTATTATTAGCTTGCTCATACTCTAGCTGCTATTAGGCCCTCACTTCTAATTCTAGTTTAAACTCGGCTATCGGGGCAGAGCTTGGGAGGCAGTATTTTATACGACCCTAATTACCCGCGTTAATGGTTACATGTTTTCTTTAGAGTATTTATATATATATCCGTGCGATTATTTGGATACTTGATGACCTAGAGCTATTGCAACTTAGCATCTGTATATTATTGTAATCTTTTAACTTAAGTGCTTTCTGAACATTACTGCTACTGATGTTTTATCCCTTTATAACTCGAGCCGGCTATAAATGATGATATTTTGTCATCATTACTAACTAAAGCTACCTTTTAAGATTTCATGATTTATAGTAGATGTATATATATATATGTTCTTGATAGTGTTTACATGTGTATATATATATATTTTTAGTAGGGTCTACGGCGAACGCAAGAAATAGTACTGTTATTTTTACTAGGGGGCTGCATGCATGCTATCCGCACTTCTCTAACCTCTTATATATATATTTAGCTGTTGAGATTTATTTATCGTCGATGTACTAATGGTGGGGTTTATATTATAAATCATGACTTTCCAATTTAAATATTCATGGTCACGCCCTATCGTTTAAATAAATTTTATGAAGCGGCCTTTATTTTCTAATTAAGTTTACTATTGAGATCTATCTATTGACAGCACGTTAAATGTTAGGCCACATATTTTGATTGTAATTAAGGGTGATCCTCTTAATTTTAAAACCTCACTTTTATAGCTATCAATTTTATTTCCCTTAGGTTTAACTTGGATGTATTTTTAATTGGGACTCCTATTTAACCAAATCCTTCCTTATTAATACCTTTAACTAATATTTAGATTTATTATAGTTAGTAAAGGTTCATTGCCTTTTCTTATATGGTATTTAACTAAACGTTAAATCCTAAATAACTCTATTCACATTCTAGAAAAATTTATTGGCTTTCATGGATTAATTCCAAATTTAAAATCTTAAATAACCTTGTTTACCTTCTAATTAAATTTTATCAGCTTTTCTATATTATTTCCAAATTTTCACTGATTTTTATTAATTAAGATAAGCTAAAAGTAACAAAGTAAAAATGTGAGGAAAAAGTGTTACCAACTGGAATTGAACTCAAGACCTCACAGTTCTTGTGTGATAGGCGTGCTCTGCTAGCCAAGTGGGCCGATGGCCTGGGCTGAATGAAACAGAGGGGGGGAGGGGAAACAGATGAGGCGAGGAGTGGCTGCGGCTCAAACAGAGGAATTGGCCGGCGCACGGTGCTGGGGTCACCGGCGGCGGACGGTGGCCGGGGAGGATGTGGTACCGGTTAAAATGGATTCCCTGGTGAGTGATGAAGCCCCTGGTGGTGTCGGCACTGGTGGAGGTGGTGTCGGGGGTGGCTGGCGTCGGCGCAAGCCGTCGGAGCAGGGGGTGGAGCGAGGCGGCGGCGTCGGCGTGGAGGGGAGGGGAAATCGGCGGGTGCGTGAGGAGAAGAGTGGCGGAGGAAAGCTTACCATCGGGTCGGCGGAGCCGGAGAGGGGCCACGGTGGGTTGGCGGCGCGGACCAGCGGCGGAGCGGGTGGCGCTCTCGGTGCCGGCGGGCTAGAGTGGGGGTGAAGCTCCGGCGCCTGTCAGAGGAGGTTCGTGGCGTCGAGAGGTTGCTCCCCAAGCGAGGAATCAACGGGAGACCAACCGAGGAAAAGATGGCGCGGGCGGCGGCGATTTTGGCCGGCGGTGGGAAGGAAGGCGATTCCGGTGAGCTCGGCGCCCGAAAATCCGATTGGGTGGAAGGGGAGGGAGAGGGGATGCGGGGACGCGATTTGGCGCGGTGCACTTGGCTGGAGATCGTCGGTGCGGTCGGGACGGCGTGGAGGCGCGGCGGCCGTCGCACGGGCATGGGGGCTCGGCCTGAGGGAAAAGAAGATGGGGAAAACGGGGAAGAAGAAGGAGGCGTAGGGAATCCCTGGGGAGCTTGGGCTTCTTATGGCCGCAGCGAGGCGAGGGAGGCGCGGAGGACCGGGCGGTATGGGGAAGCTGTGGGCGACAGCATGGCGCCAGGGGCGGCGACGCGACGGAGGCGACGTGCGGTGCAGGGGCATGACGCGCGCGACGCGATGGAGGGGACGGGAGCAGGCGTGTGGGAGAAACCGGGTGCTGCGGCCGCTGGAAACGGTGGGCAGAGCAGGCGCGGCGCAGTGCATGTCCGCCACGGGGCGGAGGAAATCTGGGCACGGCAGAGAAGAGAGAAGGGAGGAGGAAGAAGAGGCAGCGGTCGAGGGCGGCCCGCTGGCCAGGGAGAGAGCACTGGCGCGTGGGGCTCGCGCGTCAGCGAGAGAAGGCGCAGGAGGAAGGGGGGGCCGGCTGTCAGCGGGGCACGGGGTGGAGCACGTCCACGGCGCAGCGAGTCGGGCGCGGGTGGAGGCGGATTGGGCCGCGCGAGGGAAGGGCGCGGGAGCGGGCTGTTTCGGCCGGCCTGGCCGCCCTTTTTTTTTGAGATATGCATTTTGTATGTATTTGTGTGTATATACATATATATATATGTGTATATTTCTGGCTTTATTTATTTTATATTTTATTAACTCAAGTTTCTCTCTTCTTATACTGGATCATCTTTTCAGATTCGCATTTTAAATCTTGATTTTTCTTTTAACTAATTATGTTTTGCTTCTTCTTGATCCCTTTAACCTTTGGAACCTCCACCAAATTTATCAGAAAAACATCATAAACTCCAAAATCATATTGCAAAATAATTCAAAAGCTTCACATTTTTTAATTTCAAAATTTTGGGATGTTGATGATGTCCCAGAAGGCTTGGATTGCACAGATTCTACCAGAGGATGTTGAGATGCTCCCATTGCAACTCACTGATGGAGAAGAACTGGAGAGCTCAGCTAGAGCTGGAGGAGGTGGTAGTACCAGTTCCCTACTGGTACCAGTGGTGGCTGGATCACTTCAAATTGGAGGGACTATTGGGCCAAATTCCCATACTGTAAAAAAAAGGTTTTCTTTTCTACAGCCACACGGCACTGAAATCTTCTTGTAATTGCATTCCTATGAACTGATGAAATTGAATTGTGGAAGAGGAAGAAGTATGTGAGGCGATACCGCAGATTAATGATTGCGATTCGATTGTCATGGAGACTGCGGGATGCCGTGCGCTGAGGTTCTGGGACTGGGGCCATTCGTGATTGAGAACGCTTCCGTCGAGGGTGTTCTGCTCCGGCTGACAAAATAAAAGCAAACTTCAGTAAAAAAAAAGCAAACTTAATCAAGCCATCAATTATGATTCATGCACGTGATGGTCTACAGCAATGTTAGGTATAGCAGTACTTCTCTGTTTCATCTTCTAGTTAGTATAAGCAACCTTGAGCTTCAGCTGCCTCATGCCGTTGAAGATTGCGTACTGATGAGTTATGCAGATTCCAGAATATGGTACTTTACTAGGTGATGTCCTAACTTTATCATGAGAATGTTAAGTCCTTATGCTAACCCACCAAAAGATGACTCTCTCTCTCTCTCTCTCTCTCTCTCTCTCCGCGCTTAGAATTTAGCATCCACTTGTATCAGGGTATTTAAATTCTTGAAATTGTCAAGCATGTTGAGAACAAAAAAGATCAGGCAGAAACAAGACACACAAAAGAAGTAGATCAGGCAGTTGACTATGACAGGTGCTCACTTAGAATAACAAACAACACTGCAAAATTCTTTGCAACCTACTTGAAACTTTTCTGAACCACTTTCTAAATCCTTGACCATCTGACTTGTAGAGCATTCTCAATGCAAAGTTCGGAAGGTAATATACGCAGGGAAGCACATTAATGTTAGATGCCCTTAATACTGAAATTTCATTGAGTTAATTCCAAGACCATCAATTTTACATAACAAGTCACCAGAAGAATTTGCACCCCAACTCTCCATGGAATGGCCACTTGAAACAAATGCTTCTCAATTATCACATGAAAGTTCATCCAGAGGGGACCATAAAGATTTTTCCAACAACCATGGGTACCTAAGATTTCTAAATAGACAAAGCACCATGCATCAAAAAGAGAGGGAACTGAATCGACGTATTAACATATATGAAGTTCATTCCTTGCAATTCCTCAAAAGAATAATTAAGTTCATCTCTGCAAAACTGGCATCATTTTGTTTTTAACTCTTTGGACAAACAAGCTAACAACAAACCATATAAATAATGAACAACCGCCTCCATGTCCCACAAGGAATCAGGACCAGACCTCACCAAGCTCCAATGATATAACCTTTGAACGTAGAGTCTTAGATCATGGCAACATATTAACTTCTTTATAACAAAGACCCACGCCTTTCAGCCTACTTCCATCACACACTCCCAAGTTAAATTTGTGCCCAAATCAAAGTTTCCTCGCAAAAACTGCGGCCACTGGAAACAAGCTACTAAGTTAAATGAAGATAAGACATGGAGGAGCTCATCAGTAGTTACCCATGACGCCACTGACGACGCTACGGACAGCGCAGTTATTCCAGATGTCCTGCCCCTTGATCTCCTCCACCGTCGGCATCCGGATCGGCTCCACCGCCGCCGCCTGGCCCTGGCTCGCCGAACCGCCCCCTCACCTGCAGCCGCCGTGGATGGCTCCGGCGAAGCCATCTCACAGTTCGATCCTGCTCCTTCTCTCCCGACGGTGCGAAGACGGAAGACCGGAAGACGCGATCGTGATTCGCGTGCGGCAGGCCCGCAGACGAATCGTCACAGCAGGCGGGATTCGGGGAGACGCGAGACGGGGATTGACTCTGACTCGACTGGCGCCGGTACAAGTACTGCACGCTGCGGCTGGACCCCAGGGTATGCCGTGGCCCACCCGGCATACCCTGTGGGTCCGCCCCTGTATATGGGTATCCGACACTATCCGTATCTAACTCCGACTTCGAGGAATAAATATGGAATAGGATATGGGATGAGTGATAGCCATCTGTATATATCTGTATGTCATGTGATATGAGGAAATCTGTTGTGACTTTACTTAGGAACAAAATAATATGTAGGCGGACTATCACATCTAAACAAGCAGAGAATATTGAGTAATCTTCCTTCAATATCTTAACAACTAGTCTATTCATGTTCGCTCTGATTGCACCCTACTGTCTAATGTCTTATGTAAAGAAGCGGATAATTTTCATCCGACCAACTGTCGAAGGTTTATAGAACGAATACAGAATAGAGAAATAGGTATATGGTATTATCCATGTCCAACTCTGACTTCGAGAAAAAATACAAAATAAGATACAGGATGAATCTGTTTTAATTGCACACCTAGGTATAGCAGGAAGGGGAATGAAGACCGTCCTCATCTCCTTATAATGTTGCAGGGACAAAAATCTCCCTATACCTATTTTCTAATAGAGAAATTCCTCACGGGTTATCTGAAAGCAGGCCCTATTGCTATGGTGCTATCCCTAGATGCAACTGGGTCGGCCAATGTCCCACTCTACTTTGTGGTTCACTTCGTAGATTTTCGGCCACTTTGGGCTTATGCGCCGCCGTAATTCCTGATGTAGCTCTCGTCCGATCGGGATGCCGCTATTGGCTCCTGATGGAAGAGTTTGCTAGTAAAATGCATGGAGGAGGCAAAGGCTACGGTTCCAACTTGTTTGGTGCAACCGTGCAAGCCAAAGCCAACGATCACCTCGCGCGGCGGGGGTGGCGCGCTAGGCCACCTCGCGCGGTCCCCGGGCACGCCACCCCCGCCTCACGCGGCCGAAGAGCGCAAGACGCGTCTCACGCGCTGTCTAGACGCGCAGGAGGGCTAATAGGGGCTTTTCGACTGGGCGGAGACTGCATCGGGAATTACGGCAGCGTACGGGGGCGAAAGAGGCCGAAAGTTCCATGCACATACCACTTACATTAGTTTATAAGTACAGTAACTAGAATTGGTCTACGAGTCAATCCGACCTGACCCACGTGCACCCCTGGATCAGAGGACCACGTGACACCAGGACACACAGCATGTAGGTAGGGCTTCTGCATGAGAAAATACAACTAGTGCATACAAGGATCATAGTATATAAAATGCTACTGGATACAACCCGAACAAGAGAACTATCCCCCTGCGGTTGTTTCTTCACATCTTCGGTAGAACCAGTAAGGTAACAGAGCAAAATAAAATGATGCTTTTAAACTTTTCTCTAAATATTTATCGATTCCTTACTCTAATAGCTATAAGAAACTACAACGACTAAGAAACCCAAAATACGAAATTTCATAGTGCTATAGTAAATTCAGCCTGGTGAACAGTAAAAACAACATTATCTAAAATCAAAAAATCCATATAATTTTTTATCCGTATATTCATAAGACTTAAAACTTTAATAAAAAACTAGATCATAACCTTAAAAACCTATCCTAACCAAAATCTTGAATGAACTTAAGAGTTTAAATTATTTTTGGTTCGTAAAGCTTTGTTACATGAAAATGGGCCAATACCTGCACAAATCAAGCAAACTCTCAAACTAAGGCTACACATCATTTGAAATTTGATATGCACCTTCTCTAGGATGTCAGGAATCTATTTCAATCAATGATCAATAAAATCGTTGCCAAATTTCTGATATTTTTCCGTTTGAAGGAATATTGCACTAAAACGTGGCAGAAACAAAAAACGTTGAATATGACTTGCTGCTGCTTGGCCCGTGCGCATGCAAGCGGCGAGGTCTCGGCGTTGCCCTCGTCCCCACTTCCACCCAAACTGTGTCACGGCGATGGTGCCGCTGGATCTAGATGTGAGCCCACTACCGGGCGGGACCACCAGCGTCCGCAATCTAGCCGAATCTCATTGTGGCGCCGCTAGATCTGAAGAAGAAGAGCACGACGTCGCCGACTCCCTTCTGCTCAGTTGACGCATCATGTTTTCGAGGGCAGGAGCGATGTGGGAGTCTTTCCGTGCAGCACATGTGAGCGGCAAGGTCCCAATGTTACCCTTGTCCCTACTTCCAACTGAGTCGTGTCATGACGAAGACACCACCAGTTCTGGATATGATCCCGCCGCTAGCAAAGCCCCTGCCTACATTCTACAATCGCCACCAGCGTTGGTCCAACCATCATTAGCCTTCACTCAGCTTTCATCACCTTCCTTCGTCTCCAATCAGCAACCGCTCGCCCTCGCCCAGGAGTCTAACCCGCCATCGGATTCATAGCCCAACACTGCCCTCGCCTAGCAGTCTTCCTCCCCGCTGTTCCTGGAGCACCCCCTTCCTTTCCAGATCTGCATCTGTTGCTCGGCTCATTGGCGGGCTCATCTTCAAGGCCTAGCTTTGTTGCTGTTGTTAGGAGTCCTCACCCTAAAATCGGGCGGGGTGTTTGAAGAGGCCAAAGAGTTTGAGTGTTCCGCCGTTGAGTCTTCGCCCTGAGTAGGAACACTTCTTTGGAGGCCATGTGTTAGCAGCAGTTTTGTTTTGGTCCCTAGACCAAGTAGACCTCTGTTCATGAGCCATGTGAGAGGAGGGGGAGTGGTGCTAGAGCTATCGGTTTCTTTGCGTGTCTTCCACTGTTGTCATCTGAGCGGAAGGGCCATGTGTCATCCACCATCGTCACCTGAGCAGAAGGGCCGCTTCCTCACCTTTTTCATTCTATAGTTTCTATACTGGTTGTCCTGCTAGTGTTGGTGCTCACCGTGGTTCTTTAACAGTGGTGGAGTCGTGGTTCACCTTGCCTTTGCTTCTATTCTTCTCTCTCAAGTCTCGTGCAATGGTGGTCCTTTGCATCTAGCTCAGATTCAGTTAGAAGCTTTAGCATGTGGGGAGGTGGGGGTGTTGTTCTTCCGTTAGCTGTGCAGTGTGCTGTGTGTGTGAGTTGTTTGGTGTAGTGCTTATGGCCGATTGCCTATGGAGGTTCCCCGGCATGGCGTGTGTCTTGTTCCTTTTCCTTTTTTTTACTCTTGCTTTATCAATATATCGGGCAGTTCTCTTGCTGGTTCGTTCAAAAAAAATGTATGCCTCAGCTTTGTTCATGGGAGTGCAGAATTCTTCTTCAGTTCAGCCAGCTGTGGCTGTTGAGCGCACAGTGTTTTACAGGGAAAGAGCGGCTCACATGTACTCACCTTTGCCATATGCCTTGGGACAGGTAGAGTTCCTTGGCATTAACTTCATTCGAGAATAACTTTATATGCTAAGTAAAAAAATGAAGATTAATGAGTTCAAAAAAGAAAGGGCATTGCCTTTTCATGTAAACAGATGCTAGCATATACATATGGGGCTTGATAAAAGGTTTAAGATTCTATTCGGTTTCATCAATAAAAAGATGATACAGAAAGTTAAACAAAGCCCCTCAGGAAGACGAACAGAAAAGTGGAGAGAAAAGGAATACACATCTTTGTTCCATTTGCAGGTTGCAATTGAACTTGCATACATCTTTGTTCAGTCCTTAATATATGGAGTGCTAGTGTATGCCATGATTGGGTTCGAGTGGACAGCCGCCAAGTTCTTTTGGTGCCTGTTCTTTATGTACGTCACCCTATTGTACTACACATTTTACGGGATGATGACGGTGGGCCTGACTCCAAACTACAACGTTGCCTCTGTTGTTTCCACGGCGTTCTATGCCCTTGGAACCGTTTCTCGGGATTTATAATACCAAGTAACTGTAAGAGCAACTCCAGCAGGGCTCTTATTTGAACCCTCATCCTACTTTTGAGGGCCGAGGGGTAAAAAACTCACTCCAGTAGGGCCCCTACTTGAGCTCTCAAAAATAGGGGGCCCTCAAATCTCCCCCTCGAGCCCTCATTCCTGGGGGGTCTGGAGGGAGCCCCTACTTTTGAGGGCTCAAGTAGGGGCCCTGCTGGAGTGAGTTTTTTTGCCCCTCGGCCCTCAAAAGTAGGATGAGGATGAGGGTGGGTCCTATGTGTCATCCCCTCTAAGAATGAATTTGAGGGTCCTGTTTTGAGGGCTTCTGCTGAAGTGTAGCTTAAAAACAGAGCCCTCAAAAGTAGGGAGAGCTCTCAAATAAAAAGTAGGGGCCCTGCTTTGAGGGCTACTGCTGGAGTTGCTCTAAGTATATTATCTCTTCTCAATGTTTAACTTCTTATATTGTCACTTCTACAACAAAAGTTTCTGACCAAATTATCTCACAACCAATTACAGAATGAACTATAACTAATACCGAACTTTGCTCGTGCTTTTCCTAATATACTATGCTAACTGGCTACTTTTCTCTTCAGAGGATTCCAATATGGTGGAGATGGTACTGTTGGGTCTGCCCTGTTGCATGGACACTATGGTCTGGTCACTTCACAGTTTGGAGATGTAACCGAGAAGTTTGATAATGCCGTGCGCGTATCTGACTTTGTCGAGAGCTACTTTGGGTACCATCACGACTTCTTGTGGGTAGTTGCTCTGGTGGTCGTCTCATTTGCCGTTCTGTTTGCTTTCCTCTTCGGGCTCTCAATCAAGCTATTCAACTTCCAAAAGAGATAAAGTAACCAAGGAAGACATATCTGAGTTTGATCAACATGAGATCTAGATAAAATGTACGGCTAATAGTGCACATTGTGCCCAATTCCTAGAATGCTAGAAGTTCAGTTTTTGCAGGTTGCATGAATTGAGTTTGCCACGCTGCCTGTCCGCTCCAGGAATACCTCGGCCGTTAGTGTGAAGACCCATGTAGAATAGTAGTAGGATTAGTCTTATGTTGTTTGTCTAAACTGAGTTGTAGTAGTATATATGTCTGTTGTGTCCAAATATAACATATCCGGGTTAACCCTTTTACATGAAACAAGGACGACAGTGTAAACAAGATGCTATGTGTGCGTGTATCCGTCCTATGAGTGGGTTGGGAATTGAACGAATTTTAGACTAGAGTGTTATATCCAGAAACTTTGATTGAAGTTGTGCAAAACAGTGACATATTATACTCAAATCTCAACTATTCGTTGTTTAAGATGGGTCTCCTCTTTTAGGATGTGGTTTATGTCTTTTAGTTACGATTTACTAGTCTATTGAATAGTAATTATTGAAAGAAATCAAAAGTTAAAGATAGCTGAAAAGTAAAAAAACAGGACTAATGTCAGAGAATAAATCCAAAATCAAAAAAGAACAGGACCGATCTCAGAGAATAAATCCTATGGATGAGCGGAATGCAGCAGGCGATTATTTTAGCGGGGAGAGCATCTGAACTCACCAGCATGAGGCGGCTGACGGACGCCATGGAGCACGGGCGCTGCTCGACGAAATGCGCGAGAGGAACGGAGACTTGGGCTCGCAGGTCTGAATCATCCGGCCCACTAGAAACAGAAGCCGAAGCTGATTCACTTTGGACCTTGGCCCGTTTTCATATGGACACGTTCATTACCGTGACCGCCCCCGTGATAAACCAATGATTATTTCAGAGCCCCATAAGAATGGTTGGGTCGGACCACGCCTACACTCACCATCCAACACCCACCTGTAATTCTATCTGAGCTGCACTTTGCTGTTTGGTGTAAGGTGCGGTGTGGCCAAAGGGCCCGTTATTTTGGATTTTAGGCTTTTGATTTTTTTTGCTTCTCTGAGAAATAAAATAAATGAAACGATTTTTTAAGAAAATTCTTTAAATAACTTTTTAAACCTAAAATCATATGCATCGTCTGCATGGCATCTCTACCGTCCGCTGTTATCTCGAAAAATGCAGACAATAACCAATCGGTCACAGCTAAAAGCCATTAGCCATAACACAAAAGAACATGACCTTAAATAATTTATGTTCAAAACATGGCGTAGCAAACATAGTTAGTAAAACATAAAAATATTTTAAAACATATGATTATCGTAATTGCAGTCGCAGCAAATGGTCTCTCAGAAAAAATAAAGGATTGATCGGTTGAAAATTCATAAGAGTATGAACAAACTCGATCGCTTTGCCTTTTGCCCCCATTATGATTAATGTAAAACCTGTTTAACTCCTTAAGTTTGGACTTTTTAGAGTCTGTTTGCTAGCACACTTGACTTTAGACTAGGCGCCTAAGCAAAAAAGGACTTTTTTGTTTTGGTAGATAGATAGCAGTAAATAGACAGACCACCGGTTGCTTCTACACTTTATAAGACGAGCCAACATTAAGGGTCTGGACGTATCGATTTCTGCTTTTTGTTTAAAAAATTAAGATCAATGCTAACACTTTAGCTTCTATAACTCACTTTTACCGTTTACCACTTTACGTTTTTACATGTTATAATATACTTTGTATTATATTATGTTATAATTCCATAAATTACATGACGATCTGAATATTACAGTGCCTTTGTTACACCATTTTTCTTATATAATACAGTACTATTTATTAATCACTATTATTTATCAGTCGTTTCTATTAACTATTTCTATTAATCAGTACTATTTATCAATCACAATAAAAAATTATTAGTAAAACACAGTACGAACAGTCAGAGACAGGCCGCACGTCTCATGTCTCGCAAACAGCAGTCGCGACTAGCTGTACCCTTTTACAAACGGTGCAGGCGTGCAGCCCTACTCTCGCCACCAGCGTAACAAGTAATTAACGTCTCGAAGGGCAACATGTTCTGCATTCTTCTCGTCTTCTAAGTTTGTTTTTTCTTTTCCGGGGTTCATCTTCTACGCAATGACGTGAACAAATATTGTCTCGTTAATCCATATCATAATGTACATAGTTTTTTTACTGCTCTCATGCAGAGGTAGAAACAAGAAGGCCTTTTCAGATAAGAGGGCATGCCCCAGAATTTCGTTTAAGTTTAGACTAATTACGGACTAAATCCTTCATCCAAACAAGGCCATAAATATTTTCCTGCGCTTATTTGCATGAGGATAATGACCAGATAACCACATGTACAACAATATTAAAATCTACAATGATCAGTAGAGCCATGTTCTTTTGGGTTTTTAATTTTTGTCTTCTCCAAAAGTCGAAATAAATGGGGTAACTTATTGAAGCGGATTTTCTAAACGGCTTTTCGAGCCAAAAATAGTATGCGCTGTCCACATCAGCATTTCTGTCGTTTGCTACTGTCGCAAAAAGCATAGACAAAAACTGTCAGTTGCAGCCCAAAGAATAAGGCATATAATATTGAAAGTTTTGTCCAAAAGAATATTTTGTAAGAAAGATGGTGGAGATCAGAGGGGTGAATAATCTTTATCTCTTTTCAATTTCAATAAAATCAACTCTATTGAATACAAAAGCCTCTTCACTTAAATAGCTAGAGAGAGATAAAAAGATCAGATGCACAATAAAAACAACCCTAAAAAAGAAGCTGAATAGCTAAGGGAAAAATCGAAGAATAAAACAATCCAAGCAGTCACTAGTCAGTCTGACCGTATGCTTAAGACCCGCTAACCGGGCCCAGGTGATCAAACCACTGGGACAAAGTTGGTTTGACTGCTCCACTGGTCTGACCGCATGATCAACGTCCGTCTAATCGAACTCTGTTCTCAGACTTAAAAACCTCTTAGATCAAAACTCAAATCTTAAAAACTTACTTCAATTTCATCCAAATTTTCTAACTTTTGTACCAGACATGTTCAAGGTAGTAGATACCTAAACTAATCAAGAATCATAAGGTTCTTAGACTCAGATTCACTAATTAGAAGCAAATCAAATCTATGTCTCAAAAACACCAAACACCAAAAAAATCTAAATTAGTTCTTACTCGAGGAGTTTCTAATCAACCGGATGATCCATATCTACTCCTACATGTCATAGTAAGCTACTGTAGGCATAGATTCGAGATAAAACTATCTTGACCACAAAAACCAAAATTTGGGTCAAGAACGAGCCAAACGGGGCTTGATCTTGAGTCTTACTATGGAGGTGATATAGATAGGCAGCGATTAATCAACTAGGATCTTCTAGCATCTCTGACTCATCATGGATCGCAATAAGACCAAAAACCAAGTCAAATCAATATTTCAACAGTTAAGTAGGAAAAAGATTTGGACGAATTTTGATATTTATTAATACTTGGAGATGAATGTTTACAGTCACTCTCTAGACAACCATAAAGCCTAAGGAACAGTCACTCCTTAGACAACCATAAAGCCTAAGGATGACGAAAAGCCTAAGACAAAGAGTTAGAGCAACTCCAGCAGGGCCCCTACTTGAGCCCTCAAACTCAGATTTGAGAGTCAGAGCCAAAAACTCAGCTCCAACAGGGCCCCTACTTGGCTCTCAAAAATAGGAGGCCTCTCAAATGAGGCCTCCAAGCTCCCAAGGGCCCTGCTCTGGCTCTCATCCTACGGTTTTCCTCGTTTTTTTGCCGCACCCGTGAAACTTCCCCTGCGCTCGGCCTCCAATCCCCCGCACGCCCTGTCCCGCCCCTCCTGCTCGGCCTCCAATCCCCCACCGCCTCCAATCCCCCTCTGCCATCCACGGTGTGGCTCCCCCGGCGATTCCTCCCACGCAGCCACCGCCCTCCTCGGCGGCTCCTCTTCCCCGGCTCCCGACGCATCTCGCCCGACGCATCTCCGACGCGCCTACACGGCTTTTGACGAGGGACCTCCGTGGCTCCCCGGCGAGGGACCTCGGCGCCCGACGCATCTCCGACGCGCCTCGCCGAGGGACCTCCGCCCGACGCCTCTCCCGGGACCTGCGGATGACGAGCGCGAGAAGCTGGGCGTAGCGCTGCGCGGGGCCCACCTGACGTTCTCGGAGAAGGAGGATGCGAGGAGGCGGACGAGCGCCTCAACCTCGCCGTCATCGGCGGGGGTGAGGGCGCGCACGGTGAGGAAGCCGTGGGGGAAGGAGTGCGCGTAGCGGAAGGCGACGAGCGCGTCGAGCTGCGAGAGCGCGCGCAGCGAGAGGAAGACGCCGCCTCCGCCCGCGCCGGTGCCGCCGCCCGAGGAGGGGGATGCGGAGGCGGCGGGAGGCGCGAGGCGGAGACGGAGAGGTGAGGGGCAGGGGGAGAAGAGGAGGTGGGGATGCCTAGAGATGGCGGGGGTGAGGGAGAGGATGTAGTGGAATGGATTTGAGGGGTGCTGTTGGAGTAGATGCAAAAAAACTGGACCCTCAAAAATAGGAGGAGCCCTCAAATCAAAAGTAGGGGCCCTGATTTGAGGACTTCTGCTGGAGTTGCTCTTACAACCCATTTCTCAAAGGTTCTCTCCAAGAACCCTAATTCTCCACTTGACTTCCTAGAGAGGTAACTCTAACTCTCTCAACTCACATCTTTATACAGTGGAGGCTTACAAGAAACCCTAACCATACCTCTAGTTAGGTTTCATCCACTTACATGAGTTAACCTGTTAAACTAACATCATATTAGGTTTTACACACACATGCATACTTCTCAAAGCGCACACAACAGTTAACCCATTAGCGAATCAACGCTTGATTCACTTAACATTTTTAGCATATCCTTGACCTAAACCACCTCTCTTGTGCCTCCTTGCACTGTGGTTTGATCAAATCTTTAACTTTTTAGTTTAGGGCAAAAAGATGTTTTGCCCCTAAATCACCTTCCACGAAGTTTCACGCTTTCTTTACCTTGAAGTAGCTCTGTGCTTCATCTTAACACCATGTGGTCCTAATAACTTGCCATCAGCTTCTCATAAGCCTAGATCTACTGAACCGTCCTCGCTTACAAGTAGGCCTAAATCACTTAGCGCTCCACATGCCTCTTCGTGCACTATGACAGCACCCGGTTTCCCTGGCTATTCTAGCCCTAACTCCTCCCTGAGCTTAGCCTCGATTCACCTTGTTATTGCCTATCATGTCGACCGCCGGTAGCTCCCGCTCCAATTCCTTATCTTCCCATCTTGTAACCACTCTAGTAGCCTCAGTCATATTCCGACGACACCTTGATCGCTCTGGATCTCAGCTCCTCTAGCTTAGTCCTAATCTCTTCCACTTCACCATGACCTAATTCCAGAGTCCTAGAACCAATACTAACAAGCAAACCATCACATAGCACCATATGACAATCATATGCGTAATTTTACTGCTTGTCCGATAGTAGTCAGAATGCTTTACACCTGACAACAACCTTGAAAATTGCACTCCCAAAGCCAAACTGCAACTTCGATAAAATTTACATAACAAAGTCAAATACTTATTATACATGAAGGATGATCTCTATATGGTCTCACAGGTTTTCCAACTTGAAGGATTTGTGCCAAGTTGGTTTTCAGAAAATCCAGCCAAAAGAGACAGGCACCGAAAATTGAGCAACTGTTGGCCCAGAAATGAATTTAACAGCTGATGCGTTCCTATTGAAATAATGCCTAGATTTTGACATCGCAACAAACGGAATGGATCAAAGCTAGAAACATCTTTAACCTGTCAGTGAGAGACAGCTCAAAGATGAGGAAAAAACGCATTTTCATTTCCCAGTGACTAAAGAAAAGCGAAACAAGCGAATGCTCCTTCAGTACTTTTTGAGTGGGAAGGAATTAAACAAGGAACAAACGAACTTATGCGATGTTTTCAAACACGAAAATTATGAAGGACAAATTACACTGCTGTCTACAAAATTTATGTGATCTAAACATGCCTTTACAAATTACAATTACTCCGTGTCATCCTTTTTCAATTAGGGCCGGAAAGGAGCAGCTTTTTATAAATGGAAAAAGGAAGATGGAGTACTCTAAAGTTTAAACAAGCAAATGCGTTAATATTCAGGTAGACTCAAATTATAAGCACAAGGGACGCGAGAAAACATCATCAAGATAGTTGCATCCATCAAAAAAAAACTTTAACTTGTAAACTCGCGTAATCTATGAGCACGGTAAAAGCAGGCATTTCTAGACCCTCACATCTACAAGAACTCAAAAGAAAATTAAATTTAACAAAAACGAGTTCTACATAAAACACCTTAATTAATTAACAAACTCTTCTACCGACAAGTACTCTACAACACACGAAGAAGAATCACCGAACACAGAGGGAGCAGCAACGCAACCATGCACGCCGACCTCCTGTCCACGGCCCGCGAGGATGCCGACGTCGTCGACCCCGTGATCTGGTTGTTGTGCTGGTAGTACCACGGGAACCACGGCAGGATCGGGTTCGGCGGCGGCGGAGCAGGCCCAGCCGGGATCGCGCTGTATGGCGGCGCGAAGTACCCCGGCATGACCCCCGGCGGTGTCAGTTGGTAGCTCCCAGGCGGCGGCGGCGGGTAGCTGCCGCCAAAGCCACCGGCACCGTTGCCACCTGTTGCCGGCGACGGTGGTGGGTAGCTGTTGATCATGCCTCCGGAGGTTGGTGGCGGGAGGCACGGGTACGGGCAGTCCAGCGTGTCCGCGACCGTCGTGCTGGTGAGCACGGTGACCATGCCGAAGAGGACGGTGACCAAGAAGGGTCTAGACATGGCTGTATACGTGCGTACGAGAGAGAGAGGGACACACACACACAGCTTTTGAAGTTCAATAGTTGGTGGGCAGTGGTTGCACCGATGGCTTTTGGTCTGTTGGACAAGGAGCAATCATTCACTTGCTATGAGAGACCAAGCGAGAGAGTGAAAGTTTGCGGTGCACGCGAAATCCAGATGTTTTGTTATGCTTGGTGCAGCCGTCTAATTATGAGGATCTATTTAAGAATAAGGAAGTTTTAAAAAAGAGCTACGATTCCGATAAAAATCTATCTATCTTAAACACCTATTGAAAATAATGGGTGGAAACTAATGGTATAATCTTCTCGTGGTTTGCTTCGCCGCTCCTCTTAAAGAAAATTTTATGAATGAATCTTAAAAGCGAAAGTAGTTTTATTAACTTGGGGCAAATTAGTATGTTTATCTCTATTAGGCCAATCTCAGTGGAGGTTTCATATCCCAGTTTCCAACACATCCATATTTTGGAAATAGTGCAGAAGAGTTTCATCACCATGAAACTCTCTCTACTCCCATGAAACTTTTATCATCTCTCTCTTCATCAATACAGTGCCATGTCAGCGTATTTAATGCCCATGAAACTCCATGAAACCCCCACTGAGACTGACCTTAATATAAAAAGGAAGTTTGTCCATTTATCCCTCCCACCTTCAGTTTTCTCTTGCATGTGCCAACACTTGGGCCCATGTCGTTAGTCCTAAAGTGCTCTATTGCTCTTTCTTGCTTAACCACTTCGTCATGTTCCCACTTTTCGCTCTATTCACACAGCAAAGGCAGCAACTACCTTCTTTTTGTTTTTCCCCTTGAAGCCTCTGCTACTCCTTTCTCCTGTGTGCCTCCATGCTGCTGCTATAATAGGACAGTGAAGAACAGGAGAGAGGTGGAGCGGTACTGTAACATTCCAAAATTTAGAGATTCCAAAAATGAGTAAAATTTAATTTTTTTTGCATGCATTTTTATTTCTTCAGCTTTTGTTGGAGTTTCCTTGAAAAATAATTTGCAAGCACAAACTTTGGAAAAAGAAAAATATGCAATTAATGAAATATAATATGAATTGAAAACCAAATCCAAGAAGAAAATCCACAAAAGTGGCATGGTAAAAACTAATTCAAAAATTTAAAAATAAGTCCTTGGCACTGGAAAAAAACTTTGAATATTTTTTTGACATATTTCAAATTTTTAATTAAATCAAATATTGCCTTTATATCAAAACAACAGCACTTACAGAATTTTTGAGAAGAATTTAAAGAATATAAATTTTAGAAATATTACATAATAATCTACACTATGTCAAGAGCTTCCACACAAATTTTCATAATTTTTGAAGCTCATTTCCTAGGTTTAAAATTTTCCCAAACCTCTCACCTGAACTAACACGCTTTCCTCACTTAACCAATTCCGCTTTCCATCGGCGAAGGCGTATTCTTGAAAATTCGGCTTCTCTCTGATTGACTTAAAATACGACGCTAATGAGTGGACCAAATCCCAGTAGTCGGGTCTCCTCTCCCTCTCCCGCTGACGCACTGGGCCCACGTGCTAGACTCCTTCCACCTCACGCGCTCCAACTCCGCCATGGCCGCGCTGCCTCCGGTTTCTAACGCCGCACCCACTGTTCCTCCCTGCTTCTGCCAACCCTCGCCTACTCGTCGCCTCAACAAGACGTATATCTTCCCCCTTGTCTTCTTCCGTGCGTCACATTCCTCAACGAGAAATCGAGCCGCGCCGTCCCACCACACTCACGAGAACTCATGCATTGCTTCTGGCCATTTCGTACCTACAAAGCCCCCTCCACCACACCATTCTCCCTCAGCTCACCTCCTCGGTCTCTTGTGTGCATTTCTCGAGATCCTCACTCTCTAAAACACTAAGAAACTGAAGTTGTCACAATGCCAACGAGCACAACACCGAATTCTAGCAACTCCAGTGAGCTTCTCTCTTTTTTGACCACATCACAGCATGCATGTCTCATCATCCCTCTGAGCTCCATGCTCACTTAGTTGCCTTGCCATGCAGTGAATCACCCTAGCCGAGTTGTCTTCTTTATCTCTGGATAGAACACCGTTGCAAGCCATTCTCCTTCTCCGGTGGGCCCTACCTAGATTCCTCTCATCTATACTACCGCATGCATGCATGCAAGCTTATGGGCACCCTCTTGTAGCTTCTTCATCACCGGAGCTCTCTATTGTAGTGGACCTCCTCTTCGCTGCCACAGCTTAACATCGATGAGCCAACTCTAACCACCTTAACACCGTCCAAGCCCTTGGTGAGCACCCAGGTGACTCCCTAAAGCTCATACACTGGTCAATTTGGCTATTAGCTATACTTTACTAGGACATTGCTGTGACCGACCTTAGTACCATTGCGGGAGACCTTGCTGTCGCCACTCCAGTGACCTTGGTACCCCAGCCAAGTCCCAAAAGCTTTTGTGACACCACCCTGAGCCCATAGCAAATGGCCTTAGCGCGAGAGCATGTCTCCCTCCTTCACGTCGTGGTTCACCCTAGCACCACCACAGCCTCTCGCCATCGCACTACCACCACCATCCACCATTTTGGCCACCGCCACTTCCCAGAGCTTTGACATGACCTATCTTTTCATTTTGCCCATGTCAAGCCACTACACTGCCTCTCTCGCTGTTGGTGAGCTCGCCAATGAGCTCGGCCGTGCCAAGCTCCTCCATTCTTCCCTTTCTCTCTCCTATAGGTGGACCCTATTTGTCAAGAAGGTTGATTAAGCGCTGATGACATATTCAAACACTAATGCATGCATGACATGTGGGCCCGTGAAGATTAGTTAAATGAAATTATATTTAAGACCAAGTTTAAAAATATGTGAGTCTGACATGTAGGACCCACATGCAAGTAATATTATAAAACTGGTAAGTATGACATGTTGGACTCACCTGTAAGAATGTTAGTTAGGCTCTAATGACGTATTTGAACATAATGAGTCTATGACAAGTGGGCCTAGCTAGAAATAGTTAAGAAATTTTTAATTAAAATGAAATCTAAAATATGAGTCACTAACATATGGGATCCACTCGGTTAATTAATGAATCAAATGTGAATTAAACATGTGAGACTGACATGCATGGCCCACATGTAAGGAATTTTAGAAAAACAAATAAAATGGAAAAGCCACTTTCAGTTATGTGAATGTTCGCTTCCTCTGTTAGAAAGCGTATTTTCATAGGAACATATGAGAAAGTTTGTTTTCTCTGTTAGAAAGTGTATTCTCAAAACAACGTTCGTGGAAGTTCGCTTTCTCAGTTAGAAAGCATATTTGCAAGAAATACATCTGCGACGTCATCACTTTTAATATTTTTCAGAATTTATGAACCAAACCAAATTCAAATGATCATAACTTCTACATACAAACTCCAATTAAGTAATTCTTATTTCTATTTTTTTTCTAAAATCATCATGTATCCAAATATGTAAAAATATTTGTGTTTGGTTTTTATTTGAATTTATTGGGCTCTTGTTTGTACTCATTTGGATTTTACCAAGTAGTTACCATCATGTCGAAAACTTGTGAAAGCACCTTTGAACAATTCTCTGAGCAACAACAACAAGGCAAGCACCCCCTTTGACCATGTCGATTCTCGTATTTTAATTATTGTATATTGTTTGCAAAATCTATTATGTGTGCATGTATTTTTTTATTAAAATTGCTATATTGTAAGTAATGGTAGTTATGTCAGCTCGTATGCATTGAACCTCTTTACAAACTTGATATCTTTACTATTATAATCTTTAGGGTATAATGTAGATAGTAGCTAATATCAAAATTTGGATATATTACATTGAATATATGGTCTAGATGCTTAGCCACGTACTAGTTTTTCACTAAGTTTGATACCTTCCTCTACATGTGCCGCACATGTAAGTCTAACAGTACAACCACATGTGCTAAATGTGCTCTAGCTTTAGCTAATTAAAGTTATCGAGGATAGCCTTGCATACTTGGTAGGCTGAAGTAGTATGGGTATTCTAGGTAGGCTTGCTCATGGGGCTCCCTTCATTGCGGTGTTGGGACCAAGGCTTACTGATATAATAGTGAATGCTCACTCAAAGGAAGGGCTTGCTTGAGTGGGGTTTGTCATTCAGCTTACTTGGGGGAAGACATGCTCAAGTGAGGGTTTGTCCATTCACCGGGCTGCTGCAAGGTTAGGCTAGATGCTCTAAAGGCTACATGATAACCACTTTCATCACACGCGTTATCTCATATGGGTAAAGTTGTACAATCTTTCAAGAGTGTTAAGAATATTTAAAAAGCCATGCTTGTAGTCATGAGCATGATCAGATGCAGCCACAATAGGTTACTTTTGTTTTTAAAACTATTTCATTGGAAAATGATGGATAGCATGTATGTCATTTCGTGTGTCATGCACATGATGGTTGGGAATTGATTGGAGATCACAGCCAAAGGAGGGATTTGATCCATTGTGATTTATTATTGGTACAGTTACATAAATGTTATTTTATTTCAAGTCAAATACTCTTCACAATTCCGTTGCAAATTACTACTTATCGTATTGCAATTGAAAACCGCTTCATGCTAAAAAAACTTATAGAATAGAGTCTTATTTATTGTTAGCCTTGCATTTTATACATGTTAGAATACACTACAAGCCTTGCTGATTATACAATGTACTCAACCTTGCTTAACTTATTGTTTAGAGAATGAGGAAGAAACTATACTAGACGATGCATATTTCGCCCCAGTACAGGGGATTACCATGATGGGTCTTTCTAGGGTCTAATCCTTATCGGTTTCCTATGGGCTATGGTGGTACACCGTTGGACTCTCTTTTGCTCTCTTATATATTTTTGCTGAATTTTACTCTTGCTACTTATATTTATTTGGTCGGTCAGCCTATGATGTAAACTACTTAATGTAAATTACTACTCACTTGGATGAAGTTCAGATATTAGTTTCACTTGGAGAGAAATATTTTATAACAATTCCTTTATCGAGGATAGAGCTCTAACCATAAAACACACACAAAGGCTCAAATACAAGAAAACCATAATATCTCTCACAAATCCTAGAGAATCATCTCTCTAGAACACACAAGGGATTAAATAGTGGAGACATTCACCTTCCACCAAACCCTAAACAATCAGTCACTCCTTAATGAATCACACCACTTACAAATAGGGAAACCTAGTAACCTACACACACTTGTATATTTTTCAAAGCACTACTTACATAGCTCCAGTAGTTGGATAAGATATTCCATCCTTCAAGACATGACCTAAACCACTTAGGCCACTGCCGTAATTTTGCAAAGTGCCACTCCACTCGGTATTAGACAATTTCTTCAATTGTCACCCACCAGACCACACAAAAAGATGTGATGCCCATGACTTGTCACTAAGATCATACGCCAAATCCGAGGATCATCACCAATGAAATGCCTAAATTCTATGGCACACCACACCATAATATAGTATGTAATACCCAATTACTTATCGCCAAGATTGTACATCCGCTGCGAGGACCGTCACTACATGAACACCCAATCCAATTGGCACACCACATGCACACACTTGTCTCCTCACGATTCTTGACCTTCTCTCACGCTTCTCGTGTTTGAGATGATACTCTATTAGGACTTACGTGATACACCATGGCCTTAGGACCTCTTCTCTAGCCTCGATCTTGCCGTTAACTGTAACAATCACCAAGCTCCCTGCACATCAAAGACTAAGCAACTGTTTTGAGCACAAATGACATGCACTTAACTCTCACTAGTAGTGTGCCTGTGCTAACGCTACGGTAAAATACAAAACAAGATAAAATTTGTTGATCTGCAATATATAATATTTGACGACGACGAGCGTGTTGTAAAGGCCTTACGACCTCCCAGGACTTTTTTACGACCGGTTCCAATCAATTACGACTGGTTCCGACCACTTCTGTTGTCGTACGACCACTCAGGTAGCCGTTCGACCACTTTGCTTTGTCGCTGCACTCGAAATACCGTGATCGCAAACTCCTACGATCACTCAGTGATGCTGGCGATCACTGTTCACCGTGGTCGAACACCCTTTCGACCACGTTCACGTCCATCTTCGACCATGGGCATTCAACCACATCCATCTTCGACCACGGCCATCTACGACCACGAGCTTCTTCGACCACGGTCATCTTCGACCACAGCCATCTTCGACCACGGCGATCTATGACCACGGTCATCTCTACGACCATGCAGCCGCTTCGACTACGGCTTGACTCTCGACCACGTTGTGATCTTCGATCATGGCCTCTGACCACATTGAGGCTTTTGACCACGTCGTAGATTAAATGCATTTTGTGGTTGTAATTAAGCACAGTAACGTGTGAGGGAGAAAGAAATCGACATTGTGCTGTCAAATGTCAAATGAGAGACTGTATATCCTATCGTTCAGGTCACTGGATGTAGAAAAGGATTGGATGGTCTTCAGGAAAGTAGAAAAGGATAATCTTCGGAATTGTCCACCGTCAATTGATTTAGGTTTGAAAGAGGGGATTTGTTGTACTACTTGCTACTTAACCCGTTGAGAAAAATAAATGAATGGTATGCGACTTGATTGCCATGAGATGAGACGACCAGGTTGGGATCCCACACACGCAAGCTAGGGTCATGTAGACACACAAAACTAACAAAAGGTCAGTCACTGATTGCGAATGTGCCATGCCAAGAGGCAAGAGCGACAGATGCTCATCCCCTGTGCACGAGATGCTCCGCGTCGCCCAGCTCCACCTCGCCCCGCGCTTAGCCTCCGCCACCGAACAGTGACTCGATCTGCTCGTCAGCCTATTCACCGCCACGCCGAGCGCCACCGCCTGCGCGCGCAGCCTCAGCGGGTAAATCTCCGAGCTCAGCACCATGTTGATGGGCCCTATCCCCATCGAGAAGAACGCCACAAAGCCGCACACCGTCAGGATGGCCAGCCCGATCACCACCCCTCTCGGCAGCGCCCCGTGCGCGAGCAGGGACAGCGCGACGGCCAACACGGCCAGGCACACGGTGATGCCGATCGTGCTGATGTACAGAAGCGGCTTCCGGCCGACGTGGTCGACCAGGACGATGGCGATCACTATGAACACCGTCTTGGATAAACCCACCGCGACGGTGGCGGCGAGGAGCTGGCTCTCCGTCGTGATCCCGGCGTCCCGGAATATGGTCGGGCTGTAGTAGACCAGCGCGTCGATGCCGGTGATCTGTTGGAATAACTGGACGCCCAGCCCGGCCACCAGCATCCTGCGGATCACCGACGACGGCCTCATGAGCTCCCGCCACACCGCCTTGCCGGCGGCTGTGACACGCGCGGCCTCCTTGATCTCCGTGAGCCTCTCTTGTGCCTCTTCCTCACTGTCCGTGCCTTAAAAACAACAGTACAATGCAATTCCATTTTTTTATGCCCCAATTGACAATTTCACAATTATTATATGTATCTTTGAGCAAAAGATGCCCTGTGGGGATACCAATATTCGAGACCAAAAAATTTTCAATCTTTTTTCCTCACATGATAACAGTGGACAATTTAAAGTATCGGCCAATATGTTGTCATGTCTCCTTTCAAAAACAAAAATATTTGACAAATTGTAGAACAAACTATGGGTGTTAAATGAGAAGTAGAAGACAACCTGTACATCTTGCAATACTAACATATCAGTGAATATGGACGCCATGAATGGTTATAAATGGATCTGAAGAATTCATGTTCAGATCTTTAGCAGTGGGAAGCCTTATAAGACATACAGATATTTTCCTGCCATGCTGTCCTATCATTGGGCCCTAAAGAAAAATGGCAGAGTAAATCTGAACGTAATTAGAGCAGATAGTTATTTTGTCCCGAACAGAAGTGAATCAATAACAAATTAGAGCTGCAATTTCAGAGAATATTTGCACAACTAAAACCAGAGCTTAGTGAGGTAGCCGGTTACATCTCTTGAGCCTAGCTACCATAGGTGAAAAACCAAAGAGAGATACTTCTATACTTTTCTCAACAATGATTTGCACAATTTTTAAAGCATGATGAATGGTCGATAGATATTACTTACCTCTTTATGTGCTTTGAGATTAATATTACTTTTATTAGATAGGAAAGCATTGAAACAATCATCAAAACAAAATTGTGGGAATTATCAAATAAACTGTGCATAATCATTTAGGAGAAAAACTGAATCAACACAATAAAATTGGATGTAGGAAAATATTAACACCTCAATTGGGAGGACTGGAGGCGAAAACAAACCAGACCTGATTCACTGTTGCAAGTAAGCATGAATGGTCAACATGAACCGCCGATAAACATCGAAGAATGGTGGGCGATTCATGAGATGAAAATATTTCAAAAGCATGATCTAGAGCGGCAATTGCAGGCCGCATTAAACAAAGTATAAGAAACTGGAGATAATAGTAATGATGTCTTGCAAAATTAATTATCTGGAATGCTCATGGGGGCAAACATAAAAATAGTGGTTAGGCTGTAAAGTTTTTATTAAAGAAATGCAAACGGGGTTTGCGTCGCCAAAGAGCTCTCTCTGCGATGGCCAGGTAGATGCCAAATACAACACATGGAACAACGTCCCTGCAGGTGCCAACAAACTTTTATAACTTCCCAAGATAGCAAAAAAGGTCCATCAGTAAATATCTAGCTAAAATTATATTGATAGATGTAATCATGTAAGATACCTATCAAAATCCAGCATAAAAAATGCAATTCACTAAGCAAATCTGAAGGCTTCCATCATTGGTGAATTTGCAACAATGCGTTGTGCCAGATATGAAGCAGGAGCCTCAATTTACACATTCAACTACAGCTGTAGAGACGAGAGAATTTTCCAGCAGGAATGCATTTTGACGCGACATCTCTAACTCGATCTTTGGAGGTTTGACCGACGGAAGCAACTGGTGCCGGAATCGGCCGGCTCCCTCACGGAATCCCTGCGTCGAATCGGCCGGCGCAAGGTGTGTCGACGTCAGCCGTCGGCGTCCCAATCCACCGCGCCGTATCTCACCAAGGATGCGGGGATGGAGACCACCGGGGAATGAAGGACCTCATGATGCGCGCGGTCGATTAAAGGCATGCCCGACTCCTCGAGTAACTGTGGCGGTTTCCGGGAGGCGCGCTAAGTGGAGGAGGCGAACAGTGGCGTCGGTTTCTGGGAGGCGCGCCACGCGGATGAGGCGACGGCGGTTTACGGGAGGGCAGAGCGCGCTGCGCCGTGAGGATGTCGAGTGGAAGGGGATTTGGTTTCCCGGAGGCGCGCTAAGTGGAGGAGGCGAACAACGACGGCGGTTTCCGGGAGGCGAAACGCGGAGGCGGCGACGGCGGTTTACTGTGGGGGCGGAGCGCGCTGCGCACCTGCGCCGTGAGAACGGGGAGGGGAAGGGTTCAATGATGTGCATGATCCGGATGATTTTGACCTTAGGATCTTCAATGAGTAAGAGAAGAAGGTTTGAGGAGAGATCCGGGCCATTCATTTGTATAAAGTTGGATTACTTTGGTACACAAATCTGGGTGGACTTAGATTAGGCATGACTGTGGGGGTGGTTGAGGGGGTGGATTTAGTAAAGAAAATTTTGGTGTATTATAGAGGGGTAGAGATTAGCAGAACAACACATGCATGGACTCATGCCATGACTCACACTTGCATAGACTCCCACCATGATTAACACCTTGCATGGACTCCACTATGACTAACACAACCAAAACCAATTCAATTCAACTATCTTAGCATAGGTCGGTAGAACAACCAACCAACTATCGGTCATACTGTCAATAATCGACTTAAACTCCCTCTTGGTAATAGGGGACCAGTTTGACTACAGTAACCATATTGGTCAGACCGCCATATACCCACCGGTTAGACCATCAACTCTAGGCCGGTTGGACCACTCATAAAAACCTCAATGGGTATCTCTCTGAAAAATAGTTACCGCCAACTAAAGGCCAGTAATACCGCTCCTCCGGTCGGATCACCTCCCACGGCTAGTCGTACCGCCTCCTTGGCCGGTCAAACGCAACTCCTTGGCCAGTCAGACCGCAACTCCCCGACCAGTCGGACCGCATCTCGGTTAGTTATATCACCACCAGTCAAACCACCACTATGTGCTGGTTAGACTTCCTCTACAGACGAATTCGATCGGTGCCACCCTAACAGCATCACCAGGAGCAAAAAAACACAAAATCAAACTTAAACTTCGACACTAAAGCACAAGCATAGTCAAATACTATCACAGTCATGGGGTAACATCCATATGGTCTCACATATTCTTACAACAATCTTTTCAGCTGTGATTTCTGAAGTAGTTTTGTTTAGCAAATAGCAATGTACAATTCGATTTAACATGGATTTTCTTTAACACTGGCAGGTTTGGAGTCTGCACTCTACCGCATCCATCATCCATTGTTCCTAGGGTTGAATAGAATCCATGATCCATCTGAAGTTTCCTCGTTTCTGACCTTTTTGCTGATCATAACAATTATTGTGGGAGGCTCTTTTTATTTGCCATTTATGTTATGTGTTCTCTTGCCCAGACACAACTTTAACAATTTAGCAGATGTTTCTGTAAGAGCATGATGATTCTGCATTGCTTGTTTAACGCAAATATGTGCAACCCTAATTAGGCTTGGATAATTAGAATTGATAATTGTGTCCTAGCTTGGTGCTTAGTTTGTTACACAAAAAAATGGTGCCTCTGTGCGTAGAAATGACAATTCTAAATTGTTCGCTTATAGATAGGTATCTCAAATCTGAATTCCAGAAAGTTCATCGGGTTCACCTTCCTATTAGTATTTCAATCATGTAAACTGTGGTAATCTATTCTGATTTGATATGCTTACGTGAAATTTGAGGATTTGCCACTTAGAAGGTTGCATTTGATGATTTACCAATCAATTCATTGCGCCGTCTACAATGCAATTTTCATCCATTTTTCTCATTTCCTGTTTCCAGCCCTTTTTTCCCCACTTGAAGTGTCCGTTTTGCCCCTAACCTGTCTCAGACCGAACCAAATCATCTAGCCAAACCATTTTAACCCCTAAACTGGCTTAAGGCCGAACTCATCTGCGCCTCCCCACTTGGGTTAGTCCGTGGTCTGCAGCAGAACTCTGCGCCTCCCTCTACGGCTGCCCTCGAGTCACAATATGCCTGCAAATTCATTGCATTCCACTGATCATTACATAGGTCATTGCAGTGCTTCTCTGCTCTTTCAACACATGCCGTTTTGACGTGACAACAGGGGAAATGCTCAAAGGAAGTTAGACAAGCCGAATTTCATTACATTCCAATCTCTGATTTACCATTGCATTACGTACTGAATTCACTCAACAACTACAAACCGCTACATAACTATAGCTGGTAATGGCAATGCATTGTTGGCTGTCAACGTGGATCACGAAGATCAGCTCCCTCTGATCTGTAATTGCTCTTACAACAAATAACTCAACTTCCAAATGCTCAATCTGTAGATGTTGGAAGCACTGAAAAGTTAAAAGCGAAGAGAATGGAATCAGTAAGTTCAGATATACTGGATGGTCCCTAAAGTTCAGATACTGACCTGAGCACACGAGGTGGAGAAAATTGCAATTATAGGACAGCAAACAATGTGCTTCGTAATTATAGGACTCCAAACATCGACTTCGTTAAAATGACCCTTGAATCTATTCACCGAGTAATAGTCATGCACAAACTGTTCTGAAAATTTTTGATCTCTCAAGGGCAAAAGGATCACTTTGGGCAAAAGGATCACTTTGGGTAACAAATACATGTATTGAAATCATCAGATCAAAAATTACTCACTGCCAGGTGACCCAAGGGGTTAAAACGGTCACTTCAAGAGAAGAATAGCCTAACACAGTATACATTGAAATCATCAGATCAGTGTTGCAAAAAAAAAAGAGATCAGATCGAGACTCACAAACAGTGGAAGTAGGTGATGGAACTGTCGTGGCATGGATGTGCCGCCGCCGACGACGACGAATCACCGGTACACCTGTACAGATGGAGTGACTATCCTTGCTTCGACGGTGAAGGTGGCCCCGTGCAGGTGGGAGGCGATGACGAGTTCCGTTCGTGGATGCTGCAGGTCGTCGCCAGGGACTTCTCCAAGAGGTGCATCAGGGACCTTCTGTGGGCACTGCTGCGAGGAGCACAACCAGGGCCACGACACCGCCGCCATCGCCTGCGTGCGGAGGCAGGGGCGGGGCGGGGCGAGGAGAGGAGCCGCGCGTGGGAGGGGATCGCAATCGGGAGGAGTCGCGTCGGTCGCGTGCGGTGAGGGGATCCCATTCCGCTGGATATGGAGTGTAATGGGCCTTGACTTGGGCTGGAATCTGATTTCGGGGAATTCCATGAAGGGCCATGCTTTTTATGACATTTAGTTGCTGTTTATTAATCTAATAAATGATAATTACTAATAGAAATTATGTTTAAAAATCAGCTGAAAAGTCGAAACGAATGGGGAGATGCTTCATGCTTGTGTGGGACAGGGATGGAAGTTTCCATACTTTTTTTTTTGTAAAACTTGAATAATTTAAACCAATATATCATATTTACTATCTCCTTGATTGAAATAATGGACTTATATGATGCGGTTGTCCCCTTGATTGAAGTATTGATATTATATGATGCGGCTGTCCCATTGATTGAACTGATCGAATCATATTGTGCTAATTAATCAAGTCTTTTTTTTTCTAACCTGATTGTTCTACCTGCCTAGTTCACTTCACTTTTCGAGGTATCCTGGTTGGAATTGAATGGTGCTATTTGTCCCATCAAACTAATGGAATCCAATGGTGCTCGACCTTGGGCCTGGCCCAGCCGCCTCTTCCCTCTCTTTTCTTTTTTCTGGTATTACAGAAAAGGCCCAATTTTGCAGCAATGGATGCCATGTTAGCTGAGCAAAACTGCCTTGAACTCATTTGAGTTACTCACACAAGTTTGTAAACATAAATATCCAGTTTTCTAGTTTATGGACCTAGTTGCAACCATGTCATGAGTTTAGGAACCTAAGGTGCAATTTACTCCTAATTTAACATACCCAGTTATCGAACTACCCATATTTTCACCTTGATAGAAATCAAAGTTTGTACTAGCTAGATGGTTGGCTAGTTTAAAAGTGAATTTCATTCATATTTGCATTCAAGTATTTCGGAGCAATTCATTCTAGTATTTCAACCATCCATTTTGAACCCAATTCACTTTTACTCTACATCCATCTTATTCGCTAGACAGTCCAGAATCATCAACAAAATAATTAAACTAACCTTAGTTTGATGGTCTCCTTGCGCAGTCTGCACGCATCAACACTTGGGTCTTGGCTATTGATAGATCAAGTTACTCAAATTTAGTAAACCACCAAAATTTTGAGACAAAGAATGACGAAAGACTAAAAACAAACAAGGACTTTTGAGGCATAGTACCTAACCTACTGACGAATTGCCAAATTTTGAGTCAAGGGTGACATGTGACGAGAGATACAAACGATGACTTTCTGAGGTCAAGCATGATAACAACAGAAACAATCCAAAATTTTCATGCAACCAAGACACAGTCTCTAGATTCTAGTGTGCCAAGTGCCAACAGATGGAAACCTGAAATGAAGCATAGGTTTAAAATAACAGTGTGAGAGCCCACTGTATTTTGTCTGAACTTCGTAGGACTGCATTTTATTCCCACACACACAGGCAGCAGAACTACTGCAAAATAATTCATTGTTAGTGCGTCATCTTCTCATAGCAATAATATATACCGCAGTGTTAATTTTGCAGTAACAACCTGGAGGTAAGTCCTGTAGCACCGAAGTTTTCTAGTTTTGAGGAGAAGAATGCACGTGCACCCGTAATTAATTGAAGCACTCAACACTGTCACTGCAACTCTTAAACTTACCGTTTTGGGGGAACTAAATTTCACTGAATCAAATAACTAGTTGCTTATGTACGACTCAGGAAAGATGAATATCAAAACAGAAGAACAGACCAAAACAAGGCCAACTTGAGCTACATATTGTGATATCAGTCCTTGATTTAACAGAGATACCTTACAATTCCATGTTTTCCGTTTGGATAGCATAGAAGAACTTGATGCTGAAAGCCTGAAAACAAAACAAAGATAGTATTCTTGATGTAACCAGGAGTGATTCGTCAATGGACATAGAAGAAAAATCTTTTCTACTAATCAAGAAGTAGAACATGCGAAGTTTACATCATCATCAACCTGTTAAGCGCATATACTTTATGGACTAGAGCGACAAGTATTAGTACTTGTACAAGAATCGGTCAGGCTTCTGATGTTACCTTCAGATATGATAAAACTAAGTGTCCATTCATATGATATATAGCATTTCGGTTAAAATTATGTTATTTTTGGAAGAAAAAGACAGGTATGCTGATGTAACTAAGAAAAAAAGAACAGTGAGTAGCCCATTGAGGTGTGGTCAATCCGTCCAGCCACCTTTGGTCATCACCTGCTCCGGATGGATCTGAGTGATATTCCTCCGATTCTTGTTATTTTTTCATCAATTACGTATGCAAGATTTACATCTTGTAGTTATGGACTTATAGATCGATCTTCTTGCATTGCATATGAAAGGTACACGTAATATTTGTGTCTGCTCAGATAGAACCAAAAGACTAGCCTCTACCTAAGTAGGACAAAAAGGAATCTTGGGGAAGCATTCTCTAGTTTTCATAGGAACCTTTGTTTTGGACTATCTAATGGTCTTATATTTCAAGCTAGTTGATTATTTTTATCCTTAAACGTTAGAACAAGCCAGAATAGAAACAGTGCAGATCTAAAATTGCTTGCAAAGCAGAGGAATTTCAGAGTGATTCTGAGTTAAGTTTCTCAATTTTGCTCCGAAACTATATCAATTTTGTTAAAGCCTTAAAGGTACATCTGCACACATTTTCAAGCTTCACCTTTAAATAGATGTTTCAGCCTCAGTTCAAAGCCAAGAGTACTAAGATTGGGCCAAATACTATTCAAGGAATGTACACGCTATCTTTGTGTTCTTGCCGCCTTTCTGGAATCGTACATAAGATGGATCTTTTGGATAGAAAGATACATGAAACCAGGGGCCTAGTCAGCTAGTGAGATCGTGGATCAACAAATCTTTTGTAGATCGGTTAGAACTAGGTTTGTTCATTGAAACCATCATAGAAATTTAACTATCCTTTTATGCTTGAATTGACCGTGCATAAATTGTCAAACACCAAGGCCTAGGCTCCTACACTGAGAATAACTAGAGACGAATTAAGAAAAGGAACACCTCTCCGAGCACAAGAAAAATGAAAAGATGAGCTCGTGATAACACTCACGGTTAAAATAGAAAGTGTAGGACCAGACAGGCAACAGAAAGGGTGAATGGTGCCTTTAAATTTTTCCTCCAAGTATTCACTTATCCCTTTTCTCTGACAGCTACAAAAGCTATGAAGATTAGGATTGAAATCCTATTTGAAAACCGAAGAAACAGAGTCGAACATAACTAGATAGCAGGAAAAACAACTTGATCGAAAGCAGACAACATAGTCGAAATTCAACTACCAGTTGGAAGTTCAACGTGATCGAAAATTGACTACTGAATGGAAATCACCGTAGTCGAGAATTGATAGTACATCTTGGAAATCACCTTTCGCGGTTGACGATCAAAGAACGGTTGAAAACCAACGTAGTCGACAACCACTGAGACCAAAACCAACGTGATCGAAAATGGACATAGTCGAAACCAACGTGGTCGGACGCCAATGAGTAGTCGAACAACTAACATGGTCGTAATCAGTTGGCAACCAAGAGAATCAACGTGGTCGGACACCAATGAGTGGTCGAACAACCAACGTGGTCGTAACCAGTCAACAACCAAGAGAATCAACGTGGTTGTAACCAATATGGTTGAAAGCCAACGAGTGGTCTGCGACTGATGTAGTCGATTCAATTCAAAAACCAACCAATGAAATCGACGATCAGGGAGCGGTTGAAAATCCCACGTGGTAGGGAAAACGCGAAGCGGTCGGAAGACTAAATGAGGTCGAAAATGATGCAATGTGATCTGGAACTTGACCATAGTAGAAACCAACGTGGTCGTAAATCTGGTCGACGCTCCAGACAGCGAACTGCACTGACTATTTCAGCTTTGATTCAAAACAAAAATAGATGGAACTTTTGATCCGTAGATCCAAATGATGTGAAACTTTGTAGAGGTCATCTCTAGGGTATTGTGAACCTATTCCAATAAATGATCATAAAAATCATGGCCAAAGATGAGACCTTTTTCAGTTTATTGAAAGGTTACATAAAAACTTTGTCAAAATCAAAATCGGTGAATACAACTAACTCGTGGAAAGATGATGACCAAAATGAGTCTAGATATATTCCCACATGTCACAACAAGTTAGAACACTAAAGAAATTAACTTAAAAACCATTGCATCAAGAAATCACACTTTGAGGTCAAATCAAGAGCGAAACAACCAAATCAAGATAAATCCATGAAAATATGCAAAGATTGATGTATTGCTCACTTGACAAGGTTGAGTTTACATCGACTCCACCTTAGAGGACAAAGAGCACACCATATGCTCCACTCTCAAATCCTAACCCTAAACAAGAAACCACATGAGAGAGAGGTTGGATGGTTAATCGTACATGTCTCCATCTCAACCCCTTTTATAGGTGGGCAACCAGCCATCTACACCCCAAAATGTATCCTATCCACTATTACAATGGGAGAAACCCATTAACCACATACACATGGGTTTTACTCACTAAAGTTCATTTATGCATGCTTTTCAAAGCTCATAAGTATGCATCCGCTAAATCCTTAGCATTGATCCACCTTGATCAAACCAGCTCCATCTTGACCTAAACCGCCCTCCAACACATCGACCATGCGCCGTTGATCCAAGATGGTTTCCGGTATTTTGGTCAAAACACCTAAATAACCCTTGTTAACCCGGTCATCACCATCCTTTGCAAGCAATCACCATGCTTACCATCTGTAGGTACAACACAAGCTTGCCATGTACCGCCAAGTCTTGTCCGTCTCGGTACCACCGAACAATGGTTCACTTGGCCTGTGCAAGCCACCTGGCGTCATCCCGCCGTTCGAACTCGCCTTCAACATTCTCGTCTTTCTAGTGCCATGCTTGAGCTCACTATCTCATCTGACATCCTTGATCGTTTTGGGCCTTGACTCCTCCATGAGCCTAGCCCTGATCACTACCATTGACTACAGTTGACTCCAAGCGACCCTGCACATCCAAAAACAAAGAATTCATTTCCAGGCATAAGTTCTTCACAACTTGACCTACATTAGCCAATACATATATCATGCAACCTTAATCCAATGACTCAAGTCAACCTCACTAAATCCAAGATTCAAATCCCAAAATCCTCAATTTCTGGCCAAACCAATCCTGACAAAGTGCAATCTTTGCAAAACCAATTGACCACTCTACAAACGTTGCAATGGTTCATCACAACATTAACCTAGACCATCTCACATGGTCCTTCAATCTCCCCCTTTGATGAACCATTTGCAATACTCAAAAAATGCAAATTAGACATGGTTTTAGAAGAGGAAGAAGAATTTTACAAAGAGAGCTCCAAAATGGTCACGAGAGGAACTGAAAATGACCATACGAAGCAGAAATGGAGTGAAATCACTGAAAATAACAAATTTTCCACAAAAGACTTCAAATCCACTAGATGAGTCAGGAAATCTCACTCTAGGTCTATATGAAAGAGCAATTGTTTGATTTGACCTTGATCATGGTGAGAATAAATCAATTGCACAAAAACTCCAAAACTATGCTAGATATGCATTTTTTACCAATCTTTCTCCCCTTTGACAATGAAGTCATCAAGATGCATGGAAGAAGATAAAGTATGAATGAAATGAAGTTATTGCAATTTATTCATTTTAAGTATTAGGAGCCATGAAGATTATCCAAAATGACTTTCCAAGAATTACACCAAGCCATAAAAAGTGAATGTGCTATTTAGATCATGTCAACCCATGTATAGTCAAGCAAAAGTCAAATAAGCCATAATCTGAAATTAAATGAATTATTTAACATGTCAAGTCACTCAAGATCGTAGTCTAGTTAAAGGTATCCAAAAATGAGTCAATCCATATCAATATTCTAAGTAGAATGAAGAAGCCATAACTGAGTCAGTTTAGAGTGCTACAAGTTTAACATTGAGATATTTTGTTCAAGCACTTGATAAATTTATAATTGAGCAAATTTAGCATATTTGACCTTTTCAGAAATTCATGGTTGGCTTCAACCATAAATTTTTTTACAAGATTTTGTTTTCTTAACCATGTGCTAGATCTTAAGCCTTATGCGACCACTCCAAGCAAGAAGCTTAAGGAAGTGATCTTGGTCATCCAAAACTCTCCCTGAGTTCATGCCTAATGCAATGGCAAGCCGTTTCACGAGAGAGAATTGGTGAGATCAATTTTTCGCACAAAAGGGATCAATTTTTTTTGCACAAAAGGGATATGTTTGCATTTTCTTGACTTAGTTCAAGAACAAAGAGCTAATACTAACTCATGATTCAATAAAAACTAGCATAGCTCAATGCAGATTCAAGATTCAACTTAGTTTATTTGATATGGCATGAATCATAAGAGGATCACTAGAGCCAGACTAGTCATAAGATCCAACAAGACATGATTTAATTCAAGTTATTCACATTTAATAAAGCTAGTATAGCAAAATCTAAGCTACACATAGAAGGACATGATAAATTTAGTAACCTAGCACAAATCATGGCAAGATGTAAAATAGTCTTATCATGTCATATAGAGATAATAATCAGGGCTCCACGTATTTATATTACAATGCACATTGCTGAATTTAAATGCAATATGATGCAATAAAAAGAAATCCCAGCTCCCCCTCAGCAAATCACTACAAAATGATCCCCCCTTTTGCAATGTAAATATACGTTGCTAAAAGTCCATATATACGTTGGTAGGGTCTATACCAACGCATCTAATATGCGTTGCCTAAAGTGGCGTTGCAAGGATCTATTGCAACACTTATTTATGTGTTGGTAAAACTTACTAATAACCGTTGCAAAGTTGCAACGCATAATGATGGATCATGGCAACGCTTATATGTGTTTGTACAAACCATGGGTGAACGGCCTCTATGGTTTGTTGCAACATGTAGATTTAGTTTTTTGCAACACTTATATGTGTTGTAAGGAATAAACCATTCAGCCATTAATATCATATAATTATTTAATTTTTGAGACAAATATAGAGATAATCCATGTACAATTTATTGAGAAATGCAAGACCATCCAACACATAGAAAATAAGCACACTTAGCTATATATATATATATATATATATATATATATATATATATATATATAGAATAAAGGATTTGTTGCATTACAATGAGTACCATCCACATAACTCATGACATAATTTTTGTTCAGAGTACAAGTTCCTATGTGAGCAAAATATAAAACATTAAGGGATCCCCTTAGTATGCCAGCAGCCCTCCTTTCTCCTTCCTTCAGTTTAGTCTAGCGTTCCACTGATGTGATCACGCATTTATCTTCTCGATCTACAGATGAAAGTTGGATTAATTTAATATGACACATACGAGAACTAAAATCATATTGGGTTATAGAAAAGACCGTACAAAAGTTGAAGGCCATGCAATAGTAACTCCTTCTATGTCTCCAATAACCTTGTAGCCTTTGTATGGTCGTATCAATGGTTCATCATCTACGATTGACTGGTCTCCGCTAAACCTGGCTGCTGCACTATAAGTTCCTTCAAATCCCCCTATACATAGCACCAATATGAATTAAAATAACATGAAAAATATAGTGATGTAAACAATCAAAATCAGTTTCATATAATGATGAAATAGAGAAAAGCATTTAAGTTCCACAAATGTTTAAGCCTCAGTATTTTGTCCATGGCTCTCTTGTCCAATATGCACTCATGATGGCTCTAAATTATGAGTTTTCTTCTACCCCTTGCCATAGCCACTGCACAACATCATTAATGAAGTAAAAAAATAGTCACCAAATAGTTTCTAGAAAAAAATGGAACAGAGAAAATAGTAAAACAACCTTCAACCATTCCTCGAAATATTCACATCGATAGGCATCTCAGTTCTCAGCAGAAATACAAACAAACTTAGAGTAGAAATAGATTGGACCCAGTAGATCTACTTGTTTCAGTGGATGATCAAATACAATTTCATTTGGCAAGCAAAGACCATGGAAATCTAGAACATTACTAATATTAGGAATTAGCCCTGTTGTATTCAGAAATAGATGGGTACAAACACATCATGAATTAGAGTAGACCAGCTGAGTCGGAGAGAGTTGGAATTCTGTGCTAGCACGGCGAGCACCAGCTGTAGGTCCCGGATGGTGCCCGACTGGATTTTGCAGGTTCCAGGTCCTGCAGCAGCCGATGCTTTTTCAGGTACATATCCAATGGATGTTTGGACTTTAGCATGCTGAGTATTCACAGTCCAAATAATTTATGGATTTTCAATCTAGGTATTATCCATGTTCAAATAAATCCAATCCAATGCAATCCATAAAGAAAAAAAATTCAATTGTACTTTGGACAATCCAAGTCCACTTCCATATCTAAATTAGCCCTGCTGATACGAACTTGCAGGAAGGAACAACTGCTACGAACCTGCGGCCAAGAAGTGAGCTCTAGATCATCACGGTGCTGCGCGGAAGAAGGGATCGATCCAACGCCGTTCTCTTGAGGTGGCAACTGGCAATAGGGACCAGCGAGGGTGGCCTCTTGAGACGGCGACAGGGACCGGCGAGGGTGCGGGGGCACGTGTGCGTTGTCCTGCGGCGGCGCGATGCAGCCACTGGCGCTGGTGCGGGGACGCAGCGCCGCTGCTGCGCCGGTGGTGGCGTAGTGGGGTGAGGTACGACGCCCTGTTTGCAGCAGGGAGATGGGAGGTATGGAGTTGTGCTTGTGCGATGGAAAAAAAATAGAAAAGGAACCACGATTCAGCTGGGAGAACTGACGAGATCCACAATCAGGGGCGGTTCCCATGCTGTTTTCACACGGTCCTCTCTAGCTTGTCTCTATGAAGGGTGGGGCCACTATTAGGCTTCCCAACAATTAGCGTGGGCTGTGAGAGAAATCAGATTAAGTGTGCGGGAGAAAAGAAGGTACGAAACAAAAAAAATGGAGGGAAAGAATGGTGGGAGCAAAAAATGAAAAAAAAATTACTAAGTACGTATTTAAATTATATAACTAAGTTTATGAGGAGAACAAACACAAAAGACTAACTGCTTGGTTGGTCAGTGTGGTATGTACGTAGTGTATTAGTTTTGGCAGGTTGCGGGTTCGAAACCTATAAACGAGTATTTTTTGTCTGTAATTTAATTAATGATTAAAGAGCAGCACCTGTGTACTGTAATTTAATTAATAACGATTAAAGAGCAGCACCTACGTGCGAGAGCACCTACTACGCCCTGCAGTACGAGAGCACCACGCCTGCAGTACGGGATCACCAGGTGTAGTTCGGGGGAATGCTTGCAACAGTTAGTAAATGTTGCCACATCATTCCTTGCAACGAATAAATCATGTGTTGCCACATATCCATTGCTAAAGGGGGGTTTATCTTGTAGTGAATGAGTCAATTTTATAAGCATTTTGGTTCAAGTTGAGTTATGTCATCATTAAGCTCCAGAAAATCTCAAATGAACTCCCCCTGAACCAAAGCAAAAAGCAAGAGAGAAGAAGGTTACATAGAAAGAAGAAATGGTAGTCCTTACGACATAGATAAGATAGAATGAATATTATGACTCAGACTTGCTCTCATATACTCCATATGACTCTAAGACTATCAGCTGGTAATCTAAAACATTAGGAAGTAAACATGTATCCCTGTCTACCTAAGGGGGCCCAACTCTCACTAGACCTGAAAGAAGTGAATGAACTCAACCTAGTGAGAAGAGAAGCATCTAATAAGCAACATCCTAAAATCATAAGATGAGAGAAAGAAGTCTGAACAACTAAAAAGGAGAACCACTCTAGTCTATGCTAGAAAGACTAACCCAAATGCACCCAATAAGCAAAGTGCAACATAATGAAAAGAAGCATATGAACAATATAATACAGAAAGTACAAGATGCTCCCCCTCATAGTAAGCCATTGTAACATCTCAAAATTATAAAATTGAAAATGTGAAGCTTTTGAATTATTTTTACAATATATTTTATTTGAATTTGGAGTTTATGGTATACTTTTCTTAAATTTGGTTGAGGTTCCAAAAAAATTTAAAAAGTTCAAGAAGGAAATGTGCAAATAACAAAGAATTAAAATTTAAAATTCGAATCCGAAAAGATGATCCATAAAAGGGAGGGAGAAACTAGAATTAAAATATAGAATCTCATTTTGGAAATAAGGACATAAATAGCAATAAAGGAGAATGACTAAAATACACATGCCTATATATATATATATATATATATATATATATATATATATATATATGTCCAAATTGTGCAAGGAAGAGTTTAGCAATATAGGGAATAGTGTGTGTGTGTGTGTAATATGCAAAACCAAGTAAGCTAGCCAAGCAACAATATGTGAAACCATATATATATACACACATAACATAAATAATAATAATAATAATAATAGAAGCCCTCAGATAATAGTTGATAATTTCCCTGCTCCTCTATTTTCCCTGCCGACCAAGCATCTTGCCCTCTATCCCTAACAGCGGGCCCGGACTTCTATTCCATGCCACTGAGCGCCCCTTCTCCTCTCTTTCTTTTTCCTGCTCTCACCGCTCCTTCTCACCGCGAGGCTCCCCTTTCTTTTCTTTCTTCTCGTGGCTGAGCAAGCTCCGCGTCGCCCTCCCTGTGAGCCATTGTCGGAACCCGGACTAACGACTCCTGGATCCTCTGTGTAAATCGCACTAGTCCAGGATCAGCTAGTGCACACAGTGACAACAAAGATAAATACCAAGCACAAATGACTTCTTATATTAAATGAAAGATACGGCCTTATGGCCAAGTCTTACATCAATGTTCATTGGCAAAATAAATAAAGCAAATAACTGCGGAAGCAAACTGATGAAAGCGAAGCCCAAGCCTGCCCACAGGCAAACGACAGTAAGACGCGGCCTACTCGTCCAGATCTTCATCGTAGTTGACGTCTTCCTTCTCTGTGTGGAAAAAGCAAGGTGAGTACAAACTTGTACTCCGCAAGTCACACGGAAAATGCACCATAATGATAAAGGCTTCAATGGAAGGCTTATAGGGTTAGTTTGCATAAAACAGCATTTAAGAAATACAATAAGTAGATTGAAATTGCTGAATTTAATACAGTAAGTAAAAACAATACTTGTAGTAGAAAGTAATACCATCAGTGCCGGCTCCGACCAAACACCAACCTATCCATGGGCATCCCACCCGGACCATCTTTTTCAAAAGATCTCGTATGGATTCCATCCATCCACACGCTTTCAAACACTCGCGGATTCCATCCATCCACAAGCTACCATTCTCTCATGGGTTCCGTACACCCACAAGGTTTTCATCCTCTCATAGATTCCATCCATCCATAAGGTTTTCGAAAATCATTTTTGAAAAGCAAAGTCTAATCCATGAAAAACTCTTACTCAGCATGCCCATGACCGTGGGCACGGCTATCCAGGATAGATTATACACTCTGCAGAGGTTGTACAGCTTTACCCACAAGACACGATCATCCCTTTGTACCACTATGATTACACACTTCCTTAGGTGTGCGGTGGGGAGTCGTGACAAGGCCTTTACAATGCAAAGCTGTCAACCTGGTCGAGCCAACTCTAAGGTTTCACCCCAGTAAGGAATCCACCAGACCGGGACCCCCTCTTGAGCCTAGACGAGACTTCCCATGGCTTAACCACGCTCGCCCAAGTGAGACTTCACATGGCACCAACCACGCTCACTTTCAACCTACAACTTGACTCAGGTTGGAACTTTGCAAATTATTCAGCCAGGGCTGTCCCATACCAGCCATGTGGTAGTACGATAGGGCTTTGCAATAGTAGCTCACAGACCGATCCTTAATCTGACTTAGGCCCAACCACGTACCCCTGTGCACGACAATCAACCACTGCGGCTCCAACCAACAGGGCATGCCTGCACCCACCAATCTAACCAATAGCCTAAGTCTAAACCAGTTTTGTATTTTGTTTGCAAAATAATTCATAAACCTCCTTGACTCACCAAAGTCAAGAGTTCATATCAAAAGCGTATCATTTTATGTAAACAGGGTTATCATTTTATGTGAAAGATATCCCAAAACCAAGATTATTTCTAAGCAAGTCTAAGCATTTAATATAAAGTCTCCCTAGCCAATACGAATGTACCAACTAGGATTTGATCTAGGATGACAAGGTATAAGGAATTCAATAACAATGGATGAATTAACAAGTAGGCATTAACTATATTTAAAACTGAATCGAAATATGCTGAATAAAAATATGCATGCAATATAATTTAAATTAACACAATTTTATTTTGAAAACTGGGATCAACATGATCAAGGAGTGTGACTTGCCTTGCTCTTCAACTTGTCTTGAATCTTCGTCGAAGAATTTTCCCGAATCGTCCAAGTCTACACGCGAAAATAACCCACCAAATTCAAATAAATTCAAATTAAATTCAAATTGACTTAAAAAATTTGAATTGAGGCTAGAAATGAATAGAGGGGAATTTTTGATGAATTTAGAAATTTGAATGGGCCAAATCGGAGTTAGAACGAAGGACAACAGGCTCCAGGAAATTTAAATTCAGAGAAAAAGAAAAGGAGAAATTAGTGGAATTATTTTTCTACTGAAAAAGGGATTTAGGGCGTCAGCATTGCATCAGCCCTGGGATTTTATTTTTCAGCCGGATTATTTTTGAACAGGAAAAGAGGGGGAGGGGCTGACATGCGGGCCAGTCCATGTGGACTGAGTCCACGGTCTACGGCTGGGGCTGAGGTGGTGCGGGGGTGGCGTGGTAGCCGACGGGGCGGGATGGCGCTGAGGTGGCGCCGACATGGTGCCACGTCTGCTGCCACGGTGGCGTGCCGGCGGAGGCGCACGGGGATGGCGGCGGCGACGGCGCTCCGGCGGGCAGCGGCCGGCGGCGAGGGCGGCTTCGGGGAGAGGAGAAGGAGGGAAACTCAGGGGAGGCGGCGGCGGTTACCTAGGGTGGCCGGAGATGGCCGGCGGTGAGAGGGCAGAGGCGGCGGCGGGCGGCACTCGGCGCGGCAGTGTTGGAATGGCCGAGAGGGCATGGGAGGTGGAGGAGGAGGTGGGGCGGAGTGAGGCGGCGCCGGGGGAAGGCTTAAATAGGGGAGAGGAGGGAGGTTCGGCGGCGATTGCTCGCCGGAAAAGGCGCGGCGTGCGGCGGTTGCGGGCGGAAATGGGGGACGTGGGGAGGTGGCGGTGGATCCAGCGGGGTGGAGAAGGTGGGGGCGCGGGTCTCGCGGGAGAGGTGGCGCACGAGGGAGACGTGGCGCGGGAAGGGCGGAGGCGGCGGTTGCGCACGGCGGCCGCGGGAGGGAGGAGGAGGCCGGAGGTAGAAGGAGGCCCTGACAGGCGGGCCTGGCCTGTCAGTGGGAGAGGGCGAGCGGGTGGCCGAGATGAGGGAAAGGAGATCGGGCGGCTTAGGGGAGAGGAAAGGTGGATGGGTGGATGGGCCGGCTGGCGGGGAGAGAGGGATCTGGGCCGGACGCGTGGCGCCCAAAGGGGAGGGGAAGGCGGGATCGGGCGGCGACGTGGGCGGCAATCTGGCCGTCCACGTGGCGGCCAGAGGGGGACGTTGAGTTTTTAATTTTTAGAAATTGATTTTGGTTTTCAGAAAAGCCCAGCAAATACATTAAGCCTCAGAAAAATATGAAATAAACTCCAAAAATTCCAAAACAATTTAGAGAACCTCCTGGATACTTTTTGGACTTAATAAAAATATTTCCAACTAATGTTGGTATTTATTTTTCATACTTAAAATACTTTTTAATTTCAAAAATACATTTTAAACTCCTGAAAACTCAGAAAAATCAAATAAGAGCCAAATAAATCCAAATGATTAATTTGACATAAGATTTTTATAGAAAATCAAAATATCATTTTATTTAATAATATTTTTAGGTTTTACTTAAAATACTTTTCAAATCCAGCTTTTTCAAAACAGAAATTCAGGGCAAATCCAAATTTAAAATTTAGACACAAAAGTACTTATTTTAATTTAAATTATATTTTAATTAATTTTTATTTACTTATTTTTATTTTACTAAAAATCTGGGTTGTTACAGCCGTCGCCTCACGCGGCGCAGAGCTACAACCGGCCGTGAGTTGTCACACCATCTTACCGTTGCCCTGCCACCGTCGCCTGCAACGCCGCCTGCCGCCGCCCATAGCTTTCCCGCCACCCCGTCTCGTCGCCCGGTCAGCTCAGCCACGGTGCACCCGTGACCCTCTTCCGATTATAAGTAGTAGTCTCCACTCTTCCGTTCCTCCTCCATTGCCAAACCGCCCCCGCCCCCGCATGCCGGTCGACCCGCCTCCTTGCCGTGTCTCGCTCTCCGACGAGCCCCTCCAAAAATCAAGCACGTCACACTGTGTCTACACTTCCCATCTACTCCCCCTCCAACTTAATTGAACATTCATTCACTAGAGCACGTGCGCCGGCCGTTCTTCCCTGTCACCGGCCGCCGCCGCCTCTTCGGACAACCACTCTTCGATTCCTCGCTTGGGGAGCGTCTCCTCACCGCCCGGAACTCCCTTCAACCGTCGGCCGAGCCTCCCGTCCCCAGAGTTCCTTCCTCCACGGCAACATCCCTGCGCCAACACCGGTCATCGTCGCCGGCGCGCCTCGGTGCCTCCCCAACTCGGCCAAACCCATAGTAAGCCCCCTGTACCCCCTAGTGCTCACGCCCGCATCAATTCTGCCCCCTCCCCTCCGGCGCCGCCACCCCTTCCCACCTTCACCGCCGGTCGCCCCACGCCGTCGCCCGTTCTTTTCACCACCGCTCCGGTCAAATCACCGCCACTCCCCTCTTCCCCAACTGCCATGGAACCCATTTCACGGGTCGCCAACACCCTTCAGCCGTCCCCTCGCCGGTGATATCACCTCTTCCCCTGCGCTACCGTCTGCTCTGTTCGGCCGGTGGCTCCTCACCTAGTTCCCAGTACCCGCCCCCTTTATCAGTACTGCTTTCCCTCTGTTAGTTGTGAAACACCAGTGACCGGATGGCTAGACCGAGCGCGTTTAACATTCAGCATATGACCTAAGGTCTCGAGTTCGATCCTAGTAGGCTGCAACTTCTCCCCACTTTTTGTTTTAAATTTTTGGAAGCTCTTTTAAATTAATAAACATCAAGATAAATTTAGGGATAATTTAGAAAAGCTAATAAATTTAATTAGGTCATAAAACCTGAGTGATTTAAAGGCAGATTAGTCGTTATGCTTGAACAATTAATACTACCTGAATAATTAGCTAAAAGACTAAGTGTTAATTAAAGACGTTGATAAAGAAAAACAACTTACGGTAACTAGCCAAATAAAAATTTCTATTAAATAAAATTCAGATTTATACCCAATGTTTAAAATGCTGCCATTAAATAAATTTTAATGAAGGTTTTGCTAAATAGTAAATATTGAAATATAACCTTATAAAACAAACCTTAATTAAAGCTAGGCCAAATAACAACTGAGGTGTAGAGACTTCCTGAGTGAGCATATATTTTAAACATATGGATATTAATCAAAGGGCATGAATTACACAAAATATTAAGAGTACGAGGATAAAATGCCCACCTAAATTAGAATGCTTTCAGAATATATACACACACACACACACACACTAAAATAACTAAGAAAATGGGGATGATATGTAATATTAGTAAAACTTTTGTACTTAACATATGCCCTATTAATAACATAGACACTATCATACTACCAACCATGAAATTTTAAATGGTAGCTTTAATTAATAATAATAATAATAATAATAATAATAAAATATAATCAGGTGTAGGAGACTTGATTTACAAAAGGATAAAATATCAGTATCAGAAATTCCCAAGAGCACTCAACTTATAAAGGTACATAAAATATTACACCACAGGATGCTACAAACTCAGACTCTAAGATTAAAATTGGAAAGCTAAAGAATTTACACATCACGTATATAAGGTATGCCTTGAATATTAGCCCTCGACAAAATACACGAATTCATAGGTCTAACCTAACTCATGGGACTTCTTTAATAAATATAAAACTAGTAGAAGAAGCTCGTAATAAAAGGGTCGAGTCGTCGTATTCTATTACCAACATTACCTCAAATCACCCGAATCACCTATTAACTCCTAACAAAACTAAACTAAGTTTATTCGGCTTTATTTGGATCTTTTCAGTTATTTGCTTTTATTTGGATTCAATCGTTTGTAGCATAATTAGAAATTGGAAGTCGTGAAGATTTAATGGGTCAAACAAGATCAAGCTCGAAGTGAAGATAAAGACCAAAAATCCAAGAGAAAGCATTGTATGAGCTCGAGACCGCGGTAAACCGCGCCAGGCGAGTCAATACTTTGATCATGTTGAACCTACATTTTCTGCAAATTACTTTGATTTAAATTATCAAGTTGCATGCTGTTATTTTATATGCAAATACATGTTTAATTTAAGACTCTAGTTATATGCCTATTGCTTGTCTTGAATAATATTACACCTCCTTTGGATTACTTGATTATGTGAACCTTGTCGCCCTAGCAAAATTACAATAGTAACCTTTCGAAAATAAGTCCGTAATTGATATGCCATGCTTAGTATTGCTTAGGTATTCATGGGCGCGAGAACGCCCAAGCATCACTTCAATCATGAGAAAATTTGGTTGGGCAGTTATGGTGGTAATAACTGGTATATGTTGGCTATGATTATTTTATGTTTCCAAAAACCCCAACTTGGTTAAATATCTGAGCGGATGGTTCGAGGGTGTGTGTGTGGTGCAGTGGAAGCACAAAGTGGTTAGTGGTAAACCGCCCAGATACCAATAAGGACTGAATCTTGTCATGACCTCCTGTGTAAAACAGTACAACCACGAGTCTGTAAAGTACAACTTGGCTTAGTAGATTTACCGGACCCTGCAAGTCATCCTCACAGGAGGAGGAGGTAAGGTAGTGCAAGCGGCTGTCTGTGTGACGGCTTGAATGGGACACTCGCAGAGGGTGAAGTTCTGCTGTGGCAGGCTAGCAGGGGGGTAGCCAGCTGCTAGACGTTCAGAAGGAGAACATCCCGCACAACGTATGGGACCCACCGCAAGTGGGAGCGACCCATAGGGTGAAATGATGGAAGGGGCGAGGTACTTTGAAAAGTCATTGTGATGGTCTGCTCAACCACATGACTAAGGAATCGTGTGGAGCAACGAGTTGATTGTCTCTTGTGGTGAAAGTGTACAAACTCTGCAGAGTCAAAACTATTCGAATAGCTGTGCCCACGGTCAAGGGCGGACATGGGAACTTAACCAGATATAGTTCTATTTCAAAAACTTTGTGGGTGGGAATGACAAAGTGGAGGGCAGTGGAAATCCCTGATTTGAGTTGTCCTGGGTGTCGTTCCAGTGGCAATGTAAGCGGCTATAACGCTGAAGGTCTAGCATATGGTGCAGAGACCATGTAACGGTGGATGGAATCTGGATCACTATTATTATTGCATTCTCTTACACATTATATCTTTGGTCAAAACTGCTAGGTCTCAGGAAATTTCTCTGTATTATATTTCAAATAATGGCCCTTCTATTCTTGCAAAATAAAATACAAGGGAGAATAAATAGAGTCGAGAGTAAAGGAGATGGATGTATGTGATGAATACATAAAGATATTGGTGGATTCATGTCGATCATAAAAAGGACATGATAGAGTGAATTCTGAGATAAATACATTGGTGGAGCTTAATTTAATATATAGTCTAGGTAGATGATTTAAATGATTTTGGAGAATTAGGGAGTGCAAAAGGTAATTGCTGGATTATAACACTGATAACTAATATAAATTCTTGGGAGATGTTGGCGAGAATGGGATGAATAGGATTTGATCAAATACTAAATGGATGAATTGAATCTTGGGAATTTGGAGGAATGATAACAATTAGTGGATTGTAATCTTGATCAATGATATTCTTGGTGGATGTATACTAGTGAATCGTAGACCTGAACACTAATAATCTTGGTGGAGATATATTAGAGAATTAATTAGAGATGGATAATAGAAGAGATTGATTACTGGAAGAGCAAACTATGGTTTTTGGATCAATAACCGAAAGGATTGTATTGTTAGAAAGTACTGATACAAATGATATTGGTGGTTTGAGAGTAATTGTGTTAGGGAAGCATTAGAATTCAGAAGTGAAGAGTTGACGAATAGAAATTTCAAGATTGGATTTTTAGGCTTTTAGAACACAAAATATAATGGTGGATTCAAAATAAATGACGGCATTCGCTGTTTGGAGTTTTAGACAGCAATCAATATAGAGAGTGTATGATTGGTGGATTAGATACATGATGACAATCGCTGTTTGGAGTCTTAGGCAGCAATGAGCATATGGTCGGTGGATTAATTAAATAACGCCACTCGCTGTTTGGAGTCTTGGACAGCAATCAATAAAGAAAGTATATTTTCAGTAGATTAAGTCAATTATGGCAATCAATGTGTGGGGTTTAGGCAGCAACAATAATACTATGATTAAATAATAATCCTGCTTCTAAAAAGCAATTTCTGGCAAATAAAATAAACCCGAGCCTCTCCTTTGATATGCCATGCATGCTAATTATTTGCATCTTGTGTATTGGCTCGCGGAACACGGTGGTTTGTGCTCACACTCGCTTTCACAACAAATCCAGAATCAGGAATCAGATCACTACGCTTCAGCAACACAACTGGTCATAGAGGCAAAGAAGATGAAGATGTCAAGGAATAGGTCGCGAACCTCCAGTTGGCTGCCTGTGGGCATGTCCTGAAGGTCCCACCTGTGTGCTTCATTCTTCCGTTGCTGCAATTTAATGATTTCGGCCTAATCGGCCCATGAGTAAGTCTACTATTTTAATTACGCTTCTGCATGATATGTACTTTGATATTCAGAACTGTAAACTGTGAGCACTATCTACTGATCCAGGGAATAGTGCGGTGGAATCACAGAGGAATCCGGATTGTAAAATCTGGGTCTGACAGCCATAAGGACAGATCATCCCAAGCTCTCCCCGCAAGGTTGTGAACCTCGAGTTATGATATTATGACCACTAGGAGGCTCAACAAGCGACCAGACCTTATTCCTTTCGAAATTTTCTAACTCCTCATGCATGGCATTGACCCAAGACTCATCAGAGAGTGCGTGATAGATATCCTTGGGCTCGAAAGAGGTGACAAAGGTAGAATGAAAATAGAAATGAGATAAGCCAGATTTTAAACACATGACACGCTTAAGAAGATCTCCTATGATTTGCTCCGGAGGATGACAGCACTGAAAGTGATGGGGAGGTCCTGGATGAGAAGAAGTGGCCTCTACCTCATGAGCTATGGAGGTAGGAGCAGAGCCACTAGCTCCAGAAAAACTGAAAGGTAAGGGTTGATCTCCTTGAGGCGTAGTGGTAGAAGCAGGTACCTCAAGGGAAGGATGGACTAGATCAGGTAAAGAACCTTCATCTCCATCCTCCTCATCATCAAGACTGGCCTCATCGAAAGTCACTTCACAAGTCTCTACAATCCTGCTAGACTCGCAGTTCCAGACCCTATAATCCCGCGAAGAAGTTGAGTAACCCAGAAAGATACTATCAGATGAGGGTGACTCGAACTTATCTAGGTTCCCAGACTTTAAAACAAAACACTTGCAACTAAACACATGAAAATAAGAGACACTGGGCTCTCGCCCATACCTCAACTCATAAGAAGTGTGATGCAAGTGTGCCCTCAGAAAAAACTCTATTTAAAACATGGCACGTGGTGGCTATAGCCTTAGCCCAAAATATCCTAGGTATAGCATACTCACTAGCATCATATTGGCCATCTCGACCAAGGTACAATTCTTCCTCTCCATGACGCCATTTTGCTGAGGGACATGCGCAGAAGAGAACTGATGCTTTACACCTGTCTCATCACAGAAGCTCTCAAAGTAGGAGTTCTTGAATTTCGTGCCATTGTCACTGCGGATCGCTCGCAAGGCACCAGGGAGCTCAACAGACAACCTACCAAACAAATCTCAAAAATGACTAAAAGTCTTATCCTTTGAAGCTAAGAAAAACACCCAAGAGAATCTCGAGAAGTTATCAACCATGACAAGAAACATACCACTTCCCACCAGCCGAATGCACTTTAGCTAGACCAACAGTGTCCATATAAAGAAGCTGTCCTGGTGCATCGGTCATAGTCACAATGACTAGGGGATGAGAAGCAGCAACCATCTTACCATGCTGGCAAGGAGCACAAACTAAGTCTTTGACCATCTTGAGCTTGGGCAGACCACGTATGAGACCGCGGTCCCTAACTCGGGTCAAATGATCAAATCCAATGAGACCAAGTCTCCTATGCCAAAAAGAGAGATCATGGGACTCTAAAGCAAGTAAGCACCTAAGAGAATCACGAGATGACTCAACAAAATCAGCACGGAAGATCCTCCCAAATCTAGAAATCTGCAAACTAGACTCCCCGAAGAATCAAGAATTTTACAAGCATTTTTCTTAAAGATTACCTCAAAATTATCATCAGTAAGATGAGAAACAGAAAGCAAATTATAATGCAGCTTACTCACTAAGGCAACATCCTTAAAAATAAAAGAATTATTAATGCGCACGGTATCTTTAGCGATGACTTGACCATAAGAAGCATCTCCAAAGGTGATCGTCTCATCACCTGGAACTCGGACTAGGGAAGAGAACCAACGGGAGTCTTCGGTCATGTGTCGAGAACAGTCAGAGTCAACAAGCCAAACCTCTCCCTTCCCAGCTGGGTGAACCTGAGTTAGTGAGAAGATATCATCGGTGGCTCAGTACTAGGGTAAATAAGAACAGATCTAGGAACCCAGTACTGAGTCACGCGATGAGCAAAAAATGCAGACATAGAAACAAACGACTAACCTCTAGCTATCCTACGCTCTCCGTCTCTCACAGAACCAGAAGGTCTAGGTGCAGACCTGAAGCCTCTGCTAGGTCCGACCGCTATTGAAGAGCGAGCCTGACCTACAGTAGTATGTTGATCACGCCGCGGATAGCTATCTCGACGGGGAAATGAGATCTATCCTCAGGACAATGGATACCCTAACTAGAGGCAACTCGAGGACCAAAAATAGAAAGAGCCTGAAAACCGAGTCCTTGACGCTGCCTAGAACCAAGCACCTCAGAAGAGCTATCTATAACTCTAGACCTTGTGTTGGTCTTAGGAGCACTCCTAGTTTAGGGCTGACCCTAAATACCCCTAAGAACATGAACATGGTCTCTTCGTGTGATCTTAGCATGCCTAAAGCAGAACTCAATCACATGTCCATCCTTCTTACAGAAGGTGCAATGATACTTCGCCTTCTGAGAGGTCGAAGCAGCATGATGATGCTTCTCCTTCTAAGAGGTCAAAGTAGCAGGTGGCATAATCTTACTGTCAAAAATCCCTCGGACAAAGCCCACAGACTTAAACTCAATTTTCTTAGGTTCGAGCGCAACTTCGATCATGCCTGCTGCTACAGCTCTAACAACAGCCGGTGGATGTTTCCTCACATCCTCTAAGAAATCATATCCTACACCTTGATTAAATCTGTATATCTTAGATTTGTCTTGAATAAGATTGAGCCTTTTTTTGCCCCCAACAAATTTTTCAAGAGTGTTCATGGGGTACTCACACTCCCAAAAAAGAGAGGCACATGAAGAATAGGAAGGAGAGGATGAGAAGCCAGAAGGAGAGGAAAAATATCCAGAAGTAGAAGATCGAATAGCACATGCATATCTCTCCTTGTGCACGACTACCTCAACCTTGAGGGCTTTGCAAGACACACAAGGGGCAGTCCTAATCCTAGCCATCTGGTCCTCGTAACTCTTTCTAAAAGCCTCTTGCATTTCCTTAGATTTCACCCCTACTTTAGCACAGAAAGAGCAAGCATATTGTATCTTCTCTAGTAGATCCTTAGTTAGCTTCACACATTTTTCATCCAATGCAATTAATTCAGATTTCAGTTTTTCACAATTATGGCATGGTGAGCTAATAGGTGCCTTAGAAGCATATTGAGCTATTTTCATGTTGTGATCACACATGCCTTGAAATTGTTTAGAAATTGATTCAAGTTCAGTAGTTAATTTTGGGTAGTTGGCACAAGATACAACAAGCTTAAGCAAAGCAGCTTGTATTTTAGCAATTTTATGATCTGCCTTCTTTAAGTTAATCTTCAAGTTGTTACAACTTTCACATGTTTCAAGCAGATCAAGAAGCATGGTATATAGACTTCTAAAAGCATTGTCCTTATCCTCACATGAGGTGCAAAATATAGTGTCAACAGAATCAGATGAAAGTGAAACATCTCTAGCCATCTCTATCTCAGCTAACAGACTAACTTTCTCTACCTTAAGCAAATCTAGTTTAGAAATCACACAATCATGTGATGTCCTTAGCTTATCCATATCTCCTAGCAAAGAAGTACATACATCACAATTGTCACAGGAGGGAGCAGATCTAAGTGAAGTAAGCTCCCGTAATAAGCTCTTTACCTCCTTCTCTAACTCACCACACCTAGTCCTAGACCTAGCATAAAACTTTTCTAACTTGAGAAAAGCATCATTGAGTTGATCGTAGGAGGGGCATACCTCATCGGAGTCGTTGTAGAGATTGTCCTCGCTGATGACGTTCTTGTCATTCATGAAGCACATGCCGATGAAGTCGTCACCGTCCTTGGTGTACTTGTACAGATCATCCTTGCCGTCGTCGTTTCTCCAACCCTCCATGTCGCTGAAGACAAAGTTGTCGAAGGCGGTGAGGACACGATAGAAGACCTTCTTGGCCTTGCCAAGGTTGCAGTACTTCTTCTCTTTACCTTGATCATGAGCTGTTGCTTCTTGTTGCAATTCTTGCTGATGTAGTCGTTCTTGCTCACGCCGCTGTAGTCATTCTTACCCTTCTCTAGCTTGGGGCAGTTCACTTGAATGTGGTTAGGGCTACCACACACGAAGCAGATCACTGGACCACCTCTCTTTCTCTCCCTAACCCTCTTGTATGCACGTGAGAATTTTCTGGCTAAGAGGGCTAACCCACTCTCTAGGAACTACTCAAATTGGTCATCACTCATCTCACACAAAGTAGCTAAAGAGAAACCAGAAGCACCATCAGAAGATGCTCTAGAAGCAAAACTAGGATTGGTGACCAACGACATCGACTGTGACTTCAACTTGCGAGAGATGATGTCAATCTCATGAGTCTTGAGGCATGAATACAACGCATCAAGAGTCAAGGTCGATAAGTTAGTCCTGTCCTTGATGGTGGTTACTTTTATCTCCCAAACCCTGAGGTCCAAGGCAAAAAGCATTTGGCGAGCATTATCCGAGTCTGAGTATGGAAGACCAACAGCTCGGAGGTTTCTCAGAATTTTGTGAAATCTACCAAAGCACACATCTAAGAACTCACCAACAAGCATCTCAAACTTGTTATACTCTCGCTTGTACTCATCGAGGATCACCCAAATATCATAAGCAAGGACGAGGGTCTGTACGGCGAAACAGTTAGTAAACTTTCAAAGGACCACACGTCGCTAAAAGGTCAGATACTCACCCTCATTTCCAAGACCTCCAGTGCACTCCCAAGGCACTCCGACCCGTAGGTTAGCAGCACCTGGTCATCCAGGTTCGCGATCGCATTATCCGCGACCCCCCGCCATGCTCCCAGCACCTCCGGTCGAGGGACAAAATCTACCAAGCTCGGGCGCGTGGCATCCGCGACGGCAGTTTCGGGAACGTCGGGCGCCCCTCCCAAAGGGATGTCCCCACGTCTCGCAGATTGTCTGTGCTCCGGGAGGCGTGACGAAGCCGGCCCTCCGGGCCGGGGGGCCTCTGTGTCGTACTCCAATACCAGCAAGCCCCGGGCCCCAGCCGCCGCAGCCTTGGAAGAAGCCGCGGGGGTGTGAGGCCGGGGGGCCTCAGTGTCGGAATCGGAGTCCAACAGGCTCCTGACTCTGGTCGCCACAGCGAACCTCCTCTTCGAGCGAGGAGGTGATTGTAGGCGCGGCCGCTTCGCCTTGGGGGAATAAGGCAAGGACCCCGCCCCGGTGATCACCCCAGGCGGGGGCTCCGCTCCGGCAACCTCCGCGGGTGGCAGCTCCGCCTCGGTAACCACCGCAACCGGGGGCTCCGCTCCGGCAACCTCCGCGGGTGGCAGCTCTGCCTTGGTAACCACCGCAGCCGGGGGCTCTACTCCGGCAACTTCTGCGGGTGGCAGCCCCACCTTAGTAGCCGCCATGGGCGAGGACTCCGCCACAGCATCATCCGCGGATGATGGCTCCACCTCAGCGACCACTGTGGGCGACGAAGCTTCCTCCTCCCGATCGTCCGCGACGCACTCTTGGTCCTTGGCACCGCCCAGAGACCCCTCGCCTTCGTCCTCCGCGCCCGCCTCTAGGTCCGAGTCGGCATACTTTGTCGAATCGGAGTCGGCGTCCGCCGTACTAACGAGAGCAACGACATCCAACACGACGGGCGCGGTCGTAGAGGACCGAGCCCTCCAACGAGATGGCGCTCCTTTCCCCTTGGCACCGTTGTCTCGACGGTGAGGTTGGCTTGGGGCCGGAGGGGCGCGATCCGGCACGCGAATGCCCAGGGCCTCGCACACACAGTTTATTCGCCTCAGCTCTGCCTCCACAGTCGCGGCCGTGCGCAAGTCATGCTCCCTGGCCGTGTACGGTCCGAGGAACACGCTCACTGCACGTTCCGCGTCCTCCAAGCGAATTCTTATACGCGGCAAGAGGCGGAGTTAAAAAGACAGTCCAATAGGCAGAAGTGGAAAATAAGACTCCGCCAAGACTTACGAAGGTCGGAGGGTCCCGACAGCGAAGACACGGACGAGCGGACATTGTCACGCCGAAGACTCCCAGCCGTGATGCGCCATTCATGGGCGAGCGGCGCCATGCCGTACATGACGAACTCCTTGGTGAGGTTGCGCATGTTGAAGTAGGCGGTGATCCCCACAAGCCTCCGCGCTCTTCGCCTATCCTCGTTGTCGATTGGTATGCCGGGCGTGGTGTTGAACGCCATCGGCCAACCCGAGCACTCGAGGCCGCTACCGCTCGCCACACGGTGGTAAAACCACCGTCTCATCCAGTTCGCCTCCCACTTCGCCCGGGTCGAGTTGGCAGGGAAGATCTTCCCGCATGACGATTGCAGGACAAAGTTGACGCTGCCGAAGTTGGAAAACATCCCATCTTTCCGCCCTTTCGGTTGTCATCGCGCGTCATGGAGAAATGCGAACATCGAGGCACTGGGCCAGCATGCCTCCGTGCGCAAGGCCCAACTGTACACAACGAGGTGGGCCAGCGCGTTCGGAGTCAGCTGTGCTAGCTCCAGCCCGAAGGTCCGCAAGACGTCGCTGACAATCATGGCAGCCGGGATGTGAAGCCTGGCTTCAAAGTAAGCGACGAAGACGATCGCCTCCGACTTCTCGGGGCGTGATTCTGTTTCGTCGCTAGTGGGCAGTTGCACCTCCCGGCGGTCCGACAGCTTCCCGTCGCGCAGCAGCGTGCAGATCGTCTCCTCCGTCGCAAGCGTGGGGCCCAAGACGCGGGAGCACGAACCTTCCATCTTCTCCGTCGCCACCCACCATTTGTCTACCATCATTGAATCGCGCCTGTCGAGTGTGTACTCCACCTCGAGCGGCGATGACCACCGGGAGATGGCGTTATCGCCAACTTTCTGAGCGTGTTCTTCATTGTGTGCCATCGCTCTCCGGGAACTAGACGATGGGGGCAGCGCAACGGCAAGGAAGGCAAGAGAGCAGGGCACAGGAAGAGGGACAAGAAGGCGTGTGGAGGAGATGCAGACGTGGTGCCACAGGGGGTATTTAAAGCCCCTTCATCTCCCACACCGCCGATAAGCGTAACCGACGGGAGACGAACCGCTTGCCTCTCCACGATGACAGCAGTCGTGCAAGGGCCTGACAGCACATGACGCACCAATAGCATCTCGCCACGCGTTCGCTCCCTCAGGAATAAATACAGGTCGCATGATGTGGCGCATCCTCCGGCACATGTTGGCGTGATTCTTGGGGCCGTCAATGCAGCAGCGGCAGGCCATGGGCCAGTCAACCTCAACAGCAGCTTCGACGGGATCTCCGCTTCAGTAGGGAGACTCCGGCTCCGACGTCGGCCCCGCCCCTATGAAGGGACACCTCGCTACGCCGCCATAGAGTGAGGTCTCACGCAGATCTGACTTCCTCTTGATAGGACGCCCACGGCGGGCGGAGTGTGGAGACGAGCAGGTGCCGGTCTAACCTACAACGCCATCCAAGCACCGTCCTCAGGCCGCGGGATACCATCTAGCCCTACGATCCCGGGTCCGCGTGAGGACTCCGCATTCTACCCCGATCAAGCCCGCACAGCGACACCGGGAGCCACCGCGACTCCGAAGTTCACGCAATAACTTCCTGGCCCTGACCAGTGGGGGTCCAACCCTGCGCCCCCCATAATCCGGGAGCGCGACTGCCGATCTACAATAAGCTTTGACGTGTTCTCATAAATAGGCCGCCTTTTGTTCATCAATGCTCGCTAATATTAGCATCAGTAGACACAATCATCAAATGCAGATGAACAAAAGTAGGCCTACTTGTGAGAAGATAACCACGTGCAGGAACAAGATGAATAACCGGGGATGAGGGAGGAACAAGCCGTAGTACTGACATATTTATACCTATGCTCACCCGGCGGGGAGTCGTCAGGCTGGCGGAAGCCAACCGGCGACATACCAATCGACGGGACTGCAATCGGCGGGTGCCTGGATGTTCGGCTCCCCGTGATTGTGGAGCGCAACTGCTCGCCGGCGAGGAAGCTCGGATGCAAGCCGCTCAACAGCGCACGACACATCAATAGCGTCCCGCCACGTGTCCCACCTCTCTCGGGAAGGGACGCGTGACCGCGGTCGTGCGACCGTTGGCAGATCACGATGCACAAATCGCGCCTCGCCACGTATACCCTTCTATTGGGATAGCATGCACGGTCACGGCTGCCTGCCCCCTGACATCCCAGGGGTCAGCGCGATTCGCGCCGGCATTCAGACAGCGACGCTAGGCCACGAGTCGGTTGGGCTACATGTCGGCCTGTAGGATCGGAAATGGCAACAAAGGGGGGGTGAATGATGCCTTTTAAAATTCGCCCCTCAAATATGCACTAAAAAGACGCTCCTCCGATAGCTATAAAAGCTATGAAGAATGAAAGCTCATGCCCACTAAAAACTCAGAGAAAGATCGGCAATCAAACAAGCAAAAAGACACAGACAGCAGAGAAAACCAGCACAGCCTAGAGGGACCAGTCAGACCGCCATATATGGGCCGGTCAGACCGCACCCTGGCCGCCGGTCTGACCGCCCTTATGCGGCCGGTCTGACCACCCGAGGTCCGGTCTGACCGCTCATCCCACACAGGTCTGACCGCCGGTAGCCACCCGGTTTGACCACTAGGGTTAGCGGTCTGACCGGCATGGGTGGACTGGTCTAACCGCTAGTATAAAACCGGTCAGACCGCTCCTTTGGTTCAGACAGGTGCAGAAATCAGCGAGTGACTAACTGAAAATTGAAAATACTTCAACTTGCTGATTTCAAGGAAAATTTCTGAAATGCTCTTGTTCTTTTCAGTCCAACAGAGCAGGAACCTATTCTAAAACATCAAAGGGACTCTAGGAAACAAGAAATTTCAGCAGAAGAGCTAGGAAACAAGATTTGACAAAAATCTGAATGTTTGGGCAGATTTCCCAATTTCTTGCCAAACTCTAATCCTTTGCTCAAGAGGCCTTGAAACTCACTAAGGAATGATCTCAGGACATGGTAGCACTAATCTCAAGCCATCTCTTGAAACAAAATCAAGAGAATCAAGATACCCCTGACATCAAACCCTAGCACAGGGGAAAACAGAGGAGGTGCAGCCCACAAATGAGAATTTTTTATTCTATCATTTGGCTCTTTGGGAAACAACCGACCAAATGGTCTTGAGACCAAATCCCATCACAGAGCCAGAAATCAAAAGCTATTCTCTCAAGAACTCATCTCAAATCAAAAGGAACAGAACAAATCAAACTGAAACTGAAAACCATAGAGAGGCAAAAGCTCAGATCATCTTCATCTCAAGAGTTCTCAAATGGATTCATAACCATGAATGCTTCATACAGAGGAATGATTACACATGGTCACAACACACTCACTACATGATTGGGAATACTCAAGCAGGAGCTCACAGAGCACAGACTCACTCACGTCTCTTGAGCTCTCTACACTAGAACACCTCCACTGCTGCCTCCCTCTCCTCTTTTTGAAGGCAAGACTTCACCCCCATATGGAAAATCAAGAAGTGGCATACCATGCCCACTCCAAGACCACATACACACTTGAGGCAAGAAGTCAACACACACTTTTGGAGGGAAAAACCAGCCTCCAACTCATGGCTTGAGTCAAATCTCCTATTTGCCCCTCAAGCACCTTCCCGGAAGCTTCCCGCGTCCGGTACCTTGACCATCTGGACCTCGACTCCTTCCTGAGTCTAGTCCAATCCGCTTCGCTGCACACGGCCGCACTCAGCATCCTGACCGTCTGGACCTCCGACTCCTCCCTGAGCCTAGTCCCGACCCACTCGCCGTTGCCCGTCGTGCCCACCCGACTCCGACTGAGACCTCCAACTCCACCTGAGTCTAGTCCTGGTCTGTTCCGTCACACACGACCGCAACCGACACCCAACCATCTGGACCTCCGACTCCTCCCTGAGCCTAATCCCGGTTCACTCGTCGTTGCCCATCGTGTCCTCCACCGGTAGTTCTAGCTCCAGTTCCTCGTCTCCCGACTCGTAACCACCTTAGCAGCCTCGATCATCTTTGGCATCACTGACCGTCTAGACCTCAACACCTCCTGTAACTAGTCCCGGTCCTCCTCGTGTCACCATGACCTAGCTCTGAAGTCCTGTAGTCGCATAGACAAGCAAATTGTCACATAGCACCGCACGAAACAGCATATCAACAATATTAATAATGAAAGGTACTCAACCCTAGAATAACTAAAATAAACTCAAACTCTCTAAACCAATCGTCAATTACTCATAACAAACATGAGGATACCTCCACATGGTCTCTCACGGCCCCACGCCTATAGCGTGACCTCAAACAGCACTCCCGCGATGAGCTCGCCTCGGACCCGTCTCCGAGTGAAGCTCCCGCACTCGGCTGTGGTGTCAAGCACGGGAGCTGGCCCCACCCGATGCCTCGACCTGTCCGCGACAAGGGCACGTCTCCGCTGCGACTTCGACTTCGACCCCGCCACTGAAGGGCCCTGCGTGCGAGGACGGTTTCGGCAACCCGCCCAGCGCTATACCCTCGCTGCGGGGCGGAGACTACACCAGGCAATAAGGCTCCATCAAACAATACAGAAGTTCACAGGCCGCAGGGACGGAGGGGGCCAAATGGCTCGGCAACATGGCTTCGGCCTGTGAAGCCCTTCAATATGAGAGGCTCTTGTTGTAGGGGTGGCCCCCACCTAAGCCCAGCCGGCCTGTTAGAAGGCTGTAAGGCCCAAAGTGGGACGTGTATAATGGCATAAATGCCCCTGAGAAGGATACTTACATGTAAGGGTACCACTGTAAAAACACTCCCCATGTGGATATATATATATATATATATATATGATACAGGTCATGGGGGAAACCCTAAGCATTGCTCACCTAACTCTCCACTACCATACTCTCTCTCTCTGTTTGGTCTGTAACCACAACAGGTGCCTTTAAATTTTTCCGCAAGTATTCATTTATCCCTTTTCTCTGACAGCTACAAATGCTATGAAGATTAGGGTCGAAATCTTACTTGAAAACTGAAGAAACAGAGTCGAACACAACTAGACAGTAGGAAAAACAACGTGGTCGAAATTCGACTACTAGTCGGAAGTTCAATGTGGTCAGAAATCGACTACCAAACGGAAATCACCGTAGTCGAGAATTGACAGTACATGTTGGAAATCGACTCTCGCGGTTGATGACTAGGGAGCGGTTGAAAACCAATATAGTCGATAACCACCGAGACCAAAACCAACGTGATCGAAAATGAACATAGTTGAAAACAACGTGATCGTAAACAACATGATCGAATGCTAACGAGTGGTCGAACAACCAACGTGGTCGTAACCAGTCGGCAACCAAAAGAATCAATGTGGTCGAATGCCAGCGAGTGGTCAAACAACCAATATGGTCATAGCCAGTCGACAACCAAGGGAATCAATGTGGTCATAACCAACGTGGTCAGAAGCCAACGAGTGGTCTGCGACTGGCATGGTCAATTCAGTTCAAAAACCAACTAGTGAAATTGATGATCAGGGAGCAGTCGAAAATCTCACGTGGTAGGGAAAACGCGAAGTGGTCGGAAGACTAAACGAGGTTGAAAATGATGCGATGCGATCTGAAACTTGACCGTGGTCAAAACCAACGTGGTCGTAAATCTAGTCAACGTTCTAGACAGCAAACTACACTGACTGTTTCAGCTTTGATTCAAAATGAAAATAGATGGAACTTTTAATTCGTAGATCCAAATGATGTGAAACTTTGTAGAGATCATCTCTAGGGTATTGTGAACCTATTCTAACAAACGGTAATAAAAATCATGGCCAACGATAAGACTTTTTTAGTTTGTTGGAAGGTTACATTAAAACCAGCCACCTACACCCCAAAATGGATCCTATCCACTATTATAATGGGGGAACCCGTTAACCCCACACACGGGTTTTACTCACTCAAGTTCACTTATGCACGCCTTTCAAAGCGCATAAGTATGCATCCGCTAAATCCTTAGCCTTGATCCGCCTTGATCAAACCAGCTCCATTTTGACCTAAACCGCTCTCCAACGCATCACCCATGCACCGTGGTTTTGATCCAACATGGTTTCTGGTATTTTGGTTAAAATACCAAAATACCCCTTGTTGACCCGGTCATCACCATCCTTTGCAAGCAATCGTCAGGCTTGCCACGTGTAGGTACACCACAAGCTTGCCACGTGCCGCCATGTATCTCCCATCCTGGTTCCATCGAACCACGGCTCATTTGGCTCGTGCAAGCCACCTGGCGTCATCCTGTCATTCGAACCCGCCTTCAACATTGTCGCCTTTTTGGTGTCATACTTGAGCTCATCGTCTCATCCAACACCTTTGATCGTTTTGGGCCTCGACTACTCCATGAACCTAGCCCCGATCACCGCCGTTAACCACAGTTGACTCCAAGTGACCCTACACATCCAAGACAAAGAATTCATTTCCAGGCACAAGTTCTTCAAAACTTAATCTATATTAGCCAAGACATGCATTATACAATCTTAATCCAACGACTCAAGTCAACCTCACTAAATCCAGGACTCAAATCTCAATATTCTCAATTTCTGCCCAAACTAATTCTGAGAGAGTGCAATCTTTGCAAAGCCAATTGATCACTCCACAAACATTGCAATTGATGCATAAAACTCTAAGTAGCACTACTAAATTTAGTTGGCAGCCTGTTTCGAGCCTAGACATGTGGGGGTGCTAAAATTATGAGCAGAGCAACACATAACTTATGGCTTTCTTCAAACAAATAAACAAACAAATAAACGAAACTGCTTATTCACCATCATTTCAAAGCAGTTTATCGGGATAGTCTTTTTAAAATAGCTTATCGGTATTTGGTTCACTCATACAAACGCTTATGCTAGAGTCAAAAAACAGAGGCCATAGCCAAAAATTAAGAACCCACCCGTGTTTCTCTTAAAGGCTACAACTTACAACAGTAGGTGCATTAAAATCAACCACCTCATGCTTGTCAAAAAAAGGATGAACTAAACATCAAATTGGAAAGAAGTAAATACCATGTTTGCACATTTTTTTTAATTAAACGTTTCTGAAATCTATTTAAAATGCATACGTTCGCTTTCACCCAACTAGAGAAAAGAAAAGGGGAGTTAATTGAGGGTCTGATCTACTCAAACACATAAGTAATGATCGGTACTCCAATTTTCTCCGAACAACTCCTGTTCTTTTCTTTCCAACTTTGTCAGTTACTCCCTCCGTTGATTTTTATAAGATTCCTACAAATTTTGAGATTCAAACTTTGTAATTTTTTTTTACCAACAATAGTATATTAGTTTTGTGACATAGAAACGATTCAGTTCGTTTCATATTTGAAGGTAATTCCTTATAATCATGATTTTGTAGTCCTCAACAATACATTGTAAAATAAATTAACGGTCACAATTTAATTTGGAGACCACTCTAAGTCAAATCGCGTCTTATAAAATCAAAGGGGGAGTACACTTTAACAGACGTGACCTCTTGATATATAGGTAAGAATGTTCATTACAAAGCTTCAATGCACCACATAAGCCAAGAAAATCGCTTGGTTTCCTACAACCACCCTTGTTCTTTCCCTCTAGTAATCTTTCTTTGACAGGGATCACTTCAAAGTACGTCACATTCTAAACTCCAGAAACTACAGTCCTCAATAGTTCTCTACTGCCTCTCTCCTTGCCTATATATATATCAATATTTTCCGTTCAAGTTGCAACGACACAGCAATCTAGCTATCTACATAACATTTCCTAACTAGAGGCTAGAACTACAACACATAGAAAAATTAGCAAGAGAACACCATGGAAGACACCTCAAAGAATGGTCTGATCTTCAGCGTGGGCGAATGCAAGGACCAAAAGATCATAGACGGCGCGCAGTTAAAAGAAGACGAAGGCGGCGGCGGCGGCGGCGACTACAACGCTCTCATGGCTGCCCTGAAGGCTAACAGGGGGTGGCTGGAAGCCAAGGTCGTCACCAACAACGCAATGATCACCAAAGAATTATCCACATCGCAACACAACGATTTCTTCAGCGTCGGCGAGTGCGAGGGTCAGAAGACCATAGACGGCAAGCAGATGCCACTGGTCCTGACCCCCTCGAGGGAAGACGAAGCCAGTGGTGGCACGGGCTACGAGGCGCTGCTGGCCGCCCTGAAGGCCAAGAGGGAGTGGCTGGAGGGCAAGGTCGTAGCCAACAGCGCCGTGCTGCTCCGTGGCTTCGACGTCCGTGACGCGGTGGAGTTCAACGCCGTCGTGGATGCGCTGGGGTGGCCGGACATCCGGTACATCGGCCCCGCGCCACGCACCCACGTCCACGGCCGCGTCTGGACCGCCAACGAGGGCCCCCTCGAGCAGTTCATCTACTACCACCACGAGATGGTGCTGGTGAGCTAGCCCAACTGTACACAAACATCATCTGCAAATTCGTTGTTGCATGTGCTACATATATATTTTGTGAAGTGTATCATGTGTGCTTTTGGTATATATATAGATCACGGAGTTCCCGGAGAAGGTGATACTTTTCTGCGAGGTGCCGCCGCCGGAGGGCGGGGAGACGCCGTTCGTGCCGAGCTTCCGGGTGACGGAGAGGGCGCTGGAGGAGTTCCCGGAGATGGTGGAGGAGCTGGACGCGAAGGGGCTCCGGTACACGTTCACGGCGCTGAGCAAGAACGACACCAAGTCCATGAGGGGGAGAGGTTGGGAGGACGCCTTCGCCACCTCAGACAAGGCAGAAGCAGAGAAGAGGTAAACACCGTCAACTTATTGGCTTGCTACTCCCTTTTTAGTTTTCTCCAAAAGATACGATGAACTAATGCAGAAGGAGATGACTACGGTACATGCAATTTTTGTTACTAGAAGTTTTTTTAAAATGTTCGTTTCGTAACGGTTTTTTTCACCCCACTTGTAGGATGATTAGTGAACAGTGGGAAAATGTAAATGATAAGTTACATAAGCATGTACGATGTCACATGTAAATCTATTGGCAGGTACATGCCAGATGTGACGTTACAGTCTGTTAGCTTCGAAGCTTCTAAATTTATTTTAGTTAGTTAGTTTTCTAACACAAATCATTCACAGTCCACTTCGAAGCCCCAACTTGTTTATACGTGGTAGACATGAGATGCCACGTGAACAAACAGCAAACGGAAGAATCCAATCTCTTGCAAACAAAGAAAGCAGTCCAATCTCTTGCAAACAAAGAAAGCAGTCCAATCTCTTGCAAACAAAGAAAGCAGTTGATGGAAAGTGAATCAATGCACTTTGACACATGGTTTCTTGCTTCTGTATCTTTTGAAAAATTTGCGAAGCTTAAAATAAAGTAGTTAATATTATGTAATAAAAATCTGTACTAATCTATAAAAATAAATCAAACTGAATATTAGGTATAGACACTTGAATATTAAACGAGAAAAATATTTGATTTGATTTATTTCTTAGTTTACGTATAGTTTTCCTCACCTAACATTAACTACTTTACTATAAGATTTGTAAAGTTTTTTTTTAATGAGGTGTACCAATATATATCTACAATTTCGTCACACAATACGCAAAGATGCAAGACAGTTACTGCTAGCTTTCCAGTCGAATTCCATTTTTTTCATCAAAATAATGTGAAGACGACAATACAACAGAAGCTACAAGGACAATTTCATATATATTGCTCATCGAAGTATCCAAGTAACGAGTACTGAATTAAGAAGCTGCATGGTTGCAGGGCAAAGGCACTGGGCATGGACATGGAGTGGCTCCCGGACGGCGGCGTGAAGACGATCTTGGGGCCGCACCCGCTAACCCGCGTCTTCCCGGGCCGCAAGGGCCGGAGAATGTGGTTCAACACGGTGGTCGGGATGCACGGGCAGGAGCTGAGCTCCGCCACAGCGGCCGACGGGGCCGAGATCCCGGCGAGCTTCGTTCGTCGGTGCGGGGAGATCATCGAGGAGGAGAGCATCCAGTTCCGGTGGCGCAGGGGCGACATCCTCATCCTCGACAACCTCGCCACGCTACACGGCCGGCGCCCGTCGCTCCCTCCCAGGAGGATCCTCGTTGCGACGTGCAAGTGACCGATCATCACTGGGTTAATGGCATTAAGCTTCCATAGTTTAATTTCCACATGGAATCGGGTATACGTTGTAAGAGCGTGGTTTTTCTAAGCGTGGGTGTACCTACACACGTATCACCTGTTTGGATATTTGTACTATACTAGAAAATCTTAAAAGTTCCTACATAATGTAATACTTGAGATATGAAAACCCTCAAAGTTTTATGGCCATACGCGATATACCGTCCTGGAGAAAAGGAAAAGAGAAGGTACCAGCAAATATATATTAATTTCACATATATTCGGTACCGCTTGCTCTTTCTTATGTGCCAATACTATGGAGAGAGCAGAGCGTATTGCCCTGCCACTCGGCCATAGTCGTGAGGATCTTAATAGCCTGTCGCAACTGTTGTCATAGTTAACAACGGTTGAAACTTCCAGGAAAAAACTTTGAATTGGGAGGGCGATCCTCCTGGTGAACTAACCATACCCCAAACTGACATAGGCGAACAAGTACATTATAACAGGACGCGTCGAGAGAAGCATGTCTAAAGAACTCAGCAAAATGGTCCTACAACCTCAGGAGAAGGGGTGCTCTCCTAACTTTTGATTAGGAAAGCGGCACATACCAGCCGTAGCAATTGTTTATTAAAAACACAGCACTCTACTAAGTTGTAACATAATATATAGAGTCTGACACCTGTCTGGTGCTAGAATGTTGAAAGGAGAAATGTGAAAAGTTTTGAGTGGAAACCCTAGTAAATGGTGGCAGTAGCTCTAATTGTCCTAAGGTAGCGAAATTTCTTGTTGTATAAGTAGAGACGTGCACAAATGGTGTAACGATTGCCCCGCTATCTCTGACATGGACGTGGTGAAAAATTGAATTCTTCGTGAAGAGAGAGAAGGAAGAGCGAGCGACGGGCCGGCTGCCTGGCCTGCGCAAGGGAAAAGAAAAGAGAGAGAGGGAACCGTGCAGGCCGGTGAGGAAAAGGAAAGGGGCCGGGCCAGCAGTTGGGTTTCAGCCCGAACGCGAGGGAGAGAAAAGAAATTGGTTTAAACTTTTATTCGGGATTTCAATTTGGTTTTGAATTTATAATTTGAATTCTATAGGGTATTTGCCGATAGAAATACTTAGGAAAATTTTTTAACACACCATTAAATTTTAGGAATTTTTAGATTTGATTCTTGGGCCAAGGAAATTATTTTAAAAATTTTATACTCAAGCAAGGCTTTAGAAAAAATTTAGAAAATACATCAAAAAAATTTAAAATCCATAAAAATTATGTAGGTTTTATTTTGAAGCAAATTTAGGCTGTTACAAGCCAGTCCGTGGTCACATATGCTTGCAACCTGCAGAAATTTGCATCAGCGGTCATGAACATGCAGGACGATGATGGGAACACTGCCCTACACCTCGCTGTTCAGGTCGGGAACCTGTGGTTGTTCAATCCTCTGATGACAGACATGCCATATTGAATTTGACAAACAATAAAGGCAAACCCCACTTGATCTTTCATGGATCACAGCACCCTACGGATTGGTACGTAATTTTTCTCTCCTCGTTGTTGAAGTATAAGTGAATTGCCCAGGCAATCTTTCCTCATCAGTTTAAGCTTTTGGGTGAACTGGTTGGTACATGAAACTTAATATGGTATCAGAGCCAAGAGGTCTCGAGTTCAAGACCTGGTTGACGCAATTAAAAAAATTAATTGCAGTCCACTTCTATTCCACGTATTAGGTCCAAGGGAGCCTACACGTGAGGGAGAGTGTTGAAGTATAAGTGAATTGCCCAGGCAATCTTTCCTCATCAGCTTAAGCTTTTGGGTGAACTGGTTGGTGTATGAAACTTAATACTCGTGACCAGACCCTGTACTTTTTTTCAATTATTTTTTACTTTTGATTTTTCTCAACAACTACTATTCATTGGATAAATAAGTCGCAACATAAAAGAACAGGTCGTTAATTTGTTCAGAACTATGTATACTTCCACTGACTTGTATGAATCAATTGATTTTAAATTTCATGCTTGTTCTTGCAGAACCCGTGAATTAGGATATATAAGTTGCTACAAAATGCCCTTCATGGCCAGCTCGGCCAGGAGCCTCGGTGCTGCGTTCGCGTTCGGGGTTGTACGTCGTGCTGGCCCCGGTGGCGCTACGACGGCCGTCGCATCCTGCGCGATCACGGCTCTCGATCGCGTTGATCGACGCCGTTTGGTTCATCTCGGTGGTAGCCACAGGTGAAGTGATGCTGCTAGAGAGGTTGGAATTCGGGCGTGGTGGCGACAGGCACGGGCGATCCAAGTGAACTTGCTGTCGCAATTCTGGCCATACATTGTGATCGCCGACCTGTCAACGTATTCCAAGATTACTAGAGTGCATTGACTAAGTGCTAAAATGGATCATCTAGGTTCCTTTAAGACCTTTTTTTTCCCCGGAAATAGGTGGTTCTTCGGCACTGTATTTCAATATAACAGTTACAAACTACTTTTTAGTGTGACTCCACATTGTTTTTCTGTAGTTCACTTTGCATGTTTTGTTACGGCATTTATTTGCAAGTACCTCAGATTGTGTAACAAAGCGGGCCTATGTAATTAAAATTAATCATAGTGAGAGCTTCATAAAAACTAAGTATGCGAGTTTTAGAAAAATCCTCAAAATATTCATAGAGGCACTGGGAAGGATGTCATTGCAAAATTTCATGATCAAATGTATGGATGTGAAGCAAATAGCTAGTTAGATCCCTTCTAATCTCACAAACATTTTTCATTGGATTTAAAGATATAATTGATAGATTAGAGTCATTAGATCACACCAAAGGCACAAGACTTCAACCATTTTTTCATGAATTACAGGCAACATTCAACATGCTAAAAAGGGTAAGGTACCAACAACGCTAAGACAATATTACTAAACACTGTCCTTAATTTATCATGACGAACGACATACAACACCATTCTGAATAAGGGTAAGGCGTCAACTTAATTGACATATCGGTTGTGGCATCAAGCAGCTCGATCGCCCCAGCAAGACTCAATGGACTCCGTGGATCTTTGAATAGGCAAAGAAGCCGGCGATTACCACGTACGGCCAAAGTAAACACACGGAGCCGTATACAATCGTGCCCGCAAATAGAAAGCATGCCCGGACACCCAGCCTGTTCAGAAGCACTAATTGCCCCAAAGCTATCATGCCCACGAACCAGACAGTACTAAGCAACGTGAGAGCCATCATAACCCATGTAAGGGCTGCAGTTGTGCGAGCAACTGGTGCCAGCACCGCGTTTAGACCGAATGCAAAAGCAGCAAACATGCTCTTGGCGGAGCTGTTGAGGAAGAACATGGAGATCACGAAGGCGTTCATGCGTGTGCGGATGTCAACGGTGGTCACCCCAGCGAACATGAGGCTGACGGTGGCCAGGGAGGAGCAAAGTAACGCTAGGTTGTTGGCAATGACGAATGCCTCGAAAACGGGGTCCTTGGCGAGCGTCGGCGTGCCAGCAAGCGTCGGCGTGCCACCGTTACGGTCGTCGTCGGCTCGGTAGCCACCAGGTATTGCGAAAGCTGCCGCGAATGCGACTGTTACGATCAGCACCGACGCGATGCCAATAGTTGGTGTGGAATCCGATATCTTCTTTGCTTCTTCTTTCTTATTTAGTGTAGGGACCTCGAAGCGATCACACCGGTAAATACCAGGCTTAGCACCAGCAAGATTTAATAAATTGAATATCACCATTTGTGGATCCTGCAAGAGCACATATCATTCTTGATGATTAAAGGGATCGGATTGATCAACAAACATGATGGAGATATCAATTACCAGATAGGCATCAGAATTACGTACGTACCAATCCAAAACGAAGTCCGGTGGGATGCTTGCTGCATGAAAGATCTAGTGCAGTTTGTCCCTTGTTATTTGGTAAATTTAATAGAACTTCCTTGTTCCACAGTAAACAATAGAAAGTCAGTAAACCCCCTGCTTTGACAGCAAGGTGTAGCCCTGTGTTGCCTTCATTGTCCTGCATATTTATGATCGATGCAAACCTCTGCGGCTGGCAAGCGTCTTTAACTAACAGACGGTTTCCTCGCAAAAAAGAAGAAACATGCAAAACTAGACAATAATTTTTCTTGAGGACGGCATTGTGGAGGAAGGTACTACCCTGGGCGTCTCGTAGTTCAGCGCAGTCAGGGCACTTTTTGAGCAACAGGTCAACAACACTGGCATTGTTTCCCAAGGCTGCCACATGTATGGGAAATGATCCATTGTTGTCGCACTGATACGCTGAAGATTTGTCAGCATCTAATACTAGCATGGCCGTTTCACAAACCAACCGCTCGTACATGCTTCCCCTGGTCGCCTTGTTATTACCCCATGATGCTGCAATGTGCAGAGGCGTACTTCCGCTGGATCTGTCCCCTTGTTTGGTGAGGTCCTCGTTCCATTGCAGCAGCTTCTTTGTCATCTCTACAATTACAATAAGGATAGACAAGAAGAATGTGTAACAACCGAAAACATGAGACATCTTAACAAAAAGAATCTATCCATCATATGTATTATTAAAACAAAATCAAAAGAAGCAATCACATTCGTTCTTAAAGACTAAAAATTTCTATGTTAATCAAAGAAAAAATAGAAAGATTTATTGTAACATCCCAAATATTTTCAAGTTCAATTTAAAGTGTGTTTAAACTTTTCTCAACATTTTTGGTGTTTCTTAAAATTTCTCGACAAATTGTTGTAGACTTAAAATTTCTCAGCGATTAAGTAAGACCAAGGTAACACTTAGGGATAGCCTAGCAAGTTCGGAATATAACCCGGATCGAATACCTGTTTCAAGTTTCTCAAATCCCTGACCTCGATTCGATACTAGTGGAGGCCAGTAGGCCCTTGCCACTGATCGGAGCCAGTATTAGTTGTTCCTGGAGGGCTTTGCGCTGGTCGGGCCAGCATGTCTCCATGCTGGTCGATCCTTAAATAGTTTTGTACCGGGCGGAGCTAGATTGCTCTCTTCGATCACCTCTGATCGCGAGGCACATTCTAAGATTGTTAATTTCGGCTTATTTTTACTATTTGGCTAGTGATATTTTTGGTATAATTAAATTTTAAAAAATTTAAAAATAGAAAAAAAAGGTTAACTCATCACAGACAATACAAAGAATAGAAAAAAACAAAGCAAAAAAAAATCAAAAAAACAGAAAAACGAAATTAAGAAAATAGAAGCCAAAAACAAAAAATTGAAGCCCAAACAAACGGTGCATCACACACTCCTTTTTTCTTCGCTGATGAGTGGAGCCCACCAGTCTGGCGTCTAAGGCATAGTTTGACTTGGCATGGTCTCCAAAATTAAACTATGACTATTAATTTCTTTTATAATATATTGTTAACTACAAAATCATGCTTATATGAAATTACTGTTAAATACGAATCTAATAGTACCACTTTTGTGCAACTAAACATATATAATTTTGGATTATTGTTAGTCAAACATTACAAAGTTATAATATGAAAATACGTTGACACCTTATAAAAATCAACATGGGGAGTACTCACGAGCTAGCTAGGGGTATGCATGCAGCATGCAAGCATCGATCGGTTACAAAATTCCATATATTAACATGGTCGGTTGATGTGCATTATGTATAAATGCCAGCCACAATTTTTTGAAATGAAAATTTATAACAATTTCCTTTTTCCATTCATATCAATGTGGATTTGTGTAGGGGTTGTTTTGGAATGCAGAAATTTAGCACGAATTTTCACAAGACAAAAACCCAGTTCCCTGAAAATCCAAAAAAAATTTCTTCCAAACGGGACCTATAAATACTGTACAGGTGATCAAGCACACCGAGAATTTAATATTTGATACTACTCCGAAATCATAAAATAATACGCACCTTTGCTCCTGAGAACTGCAACATGCAAAACGTTTTGTCCGTCCGGGCCAGAGTACGACAGCTCCTTGTCCTTTCGATACAGCTTTTCTGCAATATCATTATGTCCTAACATGACGGCCAGGTACAATGGTGAGGTGCCGTTGGCGTGGACAAGACGAGCCAATTCTGCGTCCTCCCTTATTAACACCTCAACCATCTCCCTGACCATTTTCTTGTCGGCCAGGCGGAGGGCCTGATGCAGGGCCGTCTCCCCTTGCCCGTTCTGATTTCTCAGCACCACTTTCACCCTGGCATCACGGCCGTCCTCGTGTCTCGCCAGACCGATGAGGTGACGAACCATTTCAATGTTCCCCGCTCTGACGGCGCATTGCAAGGGCGTGTCACCCTTCTTATTGCGCGCAACCAGGAGGTGCTTGGCCAAGCCGTAGATCTCGTCGGCACTTTTCAAGAAGACTTCACTGTCCCCACTGGAGGCAACCACATGGAGGATTGAGTCCACCACAGCGTCGGGCGCCTCAATGTCGACGACTTCAGGCACCAAAATAACCGCTGGTACATCGTCCTTGTTCAGGAGATCGTCTAGTCTCTCCCAATCGCCGAGCCGTGCGGCCAATAGCAGCTTGGGGTGCAGCTGCACGGCAGAATTTGCCTCGCTGAGCATGTTGGAAGGTTGCTTTGTGTCGTCGGGCCCCATTGGCATTGATCTCCCGATGTTTGTGTGTGTATTTCTCTAATCTCGATTGGTAGCACTCGCAGTACTTCTTCGCCCAAGTCTATCTCGATTGGTAGCACTCGCAGTAGCAATTTTTTGTGTCGCAGGCCGCGTGCCGCTCATAATGTTCAAGTCTATCTGTCCTGTACAAAAGAGCACAAAAAATTGTTGTATAATCATGTGCATGTGCTCAAAAGCACGTGCTCAAAAATTGTTGTACAATCATGTGCATGTCTTTCTTCAACAATTTTGTGACGATGAAGGCACGTGCTCAAAGGGGGGAAAGCTACTCTAGAACCATCCAGGTAAACTTTGAAACATGCTGGGGAATCCAGTTTTCTTATGAGAATTCGACCTCAAGTCTCAATAAGTTTTGAGGAAGGTCACATGTAGCCATGATTTGTATTGTCCTAATTAACTTTCGAAGCTTCTTAGCCCCTTGCTGTACAGTACATACTTAACATGTTGTTTAATTTGAGAGTTGAGACTTGAGAGCATTGCAAATATCAAAGAGAACTGAATAGTTGTTGTACCGAATGGAAAAAAAAGCAAGGATCACTACTACAAAAGAGGCTATACTGGACGGGTACATCACGGACGGTTTATACTAGCAACCGTCTGTGATATTTTCACAGACGGTTATTAACACGAACCATCTGTGATAATTGAGACATCACAGACGGTTCGTGTTAATAACCGTCTGTGAACTTTCACAGACGATTCGTATTATCGAGACAACACAGACGGTTCGTGTTAATAATCGTCTGTTAACTTTCACAGATAGTTCTTAATACGAACCGTCTGTGGTAATCCGGACAGCACTGACCTTTGTCATATGAACTACAGAAGCTATACTGAGACGATAGTCAAATTCAAGGAAAATTTATTACGAAAGTCCAAAAAAAAGAGATTCCTAGATTTTAATCTTCTGGGCTTCATATGCTTCTTCTTCGACTTCTGGAGTCGGAGGATCAGCCGCTGAGTTCTCGAATGCCGTGAAGATTGTCCTTGCCCTCTCCACTTCCTCCTCTAGTCTGGGCAAATCATTAGCATGGCCCATAATATCAAATAGGATGATATGATAAGCTTCCTCATAATCGATTGATTCTGCTTGATCGGCAAGATTATCCATGTGTCTCTGCACTGCTGCAAGAGCTTCCTCCGCTTTGTGCACATTGCAGAGAAGAACGAGGCTGAGAGCGGTTTCCCTTTCCTGAGTAGCAACGAGATACCTCCGTCGACGGCGAATGATGAGGTCCAGCTGACGGATGGAAGCGAGTCGAGGAAGGAGAGCATGGCATGAGCGGAGGAGCTGCTCCAAATGTAAATTATTGGCTGCCTGTGTAAGGTTGCGGCCAAACAACTCATGATGGATAGATGAGAGGAAGGAGATCAAAAGAATATTAGATGTCATTATTGAGAAATCTGGTGATGAAGAAGATGAGGGAGAGGACAGTTTAGAAGAGCTAGATTAGGGCGTGCATATTTAAGCATTATCACAGACGGTTCGTATTCCAAACCGTCTCTGATATTAATATCACAAACGGTTCGTATTCCAAACCGTCTCTGATATTGACTTATTACAGACGGTTCTTATCACGAACCGTCTGTGATAAGTGAGACATCACAGACGGTTCGTATAACAAATCGTCTTTGATATTAATTATCATAGACAGTTCATGTAACAAACCGCCTCCGATAATGACACGTTATCGATCCATGGCGTATATCCCAGGATTTCGATCTTACCTATCCATTCTCTCCACATCGAATGGCAGGCACCAGTTCCTCCCACTGCTCGGCCCTTATTAATAACTCTCCATCTACCTTTCCACTGGTAGTTACACGTGAGTTCATCCACTAGCTAGCTTCCTGCATCCTCCCCTCTGCTGTGAGCTAACTAGCGCCTCCGTTGTGACACCACGGTAGGCTGGACAACACACTCTTGCCGTAAGTGTCATGTGTCTTGTTCAGCCACACCATCGTGCCACGAAGGGTTCGTTAGCTTGCTATCCTGTAATAGAATGTGTCGTTGTGCTTGCCTCTATATTTGCTTGTTTCTCGATAACACCGACTACTGCCATGAGCTAGCGCCTCCGTTGTGGCACCACGGTAGGCTGGACAACACACTCTTGCCGTAAGTGTCGTAAGTGTGTCTTGTTCAGCCACACCATCATGCCACGAAGGGTTTGTTAGCTTGTTATCCTGTAATAGAATGTGTTGTTGTGCTTGCCTCTGTATTTGCTTGTTCCTCGACGACACCGACTACTGCCATGAGCTGGCGCCTCCGTTGTGGCACCACGGTAGGCTGGATAACATACTCTTGTCGTAAGTGTGTCTTGTTTAGCCTCACCGTCGTGCCACGAAGGGTTCGTTAGCTTGTTATCCTGTAATAGAATGTGTTGTTGTGCTTGCCTCTATATTTACTTGTTTTCAAGGGGCATGTGTTACATTATTTCTTGTGGCTAGCCAAAAAATCGAAAAAAAATTAGTTATAGAGTGAACTATCACAGACGGTTCTATATACCAACCGTCTGTGATACTCACCAATCACAGACGGTTGGTATTACGAACCGTCTATGATAAGTGAGACATCACAGATGGTTCGTGTTAAGAACTGTCTGTGAAAGTTGCAAACATCACAGACGGTTCATATAAAAAACTGTCTCTGATATTCTGGACATGATAGAAGGTTCATATAACAAACTATCTGTGATATTGTGGACATCATAGACGGTTATTAATAAGAACCATTTGTGATATATTGGTATCACAGACCGTTTGTGGTTAGAACCGTTTGTGATAATCTGCGCTATTAAATATTGGGCGTACGTTCTCGATCTCGACACAGATCTGTCTTCATTGCGCTGCATCGGTGGAGAAAGGCGGCCGGCTTTAGGGAGTTCGCGGTGAAAACATATCGCTGTCTTCTTAGTGATCAGAGGTTAGTACTCAATTATTTTTAATAACTTATATGCATGCATGTTTTTGTAATTAAAAGAGATGATAGATAGATTTTTGTTTAATTTTGATCTAGCTAGCTAGCTAGGTTTAAAAGGATAATGTTAGTTTGCTCAATTTCAGAATGGGTAAGTAATCGTATGTAGTTCACTAGCTTCAATATATTCTTGCTTAACATTATTATGTCATTAATACGTGGCTAGCTAGTTATACCTACGTAATATATATAGATGCATGTCATGTACATGTGTAAGTATAGGTTGTCTGATTTGCTAGGTAGTAGCGCTAATAATCATTTTTGACACTCATTTGTTACTTGTGTAGCGTAGATGGACCGAAGCTAGATGTACATTGAGAACCGTGTGAGTGAAGAGTACATTAATGGCGTGTCTGCTTTTAGAAGAGCAGCCGAGTTGGATATGTTGAAGAAGGGGATGAAATATATGTACTGTCTATGCATTGATTGTGATAATCTAAAGACGTTTAATAACTCACCGTAGATCGAAGCTCAATTGATTCGAAGGAGTTTTAGAAAAGGTACAAATGTTGGACCAGTCACGATGAAGAGAAGAGTACACAAGAAGTTAGTTATGACATAGTCGAGGGAGACAACGATATGTCAGTTGTGGACTGTGCTTTCGATCACGAGGATAGGTCGTAGGATGCAATCTGGATCAGATGTTAGCAGAAGGGAACTATAGTGAGAGAGAGAGAGAGTTTGGTAAATTTGAGGGCTTGATGGAGGTCTCGGAAAAACCTTTGTTCTCGGGCTGCAAGCCACAATACACGAGGTTATCATCAGTTCTAGAACTGCTAAAATTGAAGGCAAGCAATGGTTGGTCCGACGAGAGTTTCACGGTATTGTTAGGTCTCCTAGCGGACATGCTTCCAAATGGAAATGTGTTACCGAGAACCACCTACCAAGCCAAAAAGATTCTTTGTCCATTGGGAATGGAAGTAGAAAGAATATATGCATATCCGAATGATTGTATCATGTACCGTAAAGAGTATGCTAGCTTACATGTTTGTCCGGTGTGCAAAACATCCTGATACAAGCGTAAAAATGACTTCGGTGATAGGAAGGGCATCGAGGTGAAGCAAGGACTTCCTACTAAGGTGTTGCGGTATCTTCCTATAATTCCCCGTTTGAAGCGTTTATTTGCAAACTGCAAGGATGCAAGATTGATGCGTTGGCACTAGGAGCAGTGTAAGAACGATGGAATGATAAGACATGTTGCTAATTATGCCCAGTGGAGGAACATCGATAGGATGTTTGTAGATTTCGGTGTGGAACCGAGGAATATAAAGTTTGGGTTAAGTACAGATGGAATGAATCCTTTTGGTAACATGAGCAGTCGACATAGCACCTAGCATGTGACTCTGTGAATATACAACCTTCCTCCTTGGCTGTGTATGAAGCGGAAATATATTTTGATGTTACTACTTATCCAAGGGTCGAAGCAATCTGCGAACGATATTGATGTGTTTCTAGCACCATTGGTGGAAGATCTTGCAATACTGTGGAACGAAGGGGTACATGTATAGGATGCGGACAAACGAGAGAACTTCACTCTATGCGCCATATTGTTTTGCAACATTAATGACTTTTCTGCCCTTGGTAACTTGTCAGGGTTGAGTACAAAAAGGAGCCAAAGCGTGTCTGCACTGCTTATATTATACCAAGAGTGTGTGGTTGAACAACTCGCGCAAAACTGTGTACATGCGTCACCGTATGTTCCTTCCAAAGTATCATCCAGACCGCAAGATGAAGAAACAATTTGATGGAAAAAAAGACGATGACTTAGTACCAAGGCCTTTTAGCAGGAAAGAGGTGTATGATATGGTCAAGGATATCAACGTTGTGCTTGGAAAGTGATGTAAATTGAGGAAGAATATGTGAAAAAAGAGATCAATATTTTGGGACTTGCCTTATTGGGAGCACTTAGAAGTTCGCAATTGCATCGATGTCATGCACGTAGAGAAGAATGTATGTAACAGTTTGATTGGTCTCTTACTGAACATTCCTGATAAAATAAAGGATGGTGTCAACGCAAGGCGTGACTTGGTCGCTATGAACATCAGGACCGAGTTAGCACCGATAGGGACCGATAAAGGCCAGGCGTACCTTCCCCCAACTTGCTATTCTCTGTCTAAGTCCGAGAGAACTGAACTGTGTCAGTTCTTACATGATGTGAATGTTCCATCCGGTCACTCCACCAACATGAAGAAACTTGTTTCCATGGAACATTTGAAATTAATTGGCATGAAGTCTCATGACTGTCATGTGCTAATGACACAAATGCTACCTATTGCAATTAGAAGTATTTTACCGAACAAGGTTCGAGTGACAATCATAAGGCTATGTTATTTTTTTAACGCAATTGCTCAAAAGGTCATTGATCCCGATGGACTAGATGCTCTACAAACTGAGGTGGTGACAACTCTATGTCATCTAAAGATATATTTTCCTCCATCATTTTTTATATCATGGTCCATCTCATTGTCCACCTTGTGAAAGAGATAAAAATATACGACCCCATGTTTCTACGTCATATGTACCCTTTCGAGAGGTACATGGGAATTCTCAAGTCCTATGTACGCAATCGATCTTGACCGAAGGGTAGCATCATCGAAGGTTATACAACAGAAGATGTCATTGAATTCTGCATCAGCTACATGGCTCAGGACGAGCCGATAGGTGTACCTCTATCTCGTCACGAGGGGAGGCTAGAGGGTATCCGGACTATCAGAAGGAAAACAATAACTCCGGATCAAAATACGTATGCTCAAGCCCATTTCATAGTTTTACAACACATGAATGAAGTGACCCCATATATTGAAGAGCACAAGGACATGCTACGTCAAGAGAATGCAGGACAGTCAGAAGTTTGGATCATGAGACAACATAACTGTCTGTTCAACTAATAGTTGAAGGTGCAATTGACTAGGAGGTCGTCAAGTGAAACACTGCAATGGTTGGCAAAAGGGCCAAAATTTACAATTCTGACATGGCAAGGATACGACATTAATGGCTACACATTTTATACAACAGATTAGGATAGAAAGAGCACAGTGCAGAACTCAGGTGTCCGCATAGATGCCTATAATGCGCACGTCAGTACCGTTGGCCCAAGCTCATACTATGGGCTTGTTGAGGAGATTTAAGAGCTTGACTACGTAATTTTCAAGATTCCTTCGTTTCGATGCCATTGGGTCCAACTCCCACGGGGTGTAAAGGTCGACAAGTACGGCGTCACTACCGTGGACCTCAAATGTGTAGGATACAAAGACGAACCATTCGTACACGCGAGGCAAGTTGTTCAAGTATTTTATGTAACCGACCCGGCAAATAAGAAGCGCCATGTAGTTCTTCAGGGAAAAAGAAGGATTGTCAGAGTTGAGAATGTTGTGGATGAGGAAGAGTACAATCAATTTGATGAGTTGCCTCCATTCGGAGACGGCATTAGGCTCGAGGAAGAACAAGGCGATGAAGTAAGCTATATGTGTGTCAATAATTGTGAAGGGCTTTATCTAGAAGGAAATAGCCAAGTGTAATAAATAATCCCACAAAGCCAGCACCTATTTGGAAATTGTTGCAATGTATGTAATCATAATTAGGAAACTATATTCCATTGTAATTGTAAAATGACTCAAGAGCTAAGAAATAATTATATTTATGATTATGCTTGCGTTTTTCATAACATTGCATGGCCAGCATGATTTTTTTTTGGTAGCTAGGTGTGAACTGTCACAAGCGGTTTATAGGAAGAAACCGTCTGTGATAATCTGTATATCACAGATGGTTATATAAGTAGAACCATATGTAATATTCCAATATCGCAGACGGTTCTATTTATGGAACCGTCTGTGATATAACTATCACAGACAGTTCCTTAAAGGAACCGTCTGTGGTAGTTTCCCTATAAATATCCGCAACTAGGTTTTACAGTCCTCACTCACGCATGCACTCTCCACCGCCCCTGCTAGGTTTTGCTAGATCTGACTGCTCACTTGCGCGCGACGCCACCGCTCCCTCCCGACACTGGCTCTCCCTTCAGAAGCCGGCACTCCCTCCCGACGATGCCGCTCTCTCCCGACGCCAGCTCTCCCTCCCGACGCCGCCGCTCCCTCCAGACGTCGGCTCTCCGTCCTGACGCTGCCACTCCCTCCTGACGCCGCCACTCCCTCTCGACGCCGCTCCTTCCCGGCACCGTCCGCCTCTGTCTCAATTAGTTAGCCCATTTATTTTGTTATCTTCAATAGATTTGCTAAATTGTTTTATGACATTTAGTACTTTATGATATATGCTTCACATGTTAGCTACAAGATCTAATACTAAAATTGAATATTCAAGCTTGAGCTCTTAATTTTTACTATTACTATCATTTATCAATCTTGTGGTCTGTCTGAATAGATTGTTAAATTGTTTTATGACCTTTAGAACTTCATGATATATGCTGCAGTTGTTAGCTACAAGAGCTATTTGGAATGGCATGTTACTGTTCCAAAGGGACCTTGTGGCAATAATATATGCCACATAGACCTTTAAAGGGCATGAAGCTAGCGACGCACTCCAATGTATCCGGTTCATTGAATTGGATACACTAGAGTATGTCGTTTGCTTCATATAACTTTGTTTTATGACTTGTAGAACTTCATGATATATGCTGCACTTGTTAGTTACAATAGCTATTTGGAATGGCATGTTACTATTCCAAAGGGACCTTGTAACAATAATATATGCCACATAGACCTTCAAAGGGCATGAAGCTAGTGGCACACTCCAGTGTATCCGGTTCAATGAATTGGATACAATAGTGTGTGTCGTTTGCTTCATGGAACTTTGTTTAGGCCCTAGCTCACTGCAGTTAGTTTTTTCTTAGAACAGAGATGGCGTCTACACAGTCTTCGTCGTCGTCATCTGGGTCTCATACTCCCAAGATGGGAAAACTAAGCCTGCCCGAGGAGTATCGAAAAAGCCAGAGGGCCGAATGACCATCACGGTGGTCTCTCCGGATGGGGTCCCTCTGCAACCGAAGAAAATAGTGGCATCATTTCGGACTACCTGTGGGATGGGTCCCCATCACCATAGCAAGCTGGAAAAATTTGGCAAAGGATCAGAAAAATCAGCTATGGGAGGAAATTACAAATTCGTTCGAGATCCCAGCAGAAATACAGGGACTCGTGTAACAGCACGCGCTCCTCGCAATGGGAAAAGCATGGAAGAATTTTAAGAGCACTCTTGTCACGCAGTACGTGGCCAAGGATCTCACGCCCTTCACGAGGTATCCTTTCGTGTCGCCGAAAACATGGGAGGTCTTTGTGCAGATGAAGACAACGACTGAATTTAAATAAAGTGTGGTGCACAAGGCTCTCCAGTCACAAAACACTCACCCTCATAGACTCGGCACCGCTGGGTACGCGGGTAAAATCCCGCAGTGGAGGATGCAGGACAAGGTCGCAATCCGATCGGAGGCCTCCCCTCCATTTGCCAGGATCGCAAATGAGTGCGCTCGAAACTGGTTAAGAGCGAGGTCATCAACCACATCTTCAGGTGTCTTTCAAAAACCTCGCAGATGAGGTGCTTGGACTACATAGTTGTTAACACCTCTTGAACTTCATGGGTTCAAAAATAACATGATTAATTGCCTTTGCAGCAATCATTGACTACCGAATCTTCTCGTGGCTCCTTTCAAGAATACAGGAAGAGAGATTTACTATCATAGGCCTTGGGAAATAAGGAGCACCCAGGTCGCACACGAGGCTTGGGAGTTTACGTATCTTGGAGGCACGAATTTCCATATTACTCCGAGACATATATGAGTAGGAAGAGATCTAAGGCGTACCGCAACGAACAAATAAAATAGGAGCTTCGTGCTCAACTTGAGGAAAAACAATCTGCCTCACTTCAAGAGCAGACTGCCTCACTTCGAGGAGAGATAGATTCATTGAGGGAAGAACTGAGAAAAGTCCGTAACCAATCACATCTCACCCCTACTACTGCGGTACCCAGTCCCCCTCAATGTCGCAGTAGCTGCGCGTCGACACCAATTACTGAACATAGCGATGCCCACTTACCTATCGACGACATCCATATAATATACCTCTTTAGAATGCTACATAGATCTCTCTGGTGGATGTCTTAGCTCATCTTGTGTCGTTATGTAGGAGCCCATGCCTTGCATCCTCAGAGTTAGGCTTGTTGGGTCTATTCCCGTTGACGCTGGGTGGGGGATGGCGTATCCATTACTGTCAGGGAAGCTGGTGTATAGTGTACAAGTAGAGATCGGTTTCATAAAGGTTCAGGTGGACATTATTAATGATATTTTTAAAACTGTCCCTCTTGAGAAGCCTCCAAATGAAGAGATTAAGACATTAGGGGATGCCATCCACACATTCATCCAGTGGCCTAAGAGGGACATCGCCCTCGACCTATCACATCAGCTCCGGTGGCTCCACCTCCAGCTCCAGTTCCGAAGCCTATTGCATCGACTTCCGTGGAGACGCCACCAAAAACGTATCATAAGCGAGGCTCTAAGACTCAAGCGAAGAAAATTAAGGTGTGTCTCTAGCCATGGAAGTTAATTCTAGGAGTGTTGTTGGTCCCCGAGTCACAATTACCCCAGCTTGGTTTGGTTTGCAATACATTGCACACCTGGTACATGCAGAGGTCCAACATGAAGGCAAACCAGCAGAGTGCATTCACTGTGAGATATACGGAGGCGCATTTCCTCCACGACGCGAGCTACTTCGTGGTGATATTCGAAGACTTATTCTTACTATTCAATCTCGACGAACTCAACGCCTCACTTCTACGATGTTGGACACTGTAAGTGTACTGTACAATGAAGTTCTACATTCATATTATACCGATAAATATCATTACTATTTCCTTATGCATAAATACATGATCCAACAAGTCCGACGATGGTGACAACTGGTGCGTTTCCTTGACCCACACTTGGTCTCCGAGCAATCTATCAATGAAAATGCATCCTTCGTGCAAGATTACATAACGAGGGGATTGATTGCTCACAGCGACAAGGAGTACATCATGGTACCCTTCAACCAAGGGTAAGTGCTTCACTAGTTGCCACACAAATTTCATTTGTACTTTATATGCAGCATGAACTTAGGATTAATCAATAGTTGGCGACACACATGACTAGGTCTCACTGGATTTTGATTGTGATTGTACTGAAGTGGAGCAAGGTAATATACCTTGATTCCCTACTTAGGAGCAACCACGACTTTAGTCGTGTGCAAGAAGCAATTAACAGGTAAACCCATTTCCTCCATACATAACTCTATTGTAATGTTTCCTTCGTTTGCAATGGCCGAGGCTAACTTTTTTGAATCACGTAGGTCGTTTATCGCTTATGTTGCCCTAGGAGGGAGACAACAAATCCAGTGACACGCTGCGACACAACACGCGATTTTCGATACCCGCTACAACACAACAATCCTATATCACACTTTATTATAATGCCTCTAGAATTGACAATACCAATGTATATAATTCTATTTTTGCAGTGCTACCAGCAGCTACAGGGCAACGTATGTGGATTCTATGTTTGCCGCCATATGAAGGAAATCATGGATACTAAGATCACTGATCCAGAGGTTTGTCAACCTTCCAATAATTATTATTTTCTGATTATATATATATGTATATATATACACGCTAAATGACTTAACATTGCTCCTAGCGACAGTGGGTGGACTTCGATGAAAGTACATATGATCTTGACAAACTCGTCGAAATTCGTGGAAACCTCTCCAAATTCTTACTAGTAGAGGTCATAAACAAGGATGGAGAGTTCCACCCCAGCAATGGTGATAATTAGATGTTGAAACATTGGATTCAATTGTAAAAATCACTCAATTGTGCTTAATCAAACAATTCATTCAATTTAATTCATTTGTGAGATCTATGTAACGATTGCCATTCTATATATATGTGATCTGCTGGTGTTGTTTCATTCATCTGTGTGTGATTTATATAATGATTGTCATGTGCTATTTATGTGATCTTGCTTGTCTTCAGAGGGCATGGCTAGCATATCCTGAGGCTAGCCGAAAAAGGGAAAATAAAATCGCTATTGAAATAGCTATCATAGACGGTTCGGAACAACAAAGCATCTGTGATATATATATCCCAGACGGTTTCAAACACTAAACTGTCTGTGATATTAATGATATCACATATGGTTTTTGTTATTAACCGTCTATGATATGGTGTGTATCACAGACGGTTTTTGTTATTAACCGTCTGTGATATGATGTATACCACAGACGGTTCGGAACAACAAACCGTTTGTGATATGAACCATATCACAAATGGTTAATAACAAAAACCGTCTGTGATACATATCATATCACAGACGGTTTTTTTATAAAAAACCGTCTATGATAGTCAACTATCACAGACGGTTTGGAACACCGAACCGTCTGTGGTAGTCGAGTATCACAGACGGTTTTTCAAAAAAACCGTCTGTATTGTAAGTAATCACAGACGGCTTGGGAGCCGTCTGTGATATCTGCCTATTATCACTGACACATAAACACAGACGGTTCAGGAACCGTCTGTGATGACAGTTGCAAGCCGTATGTGATAACACTATCTGTAGTAGTGGATGAAAATCCAAAACTTGGTCCAACATCAGGAAATTACTATGGAGTGATCTTGCTCGCAATCTTGAGCCTATAGAAACAGTTGTCATTAACACTGCTACACTAACCTTGTCCATGAATCCTCGTCAGTTTCGGGCACTGTGATGGATTTTTGTTTTCTTTCAAGATCCATGGGAGTAAAGCCATGAATGGACATCGTGGTCCTGGCTGCTCTTTAATTTGCTTTGCGATGCTTGTGTCATTTTCTTTGCTCGAATGCAGCAACCTTTTGCTTTACCATCATTTTTACACCAATACTATATCGTAATTTGTAGATGTTGAATATGACAATGCACATTTATAGAGAGTTCTCAAGTTAGTAAGAGTTAGAGATATTTCCAAAGAATGCTCTATGTTTGACAAGTTTTTGTGCAAACATGTTAAATCAAATCAAATTGAGAGATGTATGTCGGAGATGATAAAGACTATGCTTTTTGTGTGTTCTATGGCTGTGTCACGCCTTGTATGGCTGCACGCCGCCGGCCGATCACGAAGCATATGCACCAAGATCATCCCCTGAGCTCATGGGTCTTTGACCACTCAGTAGTTTTTGAAGACATTATGTCGACAATGTCTTGATCACGTTGTGTCGACCACGTTGTTCTCTTCAACCCCTAGGTCTGACCGTCACAGTAGTGCATGGTGTTGCTTTCAGACCCATGCTCGCCACGCGTCATCAATCTGCAAGGGGCCCTGACACCTCAGGCTGACGGCCCGTTCCCATAGCCTTTCCTTCCAATCGCATGGCCCACTAATGGCAACTTATGTCACCAAGATGGAAGGAAAGGATTTGGTTCTGAGCGAGCCATATTTACAATGGGAAGACGATTGCACTATATGTCCATTTATCGAAGTAACTCTCGATAAATCTCTTCTGATATGGAAATCACGGGTTTGAAGGAATGAATTGGCAATTGGATCAAGATCTCAATCCCAGAAAATCAGAGGTTGATTCGCATCGCATGAGGGTCGCGTACGTTGCCCATGGCCCTTGCTCGTGCCTATAAAAGGAGAGACCCGAGGAGGAGGGACAGGCCTGGAGGAAGGTGGACAACACCCGATCGCATCCATACACCCTATTAGCATACACACAGAAGGCATACGTGGAAGGGATCCACAGCTAGAAGGAGGAGAAGGCTGAGGAACCCAAGGAAGCAATACGTACAAGCCAAAGTCATGTACCATGCTCAGGATGCCAAGCTGCGCGGTAGCAGCGATCTGTCATGTACTAGGTTCGTCCTGCTTGTACCTCTGATTTGATGATAGCTCCACAAGGCGAGGTTGATGGCACTACTAGCATGGACCCTCTCGACGCCTAAGATATGCAACGCTGTCGACCACCACTCCAATCTAGCGGGGGTTTCTTGTCCTTGTGATCTTGGTGTGTTCCCCACTGTGCCTGGGTGGCGCCAAGCATCTTTGATACCTGATCACTTATGATCGCTGGCTATGCTCGAACGTTGCTGGTTGTTCATCGTACTCGAATGTCATTGACTGTCCTCAATGCCCAGTCGTTCACGACCGCTCACCATACGCGAGTGTTGTCGACCGCTGCTGAAACTCGGATGTCTCTGACCGCTTTGTCGAACTTGGATGCCTCTGACCGTACGGACGCCTCCAACCGCTTGTTGAAGTCGGATGTCTCCGACCGATTTTGGTACTCAAACACCTCCAACCGCTCGTCGTGCTCAAGCATCGTCAATCACTTGCTTAACTCGGACAACACGATCGCCATTGATAATCAAAAGTCTTCGACTATGGTGCTACAGTACTCTTCTGAGTGCTCCCTCCGAGCATGAGGCTACAATATTCCTATGAGTATGGCTTCTGACGTTGGTGCTACAGTACTCTTCCGAGTGCCCACTATAACCATACTGCTATGGTACTCTTCCGAGTGCCCCCTACGACCATGCCGCTATGGTACTCTTCCGAGTGCTCCCACAGACCGCCTTCAGAACATGGGCGCTTTCGACTGCCTTTGATATTCATGCTTCTTCGATCGCCCACTGCTCTCAAGCACTTTCGACTACTTTTGACCCTCAGCTAAGGATAGCTTCGGATGGCTTTCGACTATGGATGAGTTCCGATGGCTTTTGACCATGATGGCTTTCGACCATGGACAACTTATGGTGGGTTTTGACCATGATGGCTTTCGACCACGGGCAACTTCTGATGGGTTTTGACCATAATGGCTTTTGACTATGGGCAACTTTCGATGGCTTTCGACTATGATGGTTTTCGACCACAGATGATTTTCAATGGATTTTGACCCCGATGGCTTTCGACCACATACAACTTCTGGTGGGTTTCGACCACAATGTTTTTTTACCACAGGCAAGTTCTGATGTGTTTCAACCACGATGGCTTTCGACCACAGGCAACTTTTGATGGCTTTCGACCATGATAGTTTTTGACCATATATGATTTCTGATGGATTTCATCCACAATTGCTTTTGACCATGGACGACTTCCGATGGCTTTTGACCACAGGCAACTTCCGATGGGTTTCGAACATGATGGCTTTCAACCACGAGCAACTTCCGATGTGTTTCGACCACGATGGCTTTCGACTATGGACAACTTCTGGTGGATTTTGACCACGATGGCTTCTGACCATGGACTACTCTTATGGCTTTTGATCTCGGACGACTCCTGAGGGCTTTCGACCATGTGTACTTACCGGTGGTTTCCATCTTTCAACCCCTGCTGATGGTTTACGGCTTTCGACTACTGACCACTCTTGATGTCGATGGCTTCTGAGGAGTCTTTCCAACGGTCACTTTTGTCCATGTTGATACTCGATCCTGATGTCCTGCTCTGCTAATCCCACTATCTAGATTATGTCTACTACACCGATATTGCTGTTGTACATCGTTAGATCAGTCATGCTTGACGAGAATCATGCATACTGTTAGTCACCACAATGCTACGTGTCGTTCGATACCGACAATATCGAGCAGCATAGGCGGGCGTAGCCAATGCAAAGGCTACACTATTAACAGCCCTATAGACTGACGAGGCTATGGATAATGCCAACGCCATATCTACATCAAACATTCATCACATGCATGAAGAACGTAAAGCGAAGACTGAAGACGACGACCAATGCACAGCTTAATAGGAGGTATTATGTGAGTTTACCCCATGAATGAAATTAACTGGGAGTCTTCCGAGGCCTCGGGAACCAGGACACTACATCGCCTATGTCAGATATGCTATGCAAAGTAGGCTATGGAGCGCACTCATATAAAGGGAATCTATAATTTTGTTATTCTCAAATGAATAAATAAAATATATGTTTTTCCTATCTTTTCTTGTATCTATTTTTTGTGTACTTTAGTACACTAGCACACCCGCACCTTATACCCCGGGGGGCAAGAAATCCTAGAGCGAATTCTCATGTAAACAAATTGGCACGCCCGGTGGGACATGATTCTCCTCCCATCTTCGCAGCACTCATTAGTCGTCGGTCTCGTCTTCGCTCGTTCATCAAATACACATGGCATGTCGCATAATGATCATCAGCGTGGAGCCCCTACTGATCGTAAGTCCTCTCCTAATGGCGGATCCTCCAATGCCAACAACACCCTGGTGCCACAAATGATCCAATTTGGATGGTTTCCACCTGTGATGATCTTTGAGCAAGGCTGTAAGGTCTATGTTCATGAAACTCAAGAGCTTCAAGTGGGTTCTATCCAAGAAGGCTCAAAAGCAGGCTGCTGCCAAGGCGAAGAAGGAACGTCACACTCTCCAGCTTGAAGCTCACGATCTGCTAGAAAAACTCAGTTGTCACTGAGATCAAAGGAGACATAAATGGTGCTGAATGATTACATGTCAAAGCTTTAAATAGGCAAGCGCATGCTGCACCTCTACGATCACCTACTTTGGCTACTGACCCAAAGATGGTCAAACCAACTATGCAATGCACTGAGGTTGAGCTACTGAAGTCCTTGTAGGTAGTTTTGCAAAATCTTTGGATGCTCATGGCATCCATTTCGCAACTACAGGAGGAAGTATTATAAGGTGCAGCGGCTGTAGTAATAGTTTAGCTCCCGTATCATGCAGAACATTGTTGCTGATGAAGATTGGTCTCTTAGCATGAGAGACCTCACATGGTGTTCACTTATCGTAAGAACATTTGGCAAGCTGAACATTTAGACTGAGTAAGATGAAGCTCCAATCAACAAGTAAACATAGACTAGGCGAGACAAATCCACACTCTCATCACTATCAGATTATCAGAACCAAGCCGCGAGGGAACAAAAGGAGGAAGGAAGGAACCGAAAGTCCAAACCTGTGACGACGAAGGCCTGGAGTAGCGCGGGGTCGGGCTGCAATGCAGGGCGCGGGCATAGTCCTTGATGACGTGCTTGTGGAGTTGGAGCTGGGAGAGAAGCAGAAGGACCGGTTGTTGCGACCTACGAGGGGAAGACGAATTCGGGGTCAGCGAGTCAAAGCCCTAGACTAGATCAGAGATCCCGCGGGGCGGATCGGGGAGGAGGGGGGTGACAGTACCAGAGTCCAGAGGTTGTGCCGTCGTGGATGGAGGAAGGGGAGCGGGTGAGGACTGAGGAGCGAGTCGACGAGGCGGATGGCCTTGGAGGCTTGGAGCAGTTGCGGCCGCTGCAGAGGATGAGAGGAGAGGGGGAATCGATTGAGCCACGGCCGCTGCAGAGGAGACAGGAGAGGGGGAATCTATCCAAGGCTGCCTCCAAGCCAGCGACGTCGACGCCGTCGAGAGGAGAGAGGAGAGGCGGGCGGCGGCGGCGGCGTTCTGTGGGAGAGGAGCGGGCGAATCGGGCGGCGGCGTTCTGTGGACTGTGTGTGTGGGGCGCCGCCTTGACGAGGCCCTCCTTAGCAGGACACGCCGCGTAATAGCTAGGGTTTCCCGGCCTTTTACGGGTAGTTAGACCAAATTTATGGATGTGAAGCAATAGCTAGTTAGATCCCTTCTAATCTCACAAACATTTTTCATTGGATTTAAAGATACAATTGATAGATTAGAGTCATTAGATCACACCAAAGGCACAAGACTTCAACCAGTTTTTCATGAAATACAGGCAACATTCAACATGATAAAATGGGTAAGGTACCAACAACGCTAAGACAATATTACTAAACACTGTCCTTAATTTATCATGACGAACTAAATACAGCACCATTCTGAATAAGGGTAAGGCGTCAACTTAATTGACATATCGGTTGTGGCATCAAGCAGCTCGATCGCCCCGGCAAGACTCAATGGACTCCGTGGATCTTTGAATAGGCAAAAAAGCCGGCGATTACCACGTACGGCCAAAGTAAACACACAGCGGCGCATACAATCGAGCGCGCAAATAAAAAGCATGCACGGACACCCAGCCTGCTCAGAAGCACTAATTGCCCCGAAGCTATTATGCCCTCGAACCAGACAATACTAAGGCCCCGTTTGGCACACCTCCACCACCGGTTCCTAGAACTGTTTGAAGTTGTTTTGTGCCAAACGGGGTACAACAAAATAGCTCCACCCAAGGAGTCCTTTAAAACCTGCTGAGACAAAAGTAGCTTCTTGGGTGGAGCTGAAAAAAGTAGCTTCACCTAGCCCCACTTGTGAAGTAAAAAAAAACAGCTCCACTTGTGAAGTGGAGCTGTGCCAAACGGGGCCTAAAGCAACGTGAGAGCCATCATAACCCATGTAACGGCTGCAGTTGTGCGAGCAACTGGAGCCAGCGCCGCGTTTAGACCGAATGCAAAAGCAGCAGCCAGGCTCTTGGCGGAGCTGTTGAGGGAAAAGATGGAGATCACGAAGGCTTTCATGCGTGTGCTGACGTCAACGGTGGTCACCCCAGCGAACATGAGGCTGATGGTGGCCAGGGAGGAGAAAGTAACGCTAGGTTGTTGGCAATGACGAATGCCTCGAAAACGGGGTCCTTGGCGAGCGTCAGCGTGCCACCGTTACGGTGGTCGTCGGCTCGGTAGCCACCAGGTATTGCGAAAGCTGCCGCGAATGTGACCGTTACAATCATCACTGACGCGATGCCAATAGTTGGTGCCGAATCCGATATCTTCTTTGCTTCTTCTTTCTCATCTAGTGTATTTAGTGTACGGACCTCGAAGCGATCACGCCGGTAAATACCAGGCTTAGCACCAGCAAGATTTAACAGATTGAATGTCATCATTTGTGGATCCTGCAAGAGCACATATCATTCATGATGATTAAGGCCCTGTTTGGATCCCATGGTCTAAAGTTTACTTGTCTAAAGTTTTGGACTAAACTTTAGTTGACTAAACTTTAGCCACTAAACTTTAGTCGAAGATCCTGTTTGGATCATGTACTAATAGATAGGACTAAAGTTTCAAAAAGACCATACTACCTCTCCTCGTTTCGTGCATCAGCCATTAAATGGGAGGTGAGAGACCAACATGCATGGGTAACACGTCTTTGTGCCTAAGAACCCAAAACTTTAGACCACTTTAGTTCACTTTGGTGGACTAATGGTCTAAAGTGTTTTTTAGGGGTTAGCTAAAGTTTAGATCTAACTTTAGACCACCTGTTTGGAGACTTTAGATCTAAACTTTAGTGACTAAACTTTAGATGGAGGAATCCAAACAGGGCCTAAGGGGATCGGATTGGTCAACAAACATGAAGGAGATATCAATTACCAGATAGGCATCATAATTACGTACGTACCAATCCAAAACTAACCCCGGTGGGCAGCTTGCTCCATGAAAAATCTAGCGCAGTTTGTCCCTTGTTATTTGGTAAATTTAAACGAACTTCCTTGTTCGACAGTAAACAATAGAAAGTCAGTAACCCCCCTGAATTGACAGCAAGGTGTAGCCCGGTGTTGCCTTCGTTGTCCTGCATATTTATGATCGATGCAAACCTCTGCTTCTGGCAAGCGTCTTTAACTAACAGACGGTTTCTTCGCAAAAAAAGAAGAAACACCCAAAACTAGACAAAAGTTTTTCTTGAGGACGGCATTGTGGAGGAAGGTCCTACCCTGGGCGTCTCGTAGTTCGGCGCAGTCGGGGCACTTTTTGAGCAACAGGCGAACAACATGTTCATTGTTTCCCAAGGCTGCCACATGTATGGGGAATGATCCCATTGTTGTCGCACTGATATGCTGAAGCTTTGTCTTTGCCATCATCTAACACTAGCATGGCCGTTTCACGAACCAACTGGTTGTACCCCCATGACGCTGCAAAGTGCAGAGGCGTACTTCCGTTGGATCGGTCCCCTTTTTTGGTGAGGTCCTTGTTCCAGTCAAGCAGCATCTTTGTCATCTCTAAGGATAGGCAGATAAGAAGAATGTGTAACAACCGAAAACATGATACAAATGAGACATCTTAACAAAGAAGATCTATCCATTATATATATTATTAAAACAAAGTCAAAAGAAACCATCATATTTGCTCTCAAAAATTAAAAATCCCTATGTTAATAAAAAAAGAAAGATCTACGTTTGCTCTCAAAAATAAAAAAAATCCCTATGTTAATAAAAAAAAGATCTATTGTAACATCCAAAAATTTCCACAGTTCGATTTAATGTGCATTCAAACTTGTCTCTGCATTTTGGTGTTTTTTAAAATTTGTCGGCAAATTATTGAAGGCTTTTTATGTGGTTGTAGCTGAAAGTAAACTTTCAACGATTAAGTAAGAGTGTAGAGGCCGGAACCTCGTTCCATTATCTAAAAAAAGGTAACACTTAGGGAAGCACGGAGCAGTGCTCGGGAAGCGCAGCAAATGGCTGCTCCCTCGCGCGCTGTCCGGACAGCCAGGCTCACCGGGGTCACGCGCCCCCTCGACCGCGGAACGCACTCCAGCTGCAGATTGCTATGACAGGCAGGGTGCCGGCACATAAGACTACGCGCACTGTACAAGAACAAGGAGGTAATTTGTTTGTGTTTTTTTTGCAGAAATGAGGTGGCGGCAGTAGTAAACCCTGCAAAAGCACATACTACAAGTTACGTTGCACGGATACTTCATAAAAATCATGTACCTATATCAGATATTGTACCAGATATGGATACTACCCCGATACGTTCCGATACATATCCTACATGTATCCCTTAATTTATGATTATCCAAAAAAAAGGAAATAAATCCCGATATTTCTCCGATACCTAATCAATACTTCCCCGATACGGTAAATCTAATAAACCTCATCCCTTCACTCACACAGTCACAGATCCAATCCGTTCCCACGCATGTCGCCTCGCTCCCACTCCCACGCAAACCGCCTCACTCCCGCTCCCACACACATGGCCTCCCCGGCGGCTCCACGCCCGCCGCCTTGGGCTGCCAGCTCCCCACCGCCTCCTCGCACGTTGCCTTGGCCCGCCACTCTCCGCCTCAACCTGCCGCTCTCCGCCACCTCGACGCCGACTCGGCCTGCCGCTCCCCGTCGCCTCTAAAAGCATATATGCCCTTAAAAATGGTTTTGGTTATTAATGAATTTATGTGAACATGGGATTAACGTGTTTGTTAAGTGTTTATAAATCCCTAAATGATGGCAAGACGCATGCTAAGAATCAACATGAAGATCAAAGTGGCTCAAGGTAAAGGTATATATAGACTAGGATCCTCTTTTTATTTTACCGGTCTTAAGAGAAAGGATGAAAAATCGGATTATAGGCTAAATGTCGTACCATAAAGAGGGATCATGGCAAGTAACTTGATAACGGGCCTGTTCTTTTCCTCTGAAACTGACGGCTTTTGACTTTTGTTACAGTACCTAACTTTCAAACGGAGTATTTTCTCAAGACGGGGTCTACAAGTTAAACGATCTACACGTTAAAAGCCCAACATCTGTACCAGCCAAAATCGCAAGTGAGTATCTATCTCTCCGTAATATGTACTGTAAACAACTAAAATTCAAAAATTTCAGCCAAAAGCCGCAGCCATAGCCAAACAGGCCAACATATTCTTATGTCATTTAGATTAATTTAAAATCATGCATTTATTGATCAGGTGTGTACTGAACGGCTGTGAACTGGTCGATATGTGTTGAGCGGTTGTCAACTGGTCCGTTGGGGACTAGTTGACAGGGTATCGGCCAGTCCGTAACTGGTCGGCTGTGTGCCGAACAGGTTGGGAGCTGGTCGGCTGTGTGCTGATCGGCAGGAAACTGGTGGGGCACTTGATGGTATGGATTATCATTCACTTTGTAAATTATTGTTGTACTTGATATTTCCTACTACTGTCGATTGATCTACAAATTGCCATTTCGAATCAGTAAGTTATTGCAAATAAAGTTCGCTTTATGCAAATTAACTGGTCTTTGCAGCCTTCCAACTGACACAGCTTAATAATACATTTGCTTAAATTCTTGTGAAATACAATTTTATATACTCATAAGTATCTGTTGAACACTTATCAGAGCAAATCGAAGAAAAACCATTGTTGGGCTACTACTACGTGGCTGGTATATATGGCGATGAGAATGAAGAACACTAGGTCGCTAACCCAATCTGTTGCCTATGGAATAAGCATACCATGAGGGAATTTTGTACTACTTATCGTCTTTTATTTCCACTGCCATGTACTATGAATGTGAATAGTTCGGGCTGGTCGGCCCCTTTTGCTCTAGAACTGGTCGTGTAGATCTATGTTAAACCTTTTATTTATTATCATGTACTCTTCTGTCTAAGCAGTTGTATAAGACATACAACTCTAATTTTAATCATAAGCGTTAGTCATATAACAAATACAAGTTTATTTTCAATTAAAAGCTTATTTACTGTAGTATCTAGACACATAGTTGTACGAAAATTTTGATTTGTTTTTTTAGAAAGAAGCAATAGAATCTACCGATCGGGTACAAAATTCCATATTTCAACATGGTCGGTTCATGCATGCCTATCTATGAATGCCAGGCACAATCTTCTGAAATGAAATTTTAAAACATTTTCCTTTTCCATTCATCTCAATATGGATTTGTGTCGGGATTGTTTTGGAATGTAGGAATTTAGCAGGGATTTTCATATGAAACAATTTAGTTTCCCTGGAAATCTAAAAATCCTTTCGTTACAAATAGGACATAGTAATACTACTATAAAGATGATGCCCGCGCATCTAGAATTTAATATTTGACACTACTCGGAAATAATAAAATAATACGCACCTGTGCTCCTGAGAACTGCAACATGCAGAACGTTTTGTCCATTCGGTCCAGAATAGGATAGTTGGTTGTCCTTTTCATGCAGCTGCTCCGCAATATCGTCATGTCCTAACAAGACAGCTAGGTACAATGGCGAGGTGCCGTTGGCATGCGGAAAACGAGCCAATTCCGCATCCGCCGATATTAGCACATCAACCATTTTCTTCAACGTTTCTTTGTTGTCCAAGCGAAGGGCCTCATTCAGGTCCGTCTCACCTTGTGCATTCTGCTTTCTCAGAACCGCTTTCACCCTGGCATCGCCACCGTCCTCGCCTCTTGCCAGAGCGATAAGGTGAGAGACCATTTTAACCCTCCCAGCTCTGGCGGCGCAATGCAAGGGCGTGTCACCCTTCCTGTTGCGCGTGTCCATGAGGTTCTTGGCCTTGCCGTAGATCACCGTTGCACTCTTCAAGAACTCGTCACCGTCTCCACTGGACGCAACCACATGAAGGGCTGAGTCCACCACGGCGTCGGCCTCCTCAATGGTGACGGCGGTGTCGGCCTCCTCAATGTCGACGGCGACTTCAGGCACCAATATAACCGCTGGTACATCTTCCTTGTTCAGGAGATCATCTAGTCTCTCCCAGTCGCCGAGCCGTGCGGCCAATAGCAGCTTGGGGTGCAGCTGCACTGCAGCATTTGCCTCGCTGAGCGTGTTGGAAGGTTGCTTTGTGGTGTCGGGCCCCATTGGCATTGATCGCCCGATGTTTGTGTATGTATTTGTCTAATCTCGATTGGTAGCACTCGCAGTAGTTCTTCGTCCAAGTGGGCCTATAAATAGTTCGCTGCAGCCTCAAAGTGTGTGTAGAAAAGAGCCTTCCCCTCTCTCTCTCTATATATACAAACACACACTAGTTGAATGTCCGTGTGTTACTACAGGTTTTTAAAATTTATCATTCTACGAGGAGCGAAAGAACTACTTATATACGGATCTGGACGGCTGATCTTAGATCGATCGGTTGAGAATAGAGAAGAAAGAACGGACCGACAACCACCAACTCACATTTTTATAATAGTGTGTGTCTATATGTGTGTGTGTATATATATACACACACATATATAACTTTGCCTCCGGCAACACGCCACGAGGAGCACAAAAAATTGTTGTACAATCATGTGCATGTGCTAAGGTCTTTCTTTAACAACTTTGTCAAGACGAAGGCACGTGCTCAAAGGGGGAAAAGATAGAACCATACAGGTAAACTTTGAAAGATGCTGGGGAATCCAGTTTCCCTATGAGAACTCGACCTCAAGTCTCAATAAGTTTTGAGAAAGGTCACATGTAGCCATGATTCGTATTGTTCTAATTAACTTTCGAAGCTTCTTAGCCTCTTGCTGTACAGTACAGACTTAACACGTACGTTGTTTAATTCCAGAGCTGAGACTTGAGAGCATTGCAAATATCAAAGAGAACTGAATAGTTGTTTCACCGAACGAAAAAAAATCAAGGATGGAAATCCAAAACTTAGTCCAACGTCAGGAAATTACAATGGAGTGATCTTGCTCGCGATCTTGAGCCTACAGAAACAGTTGTCATTAACACTGCTACACTAGTACACTGACCTTGTCTATGAATCCTCGTCAGTTTCAGGCACTGTGATGGATTTTCGTTTTCTTTCAAGATGCATGGGAGTAAAGCCATGAATGGACATCCTGGTCCTGGCTGCTCTTTAATTTGCTTTGCGATGCCTGTATCGTTTTCTTTGCTCGAATGCAGCAACCTTTGGCTTTTTCATCATTTTTACACCCATACTATATCGTAATTTGTAGATGTTGAATATGGCAATGCACATTCGATAAGTTTATAGGGAGTTCTCAAGTTAGTAAGAGTTAAAGATATTTCCTAAGAATGCTTTAGAATAAATAATGTAGCCATGCTTCTTTGGGAAGTAGAGAAATATCTAGAAGCTTGCTAGATATTAGATAAGAAGAGTGTAGAGACTTGGATATTACAATATAGGGCTTTGGATGGTTGCCACTTGGCATCATTAGAACGGTCATATAATCCTACAAATAGGGGTGCCCCCTCTCCCGTAGCTATGGAAGAGCCATAACATAAACATCCATCAGGCCACATGTCAGGACCTGAATATGCAAATGTAGACCTTCTATATATACTACACTAGTCTAGCATCATGCTAGTGCATGTAGTGACAACATCGATGCAATATTATCTATACACAGCGATCGATATGTAACCAAATAGCGAGTTTTGATAAAAAATAAAGGTTTTGAGCTTATAGTTGAGTTTACAATTATTTAGCCACGCAGAGCTTAGACTCTAAAGAAATAAACTGCAGCAGAACGAAAAAACTCTAGCGGTGATTTATCTCATGCCATAGACAATCGACTCGGGTTCAAGATCTAACATTCAACCCTCTTGGAGATCTAACATTCAACGACTATAGGCACAGCAAGTGCATCTTCTTTGTTTATGTTAGACCATGTGGATGGTCGTAAATTAAAATATGATGAATAATTGACATTTGGTTTGCTTTGGATTTTACGTTTGTGAAAGCCTTGGTTGTTTACTGTTGCTGTCTTTGCATTTGAGTGGTCTTGCATAGTTATGAGTGATCTCAGTCTTCCGACCACAAACTTTGACCACGGTAGACGACCACAGCATGCTACGACCACAACACCTTATGACCACGTTCAGCTTACAACCACGGCATGCTACAACTACATTCAGCTTACGACCACGGCATGTTACGACTACGGTAGCTTATGACCACGTTCAGCTTATGACCACGGTAGCTTACGACCACGTTCAGCTTACGACCACGGCATGCTACGACTACGTTCAGCTTACGACCACGGCATGCTACGACCACATTCAGCTTTCGACCACGTCTGGCTTCGACCACGGCAGTACGACTTCGATCATTCATCCATGATAGTATGACTTCGATCTTACGATCACAGTAGGTAATCGTAGCTACAATATTCTTCATTGGTCGTAGTTACAATACTCGATAGTCGTAGACTTTACTAGTCGTACTCGATAATCGAAGGTTTTACTGGTCGATGGTCATAGGTTTTGTAGACACTTCCATGTTCGTAGGTCCTGCAGACTGCTTCTATGGACGTAGATTTGTAGACTGTCTTCATGGTTGTAGACTTGGCAGTCTTGTTGATACTCGTAGACTTCACAGTCTGTTGTTCTGTCTTTGGTAGTCGAAGGCTTAGCGATCGTATGCTGCTGGCTTCACGATCAGTACTCATAGACTTTCATGGTTGATACGAGTGCTTCACTGTCGTGTACTCGGGTTAGACCAGTGGTTGACTGGTCGATGTGTGATGGTCGATGATGGATGGTCATTGCTGTAGTACCAGGTGGGTACTTGAGGATGGAGGTGCTCATAGTCGGACGACTCGGTACTCGATAGAAGTGGTTTTCACGATCTGGTGAGTGGTCGTTTGTTGGAGTGTGTCTGTACTCATAGGTTTTGAGTATGTGTTGCAGTTGTGACTCGATAGTCGGTATGGTTTCCGAGTACTTGTGGATTTCGAGTTAGCAGTCATATTGAGTGGTCAGAAGGTCTGTTTCAGTTAGTGATAAGGCTATGTGGTCGTAAATGATCTGGTGCATGGTTTTAGGTGGCCTATTTCAGTCAACGATAGTTTGTGTGGTCATAATTGACCTGGTTCATGGTCGTAGGTGTTTGGATCTTGTCTGAGGATAGACAAGGATGTGTTTTGCTAATGTGTGTTGCCAGGAGATGATTTCTTTAGTCTTTGCATGTGCAGGTGGGTATGGAGGCGGCCATGGTCGGTGACGAGGAGGATCGGGACTAGGAGGGGGTAATGTGAGGTCCAGGCGATTGGAAAGTCACGCGAAGTGGTCGAGCTCATGCTGAAGCACATGGAGGTCAAAGGTGGATACTGTGTGGAGGCATGAAGACGATCACGGTCGGCGATGACGAGGACCGGGACTAGGAGGGGGTAATCTAAGGTCCAGGCAGTCGGGTGGTCATGTGAGGTGATCGGGCTCACGCGAGAGCACGCGGTGATGGTGCACGATGAAGATAGAGGTGGAGATATCCTGAAGGCTTCATCGCGTGTGAAGTATGGAGTCGTGGATGGAGTCCATGACCTGTACGAGGTGGTTAAAACCCGTGTTAGGAAGGGTTTTGGGTCCCTTAATTTGAGGAAGAGATAGATCACGTGTTCGAGTGGTTTGGACACGGTTTTGAGGTGATCGGGTTGAGCACGTCTTGTGCGCTGGCCTATAAAATAAGAGGAAGTTGTAGGTTAGCTGACAAGGGGTTTTAGGGCTTTCATGGAGGAAGTTTTTAGGGATGCCATGAGGTGCTTTGTAGCCAAGAACACAATGATGAAATAATAGATCATATTCTTTCTAGGAAAAAGATCTCTAGCAACTTCCAAAGCATTGCTCTTTTTCCTTTGTTTTCCGTGCTCTGCTTTGTCTTCGGATTGTTCTCGTTCAGGCGATGGTCGAACGGCTGGGGACGTCAGGCGGAAAGAGGTCATGACTACGTGCGTCATTGTCGTGCTATGTGATCGGGTCGAGCCAACGATTGATCTGAGATCGGAACGAGCATGCGATCAATTAGCGGTCGTAAGCAAGTGATCGTATCAAGTGATCATACTGAGCGGTCGAGCGACAGAGGAAAACGAGTGGTCGTATCGAGCCGTTGAGCGACAGAGGCTTATGACCACGTACTGACAAGTAGCTGCGGTCGGTACTTCCGCTCGGTAGTATGCAACTGCAGTCGGTATTTCCGATTAGATAATCCAAATTGCTTCTATTTTATTTCTCTACGCTGTGCCTTAGTTTCAAGTGATAAAAAGCGAAGACAATCATTCATCCCTTTTTGATTGTGTCATATGATCCTACAGTTTAGGAGATCACTTAGAAGTTTCCAACTGCCATCCCGAGCGGCCATCAGCAGCTCGGGGTGCAGCTGCACTTCCCGGTTTGCCTCCTCCTGCGAGTTGGAAGCTCACGTTTTGTTCTCGGACGCCATTGGAATGCACCCGATACAGTGTGTATTCTCGATTGGTAGCACACGCTGCAGTTCTCCGTGTATATGTGCGTACATGTATATAGTCAGCAGCAGCCTCCATTAAAGTATAAACTTCACGAGCAGTCTCTCTCGCATGACACATATCTTTAATTAATGTTCTTTTGCCCGCGTTTTACAATTAGATGTCGAGATGTGTTCCCGTGCAATGCAATTCCAGGACTCCATTAGGCAGCCGGGCTAGATAAGAATTGCCTCAAAATAGCTACGTGCATTTGGTTAGGAGTCCTCTGTGACATAGACATCATTGCAGCTTTATTTTTGATTGAAATATATGTTTACGATTTTCTGGCCAAAAAAATGTTTTTGATTGAAAAATATAGTTGTTTTTGTTATACTTGTTAATTGTTAAAATTAAAGTTGTATTTATTATACAACTGTAATGGCTAAAGATTTTAAAAAACTCTTAACGATTGTATGACTAAGAGGTTTTATCCGGTACGGTCTGCATAATAGGGGCATAAACAACGCATCTAATCTTAACCGTCGATCTGGCCAAGTCCTTCTACACTACAAAAAGCATAATACTAGACGGCCAATCATAGACGGTTTGACAAAACCGTCTGTAACTGACACTAACACAGACGGTTTTAATTTGGACACCGTCTGTGTTGGTGGCATCGGAGAAAATGAGTATCACAGACGGTTTGTATTTAAAATCGTTTGTGATAATCTGGAATTATCACAGACGGTTCTTTATTAAAAACCGTCTATGATAAGCTTATTATCACAGACGGTTTTTAATAAAAACCGTCTATGATAATGACGCTAGGCATTTATTGCACTGCTCAGAACCGCATCTGTCTTCATTTCGATCCAGATCTAGCCGATGCTGCACTCTTTCGCTCAGGAGACAAGCTAGGCGATTTCAGGTCAATTAATTTGGTGGGAGGAGGCAGAGATTGAGCTTTAAAGATTCATACTTTCCTGGTTGCTCTAGATATGGTTAGTACTAAAATTTATTTTTCTTTGCATTACAATTTAGATCCAAGTAATTGGTGAGTGTTATTGAAGATGGTTTGCAAAATTGTTGGTTATATAATAGCTGTTGTGTTTATAATATGAATTAAGCTAGCAAATTAAGCCTCAATGCATGTGGCCGGTATATATGTAGTAATAATTAAATAATTTAATTTTTAATACTAAGTTGTTATATATATACATAACGCAGGACCGAAGCTGGATGTATGCCGCGAGCCGTGTGAGTGAAGAGTACATTAATGGCGTGTCTGCTTTTACAAGAGCTGCCGAGGAGGATATGTTGAATAAGAGGGTGGAATATATGTACTGTCCATGCACTGACTGCGAGAATTTAAAGATGTTTAAGAACCGAGGGCAAATTGAAGCGCAGTTGATTCGGAGGGGTTTCAAAAAGGGTTATACGTGTTGAACCAGTCATGGCGAAGTGAATGATCAAATGCCGTCGGATGACATCGCCGGTAAAGTGAATAATATGCCGCCGGATGACATCGCAGGTGAAGTGAATGACATGCCGCCGGCTGATGTCGATTGTGGTTCGGATTCGGATAGGTTGCACGATGATAATCTGGATCAGATGCTTCGCGATGTAGAAGAGAACTATGATGAGAGAGAGTATGTTAAATTCCGAGGCTTGATGGAGGACTCGGAGAAACCTTTGTACACGTGCTGTAAGTACACGAGGTTGTCGGCCGTGCTTGAACTGTTGAAATTGAAGGCAAGCAACGGTTGGTCCGACAAGAGTTTCACAGCGCTTCTAGGTCTTTTAGCGGACATGCTTCCGGAGGGAAATGAGTTGCCTAAAACCACGTATAAAGCCAAGAAGGTTCTTTGTCCATTGGGAATGGAAGTAGAAAGAATACATGCATGTCCGAATGACTGTATCCTCTACCGTAAAGAGTATGCAAACATGCATGTATATCTGGTGTGCAACGCATCCCGATACAAACGTAACAATCAATCAGATGACGGCAAGGGAACAGAGGCGAAGAAAAGACCTCCTGCTAAGGTGGCATGGTATTTTCCTATAATTCCTCGTTTGAAAAGGTTTTTTTGCAAATCCAAAGGAGGCAAAACTGTTGCGTTGGCACTCGGAGGAGCGCAAGAAGGATGGAATGCTAAGACACCTTACTGATTCCGCCCAGTGGAGAAACATCGATAGGAGTTTTGCAGGCTTCGTTGCGGAACCAAGGAATATAAGGTTTGGACTGAGTACAGATGGAATGAATCCTTTCAGTAGCATGAGCAGCCGACATAGCACATGGCCCGTGACTCTCTGCATCTATAACCTTCCTCCTTGGTTGTGTATGCAGCGAAAGTATATTTTGTTGTCAATACTTATCCAAGGGCCAAAGCAACCTGGGAATGATATCGATGTATACCTAGCACCGTTGGTGGAAGATCTAAAAGTACTGTGGAACGAAGAGCTACAGGTATGGGATGCATATAAACAAGAGAACTTCACTTTGCGCTCCTTATTGTTCTGCACCATAAATGATTATCCTGCCCTTGCTAACCTATCGGGCCAGAGTACAAAAGGTGCCAAAGCTTGTACCCACTGTTTAGATAGTACCGAGAGTGTGTGGCTGAAACACTGACGCAAAACTGTCTACATGCGTCACCGCTGGTTCCTTCGGAGGGCTCACGCAAAACTGTCTACATGCGTCACTGCTGGTTCCTTTGAGAGGTTCATGGGAATTCTCAAGTCCTACGTACGGAATCGATCTCGGCCGGAGGGCAGCATCGTCGAAGGTTATGCGAGCGAAGAGGTCATTGAGTTTTGTGTCGATTATATGGCTCAGACTCAACCGATATGTGTGTCTCAATCTCGTCATGAGGGGAGGCTGAAGGGTATCAGAACTATCGGAAAGAAAGTAATCACTGCAGATATGGACACGTATACTCAAGCCCATTTCACGGTCTTGCAACACATGACTGAAGTGGCGTCTTATGTCGACCAGCACAAGGATGTGCTTCGGCAACAGAATCCAGAGTGGCCGGATGTTTGGATCATGAGGCAACACAACAATCGGTTCAACCAATGGTTGAAGGAGCAAATCGCTAGGAGCTCGCCAAGTGAGACGCTGACATGGTTGGCGAAAGGGCCAATATTTACAGTTGTGACATGGCAAGGATATGACGTAAATGGGTACACATTCTATACATAGTCTCGAGATGTAAAGAGAACTAACCAGAACAGCGGTGTCCGCATAGATGCGTTCAGTACCGATGGGTCGAGAAACTCATACTATGGGTTCATAGAAGAGATTTGGGAGCTCGACTACGTGGTTTCCAAGATCCCCTTATTTCACTGCCGTTGGGTGCATCTCCCACAGGTGAAGGTTGACAAGTACGGTGTCACTACCGTGGACCTCCAACGTGTTGGGTACAAAGATGAACCATTCGTACTCGCCAACCAAGTTGTTCAAGTTTTCTATGTAGCTTACCTGGCAAATAAGAAACGCCATGTAGTTCTTCATGGAAAAAGCAGAATTGTTGGAATAGAGAATGTAGTGGACGAGAAAGAATACAATCAATTTGATGAGTTACCTCCTTTTGGAAATGGCATAAGGGTCGACGACGAACAACGTGAAGAAACTAGTTACGTACGCATTGATCATCATGAAGGGCTAATTTTTAAAGGAAATAAGCAAGTAGAATGAGAATGTGCGACATATATGTGGGCATTTGCATATATGTATATAACAATGCATGTATGTGATGTATATGTGAATTGGCATTTATGTATATAATAATGCATGCGTGTGATGTATATGTGAATTGGCATTTATGTATACAACAATGCATGTGTGTGTTGTATTTGTGAATTTGCATTTATGTATATGTGAAAAATACACTGTGTGAGGTAGGTGAATGTAGTGAATTTTGAGAATGAGAAAATGTATAAAGAAATACACTGTGTGAATGCAGCTGGTTGGTGTTTGTATATGAATGCAGTTGGTTGGTGTTTGTCTTAATAACTACAGCCGGGGGCAAAGGCTTATCACAGACGGTTCTAAACTTAGAACCGTCTGTGATAATAAATATCACAGACAGTTCTAAGTTTATAACCGTCTGTGATAAGCTTTATATATAAACCCCGCTAGGGTTTTGCACGTACACTGCGCAATTATTAGACTTAGTCGCTCTCCCAATGTCTCAATCGAGCCTGTCGCCGCTGCCGTCCCCGAGCCCGTCGCCGGCCGCCTCTGTCCCCCTGAGCCCCTCGTCGGCTGCCTCCGTCGAGCCCCCGAGCCCCTCGCCGGTCGCTGTCTCCCGAGCCCCTCGCCAGCTGCCTCCGTCGAGCCCCCGAGCCCATCGCCTGTCGCCGTCCCCCGAGCCCCTCGCCGGCTGCCTCCTCGGACCTCCGTCCACGCCGCCGTCGCCACCGCTTACACCTCAACGCCTGAACCCTAAGGTGCGCAACACTTCTCTCATACCTGGTACTCTCCCTAGTCCCTACTTTACTCTTGCAGTCGTAGTAGTATGGTATGTTCTAGAGATGACGATGAGTACATTGCAGTCTATCTCACAGTTTATGTTTAACTGTTTATGTGGTGACACAATTAGAATATTGAAATTAGCAGTGATCTCCCATTCCCTTGTACATCATTATCATCCTTGTTTACTTAACGGAAATATTATTTTGTTGAAGTACCTACATATGAATATTGAATACCTTACCTGTATCTATGTTGCATTTACTCTAGAGTTGTGTATATATGGCCCATTAGGATGTACTCTAGAGTTGTATTGTAATATGTATATGTATATGTATATGTATATGTATATGTATATGTATATGTATATGTATATTTCTCCGACATGCTCCATTTATATCACCATAATATGGCACTTTCTTATTTTATCCTAATAGACCCACAAATTGATCGAATCATACTATGGCACTTTCTTATCTTATGGTCTTCTAGGATGGTTCTTCATAACTCCTTATAGCTATTGGAGTGTAAGAACTATGGTCTTCTCTTTCCACCTATTTATATCTTAAAGAAGTCACTGGATTCTTCTTTTCTGTTGCTTATAGTGCACATAATTTGAATATATCCCTTGTATATGTTGTTTAGAAGGCCAACATGTCATCTGCGCATTCTTCAACATCATCGCCGGATGCGTCCGCTCCAAAATCAAAACGCCAAGGAAGAGAGCTATCGAAGAAGCCTGAGGGCCGATTTACCATCACAGAGGTCGATGGATCTGGGACCCGTCTCGCCCTCGCCAAGCAGTATGCGCATTCCGAAGAATGATCGGAATAGTTGCACGAGAACGAATTGAGATCACATTCAATTAGTGGAAAAGCATGCCTGGGACTCGGAAATGTGAGTTACTGACAGAAATTTTGGCATCGTTCGAGATCCCAGAAAAACACCAAGACGCCGTGCAACGACAAGCCTTGCTAGCGGCGTACAAAGCATGGAAGAACTTCAAGAGCACGCTTGTCAAGGACTACGTGGAGAAGGACGAAACGCCTTTCATAAATACCCATTCCTAGAACCACAATGGGAAGAGTTCAAGGCGATGAAGACGACCGAAGATTTCAAAAGTACAAGTGCGGCGCATAAGGCCCTCCAGGCAAAAAACACACCCCCACAGACTTGGCACAACTGGGTATGCGGGTAAAATCCCGCAGTGGAGGAGGGAGGACGAACATGCAATCCTACAGGACACCGCCCTGCCGTTTGCCAATATCCTAGATGACCGCGCTCGAAATTGGATTAGAGCAAGGTCGTCTATAACAACATCGGGGGACGTCTCCTTTCAAAACCCTGTAGACCAGCAAGTGTCCCTGCGCCTGGTAAGATATCGATCGAACTATGTAGCTTGTAATTACTCACAACTTCGTACGAAGTGAAATGACATGTCGTGCTCTTGCAGGAAGCGCTGAGTGTTGAATCTTCCCAGGGATCATTCCAGGGAACAAAGGAGAAAGATATACTCTCCGCGACCTTGGGAAATAAGAAGCACCCGAGTCGTACGAGAGGCCTTGGGCTTTACGTTCCTTGGAAACATGGTTTCCAAGATGACTCTGAAATGTATCGGCGTAGGAAGAGAACCAAAGCCGAGCGTGAGGCACAACTATGAGAAGAGATCAAGGCATCTCTTAGAGAGGAGCTGGCTGATTATGTTTGAGATGAGGTGCGGAGATATACAGAAAATCAGCAGGCCGCCGCCGCTCCTGTGCTAGCTAGCCCGCACAACCGTCTTAGTAGTTGTGCATCCAATCCAACGGAAAGCAAGGCCAGATTTCCTGTGGACGACATCCTGGTAATAATTATTATCTCTCGAATTCTTGTTCCATTGATAGGTCTATTGGAGTAGCTAATTTTGTATCGTTATGTAGGAGCCTACGAAGTACAGGCTCCAAGTGAGATATGCCTCCGTTCCCTTGTACGTTGCTTGCGGCCATGTCGGACCCAGATTTTTCAATCCAAATCCACTGTGTTTTATTGCACTATTCCCAGGATCAGCAAATAGTGCACACAGTAACATTGCTGAATCATACACATACATCGCAAAATATTACACATCATAAAGGTCTTTTCCCATATCGGGCGATAGTTCACATAGGAGCCACATTGGCTAACAATACATTACATTAAAGCAGCGGAATAGAAGCAAAAGTGAAACCATTACCACAGGCAAGTGACCGGGGGTAATTGTGTTCCATGCATATTACCCAAGGTTGGATAATATATATGCACACAATCTCCATCTAGTCCTCTTGTCTATGTTTCAAAATACGTATTAAGCACCCTAGTTGTTGTCGTCGCCTCCGGTTGCATTTATAGGAACCTCCTCATGCTCATAGTGCTCCTGAGTCCCTGTCTCTGTTTTGATAATGCGAGAATGAGCACTCCGACCCCGTGCTCAGCAAGCCAACACACAGAATGCAATATATAACATGCATGGCTTGACAATGGAAAGGCATAGGGCTATTTTTTTTTGCTAAAGAGTGCTTTTGAATACAATTACTTAAAATTTGCTATGACCTAGCAGGTTTGAAATCACATTTTTAAACCATTAGTTGTAATAATTCATGAAATCATGTTGGCATCACACCAACTTACCTTATGGCATCGCACCATAAGTTACCTCTTGGCATCGCACCAAGGGCGGCATATGACATCGCACCATATGCTTATTGTCGGCATCACACCAACAATCCTTATGGCATCACACCATAAGTTGCCTCTTGGCATCGCACCAAGGGCGGCATATGACATCGCACCATATGCTTATTGTCGGCATCGCACCAACAATCCTTATGGCATCGCACCATAAGTTGCCTCTTGGCATCGCACCAAGGGCGGCGTATGACATCGCACCATACGCTAATTGTCGGCATCGCACCAACAATACATATGGCATCGCACCGTATGATTCAAAATATTTTGAGGAGTTTTCCTTGGGGCATTAGTGTCACCCCAAGTAGCTAGCATTCCTAAGCATGCCATATAAGTAGGGACTTAATTTGCGAAATCATAAGTTAATTCTTACTACGGCGACAAGGTTCACATTTCCCAGTATGGCAAGGAGAATAATAACACAATAGCAATAACAGGGTATATCTAACTTGCTGAAATCAACATAACATATTTCATGAAATAATAGCATGCAAGTTGATAATTTAAAAGGAAAATAGCTTTGAAATGCTGGGTTCAATATGTTCAAAGTGTTGACTCGCCTGGGTCGTTAGTGTCCGGTTCTGGGCTGTTGGGACTGTTGTCGTCTGCTGCCTCCTCGTGCTGGGCCTCGAATGCTATATACGTTGCACGATATTTTTGAGCAAAAATTAGCAAATCATTCAAACTACAATCGAAAATTCAAATGAACTCAAAAATTTGTGGTTTTGGTTCCATTAGACAGATCTTGAATTTAGATGAATTTACAAATTTGTTTCATTCAATTTGGAGCCAAAATGAAGCAGTTATGATTGGTCAAAGTTCTCTGTTTCGGTCAAATCCAAAAATTACTAAATCCTGACATGTGGGGGTCCATTGTCAGCCTCAGTTTTATTTTCATTTTCCATTTTATTTTTCTTTTATCTCCTCTGTGCTAATGACATGTGGGTCCAGTTACTGTTCAGTGGGGTCCACATGTCAGTATGCATGTTCCACTGACCAGTGGGACCCAGTGGTCAGTGGTGGCTTGGCCTATAGCGTCTGACAGGTGGGGCCCGCCTGTCAGATCGGGAGAAAACAAAAAAACTCAACCCGACGCTGCGGAGCCAGAGGCTCGAACGCACGACCGGGGAGTTAGAGGGAGAGAGGAGCGAGCGGTGATAGCCAAGTGAGCGGGGAGGCGTTGCCTACCTGATAAGGGCAAAAAATCCTTTTAGCGAGGTCATGGAAGGGGGCCGGCAGAAGAAGCCGAAGGCGGCGGTGGAGCTGCGGTATCGTCGGCGAGGTACGGTCGGGAAGGTCCGGTGGAGAGGCGAAATGCACTCCTTGAGCTACGGTGAAGACGGTGACGCGGTCGCCAGGGGCCGAGGAAGTCCGGAGATGGGTCGGCGTCGAACGGCGGTGGCGGCTCGGGGAGGCTTTCGGTGACGGCGAGGTACGGGTGTCGGGGAGCTCGGGCGAGGCTGGGGGCGGCTTCGCGGTGCTCTGAAGATGGTCCCAGAGAGAGGAATCGGTGGCTAATGGTGGGAATTGACGGGGAAGTCCGTCGCCGGAGTTGGGGAAGGAAGTGGTTTGCTGGTGGCTACGGGGCACGGGAGCTCAATTACCTGCTGGAGGGCGACGAATGCGGCGTGGGAAGCTCAACACAGAACTCCTTGCCTTTTATAGGCGGCCGGGCAAAGCCAGCAACGGGCGACGGCCGTGTGGTCTTGTCAGAGCAGGTGGCGGAGCAGCTGGTGACGCAGGCGGCGTTAATGCCAGGCAGACTGCGGTGTGACGCAGCGCATCCACCCCCGTGCGGTCTCCTCTGCTTTACTGCCTCTCTCACGCACGGGCGGAGTGGCAGACGACCGGCGCCACGTGGCCGGGCCGACGCGACCGGGCGGGGGAAAAATGTGGGCGGTGGCGCCGAACCGTGGGCGGAGGCGGTAGAACCAGGGGCGGCAACGGCTCTGCAGGCTTTCCACCATGGCGACGGGACGGCACGGGCAGGGCGATGCCGTGCATGAGCTCCACGGGGAGCGCGAGCTCTGCGCCGAGCGAAAAAAGGCGACCGGGGAGGAAGACGCCTCTGACAGGGCCGGTCCACCGGCTAGCGAGAGAGGGAGAGGGAAGAGCGACGGCATAGATGAATCCGCGTGGCCAGGTTGGCGGATCGGGCGGCCGAGCGAGAGCGGGAAGGAGGACGGTGGATGGCGCAGGCAGGGCGGCGTGGCGCTCATCGGGACCCGCTAGGTGGCGGCCCGGAGGGAGACGCGGGCGGGGAGGGCCCGCTGTCAGGGAAAGAAGGGTGTGGGGCGGGGCCCGCTTGCCAGGGGCGCGCGCGCGCGCCGCGCGGCTGGACCGAGCGGATGCTGGGCCGGGGTGATGGCCGGCCCGGCTCCTTTGTATATATACTATTTATTTTTTTTTGTTTTGTTGCTTTATATTTCTTGTTATATTTTGGGTTAACTTTGGCACAATTTCCTGCATAACTTCCAGGTTTTATTTAAATTCCTCCCTCCTAATTTCTGGATCATCTTTTCAGATTCTAAATTACAATTTGAGATTTCTTCTTAATTGTATATTCCCCTTTTTTTATTTCAAATTTTGGGAACCTTAACCAAAAATCTCGAAGAAACACCATGAAATCCAAATCAGAAATAGAATATGTGCAAAACGACTCAAAAACTTTATATTTTTTTAATTTCGGATTTTTGGGATGTTACAGGCGAGGCATATCCGTCTGTTATCGGGGCCATGGTGCACCGTCAAGTTTTAGTGCCAGGCTTCGCAAAAGTTAATGTGGATGGTGTGCATTTCAATTTTGAGGTCATCCCGCTACCGAAGCCCCCCAACAACGAGATCATGACTCTAGGGCAGGCCATTGGAACATTCATCCAGTGGCCCAAAAGCGACATCTCCCTGGAGGCTTCTTCGCCGGTGGCAGGACCACAAGGCTACATGCACTGGTGTCTTCTCCACAAGACTTATCTCCACCACCGCTACCTGCATCGGTGCTATCTCCACGGGTGCTATTCTCACCAAAACAACTTGCACCGGTGCTACCTTTACAGTCGACTACCACAAAGTCGACCTACAGCAGAGGCAGCAAGGGCAAAGCAAAGAAGACCAATGATTATATCCCGTACCTACCATTGGCCCGCAAATTCGTGCTTGGCGAGCCGTTGGTCGAGGAAACGTGCATCCAAACCCTAGCAATTAGTTGCCTGCAATTGCACAAGTGGTATATGGAACAGTCCAATAAGCAAGAGGGAGAACGACACTGAGGTATCATTGTCAAATTCGCGCTAGATCATTTAGAGCACAATATTCAAGAGTGTGTCTACGTGGTCACCTTTGAGGATTTATTCGATTTTTTCACGCTCAACGCTCTCGACGCCTCACTCATTCGATGTTGGACGCTGTAAGTGTGTACAATCACAGTCTCCGTTCATGTCATACCGATAAATGTCATATATAATTTGTTGCTTTCGTGTGTGTATATATAGACACATGCTGACTAAAGCTAGATCATCCAAATCATCGGTTGGTTTCTTGGACCCACACTTGGTCGCCATACATACCATCGAGGAGGATACACCCTTTGTCGAGAGGTACATTGCAGTAGCACTGCTGGCTTACTGTGATAAGGAATATGTACTTATGCCCTACAATCAGAACTATCATCCGACTTTAATAGTAATTGTACCAAAATGGAACAAGGTATATTACCTTGATTCCCTAAGTAAGAATAAAACAGACTACATAGTTGTCAGCCAAGTAATCGATAGGTAAGTACATTTTCTCCATACATATCTATATTGTACTCTTTTTTTCCTTCCGAATGACTAAGGTTAACTTTTTCGAATCACGTAGGGCGTTCGCGATGTACGTTGCAAAGGCAGGTGTCTCGACGCAAGGGGCTAAAGGCCTGACACATGCTCGAAATTTTAAGGTATTCGCTATTACACATTAATTAATCCTATGCAACAGTTGGTAGTAATGCCTCTTGAATTAACACATTCCATTTTTTGCAGTGCCACCAGCAGCAGCCGGGCAACACATGTGGATTCTACGTTTGCCACCATATGAAACTACTTCTCGATTCCTCGAGGATCACCAATTCTAAGGTTTGTTAATCTTCCCATAATTACTTCATACTTATCATGTTATATATATACACATATTGATATTCCTATTGACAAGCTGCGTCCATCCCGTCAACTGCATTGAAACAGCCCGACCTTTCACGAATTTGAGGAGAGTTGGCGTACTTTTTGTTGGCTGTAGTCATAAACTCAGAAGGAGAGTTCCACTGCGCACAATGATTTTTATTGCTCTTATCACTCCGGAATCGAGGTCTCGCGAAAGGAACAGTCCATAATCAACGAACTTTGTCAGGCTGCACAAGCAATACTTGGATGGATATTGCTTGTGCGGCCTGACAAAGTTCGTTTATTATGGATCTGTTTCTTTCGCGAGACCTCAATTCCGGAGTGATAGAGCAATAAAAAATGCAATGTTACCATCTAAGTGCAACTGCAATGTACATCTTTTGTAATTGTATATTTGTTAATGGATATTTTATTTCATTTCAATTAATTGATTTGCGAAATTGATGTTTTATATTTGTGAAATGAAGTGTGATGTGAATTAGATGTTTTATGTTTGTGAAATGAATTGAGATGTGAATTGGATGTTTTATGTTTGTGAAATGAATTGAGATGTGAATTGGATGTATACATGTACATGTTGATCTGCTTGTTTCAGAGGGCATGGCTAGCATTTCCTGAGGCTAGCCAATAAACAGAAATAGATTTAGGGGTAGAAAAGAATATCATAAGCGGTTTATAAGTAAAATCCGTCTATGATAGGTGATAATCAATATCACAGACGGTTTTTAGTTATAAACCGTCTGTGATATTTACACCACAGATGGTTCGAAAACCGTCTGTGATAACCTTTTATTATCACTGACCCATAAATTCAGACGGTTTAGAAAACCGTCTGTGATGATGTTTTTGGATCATCTATAATACAATTTTCTGTAGTAGTGATCCGTGATGATTGACGAGGGAGGTTACGGCAGAAGAAACAAACGTTTAGGTCAGTCTCAGTGGAGGTTTCATGTCTCAGTTTCGAACACACCTATATTTTGGAAACAGTGCAGAAGAGTTTCATCCCCATGAAACTCTCTCTACTCCCATGAAACTTTTATCATCTCTCTCTTCATCAATACAGTGCCATGTCAGCGTATTTAATACCTATGAAACTACATGAAACCCCCACTGAGACTGGCCTTACACCACGGTTCGATGTTTACGTGGGAGTGCAGTTCGTCCAAATGGTACATATGACATGCCTGGCACAACAAATAAATGGATTCTCCGTTCGATGTCCGTGATTTACGAGACGAGTGGTCTGCACAAAAACCGGAGTAAGAATTATGTGGTATTTACATTGGTTAAATTCGTGTAATTCGCTAGTAGAGATCGCCGAATGCCATTGTTCCACGGTTAATCCACAGCAACAAATGTGAGGTGTGGAACAGAAAATCAGAAACGGGTGCAATTCCTCGTGCATTTGCATGTGTTCGTGATGAGTAGCAAAATTTTCCGAGGCCTTTATTTATGCTATTAACAAATGGAATACGTATAGGTGATAAAGGTGCCTACAAAAAATCCAATACCAGGATGTATTCATTATGAGACAGAAGATCCACGGAGAAGGCGGATGTGTTGGTCGAGGATAGATCTAGGTGATATCCTCGTAGTTTACGTGTGTGTGTGAACACGGGAGTGTCAACTATCAAGTACCTATGCATAAAAGATCATCGGATTGTGATTTTTACGTGTGTGTGTGAATATGGAAGAAGAGAAAGCCGGATTTAGCATTGTTTCGCATTATATTTATAAAACTAGCCGTATGTGAAATCTTTTTGTAAAAATGTCACCTCAGCTATTCGGTGAGCGAACGGCAGCGCCTGCGAGATGACACATGGCGACGCGCCGGCGCCTGCCGCCTCGCCATCAAATGGCAAGCAGATGCCGTCCGGTGAGGGAGCGGCAGGTGATTAAGCTGGCTGATTAGCCAGCTTAATTACCTGTCTTAATTTTTTCTTTATTATTTGTATAAATTTTTAAATATATCAAATGAGCTCCAAAAATTACAAATTTTTTTGTATAGTCTTCTGACACAACGTGTTTCACAGTGTAATTTTTGGGTAATTTTATCCATTGTGAATATTCCTAAAAAATTATATAATTTTGATATTTGTACGAGTTTTTACATATAACAAACGAGCTCCAAAAATTACAAAATTTTATGTGAAGCCTCTCAACACACTCAGCTAGAAATACAAACCTCTCGTAGTTGGTCATCGGTCATCTCAGTCGGTCATCACAGAAGCTCATTCTGGCGGTCGTTGCTCAAAATTAAGAGTACGTAGCTAATTATTTTGAGAAGCAAGTCCATAGCTCACTAAAGATGTGGTAGGAGGGCACGATAGTGCTGATTGCTTATCCTGGTTGAGCCCCCCTTTTTGGCATCAAGCGGTAGTTATGACCGAAGTCTTCCCTCCTTTTTAGGGGAATGTTTTCCTTTGGCGACCCCGCTCTGACTGGCCTCTCGGTGTCTACCATGCTATGTTACTGTATGATACAGAAAGTTCGTCTTCCTGCAAGAAGCGAAATACAGTTTAGATGAGCGATTGTGAGAGTTCTATATTTGAAGAGAGTGAAAAGAGAATCCGGTGCGTTGCCACCGGAAATTACGGACGCGTTTTTGACATGCACCACCACGAGCGACAGGGGATAGTATAGTAAAAGTGACATATATGCGCACGATGGAGTGGGCGAGGTAGGGCAACATGGCCATACTAACATTTGTGCGGATGAAAGAGCAGGTGAGGGGGGCGGTATGTCAACCCTACACATATCCGAAGGAGGGAGCGGGCAGTGGTGTATAGTATGGATAGAGCACATAAAATTTTCAAAAAATTACGCAATAATTATGAGTATGCCGGATGGCTTCACATACAATTTCGTAATTTTTTTAGCTCGTTTGCTATATATAAAAACTCGTACAAATATCAAAATTTTATGAATTTTGGAGCAATATTCACAATGGATAAAATTACCCAAAAATTACACTGTGAAATATATTGCGTTGGGAGACTGTACATAAATTTTTGTAATTTTTAGAGCTCATTTGATATATTTAAAAATTTAAACAAATACTAAACAAAAAATTAGGACAGGTAATTAAGCGGCTAATCAGCTGGCTTAATCACCTGCTGCCCCCTTACCGGACGGCAGGCCTGCCTGCCATCCCCCCACCAGGTGCTAGGCTGCCTACCATCTGTTGGCGGGGCGGCAGGTTCCGACGTCGCCACGTGTTGTGTAGCGGGCGCTGTCGCCAGCTCACTAGACTGCAGAAGTGACATTTTTGCAAATATATTCTACATACGGCTAGTTTTATAAATATACTACGAAATAGTGCTAAATCCGACTTTGACTCTATGGGGGAGTGTCAACTGTCAAGTACCTATGCATTGAAGATCATCGGATAAGTGATTTGGTGCTAATGGTTTACATGGTCATCAACATGTGGACTGTTTGGTAGGCCGGGCGCTGTCTGAGGATACTATGCCGGGATTCACCTATCTGATGTCATTCCGGTCGGTTAACACGCTAGCAAACGTCGCATAAGCCGACCACCTGCCAGTGTCAACACAAACGCCGACCAGCAGCCAACGTCGACACAGACGCCGCGACATTGGCGGAGTAGATAAATATTTACAGCATGCTTTTTCTATAATTAATGAAATACGTGAAAAGACATTGCTACCTCTTGTTCAATTATGCCAACAACATAATTAATTTATGCGGGATCACCTATGCTCCACATTAGCCGCCCGATCGGGGGATGTGGATGGCTGTGGTCATTTAACCACACAGGAGAACATGTGTACAACTAATCACTATATCTCTACTTTTTAAAAATATAAGTTGATGGTCGTACATCTGATCTCCTCTCTCCTACCCCCTCACAGAGTTAATTGGTGCCGACATATCAGCCTAGAGTGTTTGCAGGCAACTGCTCAGGTACTCGTTCCCCGACTCATCGAGAAGAGAATGGTCCACTCCAAATCCTCTCCTTTATCGCCTGATTTCCAACAACAGCCGTTGCCAACACTGCTTCGTACTCCACTCACATCTGCGCTATGGCTCTTCCTTAATTCCCTCGTATCCGTGTTCTCGCGCATCTGCGTTGCTCCCGCTCTTTGCCCCTATCCATCCCAAAAGCCATCACCACTCCTGCTCTTTTCTACTCCTTCCCTCCCTCGCCGATGTTTCCTCCTCTCAGCCACCCCTCCACCCCTCCCCCGCTAGTGTTTCCTCCTCTCTGCCCCTTCTTTCCATTTTTCTGCTGCTCTCTCTGCCCCCGCCGCTACATCAACCCCACGTGCTCTGCACAATCCCCCACTGCTGCCTTAGCCCTACGCAATTTGCCCCCTCCCGTACCACTGCCGCATCAGCCTCGTGCGCTATGCCCACTACCTCACTGCCACTTCTATCGACTGGATCTGGTTGGCCTCATTCAGATCCTGCCAGATCTAGTCACCACCACCTTGCAGCGTTGCCCCCATGTCCCTGTTGCCACCGCCCACATCCCTCCCTTTGTTGCAGCCTCGAACCGAGGGACAGTGGTGGCGCCGAAGGTCGAGGTCGTAGAGAAGGGAGATGTTCCCTCTCTTTCCCCTACTCTCTCATTCTTTGTCAATTTGGGGAAGGTGACAGTGATGGTGGCATGTAGCAGGGCCATCGGGTTCATGAGGTTGTCGCCCAGAGCGGTGGTGCGTTGACTTGTGACACAACAGAGGCGTAGTAGTATCATCTAGGTATGGGGATCAACGCCATGCAGTTGTTGGCCGGTGCAGTATGGTCGAGGTCGAGCGTGGTCCAGTAATTCTTTGAATTGTATTTATTTTGTCACATGGTTTATCCTTTTAGGCTTCGGTTCATTGTTTCTTGCTATTTCAAGTTTACATCGGCATTACTATTTATTGTTGGACAAGTTTTCTTTTCCTCAATCATTTTCTTTTTTTATGTATTGTGGCGTAACCCCAGGCGGGGGTTGCCGCACGTGTGTTCTGTACTAGTCCCATGATCAGTAGCTAGTACATACATTCACAACATTGTGATCACATCCATGCACTTTGAATATATTTAATTTATGACAAAGGGGTGAATACAATAAGGTTCTATAGCATATGGCCGACTGGCCAAGAGAATACCAGAGTCAAGAATAAATTGTAGTAGAAGACAAATAACTAAGCAGAAGCATCAATCCAGTGGTATGCCACTATGTCCATAGACAACTGACTGGGGGATTAGGCCCTACAAAACCCATCGTCGAGCTCCCCGATGCTGGGGGCAAAGTACGCGTCGTCTAGCATGTACCTTGTTTATTATATGAATAGCAACAATTTAAGCAAGGTTGAGTACATTGTGTACTCAGCAAGACTTATAATGTATCGCAAAATTATACATATATGCAAGGCTATCAAAGGATGAGGCTCTATGCTAAGTTATTTTTGGCATGAAGTAAGTTTTATTTGTAATATCAATAAGTAATAATTTGCAACAGAATTGTAAATAGCATTTGACACATAGTGATATAACATTTATACTATTTCCATAACCATAGATCAAATCCATTCGCAGCCTTCCTTGGCTGTGAACATCGCATAATTCCCACCCATGCATATGACACATGATTAAACGTTCATGCCATCCCATATGTTTAGCAAAATGGTTTTGAAAAGGAAAACTATACCCTTTATAGCTACATCTAGTATATCCCTCGGAAGAATAACTTTCTCACAGACCAATTGGCTCGAATAGCTTCCTCCCAATCACAAGTACCACCAGGAGTCTTCTTGGAGCTACTCCAGAAGCCGTCTCTGGTCGAAACACCAGAGAGAACTCCTAACGGGATAGCCTCTCTAGAGTACGAGGATACTTGGATGGCTCCCATCTATGAGTATCTTCAGAAGGGTTCAACACTCGTTGATGATCTCAATGTAGATTGTCTTGCTCGCAAGGCAGGATATATACCTTGATTGATAGAGTACTCTATAAATGGGGTACTCGAAGAGTTCTCACGCAATGTACATCGCAGAAAGAAGGATTAAAACTCTTTAATGATATACACAGGGGTATCTGTGGAGCACACGCCTCTTACAGAACGTTGGTCAGAAAAGCCTTTCGACAAGGTTTCTACTGGTCAACAACCCTCAATGACGCTAAGGATCTAGTTCAGAAATGTGTACAATGCCAGTTTCATAGCTAGCAAATGCACCAACTAGCTTAGGCTCTTTAGACGATTCCTTTATCTTAGTCTTTTGTGACTTGGGATCTCAACATCCTAGGACTGTTTAAAAGGGCATCAGGGGGCTTCGAGTTCCTCTTTATGGCTATTGATATATTCACAAAATGGATCGAAGCCGAACTAGTGATTGGGATAACAACGAAAGCCGCAAAAAGGTTCATGATGAGAAGCATAATTACTCGATTTGTGGTTCCAAGTCAAATAATTATAGACAACGGTAAACAATTTTTGAGCACAAAATTCCAAAAATTTTGTGATGAATTAGGTACCAATCTTTGCTATGCTTCGGTCGCCCATCTCCAAAGTAATGGGACAGTTGAACATGCAAATGGCCAAATAATGCAAGGAATCAAGACTCGTGTCTTCGATCAACTTGTAAAGCACTCAGGGGTTTGGGTTCAAGAATTACCTTCAATATTATGGCTATTCATACAACTCCTAGTCAGGCAATAGGAGAAACTCCTTTTTTCTTAGTCTTTGGGGCTAAAGCCATGGTTCTCTAGAACTAAAGATCTAGTCGACAAGAGTTGAGAACTTCAACAACTCCTATCAAGAGCAACTTCGAGCAGACGACATCAACCTACTCGAAGAGAAGAAGAATCAAGCCTTAATCTGATCAGCAGTCTACCAGCAAGCCATATGCAAGTACTACGATCGTAAGGTCCAACCTCACAGCCTTGCTGTAGGTGACTTGGTACTAAGAAAAATTCAATCCCAGTCTAGTCGGAATAAGCTTTCCCCCCAAGTGAGAAGATTCATACACCATAGTCAAAGTTACTGCCTAGGCTCTGTACGACTTGCTATGAAAGATGGCCAGATTCTCTCGAACTCTTGAAATATTGACCAATTATGCAAATTTTATGTGTAGACATTTCTACTCTTTCAATAAAGTTTCAGTTTGTTCAATTCTTTATTGTCGTATGTTCAGTAGAGCTTCTTTTATATCTATTCTACCACTTCTAGTACTTGTAATTTGTTTAGCTGGTCGGATAAGGGAACACTACTAGTCGGATTCTCTCCTCTCTGCACGTGGTCCTGCCCACTAGAAGGAGCTCCCTAGTGATGAAACATCCCTGACTCTTGCTATCAGCATGCAATAATTGTGTTGTTTATGAAAACGTTGAATAGATGTACAAGAAGGTATTCCAAGTGTTTATCCTCACATTGTTTCTATATTCGGTTTCATTAACCTAGTTGAAGAAAGGTAACGACACCTAGTCAAAGTTTTTCCTCTCTACACGTGATCCTGTCCACTAGAAGGAACTTCCTAGCGTCACCTCGTTCTTGACTTTTGCTACTAGTACATGATAATCGAATTCGACAATGATGGTCAGATGAACTACTCTACTCTCTACATACTTTACTATGTACTATTTGTTTTGTTTATTTACATAAACTAAGTAAATAGTCAGGAGTTAGAATAGAGTTATTAGTATAACTTTGTTTCTTAGTCGTAAATCTATCTTCTTTTGTTTCATTTTTTATCTTATGAGTACTAGTTGCTCAACAAGATGAATTGCAGGAAAGGAACTAGTTCATTCATCACCCAAAGGAAAGTCTTTACAAAAAATTTCTATTTTTATAAACTATTCTAAAGAAGAAGAAGAGTCGAGTTGCATCTCTTCTGCAATCTTTCAACTAGTTGGTTCTAATTCTTCAACTAGGTGGGCTGCCTCTTTCATAGCGCAGTTGAAGTTGTGGTGGATTGGATGTAGGTTGAGGTTTTGATCGCATACCTTGAGTTTTGCCAAGACATAACTTACAGTGCCTTTGACTGCATCCCAAATTGACTTCGCTTGATTGATCTTTAGAGTGGATAAATGCTTCTCTAAAGTTTTGACTTGAAGTCCAATCATACTCGTGTGAGCGGGTATGGTGTCCTCAGAAGGACTCATCTTTTCCACACTAAATTCACTAAGTACACTGTTTAGAAGAATATCATAGTCTTGAAGATTTGCCTTCATTGACTTCATTTCTTCTTGGCTATGAGTCATTACTTTAGTGAGACACTTATATTCAACCGTAGCCTGTACAAAAAGATTAAAAGTGGTCAAGGCAATTCTTATCAAAATGCTAGTTGTAAAGAATTGGTCAAAGGTAAAAATTTTTTCTTACCTGCTAGTTGAGCGTCAAGCTTTTCGACCTCAACCTTGTGCTATTCGAATTGCAGCTTATTTCTCTCATCCTTTTCTTTACTAATACGAGTAAGTTCACCGATCACTTTGGTTTTCTCTTCAACCTCAGTATTAAGCTTGCTTGTTTTAGCCTCTTATTCTGACAAAAAGAAAAAGTGTGAAAGAAGGAAAGAAAGACATCAAAACAAGCAGTCTTAAGTTCAGAAACTTACTATTTATTTTGTCTTCTAAAACCTTGGATGAAGAGTTAGCCTTCAAGAGGTCTATTGATAATGTGTAATTGTCCATCTTCAGCCTCCGTGAATCAGCATTCTCATTCTCGAGTGCAGCAGCCAAGAATTCTTCATCAATCTTAGACCTAGAAAGGTTAAAAGAAGCCATGGAAACCTAGATAAGTTGTTGATTCCAGGATTGGACTACAAAGGCTAATGTCTTACAGTGCTGCAGCTCACTTGGAGAGTTCGACATTCTCTTCTCATAGAAGAGTAAGCTGCCTATAGTACTCAATGGTGGCCATATCTTCTAAAGCTCTCTAAATAAAGAAGCATAGTGAGAGACAAGAAGAAATTAGGTATAAATATTTGAGCACACGACACTTACGTTCATGCTTCTAGAGTGAATTTGGTGAGTACTCCCTAGAGTCTTCGAGGAGGTCGAGCTCTTCGGCTTTATTCCATCACACCTTCTCAAGATACTCAATATAAAAAATGAGCCCCTTATTGGGAAGGTCTTTGGGGTGTGGGAATTGGACCAGACCTCTATCAACAGAAGACCCTATTATAAATGCAGGGTTAAAAGATGCAAAGAAGTTAGGCTGTCCTTCTTCTCTAGTTGCACCTTCTTGAGAACAAGAGCGTCTTCAATGTCTTCCTCCTCAGCGTGGTAATCAAATGGATTTCCAAAAACCTCAACAGGTATTTCTACCCTGTCTTCTTCTGTAGTCATAGTCCTTGCTGCTTTGATTGCCGTCTCAATTGCTGTAGTGGTCATATCCTCGACCATCATCTCTCTAGTCTTTGTGATTATGGATTGAATTGCAAGGGGCTTCTCAACAAAAACATCCTTGTGTAGTAGAAGAGCAAGGTTGAAACTGCATAAAAGAAAGTCAGCATTCAAGAAGACTTAAAGGTAAAGTTTTATGTTTACATTTCCATACCTTGTTGTTGTTGCTTTAAGCATAAGTTTAGAAGGAACCCTCCCAAAGTGTGGTTTCTTCGATTTCTTCTCTTCAACCACATCTAGTCATGGAGAAATGAGGACTTATTCAACCACTTTCAGTCGAGAGCCTTGAGCTTTCTCGACCATGACTGGTCAAAAGTCTTGCACATCTTCGACCACGTCTGATCGAAGGTCTGGACCAAGGATTACTACTCCTTCTCCCTTCTTTTTTAGGTGGTCAGTACTAGTTTCAACCACCTTGAGAGCAACCTCCTTCTCGATCACAGGATCAGCTTTCACAGTAGTCTCCTTCACAAAAGATATGAAATTATTCTAGTTTTCCCTTTCAAGATACTTAATAAAGCCTTGAGAAGCGTCAATTGAGTCAGTTTCAATATCGTAATAGAAGAGTACCTTGATCTTAGGAGTTAGCTATTCTAGTACGACTACCCTTATCTCACTTGCGGTACTTATGTCCACAATAAACCTTTGGATAGGAGCACTCGGGACAGCCAGAGGAAGAGCGGCAAGAGGAATAGCAACACTTACATTCCTCTTGTCTTTTGTCGACTGTTTTAACCAATCGACGTCTCTTTGCTGGCGGAGCCTTAGTTTTCTCTACTTCTCCTTCGATGACCATCGATTCGACTCCTTGGTTGTCCTGATGGTGGTTCGTGTCTACACTCTATGAGATTGAAAGGACAGTATTTAGTCGTTCTTTATGACTGCATAGCCTTAAAGATGAAATTGATCTTTCGATTACCTTTAGGCATTCTTCTTTCTCTTTAACAGACATGTCCACCAGAATACGAGGGACCTCTACCTCAGATGATGGAGCCTTCTCGCACACAGCCTTAACTTGGGAGTTGATTTCCTCCAAATCAAGGTCTGTTTATATAGCCATGGTGGTCAATTAACAGTTCTCGAAAGGAAGTAATCTAATTACGATTATGAGTATGAATGTTACTTACCATTCTCATAGTCCCTGATCGGATCTGACATTCCCGAGTACATCCACATGGGATGTGCTCGATGCTTCAATGGACTGATGCAACATGTGACTGAGTGAACATCTAAATGTAAAGCTCCGTGAGCCCTTTGTCCCTTAGTTCTTTGATGGCTGAGATATAGAGAGCTATTCTTGTAAGATATTTGGGAGCAGAATTCCAAAGGCTATTTTTCTCCACAACTTTTCCCACGAAAGAAAGGCTATCATCTCTAGTCGTCTCCAGTAGAACCATCGCTTCTTCTATCTCGGCCATGAAGACCGAGTGAACATCTAAATGTAAAGCTCCGTCTTGTCTTCGTGGAGCTTCAAACATAGGTTTTGGCGATCCCAGTATGTTAGCTCATCTTGTAGTAAAACTGGAAGAGCTTAAAATCCGCTAGAATACCTAGATATGCCTCACACAAGTACACGAAGACACTAAGCAGCGTGATTGAATTGGAAACCAAGTTCACCAATTCAACCCCAAAATACTCGAGTACAGCTGTGAGGAAGGGATGAGCAGGAAGACATAGGCCACACTCACAGTAGGCCTGGAACACGGGTATCTCTCTGATTTGTCCCGATGGCCAATGTTGCCCGGTGGCTTCAGTCCATCTGACGAATCGCCGTGGAAGAATTTTCTCCGCAATCTCCATTGCCTTCAACTTGGCATTAACCATCTCCAATACAGCCTAGACGGATACAGTCTTCGTCAATCTTTCAAGTGGTGGAATTGATTTGGCAAAGATTGTGGAAGGAAGAGGAAGAATTGATTGGCGGCAGAGAGCTCGAGCAAATTGGAGCAGATGGGGAAAGTTGGAATCTACAAATTACCCCATGGTAAGCAAATTGGACCAGATGTAGGGAAAATGGTTGAACTGTTACTACATGTATGATGGTAGTTAATTGGATACAGAGACGTTGCTCAAAGTAGCCACATCTGGTTTGGAATCCATCGTGACCACACGCGTCATTTTCAGCCAGCTCCGCGTGCTCGATCTTCTTTTCCTTTACGAGCTCAAGGTCCCATGCATTCTTCTCTTTCTTTCCCCTTCTCATACAGAAGGAATTTCCTTTCCAGCTGTGCATTGCTGCTTAAGATTTTGGGGGCAGTTACATGTATGTAGAGAAAATCTTCATGTATGCATGACATGTATGCACGAGACCTTGATGATAGTTAATTGGTCTGGGGCATCCCCATGCAATATATTCGTAAGTAAGCCACACAACCGCGCGCACAAAAGATTTTTTTGTTTGATATTACTAGTTTTTCCCTTTTCTACCCTACTCTATAATACACCAAAATTTTCTTTGCTAAATCCACCCCCTCAACCACCCCCACAGTCATGCCTAATCTAAGTCCACACAGATTTGTGTACCAAGTAATCCAACTTCATACAAATGAATGGTCTGGATCTCTCCTCAAACCTTCTTCTCTTACTCATTGAAGATCCTAAGGCCAAAATCATTTGGATCATGCATCATTGAACCCACCCCGCGCTACGTGTGAGCCTCCTCCTCCCACCTTCTACCCCATCTCCCCACGATCTCTGCTCCTCCCCCGTTCTCTACGCCGCCTCCTCCCCTCCCTCCTCCATCCGCGCCTCTGCTCCTCCCCCCATTCTCCGCGCCGCCTCCTCCCATCCCTCCTCCGCCCTCGCCTTCTCCCCTCCCTCATCCGCCGCTCCGCCCTCGCCTACTCCTCCCCACCTCGCGCCGCCGCCACCTCCTCTTCCCTCCACTTCTCCAGCTCCGAGACCGTGATGGCTTCCGCCGCATTAGCCTCCAGCGCGCTGCGGCCTCCGCGCCGCCACTACCCTCCCGTCCCCCCGCCACGCGCGCATCCAGCGACCACCACCACTCCAAGGCCACGCCGAGGTGCGGCCGCGGTCGCCACGTCAGTGCGCTGCCTGGCGGTGGCGGCCGACAAGCTCTCCATTGACCCCTCCTTCCCCGAGAGTGAGGACCGCGCTCTCCAGGTACGTACTGCCGCACCGCGCCCACCCGCACCAGCTCTTCACCATTCAAACCGAGGCGCGGTTCAGTTCACCATCGTTGCCTTTTGTTTTCTGGTCCGCGCCGCCTCCTCCCCTCCCTCATCCGCCGCTCCGCCCTTCTCCCCGCGATTACCGCTCCTCCCCCCGTTCTCCGCGCCGCCTCCTCCCCTCCCTCCTCCGCCGCTCCGCCCTCGCCTACTCCTCCCCACCCCGCGCCACCGCCGCCTCCTCCTCCTCCTCCCCCCACTCCTCCGCTCCGCCCCGCCTCCTCCCCCGATCCGTGCTTTGTTAGATCCGCCGATCTTGGCGACGGAGATGGATTCCTCGGTCGAGAAGGTGAGCTCCGATTTGCTCGATCTGATGCGACAGGTTGTTTGCGTGTGCAGGTGATTGAGAGGGGAGAGCTTGGTCGGTTGGATTACGGGGAGGGGAGGATGCCGAGGAGGTCGGTGAATCCGAGCCGGCGGGTGGCTGACGGGGGCCTGCCGACCGTCGGCGGCCTGCTCCACCCAAAGTCACGCTCGCCGCCCGTGCTCACCATTGCCCTCGTGGTCCTGGTAATTTTCCTAACCCGTCGGCTGCCTCTGCTGCTGTTGTTTAGGATTCCCCATGTGTTTGGCTGATGCTGATGGCGTTGGTGTTGATGTTTGTTTCAGGGTTTCATTGTTCTTATTGCCTACTTCAACAGCGGCTCAGGTAGGTCTAAAACTCTCAGCCAGAATCCGTTCTCTATCTGTTTAATTAATGTATTTGAACCTGATTAGCATAGATTGCAAATTGGCCACAAAACATGGCTATAACATGTAGCAACTCAATTTAAAAAATGTAGCAACTCAATACTGAATTTGTAAGTAGGGATGCATGCGTCGTGCGCCATCATTGATTGTTATTGGGATATTAATGTACAATAGCATTGTACTGTACCTGTGTTCCTGGTTTAATCATCCATAGATAGTATCACATTTTGTTGAAAACAAACTCTAACATGACATATTCAAACGGTACTGGGACTGTACTCTGTGGATATGTTTTGTGATTTGAAGATATTGAACTGTGTTCTGATCCCAAAGAGGAAAATAAAATATTGTGGCCTCGTCCTTCTTGTTGACTCTCTCCAATGGCCAGGTGTGACTGTTACAACCAGAGAAGCTTTAAGCAGGTCTGAAGGTATATAATTCTTTTGTCTCTCTGTTTCTTGGGTGTTAAATCACTTCCTACTATCATTTTTAGAGTTTCTTGATGCAAAGACTTTGCTATTCTGATATGTTATTAGCATTGCACCTTGAAATTATTTTTGTTCTTTCTGATTTCAAGGTTGCACTTGCTATTATATAATGTTCAGTTCGGTGGTTCGGAGTTCAGACCTTTTTTGCAACAAATCTCATAATACTGCAAGAAGTGCAAGAAGCGGCTGTTCAGCGGAAGCGGGGGCAGTTCTCCGACTCCGAGTAAGCAAATGTGCCATTTTTACAAATGGAGGTATGGGCTGAGCTCAGCTTACATACGAATACTGTCTTTGCAGGGAATACTGGAGATGGGAAGGGAGTTGATGGCGGCACGCCAAGCACACAGCCAAATTCGGTGCGTGTTTGCATGTGTGTAATCAATTTATCTGCAGTTCTGTTTCTTGCTTACTGTCTTTTTGTTGAGTTAAACTATGCATATTGGCAGATCCTTGAAGATGCACCCAGTTTGAAAGAAAGCAGTGAGCATAGTTGTTCATCTTCAGTAATTGATGACGATGCTCATGCGAGGAGGGGCCCCACTGTTGTAGCGAGGCTTATGGGTTTGGATTCCATGCCTACAACAAGCTCATCTGGTTCCTGCTCAATGCCATTAACCGTGCAACAACCCTTCCAAAACAATGTCCATGATGAGTTGATAAAAGATTGATGGATTGGTTAAAATTTTGAAGAGTGTGCCGCTCCAACAAGCAGTTACAAAATTGGGAGGTATTAAGAGCAGAATCATTGTTTCCAATAGTCAAGCAAACGAGCAGCATGAATTCTAAGTTTGATGCACTAATAAGGATGTGGTGCTCACATGTCAGGTATTTTAACCAGCTAGGACTGGTCTTTTCACTGAGTAGTTTGTGTTGGTGCACTGATCTGCTTTCACTAGAACACCTTGTACTAGAAGCTCAAAATAGGTTTTGCTAATGTTATTGGATATTTTTCATTGTTGTAAGGATGCCTTATCATGTTGCATGCCCAAACATTGCTGGCAATGCTGCATACAGAAAATTTTACGACACCTAGGTTGTCTAAAACAATAATTTCGTAACGTTCAGTTATTCAAATAATATTGATTCCACATGCACAACTATTTACTACCGTGTTCTTTTGGACTGAATTATATGTTACTTCCCTTCCTGCAGTTGCTAGAGGTCAGTCCGAGGAAGAAGCTGCTACAGCTGAAGTTGTTGAAGGGGCTGATCTAGGAATCGTGGGTGATGATACTCAGGTTTCCAGTGATGGACCTGTAAGCCCAGCTCCTGGTGTAGAGACAGTATGTGTCTTCCCCAGAAACGCTGGCAAAAGTGAGTATTAGCATGCAATCTTGGTAAACCTTTTCTTTGATGATCAGTCGCTAGCATTGTAATATCATTTTTAAGTAATTGCAATAGTTCTCTTAAAGTTCAACGTGCTCATGATAGTTTCAGAAGATAATAAACTGAAATTGTTTGTTTTGTTCATCTGACAGAATTCTGTTAATATCTGTAGCATGTACGATGTGATGCATCCTTGGGATTTGAAACCATTTTCTAGAGCAACCATTTTTTCAGGCCAAAATATGAAATATTTAATATTTTCTAGAGCAACCATTTTTTAATTGAAAATCTGCATCCTATGTTTCTTGAGTTCAATAACCAATAATGTTTCCCTTCTATTGTTTGGTTGCAGTTGTACCAGCAGGTGAAGAAACTGAACTACTGGTTGGGCTGCAAAATGAGGGTAACATATGATGTTTCCTCCAATTTTTTACATTTTTTTCTAGCACCTTGGTTACTAAGCTAGGATTAGTGGTGGGCTTGGTTACCTCTATTTGCTAGAATGGACAGGATATTTCTATTTCAACGATGCTCGTATGTGCTGTCAATTGTTTGCTTTATGTGTAGTTTCATAATGCAACTTCATCTCCATTTGGTTTAAGCATGCCAAATATTTTTGTGTAAACTTTTTTTTTTGTTATAGGATCTATTAAAACGCCATAAACATTGCTGGTTTTTAGGCAGGACTTCCGACGCCATCGCAGGGCAGAAGGTTTTCGAGTGGGACCAGACACTGGAGGAGGTGAACATGTACATCGAGCTCCCCAAGGGTGTGCCCACCAAGCTGTTCCACTGCGCCATCCAGGCCGGCCACGTCGAGGTCGGCATCCGCGGCAACCCGCCCTACCTCAATGTGCGTCCGTGGTTTCCCCTCTCCTCCAATTCGATTCCGCTCAAGTTCGTGCTAAAAGATTGATTTTTTCTTGGGTTGTGTTTGTGTTTGGGGGATTTGATTTTTGGGTGTTTTGCAGCACAACCTGACGCATCCTGTGAAGACCGATTCGTCGTTCTGGACGATAGGTATGGCTCGATTCTCTCACCCCTGCGATTCTTGGCCTTAGAATTGTTCCATTTATATGAGTGATGTGCAATTGCTCTGGAATACTGTGGCCTGGACTATGACTGAGTTAAGTACAGCTCTTTGTGGTGTCAACATGTTGTCTGATTCTGTGTTATGTGTAGATTATTCATTTTGGTAGCTTGGCTTGTTTGTCTTTCTGGAGAGATACATTTTTCTGTACTTGCAGCAGCATTGGTTCATTGGTTGATTCATATATTCATCTCTGGGATTTCTGACATCATATCCGTGTTCTTGAAATTGTTGTGCTGTTTTATTCATCTGTAGTAGCTGTTTGCCCTTAGGACTGTCAAATTCATGTGGTGCTTTACTAACTCAGTGTAGTGGGTAGTTGATGACTGCAACTGCTCTTACTTTGGGTAATACAAATCAGATCCCTTTGTCTTTGAGTTTGCTTTGCTGGCAACTATTGGGTATCATTGGCTGGTTTCAGTTTTTATTCGGGTTAGCGCAGAAGTAGAAAGTAGCTTATTTGTGCAACTCTTCGATGAGCTTTATTGGATTTAGTTCACCTGTGCTGCAGCCAACTTGTGGGCATAGGAAAACGTTATTTCCTCCAATCATGCGGGGAAGACATGTTAGATTTGAGAGTCAAGGCACTCCTATGGAAAGGCCACTAATTTGGGAGTTGGTCATAGTATAAGATTGATTGCTATGATATGGATTGATTTGATTTATAAGGATATGCTAGCAAGGATCTGTAGTCACTCATACAAGTTGTAGCACTAGGGAGATTTCTATATTCTGCCATTTAAGACATTAGCACCTTCTGCTCTATAATTTTTAACATGGGCAATGGTGATCACAATACAGAGGATGGTGAAATGCATATCACACTGCAAAAAAGAGAAAAGGGGAAAACATGGTCATCTCCAATACAAGGCCAAGGTAGCTTAGATCCGTATGTTGCAGACCAAGAACAAAAGAGGCTTATGCTGCAAAGGTTTCAGGAAGAGGTATAACCAATTTGCTGTATAGTTCCCTTGCTGATCGCTGTGCATTCCCTTTTTTTTGTACTCATCACGCCTCACTTTTGGATCATATTAGTTTGAATAGTTATTTTCTCAATGGTGCATGCCTATCTGTAGTACTCCCTCTTGTCCCGCAATTTAAGTCCAAAGTCTACCATACGCATAGACCAAGGAGGCACTAAATCTAAGAAAGAGTTAATGTCATTAGACCATGCATACCTTTATTAAATGGCATACAACTACTCATTCACTTTGTCTGCATTAAAGGAGGGGTATATGATGAAAATATTGTAATAACCACATCTTTGATCTCCGCAATATGCTTATATTGTGGGACAACGCTTCCCAATAATAGGGACCTATTTTGCTGGTAGGAGGGAGTATGTGATATGAAGCAGTACTTGATGTCAATTGGAACATAGTTGGTATGATAATGCTAAGTTGAATTACAACAATGGTTGAAAGAACTCATTTGACAAGCTTCACTTTGTTATTCGAATTACATCCTATCCGAAACCATATTAATGTGTCACTTGCAAGATAACTATGGTGCATAGGAGGTGATTAAGTCAGAGGAGGATAATCCAATTATGCAAATATCACCCAATATGTAACAATGTTGGTCAGGGTCTTGGAATTCGGATCCTAACCAGTTTTGCTGGGAACGGGGCCAAAACCAAAACCAGGTAGGTCTTTGGGGTGCATGATTCACATGGCAGTAGAGAGTTTGAACTGAAAATGGTTGCTAGCAGGTAACCAGATGGAGTTGGACGATACTTGCCAAGTTTGGAGTTTAACTCTTGAGAACATGAACATGTTTTTTTATCTCTAATGTTGTGTATACTGAATATCGATTCCTCGTCACTTCCCAAGTTAATGTAATAGTAAGATTTGGAAATTACTCTGAACGAGCTGCTTTAGGATAAGAGTTCTAAGGTGGTATGCGTAGTTATTGGCGGTTCTCTAATAGTGATCGCGTTGTCGTCCATCCATGTGTTGTGTGGTACTGCAATTCTGCAATTTTGCAAAAGACATCTGACTGATAATTTGAGAAGGTTCGTTGGGCCTTGGGCATGGTAGCATCCCATTTTGTCAAACATCAGACAAAAAAGAACACATCAGGAAAAAAGTTATCATGTTTACAGAATGCATAGTTGAAAATGGTAATAAGCATGCTTTTTTGCAAGATGCTTTTGAAAACTGGATCAATATGAACCAGTACAATTCTGGAGGATATCTACTCCAGCAACAATCCCATATGACATATGTTGAAGTCTTACAACATTCCTTTTGAGTTCTTATTTGCATGTACCTTTTTCTAATTATACCATTTATGTTATGTAGAATCCAGGGTTTGACTTCTCGCAGGCTCAGTTCACTGGAACCTGCCCTGACCCAAGGACCTTCATGGGCGGAATACGCTCCGATTGAAGCTTCTTGCCCCAATGACATGAATCTCGCTCAAAGTTGTTGCTGCTATCCCCAAGGCATCTCGTCAAATGTGATAGATGTACCTATTGCGTCTGTAAAATGTGAAATTATGGCACTTTTGAATGGTTTGGTGTTGTTTGCCCTGGAAATAATGTTGATGTGTGGTGCCAAGGCGGACCCTTCCTCAACCTGTTTTATCCACTGATTCTAAGATCCCTGATGGGTGAAACCAACCTTATGTGCTCACTTGTTGTAGCTGTGATCATCCAGTGCTTGTGACCTGCCCTCGACTTCGATGTCATGTCCAATCGATCTTTGTTGTGAGATGAATTTTTTCTATTTCTAGAGATTTTTAGGGACGTCGAAGTTGTTCATTAGAGATATGGTTATTTTTTGTTAATTGATTAGCTGTTTGCCACTTTGTTCAAAAGAGGAGAGATGGAGGGGAAAAAGTACCACCGGTATTATTATCTTCCTTCTTTTGAAGTAAATCCGCTGTCACGTCCAATCAAGCTTTGTTGTGAGTCGGTTTTTTTTCTGATTTTTGTTAAAGATTTTATAAGGAAGGTGAAATTTGTTTATTGGGGAGATGATTATTTTTTCGTTAGAAATCTTTCACAGGTGAAAAGAGAGGTCGGAGGGAGGAAACCATCGACACGAATTTTTTTAAATAATTAATTTTTTAATCCGAATTATAGTATTATATACTTGAGTAATGTGTGTCTTAGTTTTTTTCTTTTTAATGTATTTGCTCTATTCATTATTATCCTAATAATCTATGCTTGAACCAGATTGACTAATTGTGGCTAGGAAATGTTATAGACTTATAGTTGTAGTACCCAAGGTTCATCTTTTTTGGTACCTGCTCAATTGACAGCCTATGAGTGGTCGAACGGCTACCTGAGTGGTCGTACAGCAACAGAAGTGGTCGGAACCAGTCGTAATTGATTGGAACCGGTCGTAAAAAAGTCCTGGGAGGTCGTAAGGCCTTTACAACACGCTCGTCGTCGTCAAATATTATATATTGCAGATCAACAAATTTTATCTTGTTTTGTATTTTACCGTAGCGTTAGCACGGGCACACTACTAGTTAAAGTAAAAGGCACAAAAATTGAGTGTCTAATTTTTCAACTCGCCCATTAGTACACGACTAACCAATACCATGCTACTTTGAGATCTGTGCAGTTTAGGTTTTTTTTTTGAAGAATGAAAGGAATACTCTACATTGCAAAAATCATACCCTTGACAGATATCCATAGGACAGCACGAAGTTTTGTCCAAATACATCGAGTTCTTTGATAGTTATGGGTAGAGCAACTAATGCAGAAGACATATTATTTGAAGAAATATAATGCTGGCCAAGCTGCTGTCACCAACTCTATGCTCCGACTTCATCAGTTTATTTCAAGGATCTTCAAAATAGCCGGTAGAATGAACATTAACATACTTGTCAATATCATTCTAGAGGCCATACCGGTTTCGTTTTTGAAATAGTATATTCTAGTATATGGCACATACTGATGTACTGTTCCAGAGTTTAATATAATAATATTTATTTATAAGTATATATATCTTATTATGTGCACACTAATTCACTTGTAAGCGTAGGTTCTTGTAGGCCGTTTGGGCCAGCTGGGAAGACATGGAGATTTGTGCCATTTGCGCGTGGAGGAAGCTTGGGCTACAGGCCTACAGCCCATATATTCTTGAGCTAGGATTTTCTTTGGTCTTCAATTTTCAATTGCAAATGTATCCCTCGCAGTCGATCGAAGTTACGAATATGGGCAGCCACTGCTGCTACAAAAGCCTAGCTAGCTTGGCCACAACTTCGACCGTCCATCACTGGCCCCTCTCCCTTCTTCTCCGGCATTCCCGGTAGAGTTGAGTGAGTGAATGACCCATTGAATTCCACAGGTAATTTTAGATTTGTCTAGTTTCTTCTGTTTTGCTTTCTAGATTAATTTGTTCTAGTTTTGTTCTTCTCCAGTGACTTATTAGCTAGCTAGATTTTCTTTACCTATGATGGTTTTTATCGAACAAATTTACTTGCACAACGATGGTGACTCCTACGCCAGAGATTGACACTAGGCTAAGTTGAGTATTAATATATCCCCTCTTATTTAATTTCTTTTGACGAACAACACTGCTATGGAGGTGTAGGTTCTACACATCAACAAAAATCATCAACATTCTGCTTCTCTAACCATGACTACTAGCAATCATGACAATGTTGTAAGATACGGGAGTCAACGACGATGAAGATAAAGAAGTCCAGCACGTTCATCAACTCAAGGACTAGATGGTGACATGTTGTTCATCTAGAATCTTGAATGTAAAAGTTAATTGGAAACTCATATTTTATCTAAATTATTAATATAAATTAGAAGATTTTTTTTAAAAAAATGATGCATCCCTTGATAATCAATATTGTTATGTGAAAGATTCGGAGGAATAGGTCACGCACTATAGCGTTTCATGTGCTGGCAATATATAGCAGATTGAGTAAAGTCCATTACCGGTCCTTAAACTTTTTATGCTGTGTCATCCCGGTCCATAGACTTTTAAAGTATGCCATCCCGGTCCATAAACTTCAAAATGTGCCATTACCGGTCCTTAAACTTTTTATGCTGTGTCATCCTGGTCCACAGACTTTCAAAAGTGTGCCATTACAGCTGGACCCGTAACAAGTGGTAATGGCACACTTTGAAAGTTTAGGGACCGGGATGACATACTTTAAAAGTCTATGGACCGGGATGACACAGCATAAAAAGTTTAAGGACCAGTAATGGACTTTACTCTAGCAGATTACATGGTAGTTTACATTGCTGATCCTAACCATATTGAGCCAGATTACATGCTATACTTATCTAGCTAATTATGGTCAGTCCGAATTACAATCAAGGAAGATATATTGGCTAACACTCCCCCTGCAGTCACAGCGGGAGAACCACGAACATTGAGACTATCTCGGATGTCCATGAACAAAGATGGTGGTAGGCCTTTGGGGAAGATATTAGCAAACTGTCATGATGATAGTACGTGAAGAACATGTGCTTGTTCTATAGCCACACGATCATGAACAAAATGTAAATCGATCTCAATGTGTTTTGTGCATTGATGTTGAATGGGGTTTGTTGGCATGTAGACGGTGCTAATTATTTATGAGGACACACAATCACAGATGGTTCTTAACTAGAACCGTCTGTGATAATAGACTATCACAGACAGTTCTTAACTAGAACCGTCTATGATATTAAACTATCACAGACAATTCTGAACTAAAACCGTCTGTGTTATAACTTATCATAGATGATTTGAAAGCCGTCTATGATAACTACCTATTATCACAAACACATAAATTCAGACGGGTCAGAAACTGTCTATGATGATGGTTTTGAACCGCCTGTGATGACCATTTCTGTGGTAGTGTAACATTGTCACAAAAGATGATGGTAGCCCTAGCGAGAGGACATTAAAGTTCCGTGAGTAGTTGGCAAGCCTAGCTGGCCTCGGTGACGGCATTGGCAACAACCCGGTGCTCTGCCTCCACACTGGAACAGGACACCATGTATTGACATTTGGAAGAACAAGACTCAAGGTTCTCACCGAGAAACACACGGTAGCCAGATGTAGAGTGGCGCGTGTCTGGGCAACCAGCCCAGTCAACGTTGGTGTGGGCGATCAGGGTCAGTTGACAAAGGGCGAAACTGGAGACCATGATGAAGAGTGCCTTGGATGTACTGAAGTAGGCACTTGACCAACAATAGATGTCGTTTGCATGGATCATGCATGTGGAGGCATATTTGATGCACGACGTAAGAGATGTCAGGCCTGGTGAAGGTTAGGAACTACAGTGCTCTAGTGAGGTTGAGGTATGTCGTTTGATTGGCAACCGGAGGGTCAGAGTTGGCAGCCAGCTTGGGTGACGTGTCCACCGGTGTCGATGAAGGCTTGCAAGATGTCATATCAGCATGGTTGATGATATCCTTGGCTGGATTGTTAAAGGAACAAACCAGAGGAGGTTTGTCGGACCTCGGGTTAGCAAAGCCCAGATCCTCTGTGATTCACCGCACTATTCCCTGGATCAGTAGATAGTGCTCACAGATGCATTACTGTATATCGAAAACATATCATGCGGAAGCGTAAATAATACGGTAATACTTACTCATGGGCCGGTTAGGCCGAAAAATGATAAAATGCAGCAGCGGAAACTTCACACAGGTGGGACCCGCGGGACTTGCCCACAGGCAGCCAACTGGGGTTCGCGACCTAGTCCATGACCTCATCGTCTTCCAGCTCTGTCGACCCTTTTTAGGCATCGCAGGGCTTGACTTTAGTTCCTTTCTGACTGAATGATAGCAGTTAAGCAAGAATGAGTACGATGATACTCAGCAAGCCACCACACAGGATGCAATAATAATAGATGCAAGGTTGTCAAAGGAGGCTTGAGGTTCTTTTATTTGCTTAGTGCGACATTTGCAATACTCATAATTTAAAATTCCTATAACTTGGCATTTTATAAACATGCTTTAAAGAGTTTGAAATTGTGCAATATTTATAACGGTGTAGGTTCCATCCACCGATTACATGGTTCCAACCACCTATGCTAGCTTTTGATCCTTATGCCACTTCCATATTATCAACCACGCTGGAGTACGTCCCTCCAGGAAAGTTTCAAAATCAGAGTACATCCCTCTGATAGATTTTTGTCCCACCCGCAAAGGTTTTTGAAATAGAACTAACTCAAGTAAGTTCCCATGTCCGCCCTTGACCATGGGCACGGCTGCTCGAACAGTTTTACACTCTGCAGAGGTTGTACACTTTCACCCCAAGAGATAAGTTATTTTAATAGCCAACATGCTTCCTTAGGCATGAGACCCAAATAATTTATCACAAAGCCTTTACCTTACTCAGATCTAGCTAGACATCACCCGCTGAGGTTTCACCGCTGAAGGGTTAAATCCACCACAGTCAGAAGCCCCCTCTTGCGCCGTATGAGTACAGTAAATCCCTGTGCCTCACTATGAGTAAACCAGTACGCCCTGGCACCCACTTTCCACTGGTGATATCTGAACTAAACCCTTGCAAGTTAATCAGCCAGGTCGTACCCATATAGACTTGTGGTTGTACTGTTTTACACCGGGAGGTCATCACAAGATTCAGTCCTTAATTTGTCCAGGCGGTTCTTACCACAAACCACGGGTTCTCGTGCGACATCAGCACCATCCACTCTCACCAACCGCCCAGACAGGTATAGCAGGTTATGAGGGTTTTGAGGGTTATGAGGGTTTTGTAAAGATTGATGATCAGGGCAACTAGCGCCCTGGACCTTGACAGGACTAGCATGGCATTTAATATGACTTATAGCTAGTAATGTTATCATTAATATCTATGGTGACAAGGGTCAGGTAATTCAAGTATCAAGGGATGGCATAATAAATTTAATACAACATCAAGTGGGCATATAGCTACCTTAAGCTTTGACATATATTTGCATAATAAATTAGGCATGCAAGTTGATAGCGTAAAAGAACATAGTTTTGCATAAAATGTAGGATCAATATGATCAAAGTGGTGACTTGCCTTGCTTGGGGTACCATGGCCTTGATTGATCAAAATCAAAGCCTGCTCAGTCAGCGATCTTAACTTCCTATCCGTCGCTTTTTCCCCAAGTCTTGATCTTGTTCAAATCCGTCGCCTCATCGAGTCTTCAGATTCTAATACGCGGCAAAGTAACGAAAGACCAAATAAATTCAAACACTTTAAATGCCCAAGTTAATTTAAATTATACATTTATTACGATTTGAGAAGAGAAGGATGATTCAAGTTAGTGTGCTGAAAGCACAGCGGTAGATGAATTGGGCGAAGGGATGAGGTGGCAGAATAGCTTTACCGTGAGGGAAAATTTAGAATAAGGAGGGACCAAAATGAAGAAGTATCTACAGGAATATACCCCCTTTTGAAAAGGTAGAGGTCAAAACATAGCTGATCGAGGCAATGCGAGGTTCGACCAATTATTGGATAACATTCTCATTATTAATTTTATATTTATCAAGGAAGTCCCATGAGTCAGGCAAGACTTACGGACAGATAAAAGAGGGTACCGAGGGTAGTGTAGAGAAACATGATTTTAGGATGCGAACGCTTTACAAGAGAAGAGCATTATTTTATGTACCCGATGAAATCTTAATATTTCATGAGGCCAATCCTATTTGAGATTGCAACTGCCAATTTAATGGATCAATATTTTTAATAACTTAATTAAAGTATGGAGTTAATCATTTAACCAACCATTATTACGGACAAGGTTGGTTATTTTATTGATTACCAATATATTATTCATGGCTTGCTTTTTATTGAGTGAAAGGGTCATGAATTACCAGGAATTACCTCGATGGAGTTGTTTCCTTTAGTATTAATTATTCTCTATTATTACATTTGAATTATGAGATAATGAGTGGAGATTCGGATGTAAGGCAAAACTATTTTAAGTACTACTGGGAGAGATAACATGATTCTTGATATGAACGATTTATGGTTAAATTTTATGTGGCAAAACATTGTTAAATCGATTTGCTTAGTTTGCGTAAGTAGAGACGTAGATCGCCGGATGAAAGATAATATCTAAACCACTCGAGATAGAACTAAAGTTACTATTCGGGTTTCTGGAGTAAAGTGTGAGAGCATCGATATTATTTCCATAAAGCTTCAACCATGCGACTTTAATTATTTAGGATCAACTTCTAATACATTCGATTTGCAAAAGAGAAACTCTAATTAGTTTCATATCTTAATTTTAATATTAACATGGAGTCCAAGATCATTTCTTATCATGAGGGAAATAGTTCATGTCATAGATTTACCTTAATTAATCTTCTATATGAGGATCGATGAAGAAATCTTGATTAGTAAATAAACAAATTAACCATTGTTAAGGTTCAATTTAGTTGCATGATTCTTTTCATTATAAATTTATATATACCATCTTATTCTTATTATCATTCACAGCTTACTTTAATGTATGCATGTATATATATTTTACACACAAAGTTACCATTGAGCCAAAAGGGTGAGGAGTTAAGCCACTGGCAAACTGGGCCCACCTGTCATAATATAGAGAGGGAGACAGAGAAGGAGAGCTGTCGGCTGAAGCAAAGCATAACCGGGGAGGGAAACCGGGGAGTGGGGTGGCGCCGGAGCCAGGCGGCAGAGCCGTGCGGCGTCGCCAGCGAGGAGCGGCCGGAGAAGCGACGGCGATCGGGCAAATGGGATGCCCCGGTGACGTGGAAGCTCGGGCAGGCGGCTGCTTCAGCTGGGGAGGCGCCAAGGCGGGCTGGCGGTGGCGTTAGGCTGCCGGGGATGAGGGGGAAAGGGGCGCCGGCGGCCGGATGGGAGAGGGAGGGGGAAAAGGTGCGTGTGAGCAAGAGAAGGGGGACTAGAGCTCACCTGAGCAGTTGAACGGGTCGGAGGGAGGCCGAGGCGAGCCGGCGACGTGCTTGGGCGGCGGCGCTGAGGGGCTCCCGTGGCCAGCTCACTGCGGGGAAGGAGAGCACAAGCCGGCGGTCGGAGGAGCTCCAGCGCACCGAGAAGAAGCCCCCAACGCAAGGAATCGGCCCGGGGCTGACCAAGGAGGAGGCGGTGGTGAAAGCGGCGGCGGTCGGCCGGAAATGGGGGAGAAGCGCGATGGGGAAGAAAAGCAAGGGGTTCGGCCAGCTTCTTATAGGCGGGGAGGGGAGCAGTCATTCCACTGGTGCGCACGTTCGGGGGAGTACCGCCGGCATGGCGAGGCGTCCGGCGGCCTGGGTAGCGGCATGGCGTAGGGGAGTGGCGCGGGCTAGGGCTACTGGCGCAGACATGACGGGGGGGGGGCAACCGGGGGCGGCACGAACCGGGGTGGGGCGAGCTGCGTAGGCTGGGCTGGCGGGAGGAGCAGCGGCGCGGGGGCGGGCCGGCGACGCCATGAACAACGGGAGGAGGACGAGGAAGAAACGGGGGAGGAAGAGAAGAACGGGGCGCGGTCGGCTTCGGCTGGGCCGAAGGCCAGTGAAGAGGAGGGGCGGGGGAGAGAAAAAAAATGCGCAGCTGGGCCGGCGGGAGAACAGGCCAGGCCCAAAAGAGATTTCTGGAATTTTAAGAATTTCTGAATTTTGGGATTTCAGATCTTGGATTTGCAATTAAAATTTCCATTTGAATGCTTGGTTCAAATCTTGGATTCGACAATTTAATTTTTTTAAGATTGGTCGAATTTTGAGAGATATTTTCTTAATTCTCCGGATTTAAATTTTCAGATATAAAAATTGGATGGAGGGATTTTAGATTGATTTTCAATTTCTATTCTTGGTCTTTGAATAACCAGATTCAAATTTTAAAATTTGAATTTAAGACTTCCAAGTAAGTTTGGATTTTCTCAGCTTGATTTTTATTAATCGGGCATTTTGGCAAGACATCAAATCGAGACATTTGAACTTCGCCAAAAACTTTTTTTTGAGAAGCATCGAAGAAACGATTAAAAGATTTTTTTTAACAGTTTCGCAATTACACTAGTTCCCTTTTTGGGATGTTACAGATCCTACCCCCCTTAACATGAATCTCGTCCCCGAGATTCGAGTGGAGTAGAAAGAAGTAGGTGGGAACAAGCTGGCTAGCAAAAGGGTTCTAGGGTACTGCTTGATACTACGCCCTTTCCTTAGAGCCATCCGAAGAGAGGATATCCCAACAAAAACAGGTCAACACTTGGAGAAAACACCACATAGGAGACCTTGCTCTTCTTAATAGCTTGCAGCTAGCTTCACTTCATCGCTTGACATTTCAAGGGTTTGCTGTTTCTTCAGTGCTGATTGATAATTCTCTTTATGCTGAAGCGGTAGCAGGGTCTAACATCAAGGTGCTCTGAACCTCTTATTTATTTAGGCTACCCCCCTTAACATGAAGAGTGACCGATACTAATTGCTCTTGTCAGCTCCATTCAGACGAGTCTGATGGCAGCTTCAAAACTCAGTCTCTGTATCTCAGCAGCCTTGGTCAGCAACAGGCTCATGGAGCAATCCTTGGGGCAGTGATCTTGTCCTTCACAGAGAAAACAAGTAACCTTGCTCATGGAGTATTCTCCAGGTTGATGATCTTCTTCACGATTGGGGCAGTGTGCCGTGCATTGATTCGCTTGATGTCCTTTTTCTCCACAGCGTGTACATGCCACTAGGTTCTTGAGATAGCCTTCTAGTAGATGATGTTTCTTGCAGTAAGGACAGCACGGAGCTGGGCAATTGTAGCGGTAGTGTCCTGTTTGACCATAGGCAAAACGTGTAACCTGACGTAGTGGAGGGCAGGATTGGGCGTCATGTCCTGTCTTGCTACATTCAGCACATGTAGCAGCTGACAATTCTTCTGGACCTGTTAGTAGGGCTTCATTAGGTCATGTTGGTTTTTGCATGACGCACTTGGAGCTAGCACACTTCCCTTTATCAAGACCGGGGTTGATGGCGACGACATCCTTTTCTTGCTTGTTCGATTTCCGTTGAGGGCAGTCTCTCACATAATGTCCTGGGTTACTGCATTTGAAGCAGTTGGCCGCTTTGTCTTGCTTCTTCTGGGGGCACCGGTTAGCATAGTGTCCAATATCTTAGCAACAGAAGCAAACAATATCCTTTCGAAGTTTGCTTGGGGTCATGCCACTGGTATTCCCATTGTGATGACTGCTTCTCATCAATCTCTGCGGAGTGGGTCTGAGCGAATATTTGGTTGAGTGGTAGGGACCAAAGCAAGTAGGAGCTACCGGTTTCTTCGTCTTGCTTCTAGTCGTGTTCTTGACCATTGCTTTTTTTTATGATGACTGGATCAGTGAGTTCTCGGTGAGTTGGGGACTTGAGTATTGATCCCTTTGAGTGACACAACTTCCAAGTTGTTGTCCTTTTTCAAAGATGTTGCCTCTTTCGACTGGAGAGCTTTAAGTATCTTGACTTGGCTATCTGCTACCTCTTGCCTGCAGACCTGACGAGGTTTTTAGCAGTAAGGTGAGGGGGAAATAGCATGAGGTACGGAAAAGACTATAGGGATGAGATATTCTAACCCATTCTAAGGAGTGCACACCCAAAAGCTAGGGCAGTACACAAGCCACACACAAAAACCAAGCTTTTGAAAACAAACTCTTCCTATGACTACGAAATACAACGCCCAAGGGCACGAAGGCAGTGCACAGGGCCAAATAAAATCTTTTTGACCAAGCAACGCCTATGCACGAAGACACACACAAGAAGGCACATGGTTCTTAACACTAGATTTGCTGAAGCGAAGCCATCCAAATCTTCACGAGCATCCTTGACATCTTTGAACTTAAGCCTTTGAAGTAAGGGAGAGAGAATAGGAAAAACCAAACTTCCTTTTTGTAGACAAAAGTAGCAGAAGGAAAGGGTTAAGAAGTGTTTTGGCAGCAAAGCTCATGCTTCTTATTATTATTTTGAAAACAGAGCTTTTTAGAAAACAGTTTTCGGAAATCCCAAGGTTTAAAACCCCCTTTTTTTTCAAGATAACCCCATCAATAATAACTGATTTTTTTCTTTAGCAAGTAGATTCCCAAGTTTTGGTTTTGAAAGCAAGTTCTTGGGAATTGAGCTTTTAGGTTTTCAAATACTGGGGCCAAGTTTCGAAGTAACTTGAATCAAACCTTTTTGCAACGAAAATACATTGTATACTCTTGATATAGAGTTCTATATCAAGATTGGTTTTCTTTTTCCGAAATGGTCTTGAAATAGTTGAACTCTAAAAGTACCATTTTTTTTAAGGTATCCTAATTTCTTCCAAGGCCACCATATTGACAAACTAATTTACTCCCAAACTATTTCCATTTGTAGGCTTAGAATCCAAGGCCTTGTTAATCTTGCGTATACTTGATTGAATCTAGAAGTAACTCCCTTTATTGATTAGTCTCAGCATGACTGTTGTCTAATACTCCAAATAGTGAGTGTTATCATTTATCCGATCCACAGATCATATAAATTCCAAGGTATCATCTATGGTTTTATTCACCAAATCAGAGTCACCTATTTCCCAAATGGATCTCACTTTCTTGCATAAAATCACAAATCCGATCTTGGGTTCATCATTCCACAATCCCATTCAGCTATTTACCTGCACATTACTCCAAAATCTTTACCTTTAAATCCACTCGTACCTATTTGTATCATGGTTTCAATATCCACATGTTTTAAATTAATCCATCAATACCACTCACATCTTTTACATTTTAAATCCACCAGTATCACTTGTATTATGGTTTTGATATTTCCATCCACCAATAATATTTGTATTATAATCCAACCCCTTTCCACCATTGATCTATACTCATAATCTGTTTACCCAGTGATCAGTCTTATTATCCGCAAATTTTCTCCCAAGCGACTTCATTGTCATAAACGTCCCTCGAGGATAAGATTATTACTCAAATCTATAAATCAAGGATTATTATTACTTCTCCTAATTTCCTTAGAAGTTCCAACAATTCATCCAGTAGTCAAGCTATATTCCATTATCCCACCAGGGTAAACATTCACCGGGAGCCATACTGTTTATTAGAGTTGTAAACCAACAATTGTTATTATACTCCCTTGTTTTCTAAAATTCCACCGATCCACTTATTTTAGTTAATCCAATGTTTTTGAGTTGATCCACTCATTTAGTCAATTCAATCATCTATATCGCTCCATCTATTTAACCAATCTGATTATTTTACCAATCCGTCCTTTACATTGGTCTACTTCCACATCCAATCTAATCATTTAAACTTTGTCCACCCATTTTAACCAATCCAATCAAGTAAACTCATCTATCCACTCAGTTGATTTGATTATCAAGTTGGTTCACCCATGTAGCCGAGTCAATCAACCAAATTGATTCGCTTATTTTTCATCTTGAAGTTCACAATATTCATCTTCTCTTATGATTGACATGAATCCACCAAGATTTACACCTATATCTGTGAAATCAAAGTGAATTTTTGGAATAAATTGGCAAGGCTTTTAAATTTTGGGAAAATTTTCCTTGGAAGTTTAGGTTTGCTGAAATGAGCTTGGAAATAAGCCTTGCAAATAATTTTAACAATTTAATCTCCCAAGGGTGAACAACTTTTGCAAATAAAACTCAATATAATTTTTATGATTTTGGCCCAAGGTAATTTTTCAGAAGATAACTCAGGCACGCGTTAGTTTGAACTCGGGATAAGAGAGCCTTGGAGCTAAAAATGGCCAGGGCAGCAAATAGATGAGAGGGAATCATCTAAGAGAGATAAGAGTAGTAATACTACTTATATTTTGTAGTTATATTTTGAAGAAATAATTCTAGTGACAAAGCTAACGGCCATGCTAACTAAGGTTACGACCTACAGTCGATATGCTCTGATACCAGCTCTGTCGGACCTCGGGTTAGCAAAGCCCAGATCCTCTGTGATTCACCGCACTATTCCCTGGATCAGTAGATAGTGCTCACAGATGCATTACTGTATATCGAAAACATATCATGCGGAAGCGTAAATAATACGGTAATACTTACTCATGGGCCGGTTAGGCCGAAAAATGATAAAATGCAGCAGCGGAAACTTCACACAGGTGGGACCCGCGGGACTTGCCCACAGGCAGCCAACTGGGGTTCACGACCTAGTCCATGACCTCATCGTCTTCCAGCTCTGTCGACCCTTTTTAGGCATCGCAGGGCTTGACTTTAGTTCCTTTCTGACTGAATGATAGCAGTTAAGCAAGAATGAGTACGATGATACTCAGCAAGCCACCACACAGGATGCAATAATAATAGATGCAAGGTTGTCAAAGGAGGCTTGAGGTTCTTTTATTTGCTTAGTGCGACATTTGCAATACTCATAATTTAAAATTCCTATAACTTGGCATTTTATAAACATGCTTTAAAGAGTTTGAAATTGTGCAATATTTATAACGGTGTAGGTTCCATCCACCGATTACATGGTTCCAACCACCTATGCTAGCTTTTGATCCTTATGCCACTTCCATATTATCAACCACGCTGGAGTACGTCCCTCCAGGAAAGTTTCAAAATCAGAGTACATCCCTCTGATAGATTTTTGTCCCACCCGCAAAGGTTTTTGAAATAGAACTAACTCAAGTAAGTTCCCATGTCCGCCCTTGACCGTGGGCACGGCTGCTCGAACAGTTTTACACTCTGCAGAGGTTGTACACTTTCACCCCAAGAGATAAGTTATTTTAATAGCCAACATGCTTCCTTAGGCATGAGACCCAAATAATTTATCACAAAGCCTTTACCTTACTCAGATCTAGCTAGACATCACCCGCTGAGGTTTCACCGCTGAAGGGTTAAATCCACCACAGTCAGAAGCCCCCTCTTGCGCCGTATGAGTACAGTAAATCCCTGTGCCTCACTGTGAGTAAACCAGTACGCCCTGGCACCCACTTTCCACTGGTGATATCTGAACTAAACCCTTGCAAGTTAATCAGCCAGGTCGTACCCATATAGACTTGTGGTTGTACTGTTTTACACCGGGAGGTCATCACAAGATTCAGTCCTTAATTTGTCCAGGCGGTTCTTACCACAAACCACGGGTTCTCGTGCGACATCAGCACCATCCACTCTCACCAACCGCCCAGACAGGTATAGCAGGTTATGAGGGTTTTGAGAAGCATAAAATAAGTAATCCCAAAGTATTCAGCCACGTACATCCCGTGACTGCCCCAAAACAAGTTCTTATGTTTGTAAAGATTGATGATCAGGGCAACTAGCGCCCTGGACCTTGACAGGACTAGCATGGCATTTAATATGACTTATAGCTAGTAATGTTGTCATTAATATCTATGGTGACAAGGGTCAGGTAATTCAAGTATCAAGGGATGGCATAATAAATTTAATACAACATCAAGTGGGCATATAGCTACCTTAAGCTTTGACATATATTTGCATAATAAATTAGGCATGCAAGTTGATAGCGTAAAAGAACATAGTTTTGCATAAAATGTAGGATCAATATGATCAAAGTGATGACTTGCCTTGCTTGGGGTACCATGGCCTTGATTGATCTAAATCAAAGCCTGCTCAGTCAGCGATCTTAACTTCCTATCCGTCGCTTTTTCCCCGAGTCTTGATCTTGTTCAAATCCGTCGCCTCATCGAGTCTTCAGATTCTAATACGCGGCAAAGTAACGAAAGACCAAATAAATTCAAACACTTTAAATGCCCAAGTTAATTTAAATTATACATTTATTACGATTTGAGAAGAGAAGGATGATTCAAGTTAGTGTGCTGAAAGCACAGCGGTAGATGAATTGGGCGAAGGGATGAGGTGGCAGAATAGCTTTACCGTGAGGGAAAATTTAGAATAAGGAGGGACCAAAATGAAGAAGTATCTACAGGAATATACCCCCTTTTGAAAAGGTAGAGGTCAAAACATAGCTGATCGAGGCAATGCGAGGTTCGACCAATTATTGGATAACATTCTCATTATTAATTTTATATTTATCAAGGAAGTCCCATGAGTCAGGCAAGACTTACGGACAGATAAAAGAGGGTACCGAGGGTAGTGTAGAGAAACATGATTTTAGGATGCGAACGCTTTACAAGAGAAGAGCATTATTTTATGTACCCGATGAAATCTTAATATTTCATGAGGCCAATCCTATTTGAGATTGCAACTGCCATTTTAACGGATCAATATTTTTAATAACTTAATTAAAGTATGGAGTTAATCATTTAACCAACCATTATTACGGACAAGGTTGGTTATTTTATTGATTACCAATATATTATTCATGGCTTGCTTTTTATTGAGTGAAAGGGTCATGAATTACCAGGAATTACCTCGATGGAGTTGTTTCCTTTAGTATTAATTATTCTCTATTATTACATTTGAATTATGAGATAATGAGTGGAGATTCGGATGTAAGGCAAAACTATTTTAAGTACTACTGGGAGAGATAACATGATTCTTGATATGAACGATTTATGGTTAAATTTTATGTGGAAAAACATTGTTAAATCAATTTGCTTAGTTTGCGTAAGTAGAGACGTAGATCGCCGGATGAAAGATAATATCTAAACCACTCGAGATAGAACTAAAGTTACTATTCGGGTTTCTGGAGTAAAGGGTGAGAGCATCGATATTATTTCCATAAAGCTTCAACCATGCGACTTTAATTATTTAGGATCAACTTCTAATACATTCGATTTGCAAAAGAGAAACTCTAATTAGTTTCATATCTTAATTTTAATATTAACATGGAGTCCAAGATCATTTCTTATCATGAGGGAAATAGTTCATGTCATAGATTTACCTTAATTAATCTTCTATATGAGGATCGATGAAGAAATCTTGATTAGTAAATAAACAAATTAACCATTGTTAAGGTTCAATTTAGTTGCATGATTCTTTTCATTATAAATTTATATATACCATCTTATTCTTATTATCATTCACAGCTTACTTTAATGTATGCATGTATATATATTTTACACACAAAGTTACCATTGAGCCAAAAGGGTGAGGAGTTAAGCCACTGGCAAACTGGGCCCACCTGTCATAATATAGAGAGGGAGACAGAGAAGGAGAGCTGTCGGCTGAAGCAAAGCATAACCGGGGAGGGAAACCGGGGAGTGGGGTGGCGCCGGAGCCAGGCGGCAGAGCCGTGCGGCGTCGCCAGCGAGGAGCGGCCGGAGAAGCGACGGCGATTGGGCAAATGGGATGCCCCGGTGACGTGGAAGCTCGGGCAGGCGGCTGCTTCAGCTGGGGAGGCGCCAAGGCGGGCTGGCGGTGGCGTTAGGCTGCCGGGGATGAGGGGGAAAGGGGCGCCGGTGGCCGGATGGGAGAGGGAGGGGGAAAAGGTGCGTGTGAGCAAGAGAAGGGGGGACTAGAGCTCACCTGAGCAGTTGAACGGGTCGGAGGGAGGCCGAGGCGAGCCGGCGGCGCTGAGGGGCTCCCGTGGCCAGCTCACTGCGGGGAAGGAGAGCACAAGCCGGCGGTCGGAGGAGCTCCAGCGCACCGAGAAGAAGCCCCCAACGCAAGGAATCGGCCCGGGGCTGACCAAGGAGGAGGCGGTGGTGAAAGCGGCGGCGGTCGGCCGGAAATGGGGGAGAAGCGCGATGGGGAAGAAAAGCAAGGGGTTCGGCCAGCTTCTTATAGGCGGGGAGGGGAGCAGTCATTCCACTGGTGCGCACGTTCGGGGGAGTACCGCCGGCATGGCGAGGCGTCCGGCGGCCTGGGTAGCGGCATGGCGTAGGGGAGTGGCGCGGGCTAGGGCTACTGGCGCAGACATGACGGGGGGGGGGGGGCAACCGGGGGCGGCACGAACCGGGGTGGGGCGAGCTGCGTAGGCTGGGCCGGCGGGAGGAGCAGCGGCGCGGGGGCGGGCCGGCGACGCCATGAACAGCGGGAGGAGGACGAGGAAGAAACGGGGGAGGAAGAGAAGAACGGGGCGCGGTCGGCTTCGGCTGGGCGGAAGGCCAGTGAAGAGGAGGGGCGGGGGAGAGAAAAAAATGCGCAGCTGGGCCGGCGGGAGAACAGGCCAGGCCCAAAAGAGATTTCTGGAATTTTAAGAATTTCTGAATTTTGGGATTTCAGATGTTGGATTTGCAATTAAAATTTCCATTTGAATGCTTGGTTCAAATCTTGGATTCGACAATTTAATTTTTTTAAGATTGGTCGAATTTTGAGAGATATTTTCTTAATTCTCCGGATTTAAATTTTCAGATATAAAAATTGGATGGAGGGATTTTAGATTGATTTTCAATTTCTATTCTTGGTCTTTGAATAACCAGATTCAAATTTTAAAATTTGAATTTAAGACTTCCAAGTAAGTTTGGATTTTCTCAGCTTGATTTTTATTAATCGGGCATTTTGGCAAGACATCAAATCGAGACATTTGAACTTCGCCAAAAACTTTTTTTTGAGAAGCATCGAAGAAACGATTAAAAGATTTTTTTTAACAGTTTCGCAATTACACTAGTTCCCTTTTTGGGATGTTACAAGGTTTGTGTGATAGCAATGCTGAGGAAGTAGTGGAGATCTCCCATGTCCATCATGGCAAACTCAGAGTTGAGAGTGGTGATGACCCTCTGAAGGAGCTGAGGTGATGAGGTAGTTAATACAATATTGTCAACATAAAAGAGAAGGAAGGGCATACTCAACTTGCCTTGGAGAACAAAGAGAGAGGAGTTTGACTTAGAGCAAATGAAGTTGACTCTCTCGATGTATGTAGAAAAGCATTGGTACCAGGCAAGGGAGCCTATTTGAGACCATAAATGGAACAATTCAAGTGGCAGATATGCTTAGGTCATGAAGAATCAATGAATCTGGAGGGTTGGTGATAAAACATAACCTTAGAGAGAGTTCCATGCAAAAATGCATTTTTAACATCAAGTTGATAGATGGATCAGTCATGAGAAAGTGCAACAGAGAGCAATGCGAATTGTAGTCGGTTTGACAATTGGGTTCAAAGTTTCATCAAAATCCACCCCTTGTTCTTGAGAGAAGCCACGTAGAACCCAACGTGCTTTGTAGTGCTCAAGTGTGTTGTCTAGTTTGAATTTGTGTCGACAAACCCACTTCCCAGATGCAATATTGGCATTGGAAGGAGGAGGCACAAGATCCCATGTATGATTGTTCAAGAGGGCCTTATACTCGACAGCCATGGTGGCATGGATCTTTCAGGGTGTTGTGCACTATTTTAGGGATTAGTGAGTATGAGCTAAGAGCAGTGGTGTTGAGATTAAAATGGATGGGAGGGGGAATGAGAAGTTCAACACCATGACGCGTGGCCATAAGATGGGTAGCAATGGAGCTGGTGCTTACAGCGAGCACAAGTGCAGTAGCTTGTGCGGGTGGAGCAGGCACTTGCACGGGATCTGGTACAGCTATATACCGGTGATTCAGCATGGGGTGAATAGAAGTAGTGTTTGCAGGGGCAGGTGTTGAAATAACTTGAAAATTCAAAATTTTTGAACTTTTATTTGAAATTTTGTTTGAATTCCTTCCCCTGCCCAATTTTGCAAGTTTTCAATGAAATGCACTTTCTCCTTTTGGCAATTCTGCCTTCTCCTTTCTTCTGGCGTTGCTGCGCACGCGGGCGTCTCCCCATCGCCTTCCCCGCCTGCCGTCGCACGTGTCGCCTCCTCGCTGCCCAGATTTGCGGCCGCCGCTCCCAGCGCGTTCCCACTCGCCTGCACACACGGTCCCACCAGCCAGTCACACGCCCCTGCTCCTCCCTCGCTCCGCGCGCCGCCGCACAGCTTGCGCACTTGCAGCTCAAGCCGTGCGATACCCAAGTCAAACCCTGTCAAATCTTGTCGGTCGATAGTGCCACCTCCCTCTCTTGCTCTCTGCGTAGCAACAGTGCTGCCTCATCTCCTCGGTTGCACGCGAGAGACAAGTCCCGAACCGCCTCTCCGTAGCCACTGCCTTCTCTTGTGTTATAAGCCTTGCAACTGCTATAGAGCACTTCATACCACTCCCACATACCTCACAAAGCCGTCAATTTCAGCTCAAATCGACTGTTGCGCCGCCGGTGATCTCCCCTGCGCCCAGTGAGCCCTATAAGCAATCTTGCGATTTTGTCGATTGTATTTTGATTCCTTGCACTGACATGGCCTCTTTTGCTTGCTGATCACGCCGATGGACTTCCCTGGGCGAGAGCATTCGTCTAAAGCTCTGGCGGCTGAAGTTGCCACCGTCCGAAAGACCCCTCTCGTGGCCAGTTCTGCTGAGCCTTTCCCTCCCCAAATCGCCACTTTCATAATGAACCTGATGCTCCCTAGATGGTGAAATAGTTTTCAATTTTGCCGGAGAACCTCTAGAACACCATGGCGCCACCGTGAGGGCCACCACCTTCCCGGCTACCACTAGCCACCATCGTCCATCCACTCGCCCTCCAAAGTACCAAAATGGGTTCCCGAGCTTAAGCCGCCCCTTTCTACACCATCCATTTCTTCGGGGAAACCCTGTTGGTGCCGCTTCACATGAGCCGTTGTGCTCTATTTCCTGTTGGGAGGGGAGCATCTAGAGGTTGAAGATGACCTCCTGGGGGCGACGTGGTCACATCGCGGCCGTCGGTGCCGTTTTCATCCATTTCATTTGAACATCCTCGTCCACTTAAATATGGGCTATCCACGTCGTCATCAGATGTAAGTGCGCGCACGCGGCATGGGCCGCAGGCAGACCGGCCTGCTCAGTCGCTCGGATGCGGAGCCGATCGGCCCGCACTGTGCGGTGGGCCTGCCCGTACTGTTCATTTAATTTAAAAATTCAAAAAAATCATTGAAAATCCCAGAAAAATCCAGAAAATTCCAAAAATACACCATTTTGATCGTCTCAATGCCAAGAATTCATTTTGACCTCCTTTCCATCAAAATCATCTCCAAATAAATTTGAATCCCTCCATTTGAATTTCATGCAATTTACTCCTTTTCAATTAGATTTGTTTCCTAGCTTGATTAGATTCAAGTGTGGACTTATGTGTTATTTTATGTGTTTGTGCTAGCCTCCGACTTTGCTAAAGCAATGATTCAAGACCCAGAGCTGAGCCCCCAAGTTTACGAGATTGTCGAGATCCCCGATCAGCAAGGCAAGTTGCAAGTTTTTGATCATATTGAAGCACATAAAATTTTATGCTATTTAATTAATGTATTTTCATTATGGTTAATTATGAAATGTTAATTGTTTAAAATAAATGTTTAGAATGGTGTAACATCCTAAAAATTTGGACCTGGGACATGTGTAGCCCTTGAATTGTTTTGAGATATATTTTCTCGATGTTTGGAAATTTTGCGGATTTTCTTTGAATTATGGTTGAGGTTCCAACAATTGAAGATGAGTTATGAAAAATAGAACTAATAGAAAATCATGAAGAAATGGGAAAAATACTAAAAAGGAAATTTTGTGGCAAATTTTTGGCCAGACCTAGCTGGCCCAGGCAGGCCCATTTCTTTCCCCTTTCCTCCTAGCTTCGACCAAGGCTGAAGCCATTCCCCTACCATCACAGCCCACAGCCCGCCCCACCGCAGCAGCCGCCTCCGCGCTTGCATCCCCTTTGGACCAGCGGTCGACGGCATGCTCTGTGTTTGCGTCACCGGGACCCTACCTCTCCTACTCCCTACTGCCGCACGCGTCACTGTGTTCCGGTGACAGAGAAGCTCGGCAAGAACAACTTCTTGCTATGGAAGGTGCAGGTCCTACCAGCCGTGAGAGGAGCCTAGATGTTCGGCTATCTCGACGGCATCGTTGCTACACCAGCAAAAGAAGTCGACGTCAAAGATGGCGACAAGATCGTCAAGATGCAGAATCCAGCATACACTCAATGGGTGGCTACGGATCAACAAGTCCTTGGTTACCTGATGTCGTCCCTCTCCCGCGACGTTCTGACTCAGGTAGTCTCAGTCACAACGGCGGCGCAACTCTAGACAGCACTCGAGGAGATGTTCTCCACCAGAACTCGCGCGCGGGTGATCAATACTCGCATTGCACTCTCAACCACCAAGAATGAATATATAACTAAGATGAAGGCTTTGGGTGATGAAGTTGCAGCTGCCGGCAAACCACTGGATGATGAAGATATGGTGTCATATATTCTTGCTGGTCTCGATGCTGAATTTGAACCAGTGGTGTCAGCCTTGGCAGCTAGGGTGGAGCCGGTTTCTGTGGCTGAGCTCTACACACAGTTGCTCGGATTCGAGGGAAGAGCAAACCTTCGGCAAGGAGCATATCATGCCTCGGTGAATGCAGTCTCGTTCGGACGAGGTGGAAATTAGCGAGGCCGGGGCCGCAGTCGTGGGAACTCCTCCGCTCCCAACTCTGGCCGAGGACGCGGTGGAAACCGTGGACAGTCTGGAGGCTGAGGATCTGGAGAACGTCCTGTGTGTCAACTTTGTGGCATGATGGGGCACACGGTGGGCATCTGCTGGCACCGTTTTGATCAGGATTTTTTTCCGCAAGAAAAGAGTGTATCGGCTGCTACACAATCCTATGAAATAGACACAAATTGGTATGTAGATACCGGTGCAACCGACCATGTGACAGGAGAGCTAGACAAAATGAGCGTTCAGGAGAAATACAATGGTGGAGATCAAGTCCATACAGCTAATGGAACAGGTATGTGTATTAGCTATACTGGTCACACTAAGATTTATACCCCTGATCGTCCTCTTTATCTCAACAATGTTTTGTATACCCCCGATGCCAAGAAAAATTTGATATCTGCTTCACGCCTTGCTGCTGACAATCATGCTTTCTTTGAGATTCATCCAAAATTCTTTTCGATCAAGGATCAGGTTACGGGGAAAGTTCTTCTTCAAGGCAAGCGTAAAGGCGGCGGCCTATATCCATTACCTTCATCAACATCACCTCAATCATAGAAGCAAGCTTTCAGTACAATAAAACCTACATTGTCTAGATGGCATGATAGGTTAGGTCATCCTTCTAGTACTATTGTTCGACATGTTGTCTCTAGAAATAAACTTGTATTTTCCGAAGAGTCCAACAAAGAGTTAGTGTGTGATGCCTGTCAACAGGCCAAGACTCATCAACTTCCTTACTCTAAATCTTCAAGTATTTCTAAAGCTCCTTTAGAGCTTGTATTCTCTGATGTCTGGGGGCCTGCCCCTGATTCAGTAGGCAGGAAGAAATATTATGTCAATTTTATTGATGATTTTGGCAAGTTTACTTGGATCTATTTGATCAAGCATAAGTCTGAAGTTATACAAAAATTCCAAGAATTCCAAGCTCTTGTAGAAAGATTACTAAATCGAAAAATCATTGCCATACAGTCTGATTGGGGAGGAGAGTATGAGAAATTAAATTCTTACTTCTCAAAGATAGGCATCACACACCGTGTCTCTTGTCCTCATGCTCATCAACAAAATGGATCTGCCGAACGGAAACATCAACACATTGTTGATGTTGGTTTATCTATCCTAGCCCATGCTTCCATGCCTCTAAAATTTTGGGATGAGGCATTTGTCACAGCCACTTACCTTATTAACCGCACACCTAGCAAGCTTCTTCAATATTCTACACCTTTGGAGCGGTTACTTGGTCAAAAACCAGATTATTCGCTGCTTCGTGTGTTTGGGTGTGTGTGTTGGCCAAACCTTCGACCATACAATTCCCGAAAACTTGAATTTCGGTCTCAACAATGTGTCTTCCTTGGTTATAGTCTTTTACATAAGGGATTCAAATGTCTCCATGTGTCCTCAGGCCGTGTTTACATCTCTCGTGATATTATCTTTGATGAAAATATCTTTCCCTTTGCTAAACTTCATGCCAATGCCAGTGCTCCTCTCCGATCTGAGATCCTCCTATACCCACATCTCCTTTCTCATACTGATCAAGGGGGAATAATATGTGATGATCAACATACTAATACACATACTAACTCTCTTAATAGTACTGATTTTTCTGGTGAAAGTGGTGCAGATACGGACGGTTTTGGTGCAGGTTATGAACAAATTCCACATGAAATCATGCATGAAATCACAAGCCCGGTTGAAGCACCGGAACCGAGGAAAATCAATTCAACTCATCTGACGCACCGGCTGCAACAGCGAACAATCATCGCTCGGAAGTAATACCTTGGACGCACGGATTGGCGCAGGACGCAGCTGCATCAATTCCATCGGACGGAAGTGGCCCCACCGAGGAAACGTGGCGCAACGAGACGGGTGGATCGACAGATCACGTCATTGTCCTAGGCTCTACGGCAGACCACGTCCCTGACCCGGTTTCTGCGATGACATATGAGCTCACAGGATCCTCTGTGGAGACTGCACAATCTGGAACAGTGAACAGGCCACACACAAGGTCGCAAAGTGGAATGAGCAAACCAAAAACTTACACAGATGGGCAAATCATGTATACTTTTTTCACAAACACAAATGAACCACAAACTGTTAATGAAGTACTAGCAGATAAAAGGTGGACACAGGCTATGGATTGTGAGTATGATGCATTAGTCAAGAATAAAACTTGGCATCTTGTACCAGCTCAACATGGGAGAAATATAATTGACTATAAATGGGTCTTCAAAATCAAAAGAAAGGCTGATGGATCCCTTGACAGGTATAAGGCCCGTCTAGTTGCAAAAGGATTCAAACAAAGGTATGGAATAGACTATGAGGACACATTTAGTCCCGTAGTTAAGGCTGCAACCATACGAATTGTTTTGTCTATTACAATAAGCAGGGGATGGTGTCTACGGTAGTTGGATGTGAAGAACACGTTCCTTCATGGTGTTCTTGAGGAGGAGGTCTATAGGAGGCAACCACCAGGCTATGAGGATCAACATAAACCACATCACATATGTAAGTTGGATAAAGCTCTTTATGGTCTCAAACAGGCTCCTAGAGCTTGGTTTGCCAGATTAGGTCAAAAATTACAACAGCTTGGATTTATTGCTTCAAAGGCAGATTCCTCACTGTTCTTCTATAGCAAAGGTTCAGTTACAATATTTTTACTAGTTTATGTTGATGACATTATTGTGGCTAGCTCATCACAAGATGCAGTTACTGGTTTACTTGAAGGACTTGGAACTGACTTTGCTTTAAAAGATCTTGGTGACTTGCATTATTTCTTGGGAATTGAGGTGTCAAGTATGAAAGATGGTATACTTTGGTCACAAAACAAATATACATCGGGCCTGCTGAAGAAGGTAAATATGGAGCATTGCAAACCGGCAGTCACACCATTGTGTACGACAGAAAAACTTTCATTACAGGAAGGAGAAGCCCTTGGACCTGAAGATTCTACTAAATATAGAAGTATAGTTGGAGGACTTCAGTATTTAACCCTCACCAGGCCTGATATATCATTTCCCGTGAACAAGGTGTGTTAGTTCCTTCACTCACCAACCACTATTCATTGGACCGCTATGAAACGAATTCTCAGATATCTTAAATACACTCTTGGTACTGGATTAAAGATTAAGAAAAATTCCTCTACACTTGTTAGTGCATTCTCTGATGCTGATTAGGCAGGAAGCATTGATGATCGACGTTCCACCAGTGGGTTTGCAATTTTCTTAGGCTGCAATCTGGTATCCTGGAGTGCACGCAAACAAGCAACGTTATCAAGATCTAGCACTGAGGCAGAATACAATTCACTAGTAAATGCAACAACAGAAGTGATTTGGATACAAACTTTGTTACAAGAGTTACAAATTCCATGTCCACCAGCAGCACAACTTTGGTGTGATAATATAGGAGCAACCTACTTGTCTGCAAACCCAGTTTTTCATGCTCGGACAAAGCATATTGAGGTGGATTATCACTTTGTTCGTGAAAGAGTAGCACAGAAGTTATTGAATGTTCAATTCATCTCAACCAATGATCAAGTTGCTGATGGTTTTACAAAGGCCTTATGTGCCAGAAAATTAGATATGTTTAGATACAATCTTAACTTATGTAAGTTATGATTGAGGGGGAATGTTAGAGATAGAATAGGTTTCTAGAATAGAAAGCATTGCGCAAGTTTGAAAAACCTTCTCAGATAAGGACTCGGTATCCATATCCCTCTCAATCCAGATATCTCTTTGTAACCAACACCGTGATTTACGGGTATATATCAAAGCTATGCGGCCTCTAACGAGGTGACAACGCTTCTGCAGTCTTTCACGGCGAGCTTCGCGGTGGCGAAAACATGGGCCAATGCGATCCAGCGACTCAAGGCCTGGAAGATCAATTCCTTTTAATGTGAGCACCTACGGGTGACTAGGAGCTCACCTGATGGATTGGCGGCAGCTGAGAGAGCGTGGAGGGAGCTGGCATCGGGAACCCGAACGGCGGCGAGGTCGTTGTAGTGGGGAGCTTGCCGGACGGGACGAAGAAGCACGGTGGGGTCACGGTCGTCCTCAGGGGACGCTGGCGATGCTTTCGGTACACTGGCGAACAAGTGGAGACGAAGGGGGTGGCTCGGGGCGCTAGAGCTTGATTAGCTGCGACGGGAGCTGGGTGAGGATGCCCGGAACCGACGGAGCGGCTTTAAAGCGGCGAGGGGATGGCGTGGTGCACTGGTCCATGATGGCCCGTGGCGAGGGTGTCGGTGGAGGACCGGGCGAAGACAGCCGGTGGTTGGCGCAGAGGCGCGGCTCGGCACACCATTCAAGAGGGCGTGATGGCGCTGGGGGTGGTGTGACGGAGCAGTGAGCCTCGGCTGAATCAGCACAGCGTGGCTTGGGGCAATGATGCGGTGGAAGTTCGGTGGAGACGGTGGAAACGGCGGGCGCGCATTGGGCTCAGGGCTGCGAGTGGAATAGAGGGAAAGGTGCTACGCGGGGCTGGCGCGAAGCCGCGATTCCGGGGCTGAAGAGGAGACGAGAGGCGGAAGGACTGCATGAGCGGAGCGCTCTGCGCGCTGGAGTGGGCACGCGCGGCGAGGGTCACTGCGTGCGGTGCGCGTCCGAGACGCGGCCTGGTGCGCCGGCCTTGCGGGTTTGAACGAAGGTGAACACAGGGTACAAGATATTCCATAAATGGGCTGTTACACAATGTAACTTAGGGTTACATTTAATTGAAAGATAAAACACCGAGTACAATGGCTGCTGCTTATAAAGAGTACGCAGCTAGATAACGGAACACAACCATAAAAATAACAGTGCTTGGTGAGAAACAGATATTGAAAGTGGCGGAAAACAGTAACGAACTGAATGAACGAGAGCCTTCCGATGTTCATAATCGGAGAGGTACGTTTTCATCTGGGCTGTTCAAAGTCCATCTATTTAGCTGCCACCCCCTTATTTTCACAAACCTGGCCATCGGCCATCTTAGGAGGGAGAGGCATCGATAACACCTCGTAGATGTCAGTTATAATGTTGGGTATCCGGGAAGGGCTGAAAGTTCGAACCCATGCAATGCAACCCAACCTTTTGAGTAGCATTACTTCCCCTATAGCTACCATGGAGATAAACCAAACAACATCGAGGATAATGAAAGGGGCTGCGATAGCGAAAGATATATAGGCTATTATGGAAGCGTCCGGCGGAAGCACCACGTACAGTCCGAACAAAAATGCGGCACCCAGGGACTTGGCTGAGCAGTAGAGGAAGACGATGGAGATCAAGAAGTTACTCATGCGTGTGCGGATGTCAACGGTGGCCACCCCAGCGAACATGACGTTCATGGTAGCTAGACTGGAGCAAAACAACGCCAGTGTGTTGGCGATGATGAACGCGCGGAAATATTTTTTGCCAGCAAGCGTCGCTGTGCCACCGTTAAGGTGGTCATCGGCTCGGAAGCCACCAGGTATGGTGAAAGCTGCTGCAAATGCCACCGTTACAATCAGCACCGATCCAATGCCAATAATCTGCGTGGAATCTGATATGATCTTCTCTTGTTTGTTCTGATCTATTTTGGGGACATATTTCTCGGCGAACCAATCCCACCTGTATGTACCAGTCTTAGCTCCAGCACCTTTTAGCAGTACATATATCCTAAGTCGTGGGTCCTACAAGAACAAATTAATTAACGGGAAGGTTAGTTAATCTCACGAGTTGACTATTCTAGATTCAACAAATATGAGAGAAGAATTAGATTAGATAACCACCTGTGCGTAAATAACTCCGTGGGGCTTGTACATCCAAGCAATATCCATCGGAGTTTGCCCCTTGCTGTTCAGTAAATTTAAATGAACATGCGGGTTCTGAATTAGATGATAGAAACTCCACTTGTTGCCGACGTCAGCAGCAAGGTGTACTGCAGTGTTCCCATCATTGTCCTGGATGTTCAAAATTGGCGTAAAACACTTCTTCCAACAGGCGTATCCGACTACAAAAGAGCGCTCCTTCTCGACAGCAATATGAAGGAAGGTCTTGCCCTTGAAATCCTGCAGTCCGGCACAGCTGGGGTACTTTTTGAGCATGATACGAACTACAGAAAACAACATTCTCACGGCTGCGACATGTATAGGGAACGACCCACTGTTGTCTTTCTGGAATGCCGAAGATTTGTCACAGTCCAGTAGTAGTTTGATCACCTTTTTGTTCTTCCTCCCCCATGATGCGGCAATGTGAAGAGGCGTACTTCCAGTGGTTTCGTCCCTTGTTTTGATGAGGTCCTTGTTCCACTTCAGTAACTTCTTTGTCATCTCTGCAATTGCGGTTGTTCATTTTAGTTGTTAGGCAACCACCCATATATTAGGAAAAATACTTTAAGTCAGCAATCGTACAGGAAAAGTTTCTTTACTTCCTCAAAATTGATCTCAACCGAACCGAAACAATGCTTGTTGGCACATCAATTCAACATGAAAGGACCCTCAACAAAAAGAACAGAAAAGAAAACCAAGCTAGACCTTGTTGTATGACAAACCCCACATGGATCCGAAGTACCTAGCAGTAGCAAGTAGCAACTAGGCAACAGATATAGTCGCATATTCTGTCAACTTTGAACAAAAGAAAAACATATTGGTATACATTAATAGAGCAAGGCTGTGACAACCTAAAAAATACGACAACTCAAAATATGAAATATGCATGTAACAATTTAACATAAACGCAACAACGGAAAACGTGGACTTGCAACCGTGCATGCACGGACAAATGAATAGCATCGGGAACGCATGCGGAAGGGTGGGCTGAGTCATAACCGATGAATTCACACGTTCGAATTAAGTTCAACGGCACATATGCACATCAAGTGAGTACTACTCCCTCCATTGATTTCTCTAAGGCATAGTTTGACTTGGCATGACCTCCAAAATTAAACTTTGACTATTAATTTCTTTTATAATATATTGTTAACAACTACAAAATCATGCGTATATAAAATTACTGTTAAATACAAATCTAATAGTGCCACTTTTGTGCAACTAAACCTATATAATCTTGGATTATTGTTAGTGAAACATAACAAAGTTAGAATATGAAAATGCGTTGACACCTTATAAAAATCAACATGGGGAGTACTCTCTAGCTAGCTAGGGGTATGCATGCAGCATGCATGCATCGATCGGTTACAAAATTCCATTTTTTTAACATGGTCGGTTGATGTGCATTATGTATCAATGCCAGCCACAATTTTTTGAAATGAAAATTTATGACAATTTCCTTTTTCCATTCATATGAATGTCGATTTGTGTATGGGTTGTTCTGGAATGCAGAAATTTAGCACGAATTTTAACAAGACAAAAACCCAGTTCCCTGAAAATCCAAAAATTCTTTCTTCCAAACGGGACCTATATGCCTGTTTGATATGGCTGTGGCTTATGGATTTTGGCTAAATTTTTTGAATTTTAGTTGTTTGTGACAGAGATTACAAAAAGAGAGATACTCTCTTGCGATTTTGGTTGATACAGATGTTGGATTTTTTAGCTTGTCCTATAATTAACTTGTAGATCCCGTCTTAAGAAAATACTCCGTTTAAAAATTAGGTACTGTAGCAAAAACCAAAAACCGTTTTTAGGAACCATTAAAAAAACAGACTCATAATTACTGTAAAGATTATCCAGCACACGGAGAATGTAATATTTGATACTACTTCGAAATCATAAAATAATACGCACCTTCGCTCCTGAGAACTGCAACATGCAAAACGTTTTGTCCGTAGGGGCCTGAGTAGGACAGCTCCTTGTCCTTTCGATACAGCTTTTCCGCAATAGTATTATGTCCTAACATGACAGCCAGGTACAATGGTGAGGTGCCGTTGGCGTGCACAAGACGAGCCAATTCTGCATCCTCCCTTACTAACACCTCAACCATTTCGTCGACCATTTTCTTGTCAGACAAGCGGAGGGCCTCATGCAGGGCCGTCTCCCCTTGCTCGTTCTGATTTCTCAGCACCACTTTCACCCTGGCATCACGGCCGTCCTCGTGTCTCGCCAGACCGATGAGGTGACGGACCATTTCAATGTTCCCAGCTCTGACGGCGCATTGCAAGGGCGTGTCACCCTTCTTATTGCGCGCACCCAGGAGGTGCTTGGCCCAGCCGTAGATCACGTCGGCACTCTTCAAGAAGACTTCACCGTCTCCACTGGACGCAACCACATGGAGGATTGAGTCCAGCCCAATGGTGGCCGCCTCCTCAGTAGGATGCGCAGCCTTATCGACGTCCATGTTGGCGGTGGTTTCTTCCGCCTCAACGTCGACGACGACTATAGGCACAGCAGGTGCATCTTCTTTGTTCAGGAGATCACTTAGAAGCTCCCAACTGCCATCCCGAGCGGCCATCAGCAGCTCGGGGTGCAGCTGCACTTCCCGATTTGCCTGCTTCTGCGAGTTGGAAGCTCGCGTTTTGTTCTCCGACGCCATTGGAATGCTCCCGATATAGTGTGTATTCTGGATTGGTAGCACACGCTGCAGTTCTCCGTGTATGTGTGAGTACATATATAGTCAGCAGCAGCCTTAATTAAAGTATAAACTTCACGTGCACTCTCTCTCACACACACATAACACATATCTTTAATTAATGTTCTTTTGCCCGCGTTTTACAAATAGATGTGGAGATTTGTTCCCGTTCAATGCAATTCCAGGACTCCATTAGGCACCAGGGCTAGATAAGATTAGCCTCAAAATAGCTACGTGCATTTGGTTAGGAGTCCTCCGTGACATAGCATCATTGCAGCTTTATTTTTTTGATTGAAATATATGTTTATGATTTTCTGGCAAAAAAATATATGTTTTTGATTGAAAAATATAGTTGATTTGTCATATTTGTTCATTGTTAAAAATAGAGTTGTATTTGTTATACAACTCTAATGTCTAATGGCTAAAGATCTAAAAACTCTTAACGATTGTATGACTAAGAGGTTTTCTCCGGTATGGCCACATAATAGCCTAATAGGGGCATAAACAACACTATATCTAAAACTAGCTGAATGCCTGTACGTTGCTACGGATTTAAAAAAATTAGAACATATTTGTATTATGTTCCAACAAATTTTACCACCCGTTAGTTTTAGAACATGTAGTATGATAAAATTTTAAAATCCTCAGCAACACACGGGCATTCAGCTAGTATTACAGTGCAGAGAAAGTAGCATTGGAATTGACCTGTCATCATTTTTTGTTTTCACTTAACAAAGCAAAAGAAAAACATATGCCATTAATGAAACGATAACCTCACTAATCTGAATAACTATCCTCCCATCTCACTATCTTTTACAAACGAAAACTAGGGCCGAGCCGGCCTTGTGCCAACGCCCCAGGGTCCACGCCGGCGCACACACCGCACCGACTCAGGCCAACTCCAATGCCAAAGCGCCGGAGCCAGCCAGCCCCCCACCGCACCCGCTTGCTGTTCCGCTGTTTTCATCCCGTCAACCCCCTTCCGCTCCACTCCCCCACCCAGCCGAACCCCACATGGATCCGAAGTACCTAGCAGTATCAAGTAGCAACTAGGCAACAGATATAGTCGCATATTCTGTCAACTTTGAACAAAAGAAAAACATATTGGTACACATTAATAGAGCAAGGCTGTGACAACCTAAAAAATACGACAACTCAAAATATGAAACATGCATGTAACAATTTAACATAAACGCAACAACAGAAAACATCACTACTACAGAAAGCCTAATACTAGACGCCAAATCACAGACAGTTTTGTGAAACCGTCTGTGATGTACATTATCACAGACGATTTTAATTTGGAGGCCGTTTGTGGTGTTTGTGGCAGAAAAAAGGAGTATCACAGACGGTTCTTACCGCTGAACCGTCTATGATACTGGAATATCACAGACGATTTTTATTATAAAACCGTATGTGATATTCCAGATTATCACATACGGTTTTTGTTATAAAACCGTCTGTGATATTCCAGATTATCACAGACGGTTTTTATTATAAAACCGTCTCTGATACTGGAATATCACAGACGGTTTTTATTATAAAACCATCTGTGATAATCTGGAATATCACAAACGGTTTTATAATAAAAACCGTCTGTGATATGTTTCCCGTCTTGTAATTCCCCAAAATTTCATAATTTCCTGCCTGAGTCCGAGTAGAATTCAGTTTTGAGACACCTTCAGTAAAACGGGCATAACTTTTGCATACAATGTCCGTTTTCGGCGTTCTTGTACTCATTGGAAAGCTAACGACAAGCCCGATCCAAGGGTCTGTGAGGATGACGATGCACGCATCGATAGGTGGATGGCCAAGATGCAAGGGCGCGAGCGAGAAGACATGGCCGATGTCCAACACGTGTTGACCATCTAGTGGAGGGGACGGCGGCTCGATGCTTGACACATGTTGAGGTGGGGTAGGCTGGAGCGGGCTGACGTGTGGGCTGGGCCTACAGGAATGGGCCTAGAACACGAGGAAATGGGCCGAACTGAGGGAATTCGGCCCGAGGCTTTTTAGGGATTTTCTAAATGTTTTTTATTTTTAGAAATCCAAATAAAATCTCTTGAGCACTAGAAAATAGCAAACAAGCCCAGAAAAAACTCAGAAAATTCCATGAAGCATAAGGAACCCAAATAAAACACTTTCAGCAAATGTTAAAGTTTAATATAGTCATATTAAATCCTTTTAATATGTAAAAATTTCATTTAAGCTTTAATTAATTCCAGAAAAATCCAAATGGTGAATTTTATTATAAAAGCTTCAAAAAAGCTCTAAAAATTAAGATGTTACAATAACCGTCTAACGGAGGTTATTGTCAGAAAGATTTGGTGGCTGTTCGTCCTGCAGTAGTTATTGTTAGAGAACCCCATAATGTAAGAAGACATCGTTAGACAAGTCGATCGGACATAGACGAGTCATAGGAAGGTGTACAACTGCAAAGTGGTCGTGGGACATCTTACAAGTATGTGATCATAGAAGATCTTATGACTACGTGGTCATAGAAGAACTTAAGACTATATGATCGTAGAAAAATCTACAACTTAAGAGCGGTCATAGAAGAACTTACGACTACCCTGTTCTCCCTTATCAATAAGGGTATACATAGAAAGTATAATGACATAATAACTCGAGAATTATTCTATCTTCATCATCTAGTCCCCCAACGTCAAATGAAAGTAACTTACTTCATAAAGAGAGGTCGTAGGCGAAAGATGGTAAAAAACAAAGCCTTTTCGATCCTCATCGACCAGAAATGGGCTTGGTCAACAAGGTAATTTTGCTTGAGTTGAAAAGATAGATGGACTTCAAAATAGAGGAAGCCCAATCAATTTTTGGCGACTTGTCCACCGAAGTGGTTCCCGAGGTAACCGTTTGATTCCTGAGATTAGTAATCGATGCACATGCTTATAAAAACTTACTATAAGGTAACTTTCTTTCCAATATGCTTTGAGCTTTCTACCACCAGACAAATCAACTCCTTTCCTCAATCTCACCCAAATCTACTCCAATCACTAGAGAAAATGACGAAGTCATCATCCAATTGGGCAGTGTCAGAGATGGACAATGCTAAGTTGAAGGCGTTGGAGGATGATGAGAAGATTTCTCTACATCAGTTCATCAGATGGATTGGAGCCATCAAACAACATTGGCCATTGGGGCAAATTGGAGAAATTTTGGTGTTCCAGGCCTACTGTGAGTGTGGCCTTCATCTCCTTGCTCATCCCTTCCTCACAGCCATACTAGAGTATTTTGGGGTCGAATTGGTGAACTTGGTTCCCAATTCAATCACGATGCTCAGCATCTTCATGTACTTGTGCAAGGCATATCTGGGCATCCTTCCAGGCCCCGAGTTCTTCTGGTATTACTATGAGATAAGCCAGCAGACCAAAATCACTAGGAGCTACGGTCTGAAGCTCCATGATGGCAAGACAGAACTATACATCCAGATGTTTACTAAGTCCTCATGGCCGGGATGGAAGAAGTGGTGGTTCTGCTAGGAGATAACCAAAGAAGACAGCCTTTTTTCATAGGGAAGGCTACAGAGAAGAATAGTCTCTAGAATTTGGTCCTGAAGGATCTCACTCGAATAGCCCCTTACATCTCAGCTGTCATAGAGCTGAGGGACAAGGGAATTACATGCTGGCATGTGGTGAAGAACTTCATTACTCACCGCGTCAACTCCCTGAAGCGTCAAGCACATCCCATGTGGATGTACTCGGGAACCTTGGATTCGACCAGGGATTACAAGAATGATAAGTGACTCTCGTACTCATATTCATAATTAGATTACTTCTTTTTGAGTACTGTGTATCGATTACCATGTCTGTGTGAACAGACCTTGACTTAGGCGAAATCAATTCTCGGGTCAAGGCTCCATCACTTGAAGTGGAGGCTCCTCATATTCTGGTGGATGTATCCACTAAAGAGAGAGAACACCTAAAGGTAACCAGAGAATCGATTTCGTCTTTAGGATTGCATGGTCATAGAGCATGACTAAGTAGTATTCTTCTCTTTCACAGAGTATGGGCATGAATTACCCTCAGGATGACCAAGGGGTCGAATTAATGGTGGTCAGAGGAGAGGCAAAGAAAACCAAGGCTCCTCCGGCCAAGAGGTTTGACTAACAAAAGTGATCGAAAAGGACGAGGGGAGTGTGAGTGATGTCATTCCCTTTGCCGTTCTTCCTTCTGCTACTCCAACGTCCCCATCTAGCAGTTCCTTGCAAACGTGAGTTCTGCAAGTGAGAGAGAAGCTGCTGTACTGGAGCAACTGATTCCTAAGATCAAGGAACCTTTCTATTACAATACTGAAACTCATTCAGTAGGTACATCTCGAGTCTTTATCAAGCAACTCAAAAAATATTATTGGAAGAATTTCATACCTTTTGTGAAGGAGACTGCTCAGTGGCAGAACCAATGATCGAGAAGGAGACAGTATTTCAGGTGATAGAAATGGGTATCGACCACTAGGATGGGCAAGAAGGAGAAGGAGTAGTAGTTCTTGCTCAAGACTTTCGATTAGACGTGGTCGAAGGAGTACAAGATTCTTGACCAGGCATGGTCGAGGAAGCTCTCATTCCCCTACGACCAGACGTGGTCGTAGAGAAGAAGTCAAAAAAACTACTCTTTGGGAGAGTTCCTTGTAAATTCAAACTGAAGGCCACGACATCAATGTATTGAAATACAAGTATAAACATTGCACTTTACCTATAAGTCCTCTTGAAAGATGACTTACTTTATTGCAATTTCAGTCTAGCTTCTCCACTACTCAAAGATGCCTCCATCGAGAAGCCCCCCGCAGCTCAACCTAGAGCTGAAAAGGCGGTGGAGATGGCGATCGAAGACACGACCACTACAACAACAGAGACTATGGCCAATGTTGCAAAGACTACGACCACTGAAGTGGTTATAGCAAAAGAAATGCATGCAGCAAAAGACAGGGCAAAAGTACCTATTAGAGAGGTTGGAAATCCCTCCGACCACCGCACCGAAGAGGAAGACATCGAGGATGTTCCCCCTCATCTTCGAGAAGGTACAACTAGAGAAGAGGAAGAAGTTCAACCTAACTTCTTCTCTTCATTTTTGTCCCTCTGTTTGTAGAGGAATCTTCATATGTTCGTACCTAGAGCCAAGTTCCATACCCCAAAGATATTCCTGATAAGGGGAACATCTTCAACGATGGGCATCTTGAGAAGGTGTTGTGGAACATGATTGACTACCTCAAACAACTTGAAGACTCAAGATTAGTATTCACTACATTTGCTTGTAGGAGTATGAATGTAAGTATTGAGTACTTAAACATTCTCACTACCCTTTTTATTTAGAGAGCATTAGAATACATGACAATTGTGGGTAAGTAACACAGATAGCTCATGCATCTTCGACAAGAAAATGCTAAACTCTCCAAGAGGGCAGCAGCACTATAAGTTACTGTCTTATAAGTTACGGAGAATTCTTGGCTACTGCACTCGATAACGAGAAAGCTAATTCACAAAAGCTAAAGATGGATAACGCTGACTTATCTATAAAGCTTGTGAAGGCCAATTCTGCAGTCCAAGTTGTGCAAGAGAACATAAACAGTAAGTTCTGTACTTAAGACTGTTCATTTAGATATCTTTCTTGCTTTCCTTTCAATAGCAAAAGAGGCTAAAACGAGTAAGCTTTGCACTGAGGTCGAAGAGAAGGCCAAAGTGATCGGAGAACTTACTCGTATCAACAAAGAGAAGGATGAGAGAGCAAAGTTGCTTGATACTCGATTATTAGGTAAGAAAAACTTTACCTTCGACCAGTTCTTCTAACTAGTCCCTTGATGAGTATTGCCTTGACCACTTTCGACTCATTTGCAGAGACTATGGTCAAAATGAAGTATCTTAGCCAAGCTACGACTTGTAGTCAAGAGGAAATAAAGTCATGAAGACAGCCCTTCAAGACGGCGGTACTCTTCTCAACAATCTACTCGGTGAGTTTGGTGCAGAGAAGATGAGTCCTTCCGAGGACACCATATCTGCTCGCACGAGTATGATCGGACTACAAGCCAAAGCTTTAGAGAATCACTAATCCACTCTAAAGACTGATCAAGCTGAGTCAATTAGGGATGCAGTTTGAGGTGTTGTAAGCTATGCCATAGCAAAACTCAAGGCATGCGACCAGAACCTCAACTTACACCTAATCGAGCACAACTTTAGCTGCTCATTGGAAGAGATAGCCCACCTAGTCAAAGAAGTAGAGCCAATTGTTTGAAAGGTCACCGAAGAAATGTAGCTTGGCTCGCCTTCTTCTTCAGAGTAGTTTTGTAAATAGGAATTTGTAAAGACTTACCTTTATATATAATGTAGAACTTTTTCCTTTTCCTGCAATTCATTGTGTTGAGTGGTTAGTACTCATAAGACAAAAAATAAAAGAGAACGAATTTATGACTAAGAAATAAAGTTATGCGATAACTCTATCCTGCCCCCAACTATTTACTTAGTTTATATAGATAAACAAAGCAAATAGTGCAGTCAAGTATGCAAAGAGCAGAGTCATTCATCCAACTCATTGTCGAATTTGATCACATGTACTGGCAGCAAAAATCAGGTACGAGTCAATGCTAGGAAGTTCCTTCTAGTAGATAGGGCCACATGCAAAGAGGAAAGACTTCGACTATGTGATGTTACCTTATTTTGACCAGGTGAATGAAATTGAAGATAGCAAGGATAAGAGGATAAACACTCGAGATCCCTTCTTAAACATTTGCTCAATGTTTCTAGACAACATAATTGTTTTATGTTGGTAGTAGGAGTTAGGAACAAATCAACACTAGGAAACTCCTTCTAGTGGGCAGGACCATATGCAGAGAGGACAGACTTCGACTAGTGGTGTCCCTTCCTTCGATTAGTTAAACAAATTGGATGTGCTAGAAGTGGTCGAACAAATATAAAAGAAATTCTACTAAACATACGGTAATTAAGATTTGAACAAACTAAAAGCTATTGAAAGAGTAGAAATGTTTACACATAAAATTTGCATAGTTATCGATGTTCCAAGAGTGTGAGAGAATAGCAAGTCATACTGAGCTTAGGCACGTGACTTCGACCACGGTGTAAGGGCCTTCCCACTTGGAGGAAAGCTTGTTCCAATTAAAGTGGGATTTGATCTTCCTCAATATCAAGTCACCTACAGCAAGGCTATGAGGTTGGACCATATGATCATAGCACTTACGCATGGCTTGCTGGTAGACTGCTGATCGGATTAAGGCTTGATTCCTCTTCTCTTCAATCATGTTGATGTCATCTGCTCGAAGCTGCTCTTGGATGGAGTCATTGAAGTTCTCGACCCTTGTAGATCAAATGTTTAGTTCTAGAGAAAGCGTGGCTTTAGCTCCAAAAACTAGGAAGAAGAGAGTTTCTCCTCTCGCCCGATTAGGAGTCATGCGAATAGCCCATAACACTGAAGGAAGTTCTTGTACCCAAGCCCTAAGCACTTGCCAAGCTGATCAAAGACCTGAGTCTTAATACCTTGCATTATCTGGCCATTCGCGCGCTCGACTGCCCCATTGCTCTGAGGATGGGAGACCGAGGCATAGTAAAGTTTGGTACCTAATTTATCACAAAATTCTAGGAATTTTGTACTCAAAAATTACTTACTGTTGTCTGTAATTATTCAACTTGGAACTCCAAATCAAGTAATCATGCTTCTCATCATGAACCTTTTTGTGGCTTCCATTGTTATCTCAGTCATAAGTTCAGCTTTGATCCATTTTGTGAACATATCTATAGCCACGAAAAGGAACTCAAAGCCCCTGGTGCTCTTGGGAATAGTATTAGAATGTCAAGACCCCAGGTCACAAAAGGCCAAGATGAGGAATTGTTTGAAGAGCCTGAGCTGGTTGATGTATTTGCTGGCTATAGAACCGACATTGTACACACTTCTTAACCAGATCTTTGGCATCATTAAGGGCTGTTGGCCAGTAGAAACCTTGTTGAAAGGTCTTAACGACCAGCGTTCTGTAAGAAGTATGCGCTCCATAGATGCCCCCATGTATGTCATTAAGAAGTTGTAATCCTTCTTTCTGTGATATACATTGCATGAGAACCCCTTGAGTACTCCGCTTATAGAGTAGCGCATCCACCAAGTATATATTTTGGCCTTACGGAATAGATGATCCGCTTCGAGATCATCCTCGGGTACTGAACCCTTCTAAAGATACTCAGATGGAAGCTATCCAAGTATCCTCATATTCCAGAGATGTTATGTCATTAGGAGTTATCTCTGGTTCTTCAACCAAAGATGGTTTCTGGAGTTGCTCCAAAAAGACTCCAGGTAGTACTTGTGATCGGGAAGAAACTATTTGGGCTAACTGGTCTACAAGAAAGTTATCCTTCTGAGGGATATATTATAACTCAAAACCAAAAAAATGCTTTTAGGCTTTCAGACTTCCGACAAGTATTGAGACAAAGTTGAACTCGAGCATTGATACTCTTTTCCGACCTGATTCATAACTAGTTGAGAGTCTCTTCTCATGAGTAGTCAACAAATCCCGAGCACTTTAGCGGCTAGTATGCTATCAACAAACCTTCATTCTTAGCCATGCTATTAATGGCTGGAAAGAGTAATTGGATGACATACTTTAAGGTCTCTCCCGCGGGAGATTCCAAGACCACCCTAGCCCCCGAGCCACTTACCGTAAGCGACCCATCAAAGTACATCATCCACTGGTCATGGGAATCATCTGGATTTGTCCATTCAGTGACAAAGTCTACCAAGATCTAGGATTTAATGGTCGTTCGGGACAAGAAATGGAGGTTAAACTCCCCAAATTCAACCGACCATTTTGTCATGCACCTCGTGGTTTCCCTATTATGGAGGACCGCTTCTAAGGGAAGCTTAGACGGCACAATAATTTTGCGCACCTGAAAATATGCCTTAGTTTCCTCGAAGACATGAGGATGGCATATAGGAATTTTTGAACCTAAGGGTAGCGCTCCTTAGGCCCATGTAAGACTTTGCTTACATAGTAGACCGGTTGTTGAACGCATTCACGTCTACGACCAGCGCTGCACTAACTGCCTATGGCATGGTAGACAGATGTACTAAGAGAGTCTCTCCTAGTCATGGAGAAACTAGAATAGGAGCGCTCAAAAGATATCTCTTGACATCCTTGAAGTCATCATTAACCTCTTTCGACCACTTAATACTTCTGTGTTTTCTTATAAGCTTGAAGAAGGAAAGTCCTTTCTCTCCCAAACGTGCAATAAAACGACTTAGAGCTGCTATGAACCTGGTGAGTTTTTGAACCTCTTTCTGCATGGTTGGAGGGTGCATGTGCTCGATAGCCTTACCCTTTTCAGGATTCACCTCGGTACCTCTTGCTAAAATGAGGAATCCAAGCAACTTTCCTAAAGAAACTCCGAACATGCACTTCTCAGGATTGAGTTTCAAGTGATGCTTTCTGAGATTGTTGAAAGTCTCCTACAGGTTTGAAATGTGATTAAGTCATTTGATATTCTTGACGACTAGATCATCAACATAATTCTCCAAGTTTCGACCAATTTCATGTATAAAAGTCAATTGCATCAAACATTAAAAAGTGGATCTAGTATTTTTCAAGCCAAATGGCTTTTTGACATAGCAAAATACTCTAAATGGCATAATAATTGCAGTCTTCTCTTTATCTTCTGAAGACTTACTAATCTGGTGATAACCAAAGTATGCATTTAGAAAACTTAATATTTCACAACTAGAAGTAGAATCAACCAATTGATCAATACAAGGAAGCAAAAAATCATCTTTTGGACAAGCTTTATTTAAGTAAGTATAGCCTATACACATACACCACTTACCATTAGACTTCTTAACAATTACAGGGTTAGCCAAAAATTCTCGAGTAGGTAGCTTCTCGAATAGGTAGCTAGCCGATCATCACGAGGGACTTGCAGTCACACATCAGTGCCATTTTCTTCTCACAATAAACTGTGATGACTCTCTTAGGACCTAGCAACTTAAGACATTGATACACATAGTGAGCAGCTATCAGAAAATGTGCTAAAGTTGGTCATCTGAGTATGGCGCTACACGCCGTATCGAAGTCAACCACATCAAAGGAGACTTTCTATCCTAAAATTTCTCAAAGAACCAAACATAACAGGTAGAGAAACTTGGCCAATGGGCTTGGCCAAAGAACCTGGTACAATTCCTTAAAATGAATATCGTACAGGCTTTATTCTAGTATGAGGGATTTGCATCTCGTCCAAAGCACATACAAATAAAATATTTAAAGAACTGTCATCATCAATCAACATGCGGTTCACTCGATAATTATTGATGGTGGGCTTGACAAGATCAGAAACCAACTGGGTCAAGTTGAAGGGATTGGCAGTCACTTTTCTCAAAGAAGATGGTGACTTCTGACCACTTAGGAAGATTGTTGACAAGGGGAGGGTCGATAGAGTGTATCTCTCGTTCGATAGCCTTATACTGTCACTTTGACTCGTATGCAGATGAACCTCCGCAGATGTGCTCGATAGTGTGCTTCGGATCCTGAAAAGGCATGTCCTCATCCTCGTCCGAGTACTTTTGACCACTCGACTACCCCCACCTCATCAAGCATGGGAAGTGATCCCTTGCCAAATAATAATCCTCGAGCTTTTATTGAAAAACTCGGTAATTATGAAGGTCATGCCCCTCCTTGTGAAGAGGACACCACCTAAGCTTGTTGTCCTTCCTCACGGGTGCTTTACCTTTGCCATGATAGGAGTATTGCTTGGGGTTCCATGGCTCTTTATCACCTATGGCCAAGACTTCCATTGAATTATCTGCTCGAGGCTTCTGGCCTTTAGCCTTGTTCTTCGACTTCTTGGCCTTCTCCTTCCTCTTACTACCTTTTCCCTCCTCTTTGGAACCACAACTGACTTGATTAATATTTTTAGTCCATCCAACCGCTTCAGCAACAGTCGCATAATAGTCAGCCATCTCAATGAGCTCGACGACGATAGTTGGAGAATGCAAAGCGATGTCCTCTATAAACCTCCTATTGCGGACACCCTGCTTGAATGCCCTGATCACAGAAGCATCACAAACCTTTGGAATTGAATTATGAACCTAGCTAAAGCGCCTGATAAATTATCATAGGGTCTCATTGTTGTTCTGCCTCATCTGGTGTAGGTTGTCTTCCTTCCTAGGGTGATTGTACGTGCTCTGGAAGTTGGCCAACAGAAGATCATAGAGGTGTCACCACAAGTAGATCAACTCAAATGGTTGACTGAGCAACCATTGCCGAGCAGATCCTCCAAGAACTATAAAAGATAATTGACCATGACATGCTTGCCCCCTCCTGCGGCCCATACCGCGGTTGTGTAGATCTGGAAGAATTCAATGGGATTTTGGGACCCATCAAACTTCGCCATATTTATTGGTCGAAATCACTGGGGCCAGCGCACTACTCAAAGTTTGGGCGTGAATGTCCGACATCCGATAACAAGTTCTTGATGCCTCCTTTGTGGGAAAGGGTAGCTGGCATCGCCAGGCGATCGTACTCGGTGATGCCTAGCAATCGATGGTCCCGACCTATAATAGGCCTCATCTATATGAGGGTAGTACTCCTCATACTTCATCTACTATTGCAGATTCCTAGCTTGAAGGGGTGATCGATCACCTCCTTAGTAGACCTACCGATCTAGAGTTGTTCTAGTAACTCTCCTTCGGCGAGAGTTGTGGTTCAGAGATCATTGTGACCTATCATCGTGTCAAACACCATGAGGTAAATACTGTGAATGACTAGATGCAGTCATACCTATCGGACTCCCAGAGTTGTGTTGACGAGGCTGTTTGCATTTGGCTATGACATTGTGGAGCCTTTGCGTGATCCCTTCGATGAAGTGGTTGTAGCCTGGAGCCCGAGCGAGCTCTTGAGTTGGGTTCTTGAGTAGGTCGTTGATCTGTTTAAGCTCTCGAGCCTTTTCGGACTGGTACTGGACACGCCTAGGCAAAGACCTTTGGGCAATCAGCTGCCTCCTTTGAGTAGTCTCGAGGTCCTCAATTTCTGAGGCTGTTTGAGGCCGCCTTATGGAAGAGCAATTATTTCTAGGATTTCTCCCATGATCATTAGAGGACTGAATGGGTTCATCGCTGGAGGTCTCCTCACCATCCTGATGAGGGGTGGCATGGTGTGATCAATGGGGAGTATCCTGAGGCCTTCCTCCGAGAGAGTGATTAGGATCTACGGGCAGCACAAAGACCTCCTGTCTAGAATTTCTACTTCTTGGGGAGGGCCTCTCACTTGAAGAATCCTCCAACGAGAGCGCAACACAGCTTGGAGCAAATCCCTCCAGGAATGGGAATTCTTGGTTATAACTATCTTCGGTTGGATCAACACTCTGTGATGAGATGGGCGAACTCACAGGGAACCCACCCATTCTCTTTCTAGGTTCCACTGGAGTATCACAACCATCAGCTGACAATGCATCTCCAGAATGGTAGATTCCCGGGCTCAGCGAAATTGACCAGGCGATCGCCGTGGGACTCGACACTTGGGGGTATCACAACCATCTATGTTGATATCTGCGTATTCCACTGGAGTATCACAACCATCTATGTTTTATAATAAAAACCGTCTGTGATAATCTGGAATATCACAGACGGTTTTTATTATAAAACCGTCTGTGTTATTCCAGTATCACAGACGGTTCAGCGGTAAGAACCGTCTGTGATACTCCTTTTTCCCGCCACAAATACCACAGACGGCCTCCAAATTAAAACCGTCTGTAATAGTGTACATCACAGACGGTTTCACAAAACTGTCTGTGATTTAGCGTCTATTATTAGGCTTTCTATAGTAGTGTTAGTAGTACGTGAATAGCTTGACAATTTCCCTATGGTCGAACATTCCTATGGACTATGGTCTAGCCCGTTTCCGCTGCATTCGATTTCTCGGCATTAATGATCACCAATGTAGACGATGCTGCTACCCTAGAAGTCCAGAACTAAAGGTGGTATTTGTATTGACTTTTGTTGATGATTTTTAATTTTTTAGCTTTTGGGTGAAAATAAATATAGTAGTAGCTAAAAGAAAAGACTTTCAGAATGAGGGAGCGAGCAATGCAAAAAGTGAGGGAGAGATACGTGCGTGTGACAGGAGCGATCCACTACTACAGAAAGGCTAATAGTAGACGGCAAATCACAGACGGTTTTGTGAAACCGTCTGTAATGTAAACTATTACAGACGGTTTTAATTTGAAGGCCGTCTGTGGTATTTGTGGCGGGAAAAAGGAGTATCACAGACGGTTCTTACTGCTGAACCGTCTGTGATACTGGAATATCACAGACGGTTTTTATTAAAAACCGTCTGTGATAATCTGGGATTATCACAGACGGTTTTTTATTAAAAACCGTCTGTGTTGTGTCTACTATCACAGCCGGTTGTTGTTAAGAACCGTCTGGGAATGTTCACAGACGGTTTTTCACAAGAACCGGCTGTGATGTCCCTTTGTCTGTCATATTCTAGATCAGAGGTTAATATATAAGTACACATTGCTTCTAATAACTTAACTACAGAACTACTGAGACAAGAGGTCACAAATTAAAGGCAAATTTATTAATTTCAATTAGAGGCAAATTTATTACAAAAGTCGCACAGGTAAAGAGTTTCCCAGATTGTATTCTTTTGGGCTTCGTAAGCTTCTTCTTCAACTTGGGGACTTGGAGGATCAGCCTGGGCAATTGATCAGCAGCATCCATCATTTCGTGCAGGATAGCATTAAAACATTCCTCACAATCTGCCGTTTCTGCATGAGCGGCAAGGCTATCCATCAGTCTGTGCAATGCGAGTAGAGCTTCTTCCGCATTGCGCACATTGTGGAGAAGAACCAGGGTGAGAGCTGTTTCCCTTTCTTGAGCGGCAGCGAGACGCCTCCGTCGACGACGGAGGATCAGGTCAAGCTGACGGATGCAAGAAAGTCGGGGAAGGAGAGCAGGGCGGGCGCGGAGAAGCTGCTCCAGATGCAAATTGCTGGCCGCCTGTGTAAGGTTCCGGCCGAACAATTCGTGATGAACAGATGAGAGGAAGGAGATGATCACAAGAACAGTAGTAGAAGCCATGTTGTATTGTATATTGTATTTGTACGTACGTAGAAGCTAGAGACCTGGATTAGGAGCGCATATTTAACCTTTAGCACAAACGGTTCGTATACCCAAACATGAATGATATAGACGCTTCGTATAACGATCGAGAGACGTTAATTAGACGATTGAAACACGAAGCGTTCTGGTATGAAGCTTATCACAGACGGTTTTTTAATAAAAAAACCGTCTGTCATAACTGGTTATCACAGACGGTTTTTAGTTAAAAACCGTCTGTGATAATGACTAAGGCATTTATTGCGCTGCTCAGACCGCATCGTCTTCATTTCGATCCAGATCTAGCCACTGCTGCGCACTTTTTCACTCGGGAGGAAGCTAGAGCGATTTCACTTTTTCAGACTTTCCTGGTTGCTGTAGATATGGTTAGTAATGAAATTTATTTATTTTTAATTGCATTACAATTTAGGTGTAAGTAATCCATGAGTGGTTATTGAAGATGGTTAATTAATTTGCAAAATTGTTGGTTATATAATAGCTATTGTGTTTGTAATATGAATTGAGCTAGGAAATTAAGTCTCAATATAATAAATGTGGCCGGTATATATGTAGTTATAATTAGTTATTCTAGATTTTAATACTAAGTTGTTATATATGTACGTAACGTAGGACCGAAGTTGGATGTATGCCGCGAGCCGTGTGAGTGAAGAGTACATTAATGGCGTTTCTGCTTTTATAAGAGCCGCTGAGGAGGATATGTTGAATAAGGGGGTGGAATATATGTGCTGTCCATGCACTGACTGCGAGAATTTGAAGATGTTTAAGAACCGAGGGCAAATTGAAGCGCACTTGATTCGGAGGGGTTTCAAAAAGGATTATACGTGTTGGACCAGTCATGGCGAAGTGAATGATCATATGCCGCCGGATGACATCTCCGGTGAAGTGAATGATATGCCCCCGGATGACATCGCAGGTGAAGTGAATGACATGCCGCCGGCTGATGTCGATTGTGGCTCGGATTCGGATAGGTTGCACGATGATAATCTGGATCAGATGCTTCGCGATGTAGAAGAGAACTATGATGAGAGAGAGTATGTTAAATTCCGTGGCTTGATGGAGGACTCAGAGAAACCTTTGTACACGGGTTGCAAGTACACGAGGTTGTCGGGCGTGCTTGAACTGTTGAAATTGAAGGCAAGCAACGGTTGGTCCGACAAGAGTTTCACGGCGCTGCTAGGTCTTTTAGCGGACATGCTTCCGGAGGGAAATGAGTTGCCTAAAACCACGTATAAAGCCAAGAAGGTTCTTTGTCCGTTGGGAATGGAAGTAGAAAGAATACATGCATGCCCGAATGACTGTATCCTCTACCGTAAAGAGTATGCAAACATGCATGTATGTCCGGTGTGCAACACATCCCGATACAAACGTAACAATCAATCAGATGATGGCGAGGGAACAGAAGCGAAGAAAGGACCTCCTGCTAAGGTGGCATGGTATTTTCCTATAATTCCCCGTTTGAAAAGGTTTTATGCAAATCCAAAGGAGGCAAAACTGCTGCGTTGGCACTCGGAGGAGCGCAAGAAGGATGGAATGCTAAGACACCTTGCTGATTCCGCGCAGTGGAGAAACATCGATAGGAGTTTTGCAGAGTTCGGTGCAGAACCAAGGAATATGATGTGACGATGGCCCGATCTTCCGAGAGGTACTGATAAGTCGATTGTGGAGATCTCGACGTTGATGATCCAAAGGCTCCGACCAAAACAGATCGAACCCCTCGCAATCACTACACCACTGCTCCGTTGGTTATCAACCGTGCCGAACACGATTGACCTCGCCAAGAAGGCTATCTCCTGCAAGCGAATCGAGAACACAAGCAAGAGAGTAAAAGATGCAATCTGAAATTGCGAATAATGTTTAAGTTCACAAGTTGGGGTTCCTCAAACCGAACATGCGGCGAAACTGCTAAGCAGAATAAACTCTTTTTGTGGGGCAATTTTTTTTTTCTGGACTATAGGAAATAAAAACCAATCTACTAACTAGGGATACAAGAATTACCTCACGGGCAACCGTTGCTCTGATACCAACTGATGTGACGATGGCCCGATCTTCCGAGAGGTACTGATAAGTCGATTGTGGAGATCTCGACGTTGATGATCCAAAGGCTCCGACCAAAACAGATCGAACCCCTCGCAATCACTACACCACTGCTCCGTTGGTTATCAACCGTGCCGAACACGATTGACCTCGCCAAGAAGGCTATCTCCTGCAAGCGAATCGAGAACACAAGCAAGAGAGTAAAAGATGCAATCTGAAATTGCGAATAATGTTTAAGTTCACAAGTTGGGGTTCCTCAAACCGAACATGCGGCGAAACTGCTAAGCAGAATAAACTCTTAAGAAAAACCCGAGGAAAACTAAAGGGGTGCGACCTCCTTAAATAGGAGTGGGGGAGGCCGCACTTATCTAACAAAAGGGGATGTGGTACTATTCACGGGTACTGTTCACGTGAACAGTACACCCATGATTAGTGCAGGCCCAAATAGTCTAAGTGTGATTACAAGGCCCAAGGCCCACTTTGACTCGGACTGGAAAAGTGACGCCACTTGTTTTGCAGTTTCTGATCGGCTCGGATGGAATTTAGAGGTGAGACCAGATTCATATGAAAGTAGACTCCAAGATCTTTCCAACGAGTACTCACGGGCCCCGAGAAACCTTCTAGATCAAAAGTTATGGTCATTTGAAGTAGGCGCTGTCCAGCAGTCCGAATCTGAGTCGAACTCGCGAATATGAGTTGGCTTGCGCTTGACGGTTCCACTTCTACACTTGAGCTCGCGTGGTTCTTCTCCATGGTTCCTAAGGACAAGAAAATCACAAGTCTTAGGAAGTATCGAATGCTCAGCGGAAATATTATTGACTCCTAAAAACGAGTTTACCTGATAGTTGAGTTGACGAGCACGTGCCCGAGTGATTGGACCTTGCCCATCATTCATGGAAGCAGTAAGAGGGGTGTTCATATCAATAGAAGTGATGTCCTCATCAGAATATAAGGTTTGGACTGAGTACAGATGGAATGAATCCATTCAGTAGCATGAGCAGCCGACATAGCACATGGCCCGTGACTCTCTGCATCTATAACCTTCCTCCTTGGTTGTGTATGAAGCGAAAGTACATTTTGCTGTCGATACTTATCCAAGGGCCAAAACAACCTGGGAATGATATCGATGTGTTCCTAGCACCGTTGGTGGAAGATCTAAAAGTACTGTGGAACGAAGGGGTACAGGTATGGGATGCATACAAACGAGAGAACTTCACTCTGCGCTCCTTATTGTTTTGCACCATAAATGATTATCCTGCCCTTGGTAACCTATCGGGCCATAGTATAAAAGGTGCCAAAGCTTGTACTCACTGTTTAGATGGTACCGAGAGTGTGTGGCTGAGACACTCACGCAAAACCGTCTACATGCGTCACCGCCGGTTCCTTCGGAGGGCTCACCCATACCGCAAGATGAAGAAACAATTTGACGGAGAGAAGGAAGACGGTTCAGCTCCAAGGCATTTAAGGGGACGCGAGGTTTATGATATGGTTAAGGATTTAGATGTTGTCCTCGGAAAGGGACGTAAATTGAGGGCTCATGAGAAGAACACCTGAAAGAAGAGATCAATATTTTGGGACTTACCTTATTGGGAGTACCTAGATGTTCGGCACTGCATCGACGTCATGCACGTAGAAAAGAATGTGTGCAACAGCTTGATTGGTCTCTTACTGAACATCCGTGATAAAACAAAGGACGGCGTCAACGCACGGCTTGACTTGGCTGATATGCACATCAGGCCTGAGTTAGCACCGACATGCACTGATAATGCACGAACGTACCTTCCCCCTGCGTGTTACACTCTGTCCAAGGCTGAGAAAACAGAACTGTGCCAGTGCTTGCATGGTGTCAAAGTTCCGTCTGGTTACTCCGGCAACGTGAAGAAACTTGTTTCGATGCAAGATTTGAAGTTAAATGGCATGAAGTCTCATGATTGTCATGTGCTGATGACACAGATGCTCCCTATTGCAATTAGAAATATTTTGCCGATCAAAGTCCGAGAGACAATCATGAGGCTATGTTATTTCTTTAACACAATTGCTCAGAAGGTCATCGATCCCGAAGGACTAGATGCTCTGCAGGACAAGGTGGTGATGACTCTATGTCACCTTGAAATGTATTTCCCTCCTTCGTTTTTCGATATCATGGTCCATCTCATTGTTCACGTTGTGTGGGAGATAAAAATGTGCGGGCCCGTATTCCTACGTAGCACGTACCCATTTGAGAGGTTCATGGGAATTCTCAAGTCCTACGTACGGAATCGTTCTCGGCCGGAGGGCAGCATCGTCGAAGGTTATGCAAGCGAAGAGGTCATTGAGTTTTGTGTCGATTATATGGCTTAGATTCAGCCGATAGGTGTCCCTCAATCTCGTCATGAGGGGAGGCTGAAGGGTCTCGGAACTATCGGAAGGAAAGCAATCACTCCAGATATGGACATGTATACTCAAGCCCATTTCACGGTGTTGCAACACATGACTGAAGTGGCGCCTTATGTGGACCAGCACAAGGGTGTGCTTCGGCAACAGAATCCGGAGCGGCCGGATGTTTGGATCATGAGGCAACACAACTGTCGGTTCAACCAATGGTTGAAGGAGCAAATCGCTAGGAGCTCGCCGAGTGAGACGCTGACATGGTTGGCAAAAGGGCCGACATTTACAGTTGTGACATGGCAAGGATATGACATAAATGGGTACACATTCTATACGCAGTCTCAGGATGTCAAGAGCACTAACCAGAACAGCGGTGTCCGCATAGATGCATTCAGTACCGATGGGTCGAGAAACTCGTACTATGGCTTCATAGAAGAGATTTGGGAGCTCGACTATGTGGTTTTCAAGATCCCCTTATTTCGCTGCCGTTGGGTGCATCTCCCACAGGTGAAGGTTGACAAGTACGGTGTCACGACCGTAGACCTCCAACGTGTCGGGTACAAAGATGAACCATTCGTACTCGCCAATCAAGTTGTTCAAGTTTTCTATGTAACCGACCCGGCAAATAAGAAACGCCATGTAGTTCTTCATGGAAAAAGGAGAATTGTCGGAGTGGAGAATGTAGTAGACGAGGAGGAATACAATCAATTTGACGAGTTACCTCCTTTTGGAAATGGCATAAGGGTCGACGATGAACAACGTGACGAAACTAGTTACGTACGCATTGATCATGATGAAGGGCTAATTTTTAAAGGAAATAAGCAAGTACAATAAGAATGTATATGTGAAAATATGTGACAATTTTGAGATGTATATGTGAAAATGTGTGATGTAGTCAATTTTGAGATGTATATGTGGAAATGTGTGATGTAGTCAATTTTGAGATGTATATGTGAAAATGTGTGATGTAGTCAATTTTGAGATGTATATGTGGAAATGTGTGATGTAGTCAATTTTGAGATGTATATGTGGAAATGTGTGATGTAGTCAATTTTGAGATGTATATGTGAAAATGTGTGATGTAGTCAATTTTGAGATGTATATGTGAAAATGTGTGATCTAGTCAATTTTGAGATGTATATGTGGAAATGTGTGATGTAGTCAATTTTGAGATGTATATGTGCAAATGTGTGATGTAGTCAATTTTGAGATGTATATGTGAAAATGTGTGATGTAGTCAATTTTGAGATGTATATGTGAAAATGTGTGATGTATTTGAGAATGACAAAATGTATCAAGAAATACACTGTGTGAATGCAGCTGGTTGGTGTTGTATATGAATGCAGCTGTTTGGTAGTTGATATGAATGCAGCTGTGTAGTTATTGGTGGTCTTAATTGCAACAGCCGGCAAAGGCTTATCACAGACGGTTCTAAATTTAGAACCGTCTGTGATAACATATCACAGACGGTTCTAAGTTTAGAACCGTCTGTGATAGTAAACTATCACAGACGGTTTTTAACTCAAAACCGTCTGTGATATGTTATCACAGACGGTTCTAAGTTTAGAACCGTCTGTGATAATCTTCCTACATATACCCTCTCGCTAGGGTTTTCCGTGTGCGCTGCAGTTATTCGATTAGATCTAAATCCCGAGCCCGTCGTCGCCGCCGCCTCCCCGAGCCCTCGTCGGCTGCCTCCCCCAGCCCTCGCCGGCCGCCTCCCCGGACGAAGACGTCGCCGCAGCCTCCTCCTCCTCCGTCGCCGCCTCCCCGAGCCCGTCGCCTCCTCCTCCGTCGCCGCCTCCCCGAGCCCGTCGCCTCCTCCTCTGTCGCCGCCGCCTCCTCCTCCTCCGTCGCCTCCCCGAGCCCGTCGCCTCCTCCTCCTCCGTCGTCGTCGCCGCCTCCTCCTCCTCCTCCTCCGTCGCCGCCGCCTCCTCCTCCTGCGTCCCTAAGGTCACCAAAACCGTAAGGTCATCAAATCCCTCCCCGAGCTTCATGCTTACTGTTAGTGTTTAGGGTTGATGCTTCATACTGTTATGGTTAGTTGCTTAGTACATATTTAGGGTTGATGCTTCATGCTTACTGTTAGTGTTTAGGGTTGATGCTTGATGCTTCATACTGTTATGGTTAGTTGCTTAGTACATATTTAGGGTTGATGCTTCATGCTTACTGTTAGTGTTTAGGGTTGATGCTTGGTACATATTACATTGGTACATTGTTTACTGCAGTAGCTTAATTAGTTTGCTATTTGGTACATATTACATTGTTACATTGTTTACTGCAGTAGCTTAATTAGTTTGCTATTTGGTACATACTACATTGGTACATTGTTTACTGCAGTTGCTTAGTTTACATTGGTACATATTGCTTGTTGTGTTAGTATATAGTATATAGTATATAGTATATAGTACATAGTATATAGTTTGAAATCATTTGGGTCCCCCTTCCCTCTACTCCTCTCCTGATCTCTTTCTAGTGTATCTGGATAAAGAAATCTTGCGATTATTGCAAAAGATACATTGTCCATTTGGGTGGAAAGAAATACATTGTGTCGTCAGGCTCATGACTGCCAATTTGAAGCATAGCGTAGCATCCGAGGCACATCCAAGGCCTGCAGCTGTGTCTTGAGGAATCCCAAGAGCTGGTCTTCAGATGTGGCATTCCTCAAACTATAAATTATGAATGTTATTCTAATAACCCATCTGAATACCAGCTCTTGGCATTCCTCAAGACACAGCAGCAGGCCTCGGATGTGCCTCGGATGCTATGCTATGCTTCGAATTGGCAGTCATGCGCCTGACGAAATAGTTGATCTTTCCACCCAAATGCTCCATGTATCTAGACAAAAAACAGCAAATGAAGCAAGTGACATACTATAGTGTTCCCGTTCAATGAACCGGATACACTAGTTTGTGTCATTTGCTTCATAGACCTTTGTTTAGGGACTTTGCTATTTGGTTTATAGTTTTAGCAACTAAAGTAGGTGCTAGGATAGGCACCTTGTTTAGAGACCTTGTAGTAATAGTATTACAAAATTCAAGGAAATTTTAGTACAGAAGTTCAAAAAAAAAAACAAATTCCCAGATTCTTCGGTGAGCAGCCGTTATAGCCGACTTCTTCGGTGAGCGACTATCCATCTGCTTCTTCCCACTCCTTCTCTTCATCTCTGATCTCTGGATCACGTACGCCAGTAGCGATGATTCAGTTAGATGAATCATCGCTACTGGCGTACGTGATCCGGAGACCAGAGATGAAGAGAAGGAGTGGGAAGAAGCAGATGCATAGTCGCTCACCGAAGAAGTCGGCTATGTCGGCTGCTCACCGAAGAATCTGGAATGTCTTTTTTTTGCACTTTTGTAATAAAATTGACTTGAATTTTGCGGGAAAAAGAGGGACTTGATACATTGGTACATTGGTAAGATAGGCACATCACCCCCTCTCTATGTCCATATCACCCCCTCCCTTCTCCCCCTCCCCTCTACTCCTCTCTTGTCTTGCAATTCAATATGATTGCTTTCTCATCTTATCTTAATAGACCCACAAAATGAGCAACATGTCACCCGCGCATTCTTCAACATCATCGCCGGAGGCGTCCGCTCCAACATCAAGACGCCAAGGAAAAGGGCTATCAAAGAAGCCTGAGGGCCGACAGATCATCACAGCGGTGAATGCATCTGGGGTCCCTATCCTTCCTCAAAAAGCAGTAAACGCATTCCGAACCATGGTCGGAGTAGTTGCACGAGAACGAATTGAGATCACATACAATTCGTGGAAGAACGTGCCTGACACTCGGAAACGTGAGCTGTGGACCGAAATTTTGGCATCGTTCGAGTTCCCAGAAGAACACCTGGACGCTGTGCAACAACAAACCTACAAAGCGGTGTGCAAAGCATGGAAGAACTTCAAGAGCACGCTTGTCAAGAAATACGTGGAGACGGACAAAACGCCTGTTCATACATACCCATTCCTGGAACCACAATGGGAAGAGTTCAAGGCGATGAAAACGACCGAAGATTTCAAAAGTACAAGTGTGGCGCACAAGGCCCTCCAGGCAAAAAATACACACCCTCACAGACTTGGCACAGCTGGGTATGCGGGTAAAATCGCGCAGTGGATGAAGGAGGATGAGCTGGCAGCTGCACAGGACATCGCCCCGCCGTTTTCCAATATCCCGGACGACCGCGCTCGAAATTGGATTAGAGCAAGGTCATCTACAACGACATCAGGGGACATCACCTTTCGAAACCCTTCAGACCAGCAAGTGACCGAGCGCCTGGTAAGATATCGATCGAACTACGTAGCTTGTAATTACTCCACAACTTCGTACGAATTGAAATGACATGTCGTGCTCTTGCAGGAAGAGCTGAGTTTTCAATCTACCCTGGGATCATTCCAGGGAACAAGGGAGAATGATATGCTCTCCGTGGCCCTGGGAAACAAGGAGCACCCGGGCCGTACGAGAGGCCTTGGGCTTTACGTTCCTTGAAAACATGGTTTCCAAGATGACTCCGACATGTATCGGCGCAGGAAGAGAAACAAAGCCGAGCGTGACGCACAGCTACGAGAAGAGCTCAAGGCATCTCTTAAAGAGGAGATACTGGGTTCGATGGCTGATATAATCAGAGATGAGGTGCGGAAACAGACAGAAAGTCAGCAGGCCGCCACCGCCGCTCCTGTGCTAGCTAGCCCGCACAACCATCCGAGTAGCTGCGCGTCCAATCCGATGCAAACCCAGTCCAAATTTCCTGTGGACGACATCCTGGTAATAATTATTACCTCTCGAATGCTTGCTCCATTGGTAGGCCTATTCGAGTAGCTAATTTTGTATCGTTATGTAGGAGCCTACGACATGCAGGCTCCAAGTGAGATATGGCTCCATTCCCTTGTACGTTGCTTGGGGCCAGGCATATTCGTCTGGTATCGGGGCCATGGTGCACGGTCAAGCTTTAGCGCCAGGCTTCGCAAAAGTTAATGTGGATGGTGTGTATGCCAATTTTGAGGTGGTCCCGCTACCGAAGCCCCCCAACGACGAGATCGTGAATCTAGGACAGGCCATTGGAACATTCATCCAGTGGCCCAAAACCGACATCTCCCTGGAGGCTTCTTCACCGGTGGCAGGACCAGAAGTGCAGTGCGAACCACAGCAACTTGCACTGGTGCCATCTCCACACGGGCAGTGCGAACCACAGCTACCTGCACCGGTGCTATCTCCACGGGTGCTATTCTCGCCAGAGCAACTTGCACTGGTGCCATCTCCACACGGGCAGTGCGAACCACAGCTACCTGCACCGGTGCTATCTCCACGGGTGCTATTCTCGCCAGAGCAACTTGCACCATCTATACCATTACAGTCGACTAGCATAAAGTCGACCCACAATCGAGGCAGTGGCCAGGGCAAATCAAAGACGAAGGATGATGACGAATTCCCGTCCATGCCATTGGCCCGCAAATTCGTGCTAGCTCAGCCGATGGTAGTCCAGGAAGAGCTCCAAAAACTAGGACTTGGTTGCCAAAGATTCCACCTTTGGTATATGGAAGTGTCCAATAAGCCAGAGGCCGAACGGCGCTCAGGTATAGCTGTCAAATTCAAGCCGGAACATTTCTTGCACGAAGCTCAGGACTGTGTCTTCACGGTGACCTTTGACGATATATTTGATCTTTTCACGCTCAACGCTCTCGACGCCTCACTCGTTCGATGCTGGACGGTGTAAGTCTGTACAATCAAAGTCTCTGTTCACGTAATACTGATATATGTCACAATTTGTTGCTTTCCTATGTTATATATAGATTCATGCTGATCGAAGCTAGATCATCGAAATCACAAATTGGTTTCCTGGACCCACGCTTGGTCGCCATTGATACCATCATCGAGAATGCATCCTTCGTCGAGGACTATATTACAAAAGCACTGCTGGCTCACCAAGATAAGGAATTTGTTCTTATGCCATACAATGAGAATTTCCATTGGATTTTAATTGTAATTATACCAAAATGGAACAAGGCTATATACCTTGATTCTCTAAGTAAGAACAAATTCAAGTACACAGCTATCGCCCGAATACTGGATAGGTATGTACATTGTACATTGTACTCTTTCTTTCCTTCCGAATAACTAATCTAACTTTTTCGAATAACGAAGGTCGTTCGCCACATACGTTCAACAAACACGTGACTTGACGACAGGGGCCAAGGCCTTGAAACATGATCGCAAGTTTCGGGTATTCGCTAGCTACACATTAATTAATCATATACAACACATAGTAGTAATGCCACTTGATTTAACACATTATATTTTTTGCAGTGCCACCAGCAGGAGCCGGGCAACACATGTGGATACTACATGTGCCACCATATGAGACTACTCCTCGATTCCACCAAGATCACTAATTCTAAGGTTTGTCAATCTTCCCACATTTATTTCATACATGTCAGTTTTATATATGCGCGCATTGATATTCCTATCGACAGGCTGCGTCCATCTCTACATCTGCATTGACACAGCCGGATTTTGCAAAAATTCGAGGAGAGCTCATTTGGTTTTTGTGGTCAAAAGTCGTAAGATCAGATGGAGAGTTCCACTGCCCAGAATGATTTTTTATTGTAATTCTAAGTGCAAATACAGTGTAGATCTTTTACAATTGTGTATTTGTTAATGGATATTTTATTTCAACTCAATGAATTGATTTGCGAAATGGATGCTTTATGTTTGTGAAATGAAGTGCGTTGTCAATTGGATGTTTTATGTCTGTGAAATGAATTGAGATGTGAAATGTATCTGAAATGAAATGAGATGTGTGAGTTGTATATGTATATGTCTGTGATTATCTGCTTGTTTCAGAGGGCATGGCTAGCATTTCCTGAGGCTAGCTATAAACAGAAATATATTCTGCTGGGGGGAGGAGTATCACAGACGGTTTTTCAGTAAAAACCGTCTGTGATTATGCGATATCACAGACGGTTTGTCATTAAAAACCGTCTGTGATTATCCGATATCACAGACGGTTTTGTACTAAAAAACCGTCTGTGATTATCCGATATCACAGACGGTTTTTTTTAAAAACCGTCTGTGATATCGGATAATCACAGACGGTTTTTAGTACAAAACCGTCTGTGATATCGGATAATCGCAGACGGTTTTTAATGACAAACCGTCTGTGATATCGCATAATCACAGACGGTTCAAAAACCGTCTGTGATAACTTGGATTATCACTGACCCATAATTTCAGACGGTTCAGAAAACCGTCTGTGATGACGTTTCTGAACCGTCTGTAATGTGGATTTCTGTAGTGCGAGATGAGTGGGGTGGATGATCTACCTGTGACCTCTGCCTTATTCCCCGAGCAAGATGGTAGCGAGAGGAGTTTAACTTTTCTAAACAAAAATCAGAAATAGAAGCTAATGCAAACACGGCCTATGTAATTGACGATAAATCTGTTGTTGGCCTTTTCGTGACTGCGATATCTACAATTAGGCCGTGCTCCATGCTAGCCGTGATTAGTGTTTTGCGAATGCCTATTCCGTGTGTAGCCATCACGCATGACCTTGTGATTTTACAATCTTTCACCTAGCTGAACAAAGGGTCCTCCATTTGTTCTTAAAATTTCATCATGGAGCTTTCTTTTCGCAGCAGCGGTTTTGTATTTGCAATTGTTCACGTTGCTGAGCTCTATCTTTTGGATGCCTGATGCCGCTGCAATTTATAGCTTGTCCTTGTTGGCTAGTTCTGATCAGCTCATGACTGCTTCGGACAGGGGTTTGCATTCAATTCCGAAGTCGATGGAAAGGATCAACTTGTATTTTCTCAGGGCCCAAAATTTCTTAGCTTTTGATCTTCAAGTTTAATATGCACTTGTCCATCTTTATGCTTGTACTGGAGTCTTGCATGCTTCTATCCTGATTGATTTTCTCTGTTAGACCATGTGGCCAGGTCTCGGCTATTTTAGATGATGAATAATTGACAACGTTGGTTACGATATTACTTATGGTATGTTGCTTCTTTATATGCTTGTGATAGCATGGTGATATGATAGGTTGCATGATACGCTCGTGTGAGGTATTGTGCGGATTAACTTGAGTCAAGTCGTGGACTTGTGCTCGTACGAAATTGTTTGTTTATTCATGTGCAAGTGTTGCTTAAGGCGGAACGTGGTCGATGACGGGCCTGAAACTAAGTTCAAGTGGAACTGAGGTTTCGGGACTAAGTTCAGGGAGGAACTGAGGTCCTATATCGGTCAAGGATGTTATGCGGGATGTTCAGGCTAAAGAACAATACACATGGAGATGACGCGGCGTTCGAGGCGCGGAGATGCGTCATGGCAGAGTGATGTGCGGACGGCACGTATACGAGGTGTATACGGATTGAAGTTGGTTTTGCATGTTTGGCGTATATACGCATTGTATACGAGTCGGCGTAAAGTCTGTGTATGCCAATATAGTGTTGCATGCATGGTATTCGAGAGTTGTATACGGAGAGCATGTCTGGCACGTGTTTCCGTGTTGGAATTGGTTTGTGCGGCTGCATGTAAAGCAGGACGTGAGAGATAGCTCTATAAGTAGTTCTCGGTGGCCTTCTGTTTAGTTGGCCGTGGCTTTTGTAACTACACGAGGGCGATTTGATAATTTGGAGAAGTGCTTGCGGCGGCTTTTGGTTTGCCGGTCGTGACTTTTGAAAGAGCGCATGCATGCCGTGATTTCTTTGGAGAGAATATAAAGGCAGCACTACATGCATTTGTTGTGAGCAGAAACCGCCGTGTCCGTGGACGAACCGGGTGGACGGGCTGCGAGCACACACGGACGTCGGCGGCCTCATCTTGCTGTTTCAGGACGACCGTGTCGGCGGGCTGCAGGTGCTTGGCGACGGCCACTGGGTTGACGTCCAGTCGCTCGAGATTGGCCGTGATCTTGTGGAACGGGATGAGCTACTAGATAAAAAGAGGTATACGGCTGTTTCGTTTTGCTGCTGTGACTTTGGAACAAAAGAGGACGACGCGGCGTACATTCAGGTAGCGACTAGATAAAAAGAAGGCAGCGGCAAATTGTCTTGTGTGTCGTGATTCTCTGAAAAAAAAAGAGGGCGGCGCGGCGTGGCTGTGCTTCACGGAAGATCAAAGGGATGACTAGATAATCGGTGTGCACAGAGGTTTGCTTTCATCCGTGAGTTTTCTTTTTCTTCGTTTTGATTCCTGTTTGCATGCATGGCTTAATTAATTGCTTGTCTCAATTAATCCTACCAGCAACAGCTAGCAAGAATCTTCTCTCGCATTTAATTCTGCAATTCAATTGTGTTGGTAGATGTTGCATGGTTCTTTTGTAGGTCTGTATGCATCATCTCTCTTGCATACATTAGTTCTCTCTGGTAGTTACTTTGTGATTAGCACAAGATAATTTCTTAAGACTAATTGTTTTCTTTTTGCGTTACGTGAGTTGTGATCTGGGAAGTTTGATTTATTAATTTGCTTACGGATTTTGTTTAATCACATAATTATCAATTTCCGTCATTATCTGTACCAGTGAACTTGTTTATTTTATATCTCGAGTTCTAGACCTCCGATTATCGTGATTCCAGTTGGGTTAGTTCAATAACTTTGCCTAGTTTATTCTGACATATTTTGAGGTCAATCAGAGTTACGGTTTTTTATCGAGATCAGGTTTAGTGAGGACGCAGTGTTCTATCCTGATTCTTTAATCGAGGTTTAAATAGGTTTTGTGTTTAGAGGGAGTCTTAAAATTTATTTTTAGCTTCCGCAATCATTCACCCCCCTCTGATTGCCTATCTTAGTGTGAATCGATCCTACATTCTCTAATAACTTGATCACGTTGTCCCATTTCTTTCTTTGTTTCTTTCTTTTGAGGCCAAGAGATTTAGATTTTATTCAATCGCAGGATTACAAGCGTGCTAATGGCAAAACCTCAAAAATATCCAGCACCTGATTCAACCAGGTACGTACAATCCGGAAAGGAAGGGGATGCTTGCTTAACTAAAATATGACCTGCTAAATTTGAATCACGCCTCCATGCAGTGCACGTTGTTGTATTTAGGCGTGCATGGGTCAGTCTTGTTTAAACTTTTATTATGTTTTGTTCTTAGCCAGCACAAGTAAAGCTTTTATTTGAGAAGTTGGACACGATTGACAAGGTAATTAGAAGAGTCCGGTGATTGCCAAACAAGGGAGTTTCTGCAGGCCAATATTAGTTTTTGTTGTACTCAAGTTGATAACGTGACAGGAGACATCCCCACTATTATAATTAAATGTGGGCCATCCAACAGAAGCGTAAGATCTTTTTTTTTTCTCTAAATTAACGTGAGAATTTCAAGAATTTTTCTTTTTTCTGAAGGATTATTCTGGGAACTAGCCGAATTGTTTGCGCAATTGTGCTGCTAGATTTGAATAGTTTAATTTATTTGCCATAAATTATAATTTTGTTTGACTTTGAAAAAAAGAGAGTACTACGTGTTTACTATTGTAGCCTAATCTAAAAAAATTCAGCATGCATTGCAATTTCATCCGATTAGTTGGAATTGTTCTAATCTACACCTGCTAAATCTCTTGATTCTTAATTAATCTGAGAATTATGTAGTAGGAGTATATTAGAAAAAACTTGGAGAAATTTTATGTAATCTGGCACTTTGAATTGCACTCAAACTTTATGCTACTACTTGATCTCCTCTTGTACGGCGGCCTTGCTCGCCCACGGCCCATCGAGTCATCTTCTCACGCCTTGCACGTATCCATTGTGACCCACAAGCTTCTTTCTTTTCTATGGCCTTTTCCTTTGAGTAAAGATTATCTTCTCTTTTAGTTTTTAAATTACAAAGTAACATATATATTTAAGTAGTAATATCCAATGTCTACTATAGTTTAGCTTAATGAAGGTCCTCAGATTAAGGGCTAGATTTTTTCGTAGTATATTTATCTTTCTCAGCGACAGTCGTGTCTGAGGTGTTGTTAGTGTCTCATTCCCGATTGTCATAATGGTGCTCCGAGGTCTTAACAATCTTGCTCGAGATCGTGAGGCTTTAGAAAGAGCTGATTGCCAGCTGCAGACACCGTGCTGGATGTCCCTTTTCTTTCAGATCTCTACGAACCCAAAGCTTGTAAACGGCATCCCATTCCGGCAGCTCTTTAATTTGCATACACCGTGCCGTTCTCGTTGTTCCAGTGCAGCAGCCCTTTAATCTTTTTTATGCGGACAAGATATCGTACTGTGTGGAGCTCAAGGGAAAAGCCCGTGTCATTACATGATATCTCATCTTTTACATCGACAGATGTCTGGCTCCTGGGCAAGTCCAGGAGATTTATGTGAAGAGCAGTGTTTCAATGCTTTTCTCTCTAATAAGAGTAGTACTAATCTCAAAATAAACAAAGAGATAAGTAGTATCTATTAATCATGCATCATGCTTTAAAAATTATACAAATCACTATTAAGAAACGTATTGAAGCACCTCCCTTATGTGAATCGGAGAGGCACGTGATGGAACAGATTAACTTTGATTCCAGGGGGACATAATGGACCAGCAGGGAGAATTCGAGCTCCCAAATTAAGTTACAAGAAAGATACATGTGTCTTTGGCAAACTTTATTTTGCATTTTATAGATCAGGGAAAAACCTCTTGCTGTGCAGGTTTGGTTTGCTTAACTTGAGTGGTGAGAGAACCATTAGCTATAGAGAAGAGGTGACATAACTGAAAAATCCATAAATTAAATGCTTGCATTCTATATGCTGGCTCACGGATCACCATTGTATGTGATCACCATCGCATTCAAATCCCCTTCAGAGCCCATGAGCCAAGGTCACTACATCTGCTACGAGGATTAAGGAGCCGATGGTGGTAAAGACGACGGTGAGTAGTTTAGTCTCTAGTAGATTAGATCTCATTTCAGTCTGCACAACTAAGTTGATGTTGCGTACACTAATATTATCCACGTCGTTGGCTAATATCGGTTGTACATAGGTCTTTCCAGTCGCTTCTCTGTAGCGAGATGTGCCTTCCCCTTTTGCTTCTACTACCGCTTTTGCTTTTATATAATGTAACTATTTGGCTCGAATGGCCCTACTATAACTCGATCTAACGTGGTCTAATTATTTCTGATGACTTGTAACATTAACAAATGGTATGGTTTACGTTGTGTATGAATTGGTTCAGCAATGTATCTATAAGCATTATCTACTAATCTAGGAAATAATGTAGTGGTTTTATAGAGGATTTTGGATTGGCTAAATCCAGGACCGATAGTTTCTCACTTTTCTTGTAGTTGTCGCTATGGCTCCTTTTTTGTGAAATAAATTCTTTGCCTATGGCAGCACGCAAAGATGAGCGGGACAAAAAATATGCATGTGCTGAGCTCTGATGTGGTCGTACTGAGCTTTGTGTTCCTCTATTTTCAAGTAAAACTTATATCCTAGTCTTCATAGCTTTATAGCTATTGAAGAAAAAGGGATATGTGATTTTTAGAGGAAAAATCTCTAGGCACCATTCACCCTCCCTCTGTTACCTGTACGGTTCTACCCATTTATTATGCTTTAAAAATTATACAAATCACTATTAAGGAACGTATTGAAGCACCTCCCTTAGGTGAATCGGAGAGGCACGTGATGGAACAGATTAACTTTGATTCCAGGGGACATAATGGACAAGCAGGGAGAATTCGAGCTCCCAAGTTAAGTCACGTGAAAGATACATGGTGTCTTTGGCAAACTTAGCTTTATTTTGCATTTTATAGATCAGGGAAAAACCTCTTGCTGTGGAGGTTAATTTGGTTTGCTTAACTTGAGTGGTGAGAGAACCATTTGCTATAAAAATGAGGTGACATAACTAAAAATCACAAATTAAATGCTTGCATTCTGTATGTTGGCTCGCGGATCACTGTTGTATGTGATCATTCACGCTTTTAAAACCCCTTCAGAGCCCATGGAACAAGGTCACTACATTTACTACGAGGATCAAGGAGCCGATGGTGGTAAAAACGATAGAGAGTAGTTTAGTCTCTTAGTAGATTAGATCTCAACTTAGTCTGTTGACTAAGTCGATGTTGCATACGCTAATATTATCCACGTCGTTGGCTAATATCAGTTGTACATAGGTTTTTCTAGTCGCTTCTCTGTAGCGAGATGTGCCTTCCCCTTTTGCTTCTGTTGCCGCTTGTGCTTTTATGTAATGTAATTATTTGGCTCGAATGGCCCTACTGTAAACTCGATCTAACGTGGTCTAATTATCTCTGATGACTTGTAATATTAATAAATGGTATGGATTACATTGTGTTTGATTGGTTCAGCGATGTATCTATAAGTATTATCTACTGATCTAGAAAATAATGTAGTGGTTTTATAAAGAATTTTGAATTAGCTAAATCCAGGTCCCTGTAGTTGTACAGTTCCTCACTTTTCCTGTAGTTGTCGCTATGGCTCCTTTTTTGTGAAATAAATTCTTTGCCTATGGCAGCACGCAAAGATGAGTAGGACAAAAAAATACGCATGTGCTGAGGTCCTTCTTAAATGATTATGTGAATTGGAGAGGCACGTCACTACTACAGAAAAGGTCATCACAGACGGTTCGAAAACGTCATCACAGACAGTTTTGTGAGCCGTCTGTATTTATGGGTCAGTGATTATCGAAGGTCATCACAGACGGTTTTCGAACCGTCTGTGATTGTGGGCTATCACAGACGGTTTTTACTCAAAAACCGTCTGTGATAATTGATAATCACAGACGGTTTTTAACTCAAAACCGTCTGTGATTATCAATTATCACAGATGGTTTTTGAGTAAAAACCGTCTGTGATAATCAGCTATCACAGACGGTTTTTAACTCAAAACCATCTGTGATATTCCCTTCAACCCCTAAATATATTTCTGTTTATTGGCTAGCCTCAGGAAATGCGCTAGCCATGCCCTCTGAAACAAGCAGATAATCACAGACATAAAACATATACAATTCACACATCTCATTTCATTTCAGATACATTTCACAGACATAAAACATCCAATTGACAACACACTTCATTTCACAAACATATATAAAGCATCCATTTCGCAAATCAATTCATTGAATTGAAATAAAATATCTATTAACAAATACACAAATACACATTTCACAAACATATATAAATACACAATTGACACTGTATTTGCACTTAGAATTACAATAAAAAATCATTCTGGCAGTGGAACTCTCCATCTGATCTTACAACTTTTGTCCACAAAAACCAAACGAGCTCACCTCGATTTTTTGCAAAATCCGGCTGTGTCAATGCAGATGTAGAGATGGACGCAGCCTGTCGTCGAGTCACGTGTTTGTTGAACGTATGTGGCGAACGACCTTCGTTATTCGAAAAAGTTAGATTAGTTATTCAGAAGGAAAGAAAGAGTATAATGTACAATGTACGTACCTATCGAGTATTTGGGTGATAGCTGTGTACTTGGATTTGTTCTTACTTAGAGAATCAAGGTATATAGCCTTGTTCCATCAAGTCCTTCTTTTTCCCGCAAAATTCAAGTCAATTTTATTACAAAAGTGCAAAAAAAAAAGACATTCCAGATTCTTCGGTGAGCAGCCGACATAGCCGACTTCTTCGGTGAGCGACTATCCATCTGCTTCCCACTCCTCTTCATCTCTGGTCTCTGGATCACGTACGCCAGTAGCGATGATTCATCTAACTGAATCATCGGATCACGTACGCCAGTAGCGATGATTCATCTAACTGAATCATCGCTACTGGCATACGTGATCCAGAGACCAGAGATGAAGAGGAGTGGGAAGAAGCAGATGGATAGTCGCTCGCCGAAGAAGTCGGCTATGTCGGCTGCTCACCGAAGAATCTGAGAATTTCTTTTTTTTGAACTTCTGTATTAAAATTTCCTTGAATTTTGTAATACTATTACTACAAGGTTTCTAAACAAAGTGCCTATCCTAGCACCTACTTTAGTTGCTAAAACTATAAACCAAATAGCAAAGTCCTAAACAAAGGTCTATGAAGCAAATGACACAAACTAGTGTATCCGGTTCATTGAACGGGAACACTATAGTATGTCACTTGCTTCATTTGCTGTTTTTTGTCTAGATACAAGGAGCATTTGGGTGGAAAGATCAACTGTTTCGTCAGGCGCATGACTGCCAATTCGAAGCATAGCATAGCATCCGAGGCACATCCGAGGCCTGCTGCTGTGTCTTGGGGAATGCCAAGAGCTGGTATTCAGATGGGTTATGAGAATAAGATTCATATTTTATAGTTTGAGGAATGCCACATCTGAAGACCAGCTCTTGGCATTCTTCAAGACACAGCTACAGGCCTTGGATGTGCCTCGGATGCTATGCTATGCTTCAAATTGGCAGTCATGAGCCTGACGACACAATGTATTTCTTTCCACCCAAATGGTCAATGTATCTTTTGCAATAATCGCAAGATTTCTTGCTTCATGCCCTTTGATCATATACTCTTCCTTGATTGGTTAATTTGTGCTCTCAAATTGTAGGATTGCACATGATAAGATGAGGAAGCAAGAAAAGTGATACATGATGCTCAATGTTAGGAAGAGAGGAGAGGAGTAGAGGGAAGGGGGAGAAGGGAGGGGGTGATGTGGACAGAGAGGGGTTATGTGCCTATACTATGTACTATGTACTATATAATATATACTATATACTAACACAACAAGCAATGTAATATGTACCAATGTAAACTAAGCAACTGCAGTAAACAATGTACCAATGTAGTATGTACCAAATAGCAAACTAATTAAGCTACTACAGTAAACAATGTACCAATGTAATATGTACCAAATAGCAAACTAATTAAGCTACTGCAGTAAACAATGTACCAATGTAATATGTACCAAGCATCAAGCATCAACCCTAAACACTAACAGTAAGCATGAAACATCAACCCTAAATATGTACTAAGCAACTAACCATAACAGTATGAAGCATCAACCCTAAACACTAACAGTAAGCATGAAGCTCGGGGAGGGATTTGATGACCTTAGGGTTTTGGTGACCTTAGGGACGCAGGAGGAGGCGGCGGCGACGGAGGAGGAGGAGGCGACGAGCTCGGGGAGGCGGCGACGGAGGAGGAGGAGGCTGCGGCGACGTCTTCGTCCGGGGAGGCGGCGGTGACGGAGGAGGAGGAGGCGGCGACGCAGGAGGAGGCGGCGACGGAGGATGAAGAGGCGACGGGCTCGGGGAGGCGGCGACGGAGGAGGAGGCTGCAGCGACGTCTTCGTCCGGGAGGCGGCCGGCGAGGGCTGGGGGAGGCAGCCGGCGAGGGCTCGGGGAGGCGGCGGCAACGACAGGCTTGGGATTTAGATCTAATCGAATAACTGCAGTGCACACGGAAAACCCTAGCGAGAGGGTATATGTAGGGAGATTATCACAGACGGTTCTAAACTAAAAACCGTCTGTGATAACCAGTTATGACAGACGGTTTTTTATAAAAAACCGTCTGTGATAAGCTTCATACCAGAACGCTTCGCGCGTGTTTCGATGCCAGAACGCTTCGTGTTTCGATCATCTAATTAACGTCTCTCGATCGTTATACGAAGCGTCTATATCATTAATGTTTGGGTATACGAACCGTTTGTGCTAAAGGTTAAATATGCGCTCCTAATCCAGGTCTCTTCTACGTACGTACAATACAATATACAATACAACATGGCTTCTACTACTGTTCTTGTGATCATCTCCTTCCTCTCATCTGTTCATCACGAATTGTTCGGCCGGAACCTTACACAGGCGGCCAGCAATTTGCATCTGCAGCAGCTTCCCCGCACCCGCCCTGCTCTCCTTCCCCGACTTTCTTGCATCCGTCAGCTTGACCTGATCCTCCGTCGTCGACGGAGGCGTCTCGCTGCCGCTCAAGAAAGGGAAACAACCCTCACCCTGGTTCTTATCCACAATGTGCGCAATGCGGAAGAAGCTCTACACGCATTGCAGAGACTGATGGATAGCCTTGCCGATCAAGCAGAAACGGCAGATTCTGAGGAATCTTTTCATGCTATCCTCTACGACATTATGGATGCTGCTGATCATTTGCCCAGGCTGCAGGAGGAAGTGCTGAGGACAAGGGCAATCTTAACGGCGTTCGAGAATTTAGCGGCTTATCCTCCAAGTCCCCAAGTTGAAGAAGAAGCTTACGAAGCCCAAAAGAATACAATCTGGGAAACTCTTTACCTGTGCGACTTTTGTAATAAATTTGCCTCTAATTGAAATTAATAAATTTGCCTTTAATTTGTGATCTCTTGTCTCAGTAGTTCTGTAGTTAAGTTATTAGAAGCAATGTGTACTTATATATTAACCTCTGATCTAGAATATGACAGACAAAGGGACATCACAGCCGGTTCTTGTGAAAAACCGTCTGTGAACATTCCCAGACGGTTCTTAACAACAACCGGCTGTGATAGTCGACACAACACAGACGGATTTTAATAAACAACCGTCTGTGATAATCCCAGATTATCACAGACAGTTTTTAATAAAAACCGTCTGTGATATTCCAGTATCACAGACGGTTCAGCGGTAAGAACCGTCTGTGATACTCCTTTTTCCCGCCACAAATACCACAGACGGCCTTCAAATTAAAACCGTCTGTAATAGTTTACATTACAGACGGTTTCACAAAACCGTATGTGATTTGCCGTCTACTATTAGCCTTTCTGTAGTAGTGCGTGATGGAACAGATTAAGGAAACTTTGATGCCAGGAGGATATAATGGGCCAGCAGGGAGAATTCGAGCTCCCAAATTAAGTCACGAGAAAGATACATGGTGTCTTTTGCAAACTTTATTTTGCATTTTATAGATTTGGGAGAAACCTCTTGCTGTGCAGGATTGGTTTGTTTAACTTGAGAGGTGAGAGAACTATTTGCTAAAAAAAGAGGTGACAGAACTGAAATCCATACTGAACTGAAGAATTTGTGTGTTTAACCACAGAAAACAACGATGCTATTCCAACGCTAATCCGACATTATGAAGCCTGCAAAAATGTATGTTTGTGCTAGCAATGCTGCACTGATCTTCTCATTGGATTCTCTGGAATTGCAGCCGTAGCCTGCCGGTGTGATGGATATATTATATCTCTTCTCATCAGACCTAGGACTAAACTTTGCATTGGTATCCTAGGTAATCTTCTTTCAAAAGGAAAATTAACAGCAGGAAAGGATCCTAGCCACATTTGGTTTGGAATCCATCGTGAGCACACGCGTCATTTTCAGCCTGTTTTGTTCTTTTGCCAGTTCCTCGTGCTCTTCTTTTCCTTTTGAGGATACGATCGAGCTTAAGGTCCCATGCATTCTTCTCTTTGTTTCCCCTTCTCATACAGAAGGAATTTTCTTTTCCAGCTGAGCATTGCTGCTTAAGCTTTTGGGCAGTGACATTACTGTAGTAGAAAAAAGATAGGGGAAGATGTAGGGAAAATGGTTGAACTGTTACTACATGTATATCACAAAAGATTTTTAGTAACAGTTTCTCACTTTTCCTGTAGTTGTCGCTATGTAGTAAAAAGATAGGGGTAGTTAATTGGTCTGGGCCATCCCCATGCAATATATTACGTAAGTTAGCCACAAGCGCACAAAAGATTTTTAGTTTGCTATTACTAGTCTCCCCCTTCTTAATGTAAAAGGCACAAAAATTGAGTGTCTAATTTTGCAACTCGCCCATTAGTACACGACTAACCAATACCATGCTACTTTATGATCTGTGCAGTTTGTGTTTTTTTGGGGGAGAATGAAAGGAATACTCTAAATTACAAAAATCATACTCTTAACAGATATCCATAGGATAGCACGAGGCCAAATACATCAAGTTCTTTGATAGTTACGGTTAGAGCAACTTAATGCAGAAGACAGATTATTTTAAAGAAATATAATGCTGACCAGCTTCTGTCACCAACTCTATGCTCCCGACTTCATCAGGTTATTTCAAGGATCTTCGAAATGGCCGGTAGAATGAAGATTAGCATACTTGTCGATACCATTCCGGAAACATACTGGTTTCGCTTTTGGCACTACTACAAAAACTTTATCACAGACGGTTCGAAAACATCACCATAGACAGTTTGTTGAACTGTCTATACTTATAGGTTAGTAATACCGGCATGGGCATTACAGATGGTTTTTGAACCATCTATGATAACTCTTATCATAAACGGTTATTAACTAGAACCGTCTGTAATACACTACTATAAAAAGGGTCAATACAAACCGTCAGTGATAAAATTACAACAGACGGTTTTTATTCCGAACCGTCTGTGATAATATCATACTTTTATAGCAAATCAAGGCAATTTGAGTGTGTTAGCCGCTGCCTGCAGAGCAGATGACCAAAGTTTAGGTTACTTTTGCTTAGTAGTTTGGACGGTTGCATACCTCCATTGCATCAAAGTTAAAACAGTTAACTTGGTCTAATGAATCTATCCAACAAATAAGGAGGCTTTTAATTGGACAATGACCAGTCTGTTCAGTGCAATGCAATGTAGCACAGCTGCACAATTTCTGTATTTTCCGTTTTTAAAGAGAAGCACAAGTCTACCTTAACTTGTTTGGGACAAAATGCTTTGTTGTTACTGTCGTTGTAGAGAGAATGTAGCACAGATATGGACAAGTTAACTACTCTTTTTTATATGCCCAAATTTTATTAAGGCTAGGAGGTAACGACATGTGAAAAAATGACAATACCAGGTCCAGCTCTTGTCCAGTCTCCGTAGTTGGAGTTGGTAGCCGGCAAAATGATTCAGTATACATGACAAAGTGTACTGTAATACAAAAACTCGATGAACTGGAAGCACTGTTAAATGCCACTGATGCAGTGGCGGATTTTGTCAGCCTAAGAGAGTTGGCCTAATTACTGCTGTCATTCCTTATGGTTGGGGGCGAATCAGCACTACGATTTAGTATGTTTTGCTTCTCTTATGTACTTACGTTGACTATGCATCCTATGCTGAATGCATGGTGATAGCAGCTCTCAGCAATAGCAACCTGAATAAGAAATGCCTCACACACGAAGTGGTAAATATTCAAAATTCAAAATAAATAGAACAATGAAAAACTCTAAATTCAATAGTAAGTGTTTGAGTAAGTGATAAATATTTGGTCTTTACTCTTACATGTGAGTTGCAGAAATCAAATGGATTATTAAAATGTATTGTGATATTGTCATTGCTTGCTTGTTTTATTTGGTAGAAATGAATTTGAAGAACATTTTTAGCAAAGTTTCAAAAAAAAGCGCCATGGAAAGTGGAACAACGGTCGCACATGCACAAAGCTTCATTAGTGAAATATTTATCAATGTCCTATTGTTATCTGCACATGCTTGCATGCGAATTGTAGTTGTTACTCTTATTTTGTATCATATACTCTTATTAGTAAGATTGCAATGTACTTCGATCATGGATTATTTTGTTTTGGGTAATATTGTTTGCTTCACGCTTCCAAGTCCACACTAGCTATATTTTATTGCTAGGTTCGCCACTGTTCACCACCTACATCTACAACAACACCATATGGACAAGCAATGTAAAGACAATGACTGCAGCGCAACTTAATCATACGTATATGTAGGCCTGTCCTACGTATGTAATTAACCAGACGTCGTGCAATGGCGCTGGGAATCTGCATCATATGTAATCTCCAATCGGATATGCTCCTTAAGCATAGACATGGAAGACAAAAAGATAAACCGCTAAAAAATTGTGTAATTTTATATATTTAGCACAGAATTAATGAAATACAGTGTTCCAACATTTTCGTTGTCGTTTTGTTGGACAGAGGAACTGGGCATGGACATGGAGTGGCTCTCGGACGGCGGTGTGAAGACGATCCTGGGGCGACGCGCACTAACCTGCATCTTCCAGGGCCATAGAGGCTAGCAGATGTGGTTCAACACAGTGGACGGGATGCATGGGCAGGAGCCACTACTACAGAAAAGGTCATCACAGACGGTTCGAAATCGTCATCACAGACGGTTTTGTGAACCGTCTGTATTTATGGGTCAGTGATAATCGAAGGTCATCACAGACGGTTTTCGAACCGTCTGTGATTATCAGCTATTACAGACGGTTTTTGCGTTAAAACCCGTCTGTGATAGCTGATAATCACAGACGGTTTTTAGTTAAAACCCGTCTGTGATAGCTGATAATCACAGATGGTTTTTAGTTAAAAACCGTCTGTGATACTGATCATCACAGACGGTTTTTAACGCAAAACCGTCTGTGATTATCAGCTATCACAGACGGGTTTTAACTCAAAACCGTCTATGATATTCCCTTCAACCCCTAAATATATGCTAGCCATGCCCTCTGAAATAAGCAGATAATGACAGACATAAAACATATACAATTGACACATCTCATTTCATTTCAGATACATTTCACATCTCAATTCATTTCACAGACATAAAACATCCAATTGCCAACACACTTCATTTCACAAACATAAAGCATTCATTTCGCAAATCAATTCATTGAATTGAAATAAAATATCCATTAACAAATACACAATTGTCAAAGATGTACACTGCATTTGCACTTAGAATTACAATAAAAAATTATTCTGGGCAGTGGAACTCTCCATCTGATCTTACGACTTTTGTCCACAAAAACCAAATGAGCTCTCCTCGAATTTTTGCAAAATCCGGCTGTTTCAATGCAGATGTTGAGATGGACGCAGCCTGTCGATAGGAATATCAACGCGCGCATATATAAAACTTGACATGTATGAAATAAATGTGGGAAGATTGACAAACCTTAGAATTGGTGATCTTGGTAGGTTTGTAGGTTTGTTGTTGCACAGCGTCCAGGTGTTCTTCTGGAAACTCGAACGATGCCAAAATTTCGGTCCACAGCTCACGTTTCCGAGTGTCAGGGACGTTCTTCCACGAATTGTATGTGATCTCAATTCGTTCTCGTGCAACTACTCCGACCATGGTTCGGAATGCGTTTACTGCTTTTTGAGGAATGATAGGGACCCCAGATGCATTCACCGCTGTGATGATTTGTCGGCCCTCAGGCTTCTTTGATAGCCCTCTTCCTTGGCGTCTTGATGTTGGAGCGGACGCCTCCGGCGATGATGTTGAAGAATGCGCGGGTGACATGTTGCTCATTTTGTGGGTCTATTAAGATAAGATGAGAAAGTAATCATATTGAATTACAAGACAAAAGAGGAGTAGAGGGGAGGGGGAGAAGGGAGGGGGTGATATGGACATAGAGAGGGGGTGATGTGCCTATCTTACCAATGTACCGATGTATCAAGTCCTTCTTTTTCCCACAAAATTCAAGGCAATTTTATTACAAAAGTGCAAAAAAAAAAGACATTCCAGATTCTTCGATGAGCAGCCGACTTCTTCGGTGAGCAACTATCCATCTGCTTCTTCCCACTCCTTCTCTTCATCTCTGGTCTCTGGAACACGTACGCCAGTAGCGATGATTCATCTAACTGAGGGAAGGGGGAGAAGGGAGGGGGTGATGTGGATAGAGAGGGGTTATGTGCCTATACTATATACTATATACTATATACTAACACAACAAGCAATGTAATATGTACCAATGTAAACTAAGCAACTGCAGTAAACAATGTACCAATGTAGTATGTACCAAATAGCAAATTAAACTAAGCTACTGCAGTAAACAATGTACCAATGTAATATGTACCAAGCATCAAGCATCAACCCTAAACACTAACAGTAAGCATGAAGCATCAACCCTAAATATGTACTAAGCAACTAACCATAACAGTAGGAAGCATCAAGCATCATCCCTAAACACTAACAGTAAGCATGAAGCATCAACCCTAAATATGTACTAAGCAACTAACCATAACAGTAGGAAGCATCAAGCATCAACCCTAAACACTAACAGTAAGCATGAAGCATCAACCCTAAATATGTACTAAGCAACTAACCATAACAGTATGAAGCATCAAGCATCAACCCTAAACACTAACAGTAAGCATGAAGCATCAACCCTAAATATGTACTAAGCAACTAACCATAACAGTATGAAGCATCAACCATCAACCCTAAACACTAACAGTAAGCATGAAGCATCAACCCTAAATATGTACTAAGCAACTAACCATAACAGTATGAAGCATCAAGCATCAACCCTAAACACTAACAGTAAGCATGAAGCATCAACCCTAAATATGTACTAAGCAACTAACCATAACAGTATGAAGCATCAAGCATCAACCCTAAACACTAACAGTAAGCATGAAGCATCAACCCTAAATATGTACTAAGCAACTAACCATAACAGTATGAAGCATCAAGCATCAACCCTAAACACTAACAGTAAGCATGAAGCATCAACCCTGAATATGTACTAAGCAACTAACCATAACAGTATGAAGCATCAAGCATCAACCCTAAACACTAACAGTAAGCATGAAGCTCGGGGAGGGATTTGATGACCTTAGGGTTTTGGTGACCTTAGGGACGGCGGAGGAGGAGGAGGCGGCAACGCAGGAGGAGGAGGCGGCGACGACGACGGAGGAGGAGGAGGAGGCGACGCAGGAGGAGGAGGCGGCGGCGACGGAGGAGGAGGAGGCGGCAGGCTCGGGGAGGCGGCGACGGAGGAGGAGGAGGCTGCGGCGACGTCTTCGTCCGGGGAGGCGGCCGGCGAGGGCTGGGGGAGGCAGCCGGCGAGGGCTCGGGGAGGCGGCGACGACGACGGGCTCGGGATTTAGATCTAATCGAATAACTGCAGCGCACATGGAAAACCCTAGCGGGAGGGTATATGTAGGGAGATTATCATAGACGGTTCTAAACTTAGAACCGTCTGTGATAAGCCTTTGCCGGCTGTTGCAATTAAGACAACACCAATAACTACACAGCTGCATTCATATCAACCACCAACCAGCTGCATTCATATACAACACCAACCAGCTGCATTCACACAGTGTATTTCTTGATACATTTTGTCATTCTCAAATACATCATATATATACATCACATATACATAAATGCCAATACATTTTGTCATTCTCAAATACATCACACATATACATTTTCACATATACATCTCAAAATTGACTACATCACACATTTTCACATATACATCTCAAAATTGTCACACATTTTCACATATACATTCTTATTGTACTTGCTTATTTCCTTTAAAAATTAGCCCTTCATCATGATCAATGCGTACGTAACTAGTTTCGTCACGTTGTTCATCGTCGACCCTTATGCCATTTCCAAAAGGAGGTAACTCGTCAAATTGATTGTATTCCTCCTCGTCCACTACATTCTCCACTCCGACAATTCTCCTTTTTCCATGAAGAACTACATGGCGTTTCTTATTTGCCGAGTCGGTTACATAGAAAACTTGAACAACTTGATTGGCGAGTACGAATGGTTCGTCTTTGTACCCGACACGTTGGAGGTCCACGGTCGTGACACCGTACTTGTCAACCTTCACCTGTTGGAGATGCACCCAACGACAGCGAAATAAGGGGATCTTGAAAACCACATAGTCGAGCTCCCAAATCTCTTCTATGAAGCCATAGTACGAGTTTCTCGACCCATCGGTACTGAATGCATCTATGCGGAGACCGCTGTTCTGGTTAGTGCTCTTGACATCCTGAGACTGCGTATAGAATGTGTACCCATTTATGTCATATCCTTGCCATGTCACAACTGTAAATGTCGGCCCTTTTGCCAACCATGTCAGCGTCTCACTCGGCGAGCTCCTAGCGATTTGCTCCTTCAACCATTGGTTGAACCGACGGTTGTGTTGCCTCATGATCCAAACATCCGGCCGCTCCAGATTCTGTTGCCGAAGCACATCCTTGTGCTGGTCCACATAAGGCGCCACTTCAGTCATGTGTTGCAACACCGTGAAATGGGCTTGAGTATACATGTCCATATCTGGAGTGATTGCTTTCCTTCCGATAGTTCCGAGACCCTTCAGCCTCCCCTCATGACGAGATTGAGGGACACCTATCGGTTGAATCTGAGCCATATAATCGACACAAAACTCAATGACCTCTTCGCTTGCATAACCTTCGACGATGCTGCCCTCCGGCCGAGAACGATTCCGTACGTAGGACTTGAGAATTCAGACGGTTCTTAACAACAACCGTTTGTGATAGTCGACACAACACAGACGGTTTTTAAGAAAAAACCATCTGTGGTAATCCCAGATTATCACAGACGGTTTTTAATAAAAACCGTCTGTGATATTCCAGTATCACAGACGGTTCAGAGGTAAGAACCGTCTGTGATACTCCTTTTTCCCGCCACAAATACCACAGACGGCCTTCTAATTAAAATCGTCTGTAATAGTGTACATTACAGACGGTTTCACCAAACCGTCTGTGATTTAGCGTCTACTATTAGCCTTTCTGTAGTAGTGAGCTAAGCTATGCCACGGCGGCCGACTGAGATCTCGGCAAGCTTCGTGCGGTGGTGTGAGGAGATCATTGAAGGGGAGAGCATCCATTTCCGGTGGCACGGGGGTGACATCCTCATCCTCGACAACCTTGCCACAGTCCAAGGTCGGCGGCCGCTTCCTCCTAGGAGGATTCTCGTGGCGACATGCAAGTGATCGATCAATTATCAACGAGTTGATTATATGAAGCGCCTGAATCAAGCAGAGTTTAAAGTTTCGTTTTGAAAATAATCTCGGAGGGCAGCGAGATGAACGAAATAACGAAATTTCGTTAATTTCATTCAAAATTCGGACGAAAAATTCAAAACACTATTTGAATTTTGAACCTTAAAACTAAGGCTAAATGGCACGGAAAAGTGAGTATTTATCATAACCTCTGCTTTGGTCCAGTGGTGGGGGGCTCTCTTCGTGACTGAGAGGTCGCGTGTTTTTTGATTCCCGGGTTCGCTTCTTTTTATTTTTCCTGTGTGTGGGACCCACATGTCAGTGCACCCTTCGTAAAAATACCGAAAAATGGGAGTAGGACCTGAGGGATCGATCCCAGGACCTGTGGGACAAGCATGAGCGGGTTTAGCCATTGGGCTAGAAGAAAATATGTGACCAGCAACGGATTTTATGGTCCTTTAAACCTTCATAATTCAAACTTAAACGAAAATATTTAGGTGATTTTTTTTTTCTCGTTGGGTAGCGAAACAAAAGAAATTTCCGAAATTTCGGCGAAATTTCACCGAAAATGTGAACCCTGGAATCAAGTACATCTCTACTATTATAAAAGAAGAGTTTGGTTCGTTCACCCCCTTTGAGTCGCATTTTGTCCATTCACACCCACTACGGGATACAAAAACCACTCTGTAGCACCCCGTAAACAGCCAAACTGGGATATACTATGGAACGCCATCACCAAAAGTAAAGAGGAAAAATAATAAAAGCAACAATAGAAATCATAAGAAAATTAAAACCCTTAAGGTGCTTTATTTAGATAATCAACGGAAGCTGAAATAAATGTTTGAAACATGGGACCGGTCCACTTCTAATCAAATGACGAATAAAATAAACGGCAAAAGTAGTGGCAAACCACAGTGCTAAACTCCACTCATACATGTTGCTATCAATCCACTGGCCTTTTACCTGAGCAGAGAAACAGCAAGCGTGAGATTTGGAAATCTCAGCAAGCACCCAACAATGGTCGCAACACAATAAGTAAAGATAGGTAATGCAACCAAGTGAAATAAGGGACAAGCATCGTAAGCAAGCAATTGATACAACATACAGGCAATGGACTCAGGATACTGGAAACACTGACATAGATTGGATACAGACATCATAGTAACTGTGTAATTAAAGATAATTGTTATTTGACAAGTTATAGCAAGTTATAGCAAAGGCGCCAGCAATCTCATCCCACATACCAGATTATACGAGAACAGCCAGGCACATCATTGTCCTCGACTGTATAACCGCCGATGGGGGTGTAATATCCTATGTAACGAGAATGTACGGCCCCTGTACATTATCAGGTTGGGTGGAAATCTCCCCTATATGTGGGTAGTCCTGGGCCAGGTAACCATCAGTTCTTTATTTAGTGAATTATCCATGATGTAGTTAGAAAGTTGAGGGTGAAATAAGGTAAAGTTATGGGAGTAATGGTTTGATATAGTTGAGAACAGAGAGACATGATTAGTGATACAATGCGATGGAGAACAAGATCTAATGATAGTGAAATAGAACCTATCCTAGAGTGGATACTAATCGGAGTCACACAAGGGTTGTCAATCATACAATTTTATTATGTGATAAGTGATTATTAGTAAGATTAATGTATTGCAACTAAATTAGCTAAGGCTCACAATTAATAATGAACAGTTAAAGATTCATAGAAGCAAGATATATAAATAGCCACTCAGTGTTAAAAGATTACTAATGGTTAACCTTAAATTTGAACATGCTTACTCGCTACCCTATATATAATTTAGACATTTATTTCAAATCCTAACCACAGTGGAATATGCAGATATCGACATAGATGGTTGTGATATCCTAACCACAGAGGAAAGTGATGAGGGCGTCTTCCTATGTGGGGTCAGAAGTAACCCCAATGTGAATGGTCTTTGAAGGCTCCGCTGGATCCAACGAAACTTCCTTGACCTCTTCGTTCAGTTTCGGTGTGGCTTTAGGCTTCGAGTGCTTACTCGAAGGCAATGCCTTGGTAGCTTCTCGAGTAGGTAGCTAGCCGATCATCTCGAGGGACTTGCAGTCACACATCAGTGCCATTTTCTTATCACAGTAAACTGTGATGACTCTCTTAGGACCTAGGAACTTAAGACATTGATACGCATAGTGAGCAACTATCAGAAAATGTGCTAAAGTTGGTCATCTGAGTATGGCGCTATACGCCGTATCGAAGTCAACCACATCAAAGGAGACTTTCTATCCTAAAATTTCTCAAAGAACCAAACACAACAGGTAGAGAAACTTGGCCAATGGGCTTGGCCAAAGAACCTGGTACAATTCCTTAAAATGAATATCGTACAAGCTTTATTCTAGTATGACGGATTTGCATCTCGTCCAAAGCACTTACAAATAAAATATTTAAAGAACTGTCATCATCAATCAACGTGCGGTTCACTCGATAATTATTGATGGTGGGCTTGACAAGATCAGAAACCAACTGGGTCAAGTTGAAGGGATTGGCAGTCACTTTTCTCAAATAAGATGGTGACTTCTGACCACTTAGGAAGATTGTTGACAAGGGGAGGGTCGATAGAGTGTATCTCTCGTTCGATAGCCTTATACTGTCACTTTGACTCGTATGCAGATGAACCTCCGCAGATGTGCTCGATAGTGTGCTTCGGATCCTGAAAAGGCATGTCCTCATCCTCGTCCGAGTACTTTTGACCACTCGACTACCCCCACCTCATCAAGCATGGGAAGTGATCCATTGCCAAATAATAATCCTCGAGCTTTTATTGAAAAACTCGGTAATTATGAAGGTCATGCCCCTCCTTGTGAAGAGGACACCACCTAAGCTTGTTGTCCTTCCTCACGAGTGCTTTACCTTTGCCATGATAGGAGTATTGCTTGGGGTTCCATGGCTCTTTATCACCTATGGCCAAGACTTCCATTGAATTATCTGCTCGAGGCTTCTGGCCTTTAGCCTTGTTCTTCGACTTCTTGGCCTTCTCCTTCCTCTTACTACCTTTTCCCTCCTCTTTGGAACCACAACTGCCTTGATTAATAGTTTTAGTCCATCCAACCGCTTCAGCAACAGTCGCATAATAGTCAGCCATCTCAAAGAGCTCGACGACGATAGTTGGAGGATGCAAAGCGATGTCCTCTATAAACCTCCTATTGCGGACACCCTGCTTGAATGCCCTGATCACAGAAGCATCAAAAACCTTTGTAATTGAATTATGAACCTAGCTAAAGCGCCTGATAAATTATCATAGGGTCTCATTGTTGTTCTGCCTCATCCGGTGTAGGTTGTCTTCCTTCCTAGGGTGATTGTACGTGCTCTGGAAGTTGGCCAACAGAAGATCATAGAGGTGTCACCACAAGTAGATCAACTCAAATGGTTGACTGAGCAACCATTGCCAAGCAGATCCTCCAAGAACTATAAAAGATAATTGACCACGACATGCTTGACCCCTCCTACGGCCCATACCGCGGTTGTGTAGATCTGGAAGAATTCAATGGGATTTTGGGACCCATCAAACTTCGCCATATTTATTGGTCGAAATCACTGGGGCCAGCGCACTACTCAAAGTTTGGGCGTGAATGTCCGACATCCGATAACAAGTTCTTGATGCCTCCTTTGTTGGAAAGGGTAGCTGGCATCGCCAGGCGATCGTACTTGGTGATGCCTAGCAATCGATGGTCCCGACCTATAATAGGCCTCATCTATATGAGGGTAGTACTCCTCATACTGCATCTGCTATTGCAGATTCCTAGCTTGAAGGGGTGATCGATCACCTCCTTAGTTGACCTACCGATCTAGAGTTGTTCTAGTAACTCTCCTTCGGCGAGAGTTGTGGTTCAGAGATCATTGTGACCTATCATCGTGTCAAACCCCATGAGGTAAATACTGTGAATGACTAGATGCAGTCATACCTATCGGACTCCCGGAGTTGTGTTGACGAGGCTGTTTGCATTTGGCTATGACATTGCGGAGCCTTTGCGTGATCCCTTCGATGAAGTGGTTGTAGCCTAGAGCCCGAGCGAGCTCTTGAGTCGGGTTCTTGAGTAGGTCGTTGATCTGTTTAAGCTCTCGAGCCTTTTCGGACTGGTACTGGACACGCCTAGGCAAAGACCTTTGGGCAATCAGCTGCCTCCTTCGAGTAGTCTCGAGGTCCTCAATTTCTGAGGCTGTTTGAGGCCGCCTTATGGAAGAGCAATTATTTTTAGGATTTCTCCCATGATCATCAGAGGACTGAACGGGTTCATCGCTGGAGGTCTCCTCACCATCCTGATGAGGGGTGGCATGGTGTGATCAATGGGGAGTATCCTGAGGCCTTCCTCCGAGAGAGTGATTAGGATCTACGGGCAGCACAAAGACCTCCTGTCTAGAATTTCTACTTCTTGGGGAGGGCCTCTCACTTGAAGAATCCTCCAACGAGAGCGCAACACAGCTTGAAGCAAGTCCCTCCAGGAATGGGAATTCTGGGTTATAACTATCTTCGGTTGGATCAACACTCTGTGATGAGATGGGCGAACTCACAGGGAGCCCACCCATTCTCTTTCTAGGTTCCACTGGAGTATCACAACCATCAGGTGACGATGGATCTCCGGAATGGTAGATTCCCGGGCTCACCGAAACTGACCAGGCGATCGCCGTGGGACTCGACACTTGGGGGTATCACAACCATCTATGTCGATATCTGCGTATTCCACTGGAGTATCACAACCATCTATGTCGATATCTGCGTATTCCACCAAGTCAAACCAGTTCTCATTGTTTTTTCAACTTTTGTTGAAACTATTATGAAAATCATTTTTAATCAATTTCATATTTTGAAATTCGTTGAAACACGTTGAAGGCCTTAAACATTCTAAAAAATGAACTAAAACTCTCCAAAACCTAGTGAAACTTGATGAAACAAGGATGTGAATTTTGCTCGAATTTTTGAAACTTTTCTCGGAACTTTTTAAATCTTGTTCAAATTAGTGAAACTTTTTGAAATCTACCCAAAAAATTTGTTGAAACCTTTTTTAAACTTTGATTTTTAAACCCAAAGCTTTTACAAGAGTTGTTGTATCATTGAAACTTACATGAAACTTGCTGCAACATTGAAACTCCATAAAACTTTACTATACCATTGGAAACTTGGTTAGCTGTCCCAATGGAAAAAAATGCACAAGTGGGATGGAGGTTTGATCCACCCGCGATCAAGTTTGTGCACATGTCCATCAGATATATATGTTGCCCAACTTACCCTGGTCATCATGAAAGAGAAAATTTTACATAAGCTGCCTAGTGATTCTTGTTCCCTCCCATGCATGCATCCGTCTTAGGCAAACTCATATATTTTCTTAGGCACTTTGCTCTCGTACACTACTACAGAAAACCCTATTACAGACGGTTGAAAAACGTCATAACAGACGGTTTTTTGAACCGTCTGAATTTATGGGTCAGTGATAATCGAAGGTTATCACAGATGGTTTTCGAACCGTCTGTGGTGTAAATATCACAGACGGTTTTTAACTAAGCCGCTGTTGTTTTGGATCGGGCTCGTCGTTAGCTTTCCAACGAGTACAAGAACGTCGAAAACGGACACCGTATGCAAAAGTTATGCCTGTTTTACTGAAGGTGTGTCAAAACTGAATCCTACCGGACTTAGGCGGGAAATTATGAAATTTTGGGGAATTGCAAGGCGGGAAGCATATCAAAGACGGTTTTTAATCAAAAACCGTCTGTGATAATTCCAGATTATCACAGATGGTTTTTTATTAAAAACCGTCTGTGATATTCCAGTATCCCAGACGGTTTTATAATAAAAACCATCTGTGATAATCTGGAATATCACAGACGGTTTTTATTATAAAACCGTCTGTGTTATTCCAGTATCCCAGACGGTTCAGCGGTAAGAACCGTCTGTGATACTCCTTTTTCCCGCCACAAATACCACAGACGGCCTCCAAATTAAAACCGTCTGTAATAGTGTACATCACAGACGGTTTCACAAAACTGTCTATGATTTAGCGTCTATTATTAGGCTTTCTGTAGTAGTGGTAGTAGTACGTGAATAGCTTGACAATTTCCCTATGGTTGAACATTCCTATGGACTATGGTCTAGCCCGTTTCCGCTGCATTCGATTTCTCGGCATTAATGATCACCAATGTAGACGATGCTGCTACCCTAGAAGTCCAGAACTAAAGGTGGTATTTGTATTGACTTTTGTTGATGATTTTTAATTTTTTAGCTTTTGGGTGAAAATAAATATAGTAGTAGCTAAAAGAAAAGGCTTTCAGAATGAGGGAGCGAGCAATGCAAAAAGTGAGGGAGAGATACGTGCGTGTGACAGGAGCGAGATGAGTGGGGTGGATGATCTACCTGTGACCCCTGCCTTATTCTCAGAGCAAGATGGTAGCGAGAGAAGTTTAGCTTTTCTAAGCAAAAATTAGAAATAGAAGCTAATGCAAACACGGCCTATGTAATTGACGATAAATCTGTTGTTGGCCTTTTCGTGACTGTGATATCTACAATTAGGCCATGCTCCATGCTAGCCGTGATTAGTGTTTTGCGAATGCCTATTCCGTGTGTAGCCATCACGCATGACCTTGTGATTTTACAATCTTTCACCTAGCTGAACAAAGGGTCCTCCATTTGTTCTTAAAATTTCATCATGGAGCTTTCTTCTCGCAGCAGCGGTTTTGTATTTGCAATTGTTCACGTTGCTGAGCTCTATCTTTTGGATGCCTGATGCCGCTGCAATTTATAGCTTGTCCTTGTTGGCTAGTTCTGATCAGCTCATGACTGCTTCGGACAGGGGTTTGCATTCAATTCCGAAGTCGATGGAAAGGATCAACTTGTATTTTCTCAGGGCCCAAAATTTCTTAGCTTTTGATCTTCAAGTTTAATATGCACTTGTCCATCTTTGTGCTTGTACTGGAGTCTTGCATGCTTCTATCCTGATTGATTTTCTCTAATAACTTGATCACGTTGTCCCATTTCTTTCTTTGTTTCTTTCTTTTGAGGCCAAGAGATTTAGATTTTATTCAATCGCAGGATTACAATCGTGCTAATGGCAAAACCTCAAAAATATCCAGCACCTGATTCAACCAGGTACGTACAATCCGGAAAGGAAGGGGATGCTTGCTTAACTAAAATATGACCTGCTAAATTTGAATCACGCCTCCATGCAGTGCACGTTGTTGTATTTAGGCGTGCATGGGTCAGTCTTGTTTAAACTTTTATTATGTTTTGTTCTTAGCCAGCACAAGTAAAGCTTTTATTTGAGAAGTTGGACACGATTGACAAGGTAATTAGAAGAGTCCGGTGATTGCCAAACATGGGAGTTTCTGCAGGCCAATATTAGGCCAGTCTCAGTGGAGGTTTCATGTCCCAGTTTCCAACACACCCATATTTTGGAAACAGTGCAGAAGAGTTTCATCCCCATGAAACTCTCTCTACTCCCATGAAACTTTTATCATCTCTCTCTTCATCAATACAGTGTCATGTCAGCGTATTTAATGCCTATAAAACTCCATAAAACCTCCACTGAGATTGGCCTTAGTTTTTGTTGTACTCAAGTTGATAACGTGACAGGAGACATCCCCACTGTTATAATTAAATGTGGGCCATAGGAGCGTAAGATCTTTTTTTCTCTAAATTAACGTGAGAATTTCAAGAATTTTTCTTTTTTCTGAAGGATTATTCTGGGAACTAGCCGAATTGTTTGCGCAATTGTGCTGCTAGATTTGAATAGTTTAGTTTATTTGCCATAAATTATAATTTTGTTTGACTTTGAAAAAAAGAGAGTACTACGTGTTTACTATTGTAGCCTAATCTAAAAAAATTCAGCATGCATAGCAATTTCATCCGATTAGTTGGAATTGTTCTAATCTACACCTGCTAAATGATTGTCATATGTGCCCTCTCTTGATTCTTAATTAATCTGAGAATTATGTAGTAGGAGTATATTAGAAAAAACTTGGAGAAATTTTATGTAATCTGGCACTTTGAATTGCACTCAAACTTTATGCTACTACTTGATCTCCTCTTGTACGGCGGCCTTGCTCGCCCACGGCCCATCGAGTCATCTTCTCATGCCTTGCACGTATCAATTGTGACCCACAAGCTTCTTTTTTTTTCTATGGCCTTTTCCTTTGAGTAAAGATTATCTTCTCTTTTAGTTTTTAAATTACAAAGTAACATATATATTTAAGTAGTAATATCCAATGTCTACTATAGTTTAGCTTAATGAAGGTCCTCAGATTAAGGGCTAGATTTTTTCGTAGTATATTTATCTTTCTCAGCGACAGTCGTGTCTGAGGTGTTGTTAATTAGAGTCTCATTCCCGATTGTCATAATGGTGCTCCGAGGTCATAACAATCTTGCTCGAGATCGTGAGGCTTTAGAAAGAGCTGATTGCCAGCTGCAGACACCGTGCTGGATGTCCCTTTTCTTTCAGATCTCTACGAACCTAAAGCTTGTATACGGCATCCCATTCCGGCAGCTCTTTAATTTGCACACACCGTGTCGTTCTCGTTGTTCCAGTGCAGCAACCCTTTAATCTTTTTTATGCGGACAAGATATCGTACTGTGTGGAGCTCAAGGGAATGCCCGTGTCATTACATGATTATCTTACCTTTTACATCGACACATGTCTGGCTCCTGGGCAAGTCCAGGAGATTTATGTGAAGAGAGTGTTTCAATGCTTTTCTCTCTAATAAGAGTAGCACTAATCTTAAAATAAACAAAGAGATAAGTAGTATTTATTAATCATGCATCATGGGGAAATTTTACCATCCTTGAGGGGGAAGAGGTACCAAATTTGAGCCGTTGATCACACTGATCGAACGACTGAGATTTGGCAGTACCTAGTGGTACCGACGCGAGGTACCAAGAGGTACCAAATTTTGAGCCGTTGATCACACTGATTGAACGGCTGGATCTAATTTGGTACCTCTTGGTACCTTGTACCTCTTGGTACCTCCTCAAGGATAGGAAAACTGCTCTGCATCATGCTTTAAAAATTATGCAAATCACTGTCAAGAAACATATCGAAGCATCTCCCTTATGTGAATCGGAGAGGCACGTGATGGAACAGATTAACTTTGATTCCAGGGGGACATAATGGACCAGCAGAGAGAATTCGAGCTCCCAAATTAAGTTACGAGAAAGATACATGTGTCTTTGGCAAACTTTATTTTGCATTTTATAGATCAGGGAAAAACCTCTTGCTGTGCAGGTTTGGTTTGCTTAACTTGAGTGGTGAGAGAACCATTTGCTATAAAGAAGAGGTAACATAACTGAAAATCCATAAATTAAGGGAAATTTTACCATCCTTGAGGGGGAAGAGGTACCAAATTTGAGCCATTGATCACACTGATCGAACGGCTGAGATTTGGCAGTACCTAGTGGTACCGGACGCGAGGTACCAAGAGGTACAAGGTACCAAGAGGTACCAAATTTTGAGCCGTTGATCACACTGATTGAACGGCTGGATCTAATTTGGTACCTCTTGGTACCTCCTCAAGGATAGGAAAACTATGCTTGCATTCTATATGCTGGCTCACGGATCACCATTGTATGTGATCACCATCGCATTCAAATCCCCTTCAAAGCCCATGAACCAAGGTCACTACATCTACTATGAGGATCAAGGAGCCGATGGTGGTAAAGACGATGGAGAGTAGTTTAGTCTAGTAGATTAGATCTCATCTCAGTCTGCACGATTAAGTTGATGTTGCGTACACTAATATTATCCACGTCGTTGGCTAATATCGGTTGTACATAGGTCTTCTCAGTCGCTTCTCTGTAGCAAGATGTGCCTTCCCCTTTTGCTTCTACTACCACTTCTGCTTTCACATAATGTAACTATTTGGCTCGAATGGCCCTACTGTAACTCGATCTAACGTGGTCTAATTATCTCTAATGACTTGTAACATTAACAAATGGTACGGTTTACGTTGTGTATGAATTAGTTCAGCAATGTATCTGTAAGCATTATCTACTAATCTAAGAAATAATGTAGTGGTTTCATAGAGGATTTTGGATTGGCTAAATCCAGGACCGATAGTTTCTCACTTTTCCTTGTAGTTGTCGCTATGGCTCCTTTTTTGTGAAATAAATTCTTTGCCTATGGCAGCACGCAAAGATGAGCAGGACAAAAAATATGCATGTGCTGAGCTCTGATGTGGTCGTACTGAGCTCTGTGTTCCTCTATTTTCAAGTAAACCTCATATCCTAGTCTTGGTAGCTTTGTAGCCATTGAAGAAAAAGGGATGTGTGTATTTTGGAGGAAAAATCTTTAGGTATCATTCACCCTCCCTCTGTTGCTTGTGCGGTCCTACACATTCATTATGCTTTAAAAATTATACAAATCACTATTGAGGAACGTATTGAAGCACCTCCCTTAGGTGAATCGGAGAGGCACGTGATGGAACAGATTAACTTTGATTCCAGGGGGACATAATGGACAAGCAGGGAGAATTCGAGCTCCCAAGTTAAGTCACGAGAAAGATACATGGTGTCTTTGGCAAACTTTATTTTGCATTTTATAGATCAGGGAAAAACCTCTTGCTGTGCAGGTTTGGTTTGCTTAACTTGAGTGGTGGGAGAACCATTTGCTATAAAAATGAGGTGACATCACTAAAAATCCATAAATTAAATGCTTGCATTCTGTATGTTGGCTTACGGATCACCGTTATATGTGATCATCCACGCTTTTAAAGCCCCTTCAGAGCCCATGGAACAAGGTCACTACATTTACTACGAGGATCAAGGAGCCGATGGTGGTAAAGAGGATAGAGAGTAGTTTAGTCTCTTAGTAGATTAGATCTCACCTCAATCTGTCAACTAAGTCAATGTTGCATACACTAATATTATCCACGTTGTTGGCTAATATCAGTCGTACATAGGTTTTTTCTGTCGCTTCTCTGTAGCGAGATGTGCCTTCCCCTTTTGCTTCTGCTTTTATGTAATGTAATTATTTGGCTCGAATGGCCCTACTGTAAACTCGATCTAACGTGGTCTAATTTATCTCTGATGATTTGTAATATTAATAAATGGTATGGATTATGTTGTGTTTGATTGGTTCAGCAATGTATCTATAAGCATTATCTACTGATCTAGGAAATAATGTAGTGGTTTCATAGAGAATTTTGAATTGGCTAAATCCAGGTCCCTATAGTTGTACAGTTCCTCACTTTTCCTGTAGTTGTCGCTATGGCTCCTTTTTTGTGAAATAAATTCTTTGCCTATGGCAGCACGCAAAGATGAGCAGGACAAAAAAATACGCATGTGCTGAGGTCCTTCTTAAATGATTATGTGAATTGGAGAGGCAAGGGATGGAACAGATTAAGGAAACTTTGATGCCAGGAGGATATAATGGGCCAGCAGGGAGAATTATATTCGAGCTCCCAAATTAAGTCACGAGAAAGATACATGGTGTCTTTTGCAAACTTTATTTTGCATTTTATAGATCTGGGAGAAACCTCTTGCTGTGCAGGATTGGTTTGCTTAACTTGAGAGGTGAGAGAACTATTTGCTAAAAAAAGAGGTGACAGAACTGAAATCCATACTGAACTGAAGAATTTGTGTGTTTAACCACAGAAAACAACCATGCTATTCCAACGCTAATCCGACATTATGAAGCCTGCAAAAATGTATGTTTGTGCTAGCAATGCTGCACTGATCTTCTCATTGGATTCTCTGGAATTGTAGCTGCCGGTGTGATGGATATATTATATCTCTTCTCATCAGACCTAGGACTAAACTTTGCATTGGTATCCTAGGTAATCCTTTTTCAAAAGTAAAATTAACAGCAGGAAAGGATCCTAGCCACATTTGGTTTGGAATCCATCGTGAGCACACGCGTCATTTTCAGCTTTTTTTGGTCTTTTGCCAGTTCCTCGTGCTCTTCTTTTCCTTTTGAGGATACGAGCTTAAGGTCCCATGCATTCTTCTCTTTGTTTCACCTTCTCATACAGAAGAATTTCCTTTCCAGCTGAGCATTGCTACTTAAGCTTTTGGGCAGTGACATTAATAATGCAGTAGAAAAAAGATAGGGGAAGATGTAGGGAAAATGGTTGAACTGTTACTACATGTATATCACAAAAGATTTTTAGTAACAGTTTCTCACTTTTCCTGTAGTTGTCGCTATGTAGTAAAAAGATAGGGGTAGTTAATTAATTGGTCTGGGCCGTCCCCATGCAATATATTACGTAAGTTAGCCACAAGCGCACAAAAGATTTTTAGTTTGCTGTTACTAGTTTTCCCCTTCTTAGAGTAAAAGGCACAAAAATTGAGTGTCTAATTTTGCAACTCGCCCATTAGTACACGACTAACCAATACCATGCTACTTTATGATCTGTGCAGTTTATGCTTTTTTTGGGGAGAATGAAAGGAATACTCTAAATTACAAAAACCATACTCTTAACAGATATCCATAGGACAGCACGAGGACAAATACATCAAGTTCTTTGATAGTTACGGTTAGAGCAACTTAATGCAGAAGACAGATTATTTTAAAGAAATATAATGCTGACCAGCTTCTGTCACCAACTCTATGCTCCCGACTTCGTCAGGTTGTTTCAAGGATCTTCGAAATGGCCGGTAGAATGAAGATTAACATACTTGTCGATACCATTCCGGAAACATACTGGTTTCGCTTTTGGCACTACTACAAAAAACTTTATCACACACAGTTCGAAAACGTCACCATAAACAGTTTGCTGAATCGTCTATACTTATAGGTTAGTAATACTGGCTTGGGCATTACAGATGGTTTTTGAACCATCTGTGATAACTCTTATTACAGACGGTTCTTAACTAGAACCGTCTATAATACACTACTATAAAAAAGGGTCTTCCTGGACGCCTCATCATAGACAGTTCAATATAAACCGTCAGCGATAAAATTACCACAAACGGTTTTTATTCCGAACCGTCTGTGATAATATCATAGATGGTTCAAAACAAAAACCATCTATGGGTGTCTTTGTTATCACAGTCGGTTTTTATTTCGAATCGTCTGTGATAATATCACAGGATTAAAAACCATCTGTGATGTCAGCAAACATCACAGACGATTTTTAATCCGAACCTTCTGTGATAATGCTACATCACCGATCCGTGGCATCTCTCTCAGGATTTCAATCTCACCCATTCATTCTCTCCGCATCGAATGGCAGGCACTGGTCTCTTCCCACCTCTTGCCCCTTATTAATCCATCTCTCCCTTTCCTCCTGATTTCACTCTAAGAACCAACATTTCCTACTGCTCCTAATTCATCCACTCCTTTTTCCTACTTCCTCCCCCAAAATGAAGTGCTCTGTCCCTTCGTTGGTGCCGACTACCGCCGTGAACTTCTCCGCCTCCGGTTGTGACGCAACGGTTCACTACACAAGACACTCTTGTCCTAAGTGTCGTAAGAGTATCTTGTGCAGTGTCACTGTCATGACACAACAGTGACGCTGCCGCCACCTCTTCTTCATCGTCGATGATATATCCACCATCTGAAATTTTTGAATAGCTAGGGTTTCGATCATATAAATCTTGATGCTTGTGCATATGAAAGTTAATTGCTGATGCCTTCATTCTTATGATGATTGATGTATGGCTAGGGTTTCAGCCCTTGTTGAAATTTATGTTTTATTGTAGGATGAAGACATGGTGACAAAGTTTATTGTATGATGATCTTGTTCTCATAAATAGGCCTGCTTTGGTTCGTCTGTATTCTCTGATTGCGCTGTTTTGTAGTGCAAATAGAGAATATTGATGAACTAAATGAGGCCTATTTATGAGGATGCTAGAATGCAATCATAGACTGTGGTTAACTAGAATAATTCATGATAATAGACTATCAAAGTCGGTTATTAACTTGAATTGTCTATGATATTAGACTATCACAAACGGTTCTTAACTAAAATCGTCTATGTTGTGTCTTATCACAGACGGTTCGAGAGCCATCTGTGATAACCACCTGTTATCACAGACACATAAATTCAGATAGTTCAAAAACTGTCTGTGATGACAATTTTAAACCATTTATGATGATCCTTTCTGTGGTAGTGATAGTCTATTATCACAAATGGTTCTAGTTAAGAACCATCTGTGATTGCATTCTCGCAGTATCATAAATAGGTCTTCTTTAGTTCATCAATATTCTCTAATTACACTATAAAACAACACAATCAAATAATGCAGATGAACCAAAGCAGGCCTATTTATGATTGATGTCATGTCTTTGGTGGCTCATTGTTTAGGTTATAGGTGTTGTTGTTTTGTTGATTTGGTATGCCATGGTCATAGGCGCATGGTCATAAGCTGTGGTCATATCTGTGGTTGTAAGTTATGGTCGTAAGCCGTGGTCATATGCCATGGTCATGGGCATGTAGTTGTAAGGCGTGGTCGCATGTGCCTATCTTCATCCTACAATAAAACATAAATTTCAACAATTTCTAAAACTCTAGCCATCCATCAATCATCATAAGAACTAATTAAGGCATTAACAATTAATTTTCACATGCATGAGCATCAAGATTTACATGGCCCAAACCCTAAGTATCCAACAATTTCGCAATTTCATATCCAAACATCAAGGAAGAAAGGGACACTACAAGGTTTTGACCCTAATGCCACGATCAACTTTGCAACGACACGAAATTGGTTGCAATAGGTAGGGGCTATTGCCACCATTTTCATTTTTGGTTACGATAGTTGACCATGTTGCCATGGATATTTTCGCGTGGCGATTACCATGCATTTCATTGCAATTGGTAGGTGCTATCGCCACCATTTATAAAACGGTTGCAAGTACTTGACAATATTGCCACGTAATGAATTTGCGTTGTGATTCGTTTGATTTGCGTTGTAATATGTCGACGTTATTGCCACGCTTTTGCTGATGGTTGCGAATACTGGACAGTTGTGCAACGGATTTGATTCGTTGCATGAATCGTTGCTTGCGTTGCAATAGGGTTTTATCTATCGCAGCGAAATTTGGGTTCGTTGCATCTTCTAGGGTTGTATTGCCACGATTGTTAGTCGTTGGTATAGAAGACTATCTTTCGTTGCAATAACAAGGTTGTGTTGCCACAGAATTTGAGATCGTTGCATCTTCTAGGGTTGTATTGCCACAGTTGTTAGTCGTTGATATATAAAACTATCTTTCATTGCAATAAGATAGCTTCCGTTGTTTGAAAAGAAAAATATTTGTATTAGCACTGGCTAGTGGGATAAAAGAAAAATCCTAGTAGAAAAATAAAAAGTAACTAAAGCGCAAATACCTAGTTAATTTGTAGAGGGATAAAAATTTAGAAAATTAAAATTTCAGTTGTGCTCGGTAGGAAGCGCAATTATCTAGTTAATGTGTAGGGGCCTCGAGGGATAAAAATTTAGAAAATTAAAATTAAGATTTCAATTGTGCTTGGTAGGAAGCGCAATTATCTAGTTAATTTGTAGGGGCCTCGAGGGATAAAAACATAGGAAAATAAAAATTTAAGCTACGTTAAGTAGGACTCGAACCAATGACTTGTCAATTAAACACTGCAGTGCTTACCACTGAGTTACCAACTTATTATTGCACAAAGATGCAAATATTTGCTATCTAAAACTTCCACATGGTGATTTTGCCAAAGGGTATGCCACACAAAAAAAATTCATGCAATTCGATAAATTCCATTTAGCAATTCGGTATAATTATAGAAATTTGCTCCGCAATTCGGTATATAGGTACTAAATAACATAATAAGTTCAAAATTCAACAATTCAGTTTGAAATTTGCACAAATTACAATACAAATAGTCCAAACACTATTTTAATAGTTCAAATTATCCAAAAAAGAATCTTACGAAACTGCTTTATTTGGCATAAGCTCACAACACAATTCAACAAGCACGTCACGCTCCACTGGGCTAATACCTGCAAGGTTGTAAGAATCTAAACTTTACGTGATGAGCTTCGGAGTGGATTTCATAAAAAAGACATGGCACTACACAGCGACTGATATAAGTGATAATGAAATGATGCCGAAGTGATATCGTTTTTATCATCAATGCCATTCCATTTGGTGCTATGTCTCACATGACACAATAAGATAGGATAAACATAGAAAAAAAAGAGGACAAAAATAGAAAAAATAAATAATGAAGTATATTATCTATAGTTATTAACTTCTAGAGGAGATACAAAATTAGAAAGTAAAAACTGAAATATGGGTGAGATCTCGCGGAACACAACAAAGAGGGTATACAAATTTGGAAAATAAGATGAGGAGATCCTACGCTCCGCCGCCGCCTCCACCTCCACACCCCGCGCCGCCGCCGCCTCCTCCTCCTCCCCACCCCACCCCGCGCCGCCGCCGCCTCCTCCCCACCCCGCTCCGCTGTCTCCTCCTCCCCCCACCCCTCCGCTCCGCCGCCGCCTCCTCCTCCTCCTCCCCACCCCCGCGCCGCCGCCTCCTCCTCCCCCAACCCCTCCGCTCCGCCGCCGCCTCCTCCTCCCCCCACCCCACGCCGCCGCCGCCTCCTCCCCTCCCTCCCACCCCGCGCCGCCGTCGCCTCCTCCTCCCCCCACTCCTCTGCTCCGCCGCCTCCTCCCCCGCTCCTCCACTCCGCCGCCGCCTCCTCCTCGGTTGGGCTCACTGGGCATGGGCGAGAAGGTGGAGTCGACGGCATGGCCGCGGCGCAGCAAGGGGGCAATGCCCAGTGTTCGGTGATCCGGTGTGGGGCAGCAACCAGCAAGGGGCCAATTGCTCTGCGGTTGTGGCTGCTCTGCTTAGTAAACAGTTCAGGCCAGCCGCCGGCGTTAAGCTATCTGTTGCTATCTACTATCAGGTATATTCATGTTATCCATGCTATAGTTACATAATTTTTAATGACAGTCACCCAATTATATGTCATGACTATAATGCAAGTGAGAATGACTTATTGTTGGGTATTTTGGTATCAATCAGCAGAAATATTGTAATTGATCAAAGTCCTACACATTTTGAATAGCACAGAAGCTAGCAATTATGATATTGTTTCCTATTTCATTTGTAAATAAACACTTAAGATCTGTTATAAGTTACATTGTGTCATTTGCTTCCTTGATTTACATTGTTTCCCATTTATTTCATTTGCGCCCACTTTAGAGGACGGTGATGGCGCACACAACCGAAGGAGGGGATGGCTCCCCACAAGCAGCCTGCGAGTAAGCGTTGGGAGGAGGCAAGCCCGTGCTCTCTGAGCAGCCGTAGCGCCCCACCTGCACGTGTGCTGCCTGTGCTCGATCCTCTATTCATCGAAGAACACGCTGGGCATGGCCGTCATCGGTGTCGAGGTAGGGGATGGGGAGACGATAGCTGCACGTGACCCTCCCTCTTTGTTCTTTTCATCTTCTCCATGTTTATTACTTTATTTCATCCTTGCATTTGATTTTTCTGTATAGTGTTTGTAGCTACTATTTCATTACTGCAGGTTATGTGAATATGCCAGTTGCAGGAAGGCAAGGTTAGGTTGCTTCGGCGCGATGAAAAGGGTGCTGCCCCTACGAAAGGCACCATACTGCTTCCAGTGAGATTTTTTTTGCAAATAGCATAGAGTTATGTTAATGGGTCACTAATTTCTCAAGTTTTATTTAAGATATGTTAGGTCACAAACAAAAAGATAAATAAGCATTACTTCATTTGGAGTATTGTGTGCAGGCCTCTGTGTGAGTGTGACATTGAGATCAAGTTAGCTAGAGTAGTTGGGGTATGCAGTGAACTATTCATTAGTATAGTTGAATAAATGCTTTTCTCGCAAATATAGGAGAGGAGGTTTTCATCATTTGCTTGATGTTCTGAGCAAATTTCCTATAAATCATTTAGAGGTATCAATATTGTGGAGCAACCATGTAGATGATGAGCCATCCAACATCATAGGTGGATGGTGTTTGGATCTTGTCGGTTCTTTTTTTGGACATTTCTTCTTTTTGGTTAGACTAGCCACACCATGTAATTTCTTTTTTCTTGGGGGCATCCTTTTAGGTCTAATTAGGTATAATTTCAGTTTGTGCATCTATCTTCTAGCTTTTTTGTTGATTGGAATACTTGGAGGATTACTCAAAAATGTGCTACCTGTATTCTTTTATGGAATAGGATGTGTCATGGCCATGGACCGAAAGGTAGGAACATAACAGTTAGTAGCTCCAAGAGGAAGGAATTGTGATCGTGGTTAATGGTATTGGTAAGGTCATAGACAGCTGTATATATATTTTTATTGGTTTTGAAATTCATTCCTGCCAGTTTATAGTTTTCGTACTTATAGACACTATCTTTTTTATATGGAAAATTGGTAGCATCTATTGCTCTATTGTATGTCATATTTGTTGCTTACTTCCACAAGGTATAATTCCCTGACATAGTATGCATGCATATTGCAGAAAATGCCAACTATATGTTAGGTAAGGCATAGTATGATAGGTAAGGCATGGGTATATGTTAGATCCCAAACACAACAAGTATCGTCTGCAAGATCATTCTTACCATCATTCATTATCATTGTTTCTACTACGTGCGCTAATTGTGGCTTTTATTGCTTCCCTGCAGGAATCCTACATTTATCTGTACATAGGTGCAGGAAGCAGTAAATTATTTCCCATTTACAAAATGAGGCCAGTGTTACGTCCAGATATGGTACTACTTTACAAAAGAAAATCCAAACCTTTACAGAAATGCTTGCTTTGTGAATATAGATTAGTGATTATCACAATCGATAATTTTAGCATGTTGAAGGGCTACTGCTAACAGTTTAAAGAATATTTTCAGACTATCTGTTAAAGTTTTTGCCTATTTGCCGCATTGCTATACCATGAGGATTCAACTGAGGTCCTCATCATTTTAAGAAATTGTGTAGTTTTTTTCTAGCTACAACTGCTTATTTGCTTAGTTTACAGATCATGTGTATTTTGTGTTCGTGGTCTTGTGCACACATAATTATTCTTTGTTGAACAAAAAGATTTTTTTTGTTGAGCTCAATGGTGTGCACCTGGGTGTTGTTTCTGTAACATGAAACCAAGTTGGAATGTTGTTGCAAGAAACATTTTATTCACAATATAATAATTGAGAGGAAGCTGCACTTGTACATGTTCAAGAAAAAAGTAAGATGGCAGTCCTCATTAACAGAATATTCCATAGCAATGTTGTTTCCATAATAAATGGTGATTGTGAAGCCATTTAGCAATCAAGATCCTTTGCAATGTCATTTCTCTAATTTCGCTTATTTGTGATGCTTGATGATTGCTTATAGCCTAATGTAGAGCTCTTTTGTAAAAGTTCTTCAATATTAGTCCTAATTTCTCTCAACCAAATGTTATTGTCAGTTTGTAACTTATTAGGCCAGGAGCTGAAAAGTGCCTTTTCCTTTTCCAAATAAATAAAGAAGTGTTTCTGCGAAGGTTGGCAAGAACGCTTCTCCTTTCAGGGCATCGCTCCAAATGGTGGCGAGTCAGCTGTGTAGTGCCCAATTTCCCGAGAATCTAACGGTACTGGATTCAAATGCTTCACTTTGGAATGCTTCCACTGTTCCTGATATATCTCCATATACTTCTAACAGAATTGAGCTTGGACAGAATTGGTTCTCAATCAAATACAACTTTTGAGTATTACGTATACTACGGAAACATATTGTTTACTACTATTTTTGTACATATTGTCGTATGTGGTACTTATTCTATCATGCTTCACTAATATGATGCTTGATTTATTTACGAGTATGAACATGTATGTTTTACTTGATACATGATGACGTAAGATAAAATTGATGTTCATTGTTCAGTTTGAGATCATGTTTGATAGTATGTATCACACTTTTTGATGCTCCGTTGCAATGCACGGGCACCTTACTAGTGTATATATATATATATATATATATATATATATATATATATATATATATATATATATATATATATATATATATATATATATATATATATATATATATATATATATATATATATATATATACACACACACACACCTAATATTAAAGAGCCAAAATATAGCATATTGTTCTAAACTACTAGAAAATTATGCCAGGTGAAGTAGGGCTACTATATATCGGTAAATGAAATGAAATTAAATAATTCTGCTGGAATCACTTGCTAAATACTTTGCTACGCAACTGAACTAGAGAACTCAGGATTGCTATTTTCAGCTGTAACTCGTATCTCTAAACTTGCACTATGATGTACTTAAGTATGTGCTGCTGGACAATACTCACATTAAGGTCCCTCTTTATTGTTCATGTTCTATCAGGATGAAACAATTTGATTAGAGCAAATAGAGTCGTGGCATCGTCAAGTCAGGAAATTCAACATGGCAAAAAAGCACGGACAAATGAAATGGAAGTGATAGTACTTTTGTTATTAGTTACAAACTTTGTAGTTTAAGTATGGAGATTGATATGTAATTCCTGCATGAGTGGTGGCACTTTTAAATTATTATGTGTTGAATTAATATATGTGTTTTTGATCCAACCGTGTTACTAATTTGATTATTAATTTGCTACAACAAATTATAATAAACTATCATATGCTCAATATGCTACCACAAATTTTACCGTTGCGATAAACTTGTATGCAAAATTGGTATTTCGTTGTGATAGGCTGTTGCAACGCCGCTACTAGTTGCGATTCCACTGTATACCATGAACAATGTTCATTGCTATAGGATCTATTTGCCACAAAACATATTTCGTTGCAATAACTTTATGGCAATGAAATGCCTTCCGTGACAATAAAACATATTGCAACGAACCGCCTCCCGTGGCAATTAAACCTGCTGCAACAAAACGCCTCCCGTAGCAATATATCCTGTTGCAACGAAATGCTCTCCGTGGCAATAGGGTCTATTGCCATGAACCATTGGCGTGGCAATAGAACCTATTACCACGCAGTATTTTCGTGGCAAATGATATTATTGCCACGACCAAACTTTGTGGCAAAACCACGGAGTCAGCCGTGGCAATAGCCTATATCACCATGACATCATTCGTTGCAACAACAAACAATTGCCACAACACATTGCATGGCAATAACCATAGGTATTGCAACGAAACCACAATCCGTTGCACAACCTTTTAAGCACGCAAGTACTTGCCACGCCTGCCAACAGAAGTGAAGTGTTGCAATAGTTACATATTGCATCTATTTTGGCCCTATTGCAATGATTTCGCTCCGTTGTCCTAGACCTGAAAACTAGTAGTGGGATATATCACCAGCAATGAAGGAGAGGCCGGTGGCAACATTGTCACCATTGTGTTACGATAGTGATCCTGTACAAGACACTCTTACGACAAGAGTACTTATGCAGTGAACTGTGGCGTCACAACCGGATGTGGAGGAGCTCGGGAGGTAGTCAGCCGAGCCTTCTATTTTCAAGGGAAAATTTGGTGAGGAGAAGTGGAGAAGTGAGGAAGAGAGATGAGGAGATGAGGAGAAGAGGAGTGGAGGAGGAGAAGAGAGAAGAGGAGATGAGGAAAGGAACAGTTGAGCTTTTTATTTTAAAGAGCAAATCTAGGAAGATGAGCAAAAATTCAAATTCGGATAGTGGGTAAGTTTAAATATTATCATAGATGATTCTTGGTAAAGAATCGTCTGTGATAAGTACTGGTCATCACAGATTGTTTTTGTTTTGAACTATCTGCGATGTATCACAGACAGTTCGAAACAAAAACTATCTGTGATAAGTACAGACATCATAGACGGTTTTTGTTCTGAACCTTCTGTGATAGACGGTTCGGAATAAAAACCGTCTATGATAAGTAGGTCATCACAAACGGTTCTTTCCATCACTGTGAATTTAGACAGTCCATCTTGTAAAACTATCTGTGGTAACTTAATCACTGACGATTTGTATTGAATCATCTGTGTGAGGCATGCAAGATGACCCTTTTCGTAGTAGTGTGGAATGATATATTCTAGCACCAGCTCATACTGATGTACCATTCTGAAGTTTAATGTAATAATATTTATTTATAGGTATATATATGTTTAATTATATGTGCACTAATTCACTTATAGTATTACTTCAAATATATAGTAGTAGAATCAAATATAACATATGATTCAACGAGTTCAATAGATGATATTATCAATTTCGTCAGTACGACATGTATTGTCCGGTATCAAAACTGGTATCGAAGCCAGTACGGTAAGCAAAACTGTTGTGTACCATTTTATGCGATGAAATGGTACACTATGGTTAGTACCAGAACAATATTGATAAGTTTGAAGATTACCATGTTAGCTCAAACTTGTGGTTTTGCGATCTTAGACTAGTAGGAATCCTCCGCTTCTACTCCTAACGACAGTGAGGCGCGTGGGGCATGGATGCGCAAGCGGGCAAGCGTCACGTGATGGTTTCCATCGCATCGAGAGTTGGGACTTCCGCCTTCAAGCTGATATGATGACATGGTGTTTTCCCTCTTTTTTTTTTTTTGCTTATTTTCTTTTGGGTTGAGTAGGCCTTTTAAAGCCTTGAAAGCTTAGGTCCTTGTAGGTTGTTTAGGCTGTCTGAGAAGACATGGCCATTTGCGCGGGGAAGAAGCTTGGGCTATGGCCCATATATTCTTGAGCTAGGAATTTTTTTGTCTTCAATTTTCAATTGCAAATGCATCCCTTGCAGTTGATGGAAGTTACAAGTACGGGTAGCCATCACCGCTAGAGAAATCCTAGCTCTGCAACAACTTCATTCGTTCATCATTGGCCCCTCTCCATTCTTCTTCGACATTCTTGCAGTGTTGAGTGGCTAGAGGACCAGTTGAATTACACAATTAATGTTAGATTTCTTTAATTTCTTTTATTTTGCTACTTAGATCAATTTGCTTTACTTTTGTTCTTTTTTTGCTGAGTTATTACGTGGATTTTTGGACGGACTTACCTAGATTACGATGGCGGCATCTATGCCAGAAATTGACACTAGACTGAGTTGAATATAAATAAATCCCATCAGATTTTCTTGCAACAAACAACATTACTACTGAGGTGTAGGTCCTATACATCAATGGAGATCATCAATATTCTATTCCCTGCTGTCGTGATTGTTGGTAATCATAACAATGTTGCAAGATACGAAGCCTACAATGAGAAAGATGAAGAAACCCAGCATGTTCATCGACTCAAGGATATGATGGTGACATATTATTCATCTAGAACCTTCAAAGTAAAAGTTGAATACTCACATAATTCACCTAAGTTTTTAATATCAATCAGAGGGTTTTTCTAAAAAAATGATGCATTCCTCGATAGTCAATATTGTTATGGAACTGCATGCTCTGCAGCAAAGACAATTGTAAGTAGAAATATAATGCTGACCAACCTCCATCACCAGCTCTATGCTCCGACTTCATCAAGTTGTTTCAAGGATCTTCAAAATGGCCGGTAGAACGAAGAATAACATACTCATCAATACCATTCTGGAGACATAACTGGTTTGGCTTTTGGAATAGTGGGCATGTTCTTTTCCTCCGAAGCTGACAGCTTTTGGCTTTTGCTATAGTACCTAACTTTCAAACGAAGTATTTTTTCAAGACGAGGTCTACAAGTTAAACGATGTACACGTTAAAAACCCAACATCTGTACCATCCAAAATCGCAAGTGAGTATCTATCTCTTCGTAATCTGTACCATAAACAGCCAAAATTCAAAAATTTCAGCCAAAATCCATAAGCCGCAACCGTTACCAAACAGGCTTAGTACATTTTAGTACCGTTCCAGAGTTTAATATAATAATATTTATTTACAAGTACATATATATTTAATTATATGCACACTAATTCACTTGTAGTATTACTTCAAATATATAGTAGTAAAATCAAATATAACATATAATTCAATAAATTCAATAGACGACATTATCAATTCCGCTGGTACGTCATGTAATGTCCGATATCGAAAGCAGTATGGCCGGTATTGATCGGTATCGAGCCGGTATGATCGGTATTGACCGATACGGTACATGGGACTACTTTGTACCATATTGATGGAGAAATAGTACATTCCGACCTATACCAGAAACAAGTTTGAAGATTACCATGTTAGACCAAAATCGTGGTTTCACCGTCTCTAACTAGGAGGAATCCTCTTCTAACGACCGTGAGGCGCAGGGCATGGACGTGCAACTAGGCAAGCGGCACACGACGATGCCCATTGCTTGGAGAGTTGGACTTCTGCCTTCAAGCTGATATGGTGATATGGTGTTTTCTTTTCTTTTCTTTTTTTGCTCATTTTCTTTTGGGTTGAGCAGGCCTTTTGACGCCTTGAAAGCGTACGTCCTTGTTTGTTTATTTATATGACTTTTCCTAAAAATAAATTTTGGGAGGCTCGTTCTCCCTTATTTTAAATCCAAATAAAATATAACTTATTTTTAAATTCATCTAAATTTAAAATCTTTCTAACAAAATAAAAACCATGAATTTTGGAGTTTATTTGTTTGCTCATGTATTTATTCATCTTTTTTTGTCACAATCGTTCAAGTAGATTACGAAGACCAAGAAGAGGAGCAGTTCGAGCCCAGCCAGGACCACCAACACCAACAAGCTTGTAAGCAAGATGAATCAATACATTGATAATGTTGCACCTACTTTTTGAATGCCAATTATATTTATTTAAATTATTAAACTACATGCTTTAGCCTACCCTAACTTGTTTAGGACAAAAGGCTTTGTTGTTGTTGTTGTTGTTGTTGTTGTTGTTGTTGTTGTATTAAACTACATGCTTTGTGTTAATATGCAATTTATATTCATGTTAAGCCATAGTTAAGTCCCTGCTAGTATTTGAGCAATTACAACCTACTGCTTGACTTTGGATTAAATTCTTGTAGACCTATAATTAATGGTAAATATACGAGATATAAGAGCAACTCCAGCAGTAGCCCTCAAAACAGGGCCCCTACTTTTTATTTGAGAGCTCTCCCTACTTTTGAGGGCTCTGTTTTTTGGGATACACTCCAGCAGGAGCCCTCAAAACAGGACCCTCAAATTCATTCTTAGAGGGGATGACACATAGGACCCACCCTCATCCTCATCCTACTTTTGAGAGCCGAGGGGCAAAAAACTCACTCTAGCAGGGCCCCTACTTGAGCCCTCAAAAGTAGGGGCTCCCTCCAGACCCCCAGGAATGAGGGCTCGAGGGGGAGATTTGAGGGCCCCCTACTTTTGAGGGCTCAAGTAGGGGCCCTACTGGAGTGAGTTTTTTTGCCCTCGGCCCTCAAAAGTAGGATGAGGGCTCAAGTAGGGGCCCTGTTGGAGTTGCTCTAAGTCTGTATCTAAGCATCACGCATAGCCTTACTTAGAAATCCGGGGCATTTAATTTGCCCTGACATCTTTTCAAATATGAAAACTTGGTTTGGGTAGCCATTGGAGGAAAATAGCTGGTATGTTGAACTCAATTATTTTATATTCCCAAAAACCCTAAAACTTGCTTAAATATTTGGGTGGTGGTAATGGAGGTTGGTGCAGAGGTAGCACGAGAGTGTGGTTTGTGATAAAATCGCCCAGATAATTCTAAGAACTAAATATTGTAATGACCTCCCATTGTAAAATAGTGCAGCCATAAATCTATAATAAGTATGATCTGGCTAATTAATTTGTATCATCCCATGTGGGTTGCGCCATCCGATGGAATACGGGTTGAGTGCTAGATGTAAGCCTTCATGCGGTGCAAGAGGGGGTTTCTGAAGTGGGTAGATGTAACCTCACAGTGGTGAAAACCTTAGCGAGTGTAACCTCACTAGAGAGATGCAATGTAAAGGCCTTATGGTAATATTCTTGATCTGCATGTTTAAGAAAACATGTGGAATATGAAAAGTTAAATTATTTCTTTTAAGTAAAGTGTACAACCTTTATAGAATAAAAATTGTTCTAACAACCGTACTCAGGGTCATGGGTGGGTATGGGAATTTAGAGTAAAGTCCATTACCGGTCCTTAAACTTTTTATGCTGTGTCATCCCGGTCCATAGACTTTCAAAGTGTGTCATCCCGGTGCCTAAACACTCTTTGGGTCTCAAAATTAGCCCGTTACGGGTCTTGGCTGTGTCATCCCGGTCCTTAAACTTTTTATGCTGTGTCATCCCGGTCCATGGTTGTTACCACAGTAATGGCATACTTTGAAAGTCTATGGACCGGGATGACACATTTTGAAAGTCTATGCACCGGGATGACACAACATAAAAAGTTTAAGGACCGGTAATGGACTTTACTCGGGAATTTACTTGAGTTAGTGTTTATTTATAAAATAATCTTAGTGGGTAGGATGAAAAACATGACAAGTGGATGTAACCTTGAATTGATTTCCCCTAAGGTGAATGTAACCTAATGATGATAATAGGTAGATGTCACCTTAGTAACGAAACTAGCACATAATGGAGGCATACTATCAAGCCTGGTGACATATTGCCAAATCGTGAGTCAAGGATAAACATACAAACGATGACTTTTAAACATGATAACAACAGAAACAATCCAAAAATTTAATGTATTGAAGAATCAAGGCACGGTCTCTAGATTCTAGTGTGCCAAGTGCCAACAGATGGATACTCGAAATGAAACATGGGTTTAAAATAACAGTGTGATAGCCCACTGTATTTTCTCAAAACTTCCTAGGACTGCATATTATTCTCACAAACACATGCAGCAGAACTACTGCAAAATAATTTATCGTTAGGCGCCATCTTCTCATAGCAATGATATATACTGCAGTGTTAATTTTACAGTAACCAGGAGGTAGTTAGTGCTGTAGCACCGAAGTTTTCTAGTTTTGAGAAGAATGCACGGGCACCCGTAATTAATTGAAGCACTCAACACCATCACTGCAACTGTGAAACTTAACGGTGTGGGGGACTAAATTTCACTAAATCAAATAACTAGTTGCTTATGTACGACTAAGGAAAGATGAATATCAAAACAGAAAAACAGACCAAAAGAAGGCCAACTTGAACTGCATACTGTGATATCTGTCCTTGATTTAACAGAGATGCCTTATAATTCCATGTTTTCCGTTTGGATAACATAGAAAAACTTGATGCTGAAAGACTGAAAGCAAAACATAGTTTTCTTGTTGTAACCCGGAGTGATTCGTCAATGGACACAGAAGAAAAATCATTTCTACTAATCAAGAAGTAGAGCATGTGAAGGTTACATCATCATCAACCTGTTAAGCCCATATACTTTATGGACTAGTGCGACAAGTATTAGTACTTTTAGAAGAATCGGTCATGCCTCTGATGTTACCTTCAGTGATGGTAAAACAAAGTTTCCATTCGTTTGATATATAGCATTTCGGTTAAAATTATGTCATTTTTGGAAGAAAAAGACAGGCATGCTGAAGTAACTAAGAAAAAAGAAGAAAAGTGAGGGTGGTCGAGCCGTCCAGCCACCTGTGGTCATCACCTGCTCCCGGTGGATCCGACTGATCTTCCTCCGATTCTTGTTATTTTTACATCAATTACGTATGCATGATGTACATGTTGTAGTTATGGACTTATTGATCGATCTTCTTGCATTGCATATGAAAGGTACACGTACTATCATCCTGACGGCATCAGGATATACTCCTAATTAAGTATTGACGTAGCATGCACAATCTGATTTGTCTTAGGTAGAACTAAAAAACTAGCCTCTACCTAATTTGGACATAAATGAATCTTGGGGAAACATTCTCTAGTTTTCATAGGAACATTTGTTTTGGACTATCTTATAGTCTTATATTTCAAGCTAGTTGATTATTTTTATCCTTTCACGTTAGAAGAAGCCAGACCAGAAACAGTGCAGATCTAAAATCGCTTGCAAAGCAGAGGAATTTCAGAGTGATTCCGAGTTTAATTTCTCAATTTTTTTCCAAAACGATATCAATTTTTTCCGGGTGTCGGATTCGGTCGGGGCAAATGATGGCGATGCAGCGATGTGCTTACCCACATGTGGACTGGCAGAGGTGGATGGTGATGAGCTGAGGTGATGGCATCGACCATGGCGTGACTAGGTTGGAAACGGATCGGATAGATCGAATAGTCTCAAATACGAATACGAATCCATATTTTTAAAATGAATACGAATACAAATTTGAATATTCTCAAATACGGATACGAATATTCTCGAATACGAATACAGATATTTTCGAATACGGATTTTCTAGGATACGAATATCGGATAAAACGGATTTCTAGCGGTTTTGCCGATTTTTCACCGGTTTTTGACCGGTTACCGGTTTTAAACAACCTAAATTCAAATTTTGAATCACAAAATTTATACAGATTTTTCATGGGTTCTAGAAACGGATCGAATACGAATCGAATAGTCTCGAATATAAATACGGATACGAATATTCTCGAATACGAATGCGAATACAAATATTCTCAAATACGGATATGAATATTCTTGAATACGAATACGAACATTTTCGAATACGGGTTATGCTTACCACATTCGTATTTTCTCGAATACGAATATCGGATAAAACGAATTATCCGTTACCATTTTCCACCCCTAGGCGTGACCTCCAGGTCCACTGGGTAGTGACGGAGGGCGATGATGGGTGAGCAGAGCAGCCACTCTGTCGCTCCGAATGGGCAAGAGGTGGAGGATGACTCTTGGTGTGTGGGCCTGAGTTGTTAGCGAGAGATGGTGGCAAGAAGAGAGTGGGCCATTGCTGGGCTGTGGTGGAAGTGAAGAGAAGTGGGCCGCGTCAGGACTTCAGCCCAATATGAAGGTGGGAGAGGGAAAAGGGATTTGAATTTTTAATTCAAAACTGAAAATTCTGAGGAATTTTTAAACATAGCAAATGGATTCCAAAAAACACAAATATTTTTGGAGAGACTGCTGACGACAGATAGGACTTAGAAAAATTATTTCCAAGATTTTCTCAGCTTTGAATTTTTCTCAAAAAATCATTTGCTACTGTCTTTAATTGATAAGGGTTTTTAATAATTAGCCAAAAGCAGATAAATGCTCAGAAATTCATAAATTAATATTTTGAACATAATTAACTAAGAATCAAATATTGGGCTGTTACACTTACGGATCAATCTTCTTGCATTGCATATGGAAGCTACACGTACTATCATCCTGACGGCATCTGAATATATTTCTAATTAAGGATTGACGTAGCATGCACAATCTGATTTGTGTCTACTTAGCTAGAACTAAAAAACTAACCTCTACCTATGTAGGGCATAAAGGAATCTTGGGGATGCATTCTCTAGTTTCATAGGAACCTTTGTTTTGGACGATCTATTGGTCTTATATTTTCAAGCTAGTTGATTATTGTTAATCCTTTAACATTAGAACAAGGGAGACCAGAAACAGAGCACTCTAAAATTGTTTGTAAAGCAGAGGAATCTCAGAGTGATTCTGAGTTTAGTTTCTCAATTTTTTTCCGAAACTATATCAATTTTGTTAAAGCCTCAAAGGTACATCTGCACTCGTTTTCAAGTTTCGTCTTTAAATAGATGTTTCAGCCTCAATTCAATGTCAACGAGTACTTAGCTAGTGAGATCGTGGCTCAACTAATCTTTTGTAGATCGGTTAGAACTAGGTTTGTTCATTGAAACCATCAAAGAAATTTTATTTATTCCTGAATTGACCGTGCAAAGATTGTCGAACACCAGGGGCTAGGCTCCACTGAAAATAACTAGAGACAAAATAAGAAAAGCAACACCTCTCCGAACACAAGAAAAATGATAAGATGAGCGCATGGTAACACTCATAATTAAAATAGGAAGCAGGACTAGTCGATGGATAAAACTCAATTAAGTAGCACCACTAAATTTAGTTTGCAGTCTGTTTCGAGCCTAGACATGTGGGGGTGCTAAAAATATGAGCAGAGCAACACATGTTCCTTTGGGACCCGTGCGTATTGTTCTTCATCGACAGCATGCCGCAACCTGCAACGCCCGTATTCGATGGTAAGCATCTTCATCGGATCTTACTAGTTGACCTCGCTCGACGAAAAGAACATCCCGTACGAAAATATGGCACCGATTCCCTATTGAAGCGAGAATTGAGCATAGATTGAAACTTTCGTGGTTCAAGTTCTTCCAATACGATGGAACAGGTCATACACAAACGTGGGTTCCATGGCTGCTGCCCGTGCAGCCGAATCAGAATGCCATTTTCTGCATAGTTTCGTGGCCACAAGGTCCAGGAGCGAGTGGAGAAGTCCAGCCCACTGGAGGACTGGCCCATTGGATTGATGGAAGCCTCTCGCAAGGCGGCTGGTCCAGTGAAGTGAAGCCTCTGCCTCGAGACGCCTAACGGAGTCACAGCTCATGCCAGTGTAGCGGCAGTCCCGTCCCCGAGAGGCGACTGGCGAGAGAGGAGCCAACCCTAACCCTAGCCTTGCAAGGCGGCGTGGCGCGGCGGCTGGTAGGCGTGGGCGTGGGCGCTTGGCGCGGTGGCCAGCAGGAGCGGCGCGGCGGCCTGGTCTGCTTTACCATCTTCCTCTGCTATGTGCTGCTCTCTTCTTGTGTTAATTCGCTCGACTCAGAGTCTCGGACTGTAGTTTTCGTCGCTTCAAATTTCTTCTTTTTTCAGTAGTAATGCGTTGAGTAGATCCTTGGGGTTATTTGTTCGGGCATCTTTCGTTAAGAGACGGGGCTTATCATTAGTCGACAGCTAAATTTCCATACCAATTTAACAGACTAATTTTATGCTTTGACCGGATTTTGTATTAGACAATTAGTCTATTATGTTGTTGTCTTGTTGATGACTTGAGGTATCAGGTATGCTTGTTTAGAGACAGAGATAATTTTAACATATAAGCGGTGAAGCCTTTGAATAAGGTTTTGTTTCTTGCCCCAACACATGCCATTCGTGTGTTTTAGCTGTTTTTTCATGAATTCTTTTGTGCCATTCATGGGTTTTAGCTGTTTCTTTTCGAGTAAAGTCTATTACCGGTCCTTAAACTTTTTATGTTGTGTCATCCCGGTCCATAGACTTTCAAAGTGTGCCATTACAGCTGGACCCGAAACGCTCCGGTAATGGCACACTTTGATAGTTTATGGACCGGGATGGCACACTTTGAAAGTCTATAGACCGGGATGACACAGCATAAAACGTTTAAGGACCGGTAATGGACTTTACTATTTCTTTTCATGAATGCTTTTATGTCAATGGTAGTTGAAGCACACTTATTGAAGGTGGAGAAGATGTTGTTCCAAGGGAAGTCGGAATATCAAAATGTGATGGTTTTTCATGTACCTACCTTAGACGTTTCCGTCATACTTTTATAGCACATCAAGGCAATTTGAGTGTGTTAGCCGCTGCCTTCAAAGCAAATGAGACTGTTGTAGGGGTGGCCCCCACCTAAGCCCAGCCGGCCTGCTAGAGGAATGTAAAGCCCGGAATAGGCCATGTGTAATAACATAAGTGCCCCTAAAGGGGATACTCGGATGTAAGGGTGTAATTGTAAAAGCACTCCCCATGTATGTATATATGGAATACAAGCCATGGGGAAGACCCAGGCCATTACTCATCACTCTCTCCCAACTCTCCACTACCACATCTCTCTCTGTTTGGTCTGTAACCACAACAGTTGGCGCCGTCCGTGGGGAGGACAGGAGCAAGCCTGAAGTCCGGAGAAGGATGGCACCGAAAAAAGCTTCGTCGGCGGCGGCGAAGGGAAAAAAGCGACTGGGTCGGAGTGTCGCAGGGGTACCAGGGCTTCGGCATCGGCTGTTGCGGGTGTGGGCGACGACGCAGGCGCGGTGGTCGAGGACGTCGACGCTCGCACTGCGACGACCAGTCCCGCCACCGGCGCTGCGACAACCAACCCCGCCACCGGCGCTGCGACGACCAACCTCGCCACCGGCGCTGCGATGGCCAACCCCGTCAATGGCGCTGCAACGACCGACCCCGCCGGTGCGACAGTAACTAACCTCGCCACCCTTGCCGCAACGCTCGTCGGTAGCGCGGACCTGGCGGTTGGAGGTAGCCACAACGGAGCGACCGACAGCTTGGGAGCTCGCGAAGCGATCGTACCCGTGCCGACCCGTCCGCTGAGCCCGCCGGCGGCCCCACCCGCGCAGGCGGTGGAAAGCGCCCTGTTGGCGGCCCTCAAAGCGTTCCAGCAGGAGCTAGGGGATCTTCGTGGGGCTGTCCGAGACATACAAGAGGCTCGGAGCCAGCAGGCCGCGCCAGTGGTCGCGCTAGAGCCCACACCGGAAAGGGCGGACAGCCGCGACGCCCCCACATCCAGCCGCGTGCCGCTGCGACGCGTCGATCTAGAGTCCCCGCTTTCGGCAGGGCTACAGCAGGCGGCGTGGCCCGAAGACTTCAAATTCCCTAGTGTCGTCGAGCCCTATAAAGGCGACACGGACCCCCGCGAGTTCGTGCGTGTGTACGAAACTGCAATCGAGGCCGCGGGCGGAGATGACACCACAAAGGCGAAGGGACTCCCCCTCGCGTTGCAAGGAGTGGCGCTTTCCTGGTGTTTTTACCATAGAGCCAAACTCCATCTACGCGTGGGAGCAGATCCGCGACCGTATTCACTACAACTTTCAAGGAAATTATGTTGAGCGGGTCGACGCGGATCAGCTCTTCGCTGTGAAGCAGAAACCTTCGAAGAAGCTCCGGGACTATTTCAAACGCTTCGCGAATGTGCGATGCCAGGTCAAAGACGTTAACGAGACAACCGATATCAACGCGGCCATACAGGGCCTCCGCCTGGGCCCCCTGGCCGAGTACAACGCACGCAAGCCTATCAAGACAGTCGCCAAGCTCTTCGACAAAATGGAGGGGTATGCGCGGGTTGAGGAGGATGCTCGGAGACGCAACGCCCCTGCTCCCGACCTCGCCCAAGAGAAATGCTTGCCATGCGAGGAGGAGGCGGGCGAAGCAGGGCCGCAGTCGACAACCCCGGGAGGACACTCCCGGAAGCAACGGCCCCGGGGAGCAGGAAGGCTCGTCAAGGAGCAGGCGCAAGCCCCGACGTCACCAGCGCAGATCACAAAAGGCCCGCCATGTCCTCGGCATCGGAAACGCCCTTCGAGGGCCTGCCCCCATATCGGGGAAAGAAGGCCGGGGATGTGAAGGCGGACCCGGTCAGGACGAGCGGCCCCGAGAGGAGCACGAGCTTCGGGATTACGACAAGTGGTGTGAGGTGCATGGTTACGGCGATCACTATACGAAGGCATGCACCGCGGTTATGGAACAGCGACGGGTGATGGCCGAATCTCGGGCCTCACCTCCCAGGCCCCTCGCCGAAGTCCATGAGCGGCAGCCAAGAGGTGACCCCCTGCGAGCCTCTGCCAAAGAAGACAGGCGGCACCGCACCATCAGCGTCATTACCGGAGGCTCCTTATCAGGGGCCCCCTTGGAGCAGACACAGCCGTGGGTGCTGCCCCACAACATCACCTTTACCCTGGATGACGCCAGGGGTGTGGAGTTCCCTCACCAAGACCCCTTAGTCATTCAGGCCCACATCGCAGGCCATGACGTCAGGCGCATCCTTATCGACGGGGGGGAGCTCTGCGAACATTCTATTCGTGGGGGCCCTCGCCCGTATGGGAATCCCCCGAAGCCGCTTAGAGCAGCCAGGAGCTCCGCTTCAAGGCTTCGGAGGCCAACCGCTGGAGGCCATAGGACACGTGTCCCTTCCAGTTACATTCCGCCAGGGGGAAACGCCCGAAGCGCGCACGTCATCTTCGACGTAGTAGACATCCCGCACCCTTACAACGTCATATTGGGACGGCCCGCCATCAACTCCCTCGAGGCGATCCCACACCACGCCTTCTTATGTATGAAGCTCCCAGGCCCAGAGGGTGTAATCATTGTCTTCGGCGACCAGGACCTCGCCAGACACGTCGAAGCCAGCAGCTGGGACTTGCAACGCCTGGTGCACGTCCTCCCAGACATGCTCGGTGACACGCCCTCCGCTCCGGGATGGACGCCTAAGCCTCGGCCCGAAGGTGAAGTCAAAAAGGTGCTGCTCCAGGCGGCAGGGCAGTTTGTGTCCATTGGCGAGGGGCTCCCTGCGGAGGTCGAGCGAGACCTACTCCGAGTACTTCAGAACAACGCCGACATTTTTGCATGGTCGCCAGAGGACATTAAGGGCGTAGACCGCGCAGTGATCGAGCATCGCTTGGCGGTTCGCCCTGATGCCAAGCCGGTCAAGCAGAAGCTTCGCCGTATGTCCATGGATCGGCAGCAGGCGGCCAAGGTGGAGGTGGCAAAGCTCCTTCGGGCTGGGGTCATTCGTGAGGTCCTTCATCCAGAGTGGCTCACCAATCCCGTATTGGTCAAAAAGGCCAGCGGGCCCTGGCGTATGTGCATCGACTTCACGGCGCTCAACAAGGCGTGCCCAAAGGACAATTACCCCTTGCCACGCGTCGACCAACTGGTCGACGCTACCGCCGGGTGCGAGCTAATGAGTTTCCTGGACGCTTACTCTGGCTACCATCAGGTATACATGGCCGAAGACGACGAGGACAAGACCAGTTTCATCACACCGATTGGGACCTTCTGCTTCGTCAGGATGCCCTTCGGCTTGAAGAATGCAGGCGCTACCTTTACCCGCCTCATCGCACTTGCCCTCGCCACCCAACTTGGGAGGAACGTGGAAGCCTACGTCGACGACGTGGTAGTCAAAACCTAGCAGCTCGCTCTGCACGGTCGGGATCTCCAGGAGACCTTCGACAACCTCAGGAAGGCCGGCATCAAGCTCAACCCCGACAAATGCGTCTTCGGCGTCCAGGCGGGCAAATTGCTTGGCTTCCTCGTATCCGGACAGGGCATCCAGGCGAATCCCGATAAAGTTGAGGCCATCTTGGGTATGGAGCCGCCCAAGACGGCGAGGGAGGTCCAGAGGCTGGCGGGCCGCATGGCAGCCCTAAGCCGCTTCCTGTCTAGGGCAGCGGAGTGGGGTCTCCCATTCTTTAAGACACTCCGCTGGTGCGACGGATTTCGGTGGGACAGCGACTGTGCGAAGGCCTTCAGCGAGCTCAAGAAACACCTGGCGAGCCTCCCCACTCTGGTCGCCCCAGCACCAGAGGCTCCCCTCTTGCTTTACCTGGCCGCATCGGTTACAGCGGTCAGTGCCGTCCTCGTCCTAGAGGAAGGCGCCGTACAGCGGCCCATATACTTCATCTCCGAAGCCCTCCAAGGCGCCAAGATGAGATATACGGAGCTCGAAAAGCTTGCTTACGCATTGGTCATGGCCTCCAGGAAGCTCCGACATTATTTTTTGGCCCACCCAATCACAGTGCCTTCCTCGTTCCCCCTGGCGGAGATGTTACACAATAAGGAATCTACAGGGCGCATCGGCAAGTGGGCTACCAAGCTTGCCTCGTTCTCCCTGACATACACCTCGCGGACGGCAATCAAATCTCAAGTCCTCGCCGACTTCCTCGCAGAATGGACTTCGTTGGCCCAGCCCGCTCAGAAGCACGACGACCCAGTCTGGACCCTCACCATAGATGTGGCCTATGGCGTCGCGGGCGCGGGTGTAGGCGCGGTAATTGTCACGCCCGAGGGGCAGCGCCTATTGTACTCGGTGTGCCTCGTGTTTTCGGCCACCAACAACACAGCTGAGTACGAAGCGCTGCTCTTCAGCCTGACCAAGCTCAAGGCAATCGGTGCGCGGTGAGTGCTCGTCCGCACGGACTCGTGTTTGGTGGCAGGCCACGTAGACAAGTCATATCAAGCCAAGGACCCTGAGCTAGCTAAATACCTCGCGGCCGTAAGAGCGATGGAAAGGCATTTCTTGGGCATCACGGTCAAGGCCATTCCTCGCGCGGAAAATGAGCAGGCCGATGCTATCGCGAAGGCGGCCAGCCAGCAGCTGCCACCTCCTGACGGGGCATTTTACGAAGTGTTGCCGCAGGCGGCCATCGTGCAGGACAATCGGGACACGGCTCTCATTCAGCACGTCGTCCAGCAGGGCGACTGGCGAGAGCCTATCTTCAATTTCCTGCAGGGCATCGCCGAGCCGGAGGACCACGCCGAGCTCCGGCGTCTGCAACACCGTGCCAGATCCTTCCAGGTGTTTGAAGGGACGCTCTACAAACAGGGAGTCTGCGCATCGCTCCTGCGCTGCCTCTCCCGCGAAGAAGGGAAGAAGCTCCTTGCGGAAATCCACGCGGGGGCATGCGGGTCTCACCTCGCGCCGAGGTCATTGGTCGGCAAGGCATTCAGGCAAGGCTTTTACTGGCCGACTGCCATCATTGACGCCCAGGACCTCGTGCGTCAGTGCCAGAGGTCCGCCTCCGCACGCGCCAGTCTACGGACTCTAAATGAAGTCGTAGCGTCGAGGTCCGCCTCTGCACCCGCCAGTCTACGGACTCTAAATGAAATCGTAGCGTCGAGGTCCGCCTCCGCGCGCGCCAGTCTACGGACTCTAAATGAAGTCGTAGCATCGAGGTCCGCCTCGGCACACGCCAGCCTACGGACTCTAAATGAAGTCGTAGCGTCGAGGTCCGCCTCGGCACGCGCCAGCCTGCGGACTCTAAATGAAGTCGTAGCGTCGAGGTCCGCCTCCGCACGCGCCAGTCTACGGACTCTAAATGGAGTCGTAGCGTCGAGGTCCACCTCGGCCCGCGCCAGTCTACGGACTCTAAATGAAGTCGTAGCGTCGAGGTCCGCCTGGGCACGCGCCAGTCTACGGACTCTAAATGAAGTCGTAGCCTCGAGGTCCGCCTCCGCGTGCGCCAGTCTACAGACTCTAAATGAAGTCGTAGCGTCGAGGTCCGCCTCCGCGCGCGCCAGTCTACGGACTCTAAATGAAGTCGTAGCGTCGAGGTCCGCCTCCGCACGCGCCAGTCTACGGACTCTAAATGAAGTCGTAGCGTCGAGGTCCGCCTCCGCGCGCGCCAGTCTACGGACTCTAAATGAAATCGTAGCGTCGAGGTCCGCCTCCGCACGCGCCAGTCTACGGACTCTAAATGAAGTCGTAGCGTCGAGGTCCGCCTCCGCACGCGCCAATCTACGGACTCTAAACAAGACGTGAATCTCGCGCACGCACAGGCGTGGCTCCTGTGCGTACTCCTTGAAGTATAAAAACAGCATACAATATTAAGAACGGGTGCCACTTCGGTTTTCCACAAAAAAATGCCGAGGTTACATGACCACAAGCAGGAGCGCATAGTACACTGCTCCCCTAACCAGCCACTCATCCTTCGCGCGGTCCCGAGGGGCCGCGCCGCCCTGACGCCGGGGAACCCCTTCGAGCCAGCGTAGGAGGTTCCCGCCCCCGTGTAGCGTGTGCTGCACTGCGACCCTGGCCGCGTCCTCCCCGACATAGCCCCAGATCCGTTGGTGGAAGTTTCGGAGGCCAGGATCGATGAAGCGGATAGCGTCCGACAGCGCCTCCGGCCGGGCAGGAAGATTCAGCTGAGGGTTCGCAACCTCGTGGACATGTCTGCACCCATGAGTGTGAAGCATGGCAAGGGCGAGGCACGCACCGAGGAAGCTGCAATGCTCGCCGAAGGTCTTCGCGCTGCGGAGAGCTACGCCGGCACCTTCCTCGACCAGCCCGAGCGTTTCCACCAAGTCCTCCGGCCCGTGGGTAGCGTCCGGCACGTCGACACACAGGTTCCGGAGGGCCTGGTTCAGAGACTCCATTGCCCTCCACGCCGACGTGGACGCATTGTCCAAGGCGCCGTCCTTCTCCGCAAGAGACTCCACCAGCTGGGCCTTCTCCTCCTCGTCCAGAATGGCGATCTGCTGCAAAAAGGAGGTGCGTTCCTCCGCCGTGACGCGCCAGACCTCCTCGGTCTCCTGTTACGCGGCTGCCAGGGTGCCCTTCAGCACGTGAAGCTGTTCGTCCTTCGTGGCATGGGCGTCATCTGTAGCACGAAGATCGACCTCCAGGGCTCTCCGCTCCCGGGTGCGGGCCTCATCTAGCGTCTGGCCAAGGACAAGCGTCTGGACATAGCAGAAAAAGTTAGCAGGTGCCCGGTAGTACTCTAGCAACTGCGAGCGCACATACTTACCCTTATCTCCGAGGCCCGCAGTGCGAGCGCCAGGAGGTCTCCCTCGCACGACGACAGCATCTGTTGGTCAAAGCCGCCGCGGGCGCGCTCCGCGGCTTCATTAAAAGCGCGAAGCGTCTCCAGGCGCGGAAGGAAGTCGGAGAGGACGAGCCCCGCCCCCGCCACGTCAGGGGCTGCGGAGGCTTCGGCCACGTCGACGACGGCAGCCGCCTGCAGGACACCCTGTACAGGGTCTGGCACGTCACGCACACCCCCGTTGCTCGATCCTTCACCGCGTCCGAGAGACTTCGTCTCGCCTGATGTCGACGGAATAGTGAGCAAATCGGGGAGAGTTTCGCGAAGTCGTGCGAGGAAAGGGAACTACGCCTACCTTCTGCACCCCCCACCGCGACAGGAGGGGGTGCTTGTTCAACCACCAGTCGGGAGGCGAGTACCTCGGTGGGCGGTCGAGAAGACCCTTCGGCCGCACCGGTTGCGTCGGGGGCCACAGCTCCAAGCACAGGGTCAGCAACGCGGTACCGACCCCTCGAAGGCGAAGGAGGCCGGACTCGAAGGCGTTTCGCCTGTGGCTCCACAGGCGATTCTTCTGCGACGTTGGCAGCTATAGCTCCTGTCGCGCTTTCGGTCACCACCGCCCCGGGCGCGTCCTCGGCGGCCGCCGCGGGTGGCAAAGCACTGCTAGGAGTGGCGTCCTCCCCCGGGTTGGCAGGTTCCGGCACAACGAGGGGCATACTCACGGGCTCAACAGCGCCGGCGGAGGATGCCGCCAATGGGCAAGGGTTGACGCGCCCTCCCGAGCTGGTCCGGCCGGACCCATCACCGGCGCACGTCCTGCCCCACCGGTGCCAGCCGCCGAGGTGGCTGGCGGACTGGATGCGGCAACCTCAGAGCAGGCCCCCCCTTGGCTACCGCCACCACGACGGCTCGAAGCCCCTGCGGGAGTCTCCGCCGGCACCGCGCGCTCGGGCACAGCAATGCGCAGAACCTCGCACGTGCGGTTTATCCGCCCCTGCTTCGCCGTCTTGGTCGTAGCCTCGCGCAGCTTGTGCTCCTTGAGCGTGTACGGGCCCAGAAACGTCGCAACCGCGTGCTCTGCATCTTCTATCCGAGCCACTTCACAAAAGGCAACAAGTTGATCAGCCAGGGACTTCGCAGACACATAGGGGTGCGCACCAACGCACTGCGTGACTTACAAGGAGCGAGGGCGGAAGCAGGCAAGACAATGACGGGCGCACCCCGTCCTCTCGGTCGTCGCCTCGTCGCCCGTACTTCCACCGGGCGGAGAGTGGCGCCACCCCGTACATCGTAAATTCTTCACCCAAGTCGCGCATACTTAGCCGGCGTGCGACGCGAGCAAGCCTCCATAGCCTCCGTGCGTCATCAGCCTCCGGCTTCACATTTGGCGAGCTGTTGAACGAGATTGGCCCACCTCGGCATAGCAGGCCACTCGTGCTGGTCACGATATAATAAAACCACCGCCACGTCCAGCCGGATTCCCACCTCTCCAACTTGGCCGGCGCAGGGAATAGCGTCATACAGGACGCTCGTAGCACGAAATCCACGCTACCAAAGTTGGATACAGCCCCCTCAACCTTCTTGGGTCGACAGCACGCATCGTGCAGGGTGGCGAACAAGCTCGCACTGGGACGCCGGCCTTCCGTCCGCGTAGCCCATGTAAAGACAGCTAGGCGGACTATGGCGTTTGGCATCAACTGCACCAACTCCAACCCGTAGGTCCGCAGGACTTCGCCCACAAACGTCGTTGAGGGCATTCGAAGGCCGGCATCGAAGAACGCGACGAAAACAATCGCCTCCGTTTCCTGGGGCTTTGGCTCCGTCTCGTCGCGGCGGGGTAGGCGAGCCCCATCGCGCTCCTCGATCTTCCCATCCCGTACAAGCCGCTGCAGCGTCCCTTCAGTCACGCGGCTCCTCCCTAGTACACGGGAGCAGCGACCCCCCCAGTATTCCATGGCGTCCCACCGCTTGTCGCCACGCGAACGCCCCCGCAACACCTGCTCGTAATCCTCAGAAGGGAAGGGCAACTCGTCCCGGCTAGACAAGGAGCCGCCGCCGGAATGACGGGAGGCACCGTCATGACCGGCCATTGTTCTCTAAGATTAGGGCAGAAGGGCTATCAAAACGAGATAAGCAGAGCTAGGCGACAGGCGAGATAGAGCGCCCCCACCACAACGATGGCGCTTTATAAAGCCCGTTCGCCTCCTCCACGACCAGAAGCGCAGCCAGATTAAAAACCCCCAGCGGTTCGACTACCCACGACGGGAAAGAACCGCCGGCATCTGGAGGAGCGTGCCCGGTAGGTGGCCAGGCAGCGCACAGCGCCAGCGCGCGACCGACACGCGTCCCGCTTGCCTAGGGAAGAGGTGAACGGCCGCGCTCACGCAACCGCTCATATCCCACGACGCACCAGGCATAAACTGCCGCGTACCCCACCCACGGAAGGCAGACTGCACGACGCGACAGCCTTCCCCCTGACAGGCTAGGCGTCGGCACGATTCCAGTTGCCATTAAAAGCGTACTACCAGACCGCGGGGTCACAACGGTCCCGAAGTGTAGCGACATTGGCGGCGCAAGGCCCATTCTCACTACAGTGTCAGCCGCGACTCCGACTCGGCCTCCAACACCGACCTCGAAGCCAAGTGGTCACTTCGGCTAGGCGCCAGCTCCGCTGCCACCCGTTCAAAGGATAGGGGACGGAGCGCGCGTGTCTACCTCGGCTAGGCGCCAGCTCTGCTTCCACCCGTTCGAAGGGTAGGGGACGGAGCGCGCGCGTCTACCTTGGCTAGGCGCCAGCTCCGCTGCCACCCATTCGAAGGGTAGGGGACGGAGCGCGCGCGTCTACCTCGGCTAGGCGCCAGCTCCGCTGCCACCCGTTCGAAGGGTAGGGGACGGAGCGCGCGCGTCTACCTCGGCTAGGCGCCAGCTCCGCTGCCACCCGTTCGGAGGGTAGGGAACGGAGCGCGCACGTCTACTTCGACTTCGGCAGCTTAAGACGGGCGGGTCTCCTCCTTACCGGAGAGAACTGCCACACAATCGGCAGGAGTCCAACCGGCGGAAGTCCGTCGCCGCATTAAATGGTCGCGACGCCTCAAGACCTGCACCGCGCCGAACACACTTCACCACGTGGGAGCGTCGCAGCGCATCCGCTATCGCTCGACGCGTGTGCGGCGACTCAGGGACCCGCTACGCCTACCCACGCCGGAGGAACGACCCTCGACTCGGCCCGGGCAACCCCGACCCCGCCATAGCAGGACTCGGGGGATGGCGTGGACTTCGCCACGTCGCCCAGCGCCACAGCCTTGCGGTAGCGCGAACACTACACCTCGACCAACGTCGAAAAAGCTCACAGGCCGCAGGGACGGAGGGGGCCAAAGGGCTCAGCAACATGGCTTCGGCCCGTGAAGCCCTTCACCATGAGAGGCTCCTGTTGTAGGGGTGGCCCGCACCTAAGCCCAGCCGGCCTGCTAGAGGAATGTAAAGCCCAGAATAGGCCATGTGTAATAACATAAGTGCCCCTAAAGGGGATACTCGGATGTAAGGGTGTAATTGTAAAAGCACTCCCCATGTATGTATATATGGAATACAAGCCATGGGGAAGACCCAGGCCATTACTCATCACTCTCTCCCAACTCTCCACTACCACATCTCTCTCTATTTGGTCTATAACCACAACAGAGACCAAAGTTCAGGTTACTTTTGCTTAATTAGGAGTTTGAAAGGTTGCATACTTCCATTGCATCAAAGTTAAAACAGCTAACTTGGTCTAATGAATCTATCCAACAAATAAAGAGGCTTTTAATTGGACAATGACCATTCTGTTCAGTGCAATGCAATGTAGCACAGCTGCACAATTTCTGTATTTTCCCTTTTTAGAAAGAATGTAGCACAGATATGGACAAGTTAACTACTCTTTTTTATCTTGCTGAATTGTAGCATATAATAGCAAAAAAATAATGTGCCCAAATTTTATTAAGGCTAGCAGGTAACGACATGTAAAAAATGACAATACCAGGTCCAGCTTCTGTCCAGTCTCTGTAGTTGGTAGCCGGCAAAATGATTCAGTATACATGACAAAGTGTACTGACCCGCATCTTCCAGGGCCACAGGGGCTAGCGGATGTGGTTCAACACGGTAGACGGGATGCCCGGCAGGAGCTAAGCTATGCCACGGCGGCCGATAGGGCTGAGATCTCGGCTAGCTTCGTGTACTTGGTGGTGTGAGGAGATCATCGAAGGGGTGAGCATCCAGTTCCGGTGGCACGGGGGTGACATCCTCATCAGTCATCCACGACAACCTCGCCACACTCCGCAATCGGCGGCCATCGCTTCCTCCCAGGAGGAAACGGGGCTTCCCTGTCCCCACCTGGTGTTCCTATCCGTGTTACCCTCAATCAAACGGTTAGAAAATGGCCACGTGGCAAAAATAACAGCTCACATGATTTTTCTTCTCACTCTTATGATCTTGTTTTGATGTTTTTTATTAAGTTTTATTTATATATTTTAAAATATAATTAATATAAAACATCAAAATAAGATCATAAGAGTGAGAAGAAAAATCATGTGAGCTATTATTTTTGCCGCGTGACCATTTTCTAGCCGTTTGATTGAGAGGAATACGTATGGGAACACAATGGAGGGACAGGGAAGCCTCATTCCCCAGGAGGATCCTCGTGGCGACATGCAAGTGATCGATTAATTGTCAACGAGTTGATTACATGAAGCGTCCGAATCGAATACATCTATATCTATATATTAATATAAAAAGAGAATTTGTTTGTTCCCCGTCCTTATGTCCGTTCACTCCCACTACGGAATACAAAAACCGCTCGTCCCCCTTCTCCTATTCCACTCGCTGATAAGTGGGCTCATGGTGTTTCGCACAAGTCTCTCGGCTGGCTTCTCCCTGAAACGCAACTATCAGTGTCTCCCCCAACTCCTCCCATGATCCCTGTGAAAAATCCGAAGGAAGAACGTCCTAATAGCTCTAGCGACCCACCATCTCCTCTTTCCTTTTTTTTTGAGAGAAAAGATCTCTTTCCTAACTCTGCACTGGTTCACCCTGTTGCCTTCCCCATTCTCTCTCTCTCTCGCTCTGTCTGTCTTCCCCAAGAATGGTGACGCTATAGCAGGTCCAAGGGCGAAGCTTTGACTCTGGTAGCATATCAGAGGATGTCAATCATCGCTAAGAGGCGAGCGCCAGTCGCCGGGCACAAATCCGTGCGACGACGATGACTCAATGACGGTGCTTAGGTTCAAGAGAACATATCTGTAGCATACCACACACTACATCACACGGTGAGTGCTATTTGGGGTGCTGAGACGGTCTGACTTAAGACTTAGTCGCGGGCTTGCAGCCAACTCCATCGACGTGGAGAGCCCCATCGCAGCGTACCACATCCATCTCCTCACGTGCGGTCCACCCCCAGATGGTCTCAATCACCTTAACCACCATTTGCGTTGCATAGCGCAGTCCTCCCACTATTCCTTGCAATGTGTGCCCTGGTGGTTGTCCCTGACTATTGTTGTTTCGACGGCACATCAGGAGTGACCCTGGTGTGTTGCAACGTTGGACCATGTGTGGAGGACAAGGAGATGGAGCGCCAACAATAACTGTTGCGGCCAATGGGGATTCAGTGACGGCAAGCGACGGATCGGACAGTGACACTCGCACTACTACAAAAAGGGTCATCACAGACAGTTTGGAAGTGTCATCACGGATGGTTTCCTGAACTGTATGTATTTATGTGTCAGTGATAATTGGAGGTTATTACAGACGGTTTGTAATTAAGCCGTCTGTGATAAAGACAATACAGACGGTTTGTAATTAGAACCATCTGTGAAGAAAACTATTACAGATGGCTCAAACCAAAAATCGTCTGTGATACTTACACATCACAAACAGTTTTAGTTACCAACCGTCTGTGATTGGTGAGTATCACAGACGGTTGGTATATACAACCGTCTGTGATAGTCTTTCATAGATGGTTTATAGCACAAACCATCTGTGATAGTTCATCCTATACTTATAACCTTTGAAAACAAGCAAATACAGTAGCAAACACAACAGCACATTCCATTTCCATTATGATTAGAATTCAACATTACAACATAACAAGATAATGAACCTAACTCTTTAACATGGCAAGAATATATAAGAAGCAGAGATCCTAGCAGACAGTAGAAGCTTGATGTAGCGCGCGATGTTCTTGACGCCTACTATCAAGGAAGGGAGGGGAGGGCATTGGATGGCGGCTAGATATCACCGGCAATGGAGAGGCGGCGGTAGCGTCACCTTTGTGGCATGACAGTGAGACTGCACAAGATACTCTTACGATACTTACGACAAGAGTGTGTTGTGTAGTCGACCATGGTGTCACAATGGAGGCGCTTACTCACGGCGGTAGTCGGTGTCGTCGAGAAACAAGCTGGATGTAGTGCACGATGTCCTTGATGCCTACCATCTAAGAAGAGAGGGGAGGGCATCGGATGACGGCCGGATATCATCGGCAATGGAGAGGCCGCGGTAGTGCCGCCTTTGTGGCACGACGGTGAGACTGTATAAGACACTCTTACGACACTTACGATAAGAGTGTGTTGTGCAGTCGACCGTGGTGTCACAACAGAGGCGCTAGCTCACGGTGGTAGTCAGCGTCGTCGAGGGGAGCTAGTGGATGAACTCACACGTGACTACCGGTGGAAAGGTAGAGGGGGAGTAATTAATAAGGATCGAGCGGTGGGAGGAACCGGTTGCATAACCTCAAGAAATAATGTTACCTATGCCCTTTGAAAACAAGTAAATACAGTGGCAAATACAACAGCACATTCCATTTTCATTAAGATTAGAATCCACCATTACAACATAACAAGATAATGAACCCAACTCTTTAACACAGCAATAATATAACTAAAGATGTGTTTGTTTGTATTCATGTTAGACAAGAAACAACGTCTACTACTAAATATAGAAACTTGATATTTTATACATATATATTAAACTTGATATGTGTACCAGAAAACTGTTTTTCATTGTATGGTTTATGATCATGTGTGATAATATGTATGGCTCTCTTCGGACCGTCTCACTTAGTTTCAAATTAATTTGCACTGTTGTCCTTTTTTTAGGCGTGCACTGTTGTTTTCTTTGCTATACTAGTAGTGTGCCCATGCTAACGCTACGGTAAAATACAAAACAAGATAAAATTTGTAAAAAATAAAATGAACAATCAGATTCATTAAGATTCACGTCTCATATATTGTATAACCAAATATTTTTGTCACATAATGAATGTCACATAATGCTACAAGCCTACAAAAGCAATGGCCAAAGCAGCTAAACAGGTTGCAAAATAAGTGACACCAGAAAGTGAAGGCTTGATATGAGCGGAATTATATAATCCCCAACCAATGAAAATACGACTTGTTTGGGACATTGTTCCACCAAAACATCCAATTTTGTTGTTTCTCATCAGCATACCTTATCGTCAATGGTCATAGAAGATTCAAATAGTGTCAATTTCATAATGAATCATATAACAAAAATCTTAGGGCACATTGCTAGCTATGGTATGCACAGCTAGTATTTATCAATTATCATCCTACACAGGAATGTGGAATGCACAAATCTAGTATCAAGACAGACAGAGAAAAGAAACTCACAATCTGTTGAAGTGACGTGCAGAACACAGCCACACAAGCGCAGATGAATCCCTTGGCATTGACCTCCACATCCGTGACCGTGCAAATCCCAACACCAGCCGCCAAAAACAAGGTGAATACTCAATAGAACGACAGCACTCAAATTCTCATAGAAAAGAAGAGCAGAACACAGCTCAGAATATTTATAAGTTGGTAAGCACTGCATTTTGCAGATTTTCTACAGTTTGCAAAATAACTGAATATCTACTCGTTTGCTCGTTTTGTATCTGGAATGCATCTTTTATGTCATCAATTCTATGTATAGTTTTTGTTAAATAATAATATTGATGTATTTTGGTACCACTGTGTAATAAGTTTTACCCTTAGGGCTTTCTTCTTTAACTTGTTCATTGCAGCAAATTGCTGCAGTTTCGCTCGGACAGTATCACCAAGAGGAATGTCAGGCATCTTTTTGGAATCGTTTAACCATGGATGCTCTGCCCATGCAATTGATATTGTCAGAAAAGCAATAAGAAATTTATTTGAGACATGCAATTAACAGAATGATGATGAGCTTTGAACAACATTTTGGATGCAAAATACATGGTGGTAAATAGAAATAACCCTAAATTAATTCTTTTCCACAGAGAACTAAAATTTTCTGTGGTTAGTTATTTAGACCTTCTCCGGTGCTCCCTGAATGAGAACTATCCCTTAGCTAATTGTAAACTGCTTATAATCATGTGTGTTCATTATTCGTACATAATGCAGGCTAAGATTCAATTCACTATTAAAGTTAGAGTGAGAACTGAGAAGCATTCTGTATGTTGTTCTGCCTTAGGAGTATAGGACAAGTAATTGGTGAGGCTTACCAAGTACTTGTGCTGCAGTAACCCGTGTGATTGGATTTGGATCCAGCATCCGCCTGACAAGATCTTTAGCATCCGCCTAAAAAATGTTAAGATTATGTCACAACATCAGGACCAACGAGTCAAGCATTCATATGTCGGAATCTGACGAGTTGAATGTTAATGTAATCAAGATTCGAATAACCTTCTAATGGAATCCTACTGCTAAAAGACAGGTGCCACTTGCCATAATGTTCTGAGAATCGTGTTGCATAGCTGAATTTCCATTTCTCAGCACTTCATTTCAGCAGGACATTGGGAAGTCTATCAGTGCCGGCCCTGGAGGGGGGCGAGCGGGGCGGCCGCCCCGGGCCCCCAAAATCCAGGGGCCCATATACTATGTAGAGACAGAGTATATACACAGCAGTTGGCCCAGTAGTCCATATACGAAAAAATATTACGCATCGGCCGGCACTGAGCATCGCATCCGCTGATCTCGATCCGCAGAGACTTCTCGTCTAGGGCGGCGCCGCTTGAGCGGCTTCTGCCAGCCCTCGCCCCGGAAAAATTTCTACCGTCGGCCCGTCGCCGGTACGCCTGCGTCTGCGTCGCCAACTCGCCATCGCATTCGCATCGGCCGCCTGGCGCTTGCCCACGCTCCTGGAGCCTGGAGCCTGGACGGGGAGTTGCTGCTGTGCTGCATGCCATAGAAACCGAGAAACGACGTACGCGGTACGTATAGATAGTGATAATTCTATATTCTACGATTACGATGTTTGGCTATAACCCTTATACGTACTAATGCTCCGATCCGTTCAAAGTTCAAACATTTAAAATCCTCCCTTCTCTGTGCTAAGTGCTAACATACTATTGTGCTTTGCTTTGTAGTTACTAATTATTCTTTAACTTCAATCAATAATTAGTACTTTGTAGTTACTAATTATACTATTGTTCTTTAAATTTTCAGTACTATGTCATCTAGAAAATATGCATCCGGCAGTGAAAAAGAAAAAAATGGAAACGAATAGATGAGTTGATAGAATCACAGAGGGGATCTATTGACAAATTTTTTAAAAGTAATACGAGCAGTTCAAGAAATCCTGATGAATTGGCGATAGTTGCTGTGGAGGAAGATGCTAATGTGAATCTAGAAGATGAGGGCCCTACGGAAGACCATGTCAACATCAACACAAATGATAACAATGTGAGTGATCATGAGCACATATTTAATTCATCTTCTACAGAATCTACTAGTTTTGGTGAACCAGTATTTACAATAAATATTTACTCCTTGATATGAATTTTTCTTTAATACATAACGTATTTTAAGTGTTTGTTGGTAAAATTATATATATATATATATATATATATATATATATATATATATATATATATATATATATATGTGTGTGTGTGTGTGTGTGTGTGTGTGTGTGTGTGTGTAGATTTATATTTAGATATTTATACTAGGGCCCATATTTCTAGTTTCGCCCCGGGCCCCTAAAATCCCAGGACCGACCCTGAAGTCTATGTGCCAATAAAGCAGCTGTGCCACGCATTTCAATAACTCCCGTTTCACCCTACATAACATACAACAGAAGATAGTTCATCGTGACCAAATCCTTTCGCACTCCTGCAATAATTAGTAAGTGCTTAATCAGTGAATGTTCAAACATCATAATTACTGAAAGAAAATGGCACTAAAAAGGCAAACCTTGCTAGCACGGCTATCCATGCTCCCTTGTGGTTACATTTTTTCAACCTTGATTCCCCCACGCTTCCTTTTGGTAGGTTTTGCGACGCCACTGGTAACTTCAGCCGCCATTAGTTTTTGAGTAGATAGCTGGCCAATGAAGAGAACATTCTGTGCCCAACCGGCATGGCTTCCAAACTTAGCTACAAATGCATCGGCAACAACAACGCTAAGTTTTGGGGTCAGGCTCTTGCCAGCTAGCTCTGGCAATAGATATTGTGTAGCAACCTGCATGAAATCCATACAGTTAGGGTTTAAGACTCACATAGAATATATTTTTAGGCCATATAGAACATATGCACCAATTCCTTCTTCCTCAGACTGCCTTCTCATGGTTGAACAATATTTTTGATACCACACTTATTGTTTTTTATGCTTAACAGAGCATCAATTGTGAATACAGAGTGAACATTTATTTATCAATGGTGATTGGTCTATTGATCATCGGCCCATTTCAAAGGATGAAAGGTATTTTCCCAAAAAACATAAAAAAGAACAAACCTTGTCACAAACAGCTATGTTTTTATAGACAAATAAAAAAAATGTGAAGTCATAACTTGAAACAGGTGCACCCGTGCAATTTAAACATGTCCAGCTTAGGAAGTGCAAAACAGGTTATCATGGTCAAAATGATTAAAATTCATTGTCATAAAGCCTTAAATTTGTGATCATCATAAAGGCTGATCATAACTCAAGCTCTGCCCATCATTTAATTCTGTTACAACAGACCAACAGTAAAATGGTGGAATGGAAGGACAAATGTAGCTGTTTTTACAGCAGTAATACAACAAATGTTTAATCAGATATAGCGTACCTTCCAGACATGAGTATCAACAGGAATAGCATGATTCTAATCGAGGGACAAGAGAGCAATACAAGCTGCAACTTTTGGACCAACACCTGGCAGAGTGCAAAGGGCCTCGATCACCTCCGGAAGTTCCCTCTCACGCAGTGAGGCAAGCCATTTCTCGCCTCCACAAGGCTTGGCCTTCAATTCTTTAGCAGTGCCAACAATGTACTTTGCCCTGCCATTTATTATAGAAGATAACATGCAGCATTTGCACAAATCAGTGTACCACAAAGTACAAAGTATGAAGTATCTAGCAATGCTGTATACACAACAAATACACATGACTAAGTTATGATTCAAATATTCCATACAAGAGTAGAGACATAATCAACGCTATCATCACCATCATAAAACAAAAATACAATTGCACGTCACCTGATTTGCTCAATAATCAGCCAACAATGAAAGACTGGTGCTTTCCTACATATAGTATTTCATTTCTTAACCAACATTCAGGTTAAGAAAAATCATACTAAACTAATCACATAAAGAACAGCCTATGGATGCTACAGTGCAACTGGACTAACAACAGCTAGAGGAATATCCTTGTACCCCAATTCACAAGCTAGGAAATAAGGCTATAAAAGAAAGCCAGACTAATTGTTCGGAATTCAACACAAAGAACTACCAATGCTAATAGCATAGCATATTACCAAGTAGAAGGAGATAAGACACCAATAACTGACCTGTACCCAAACCCGGTACTGGTGGAACACGAACCCGCCGACCTCGCCGAGCTGCTCCCCGTAGCCGGCCAGCACCCACACCATCTTCTCGATCCGCGTGATGTTGTTGTTGGAGGAGCAGAGGAACTGGAAGACGCACTCGATGGGGTCCTGCCTGAGCACCCGGGCGCCGCCGCCGCCGAGCCGCGCCGCGACCTCGGTGAAGCGCGCGTCGGCGGCGGTGAACTAGCGCCAGAGGTCAGCGAGCGGGACGGCGGCGTTGAGGTAATCGAAGAGCGCGGCGCGGGCGGCGGCCACGTAGGAGGAGGAGGTGGGATCGTCGTTGTGGAGGAGGAAGGCGACGCGGCCGTCTGGGAGGTGGGGCCCCACAGCGCCAGTGAAGCGGAGTGGGGAGAGGGAGGTGCGGCGCCAGAGGAAGCTCTGGCCAGTGGGGAGGGTGAGAGGGAGGGAGAGGTCCGCGGCGGAAAGCGGGAGGGGATGCCACTCTTCTTGCGCCTCGGCGGCCACAGCGGCGAGGGGGAGGCGGCGACAGGCGGGAGGAGGGCGCTGCTCGAGGGTTTCTGGTTTGGGTGTTTCCACGGGTGGGGAGAAGATTCGGCGTAGGGGACGTGGGGAGGAGATTAGGCGAGGAGACGGGTATCGCGGGGTGGAGGCAGGTTCAATGATGTGCATGATCCAGATGATTTTGGCCTTAGGATCTTCAATGAGTAAGAGAAGAAGGCTTGAGGAGAGATCCAGGCCATTCATTTGTATGAAGTTGGATTACTTTGGTACACAAATCTGGGTGGACTTAGATTTGGCATGACTGTGGGGGTGGTTGAGGGGGGTGGATTTAGTAAAGAAAATTATGGTGTATTATAGAGGAGGGTAGATATGTGCTAGCAGCTGCATTTGGGTCAGGCCGCGTTGTGTGGGCCCAATGGCCAATGGGCTCGCTGAGCGCAAATCTTCTTCCTCAGCGTCAGTGTTTGTTCTGTTTTGGAACGTGTGGGCTGTGCACTTATCTAATCTTTCGAAAAGGCCTCCTTAAACAGTTGTATGTGGAGAAAGTCGCGTGTTCCCGGAGGTAAAGAACTAAAAGAACTGGAGCCAATCCGTAACAGGCGGACTGTTCCAACTTACGTGAAGTTTGAGGAAGAATCTCATCTACCTCTCTTTATACTTTTGAGGCAACCAAATACGCACATAATACGCGAGGAACTGCCGAGTACTATACTACTATCAAGAATGGATTCCAACATGCAGAGCAGGCCAAATAAGGGGGTGCAGCCGCGTCCCGAGCTGCTCATGGCCGCGCGCCGCGGCGATTTGGAGCGGCTAAAGCGTCTTCTGAACAAGGAAGAATATGCAAGGGCGCTGGCAGCGCCTCGGCCTGTGGCATTGTCTGGTGAAGTCATTGTCGACGTTAAGGAGGCCGGCTCCGACCTCCAAACTGTCGACGCTGAGAAGTCTGATGCTGCAGCCCCCAGCGAGGCGGTGACCGTTGGGCGGGACTCCGTCCTCCATGCGGTAGCGTCCTGTGGAGACGGCGACGAGTTCTTGGAGAGCGCAACGGCGATCTACAGCAAGTTCAAGCACCTCCTGGACACGAGCAACAAGAAGGGCGACACGCCCCTGCACTGCGCCTCCCGGGCCGGGGGGATTAGGATGCTCTCTCATCTCATAGCTCTGGCAAGAGTCAACAATGGCGACAGAGACGATGAGAGGGTCGAGACAATCCTAAGGAAGCAGAACGAGCAGGGAGAGACGGTTCTACACGAAGCGGTCCGTTTGGGCAGCAAGGAAATGGTCGGTCTGCTAATGTCAGCCGACTCGCAGTTGGCTCGTGTTCCGCCGGCCGAAGGCACCTCGCCGTTGTACCTGGCTGTCTCGCTAGGGCATGACGACATTGCACGGCAGCTGCACGAGGAAGACAAAGCACTGCCTTACTCTGGTCCAGGCGGGCAAAATGCCTTGCATGTAGCTGTTTTGAAGGGCAAAGGTGAACACTAGATTCTTTTCAACTACTCTTTAAGCCTTGTTTAAACTAAAATTTAAACACTACATGACTGGGATCTACATGGATAGGCAGAGAATTTAAACTAAAATTCTGGCCCATCCACATGGGTGGGTTGAGATTTTGGACCATCCAATAAGGCCTTAATGTTTCACCATGTTTTATTGCTGTTTTTGGAACGAAAGTTTTATAGCTGTTCAGATTGAAAAATTCTGTTCTTATGGCACTCTGTTAATATGCTTCACTCACGTTACAAGATATTCCCTAGCCAGGTTCCCATTTCACAGGTCCGCGCTCTCCTCGTAGTGTTTAATTTGCTTTTCTTACTTCGGTTTGGGTTTCAATTTTATGTTTTAGCCTGCCAGTATCTTTCTTTGTTTTATGTAGTTTAATTTCAATTGCAACATTAGAATGTCTTAGTTTTGTTTTGGCTGTCCTATTTCCATGTTTTGACAATGTCAAACTTTTATTTCACCTTTGGATTAAACATTATTTAATAGTTGATTATCTTTGGGTAACATATTTACGTCAATCGTTTTTTTTTTCAAAATTGATATACTATCTCCGGTCGGAGTTACCTGTCGTTTTATTTTTTTCACATACAAAAGGCATGTATACACATATCTAGCCACTGTTGGTTGTTTGGTTGTATTCACATCTATTAGGGCGTTTGGTGTAAATATTGCCTCCAAAGCCCCAAATGGCATCTATTTACCTATCAAAACAAACTTGCTAATGCATCACCTATTTTGGACTGGAGGTGGTAGTATAAGGTACTTCTGTGGTTGAAACTTGAAAGTGCAATTTTGGATGGGAGAATGCTCATACATAACGGATATGCTTCCATTAAATCTTGACTGCTTTTAACAGTGAGAATTTTCAATTGCAGAGACGACAAAAATGATATTGGAATGGAACAAGGATCTTATCAAACAAGCAGACCAATCTGGAAGTACACCTCTTCACTTCGCCGCATCATGGGGGAAGCACGATGTGATCAGTTTGCTACTGGATGCTGACCAATCCGCAGCGTATCAGTCCGACAACAATGGGTCGTTTCCCATACATGCTGCCGCCTTTGCAAACAAAGTTAAGGCAATCTCCATCTTGCTCCAGGAGTGTAGCCATGACTGCGCCGAGCTACGAGATGCCATGGGTAGGACCTTCCTCCACGTCGCCGTCCTCGAGGAGAGCCGGTCCGTGGTCACATACGCTTGCAAGCTGCAGAAATTTGCATCGTCAGTCATGAACATGCAGGACGACGATGGGAACACTGCCCTACACCTCGCTGTTCAGATCGGGAACCTGTGGCTATTCAATCCTCTCATGAAAAACAATAAAGGGCAAACCCCACTTGGTCTTTCATGGATGGCGACACCCGTAGGTGTTCATTACGGATTGGTAAGCAATGCTTCTATCTTTACGAATGTTCTTTATTGTTCAGATATATATATATATATATATATATATATATATATATATATATATATATATATATATATATATATATATATATATATATATAGGAAAAATTCTTATTACTCCCGGGTGTAGTTACACCCGGGACATGCACCGTTGATGCTTGTTTGGAGATTCGTTTTCAGTCGCAGACTAACGGGGCTGAACGTACACGGGTATGAGGTATTGATCCGCATCCAAGGCGTTGTCTCCTCCAGGCTTTCAGTCAAACTCCGTTCCCCAATCTAGAATATCCCGGAGATTTCGCGTTCTACCAAAATAGATTGGCGATTTTTCCTCCCGAGCGATACCAGATGATGTTTGCCGGCCGGCGCGTCTGTTCGCCGAGTAGGGAGGAGAAGAACATCCAGGAAGCGCGTGTCCTCTTGCCGAGTAGCGAGGAGAAGAATATCCAGGAAGCCTTGGTTCATCGTCTTGCGGATTTGTGGGGAGAAGTCTTCACAGGATTTGGTTGGTATGTCATCCTTTCTTCTAATGCTGATTTCTGAAGTTCTGAACTCCTTTTAGGTTTTGTAGATCAATGTAAATTTGCCGGATTTTTCGATAATGGTTCGTTCATTCGTTCTTTTTCAATTGTGAGGTGATTAATCCCCTGCACATACTACTCATTAATCTGTACCGCGGCAAAATCCATTATTTCCTCTTTCTTCCGCGGTTAACCCAGCAGGCAGGTACACGGTTCGTGTTTTAGCAATTGGCTCTGGGTTTCTGCGGCTAATCAGTACTACCGTTGCGGTGTGCCTGCAAGGTGCTCGACAGAATGCCCAGGGGAACGAGCAACCGTGATTCAAAGTCGTTTGGCTGCCCAGAGACCGGCAGGCAACTGCATGTCAATATGGCTGGACATTTAAGCGGTGTGCTCATTCTCCTGTGCACGGTGTCAGGGAGGTCTGACCGCCGGTATCAGGGAGGTCTCACCGCCGGTATCAGACTGGTCATACCTCCATTCACATTCAGACATTTTTTGTTTCAGACTAGTTGTTCTACTATTCTTGCCTTACTGACAATACTTCTTGGTAGTTGTTCACTTCATTTACCTGCTTTCTCCTAAGTAAATTCTATCTGTTCTTGGTAGTATGTGAACGAATGAGGAAAAGGAGTATTAGTAAAAATGAAGATTCGACAAAGGAATATGTATACGTAAGAATAGTCCAAATTCAACTGAGCAACATACTAGTATGATGCCTGAACAAAAAAATAGTATGTAGCTAGTACAAACTTACTAGTACAGATTGGTCAATACATTTGTTTAAGTAAATTCTATCTGTTTTTGTAAACATAGGATTGGATTATGCTTCCGCCTAAGACCTTTCTTAAAATTATCTACTTCATACTCTAATATCTACTACTGTCGTTGTGTTGATCGGCATTCACAACTTTCAGATTGTTCTGAATATCACATGAACTGCACAGATAACAATGGTTGGTTGCTGTAAGTGGAAAGACTTTCATCATTGTTGCTCACTTTGTTGTTTGATTATTATCCATGCTACATTAGTGAGGAAACAGCAGCAGCATTGCATGATAGCATTGATAGCTTTGGAGTACAGTAGTTTCAGTACAGTAGTTGGGATCCACATACTACTTTTACAAACCTGTGAGTCTGTGACACATACTCCTATTTCATAAGTATATATACTCCTGTAGTGGGGAAACAGCAGCAGCATTGCGTGAAACAGCAGCAGCTGCTGTTGTACATGTCCAAACAGTACATATCCTCTTTTTCAAGATAGTTTACATACTCCTTTTTAGACTGATCGTACATACACATACTCCACTTTCATACGTACACATACTCAATTTGCTTCCACACCTTCCTGTTTGACGACATACTTCCGAGGTCTGATAGGCTGCGCCGTTAATTTGTGCCCTGAATTTTCATTAGGAGCGTGCTTCCAAAGCTAGTTAAGAGGTCCTTGCAGAGAGATGCACGGGTGATGTTTTTTACTGATTAGTTTGGTTGTAGTTCACGGTTAGGCTAGAATTTGCACTTTTTGTTGGGGGCATGTACATATTCAAAATGGAAGTTTTTACTCCGTGATCTTAATATTATATTATTCAACTCCTTTTTCGACTCAACATATACTACTTTTGTTATTCTGTGCATGGTCAATTAAATTTGGACTATCCTTTAGTATACGTACACCTTTTTCGACTCTTCATTTTTACTAACACTCCTTTTTCACATTCGTTAACATACTACTATTTCGACTATATGTACATACAAATACTGCATTACAAATTGGAGAATACATATTCCTTTTTCTTACTTCCACATACTAACACATACTCCTCTTACATACGTATACATACTACCTCTCCAGAATAACAGAATGTTTTCAGCACTATATACATACCTCTTTTCATAGCAATCCATTTAGTTTTAGGCCATACATACACATACTCTTTTTTCAACTCTTCATTTTAACTGATACTCATTTTACAAATAGATCCATTGAGAGATACTACAATTGCATTCAAATCACTCGACAAAAGACATTTCAAGATTAAGGTTGTCATTTCTACTGCACTTGCTCAATGCTTGAAAGTCTGTTTTCCTAAATGGGATGAGGACATCCCAAATTGCCCGGTCGAGTTCCCACCGAATATCAATATTCAAGAAAACAAGTTAAGTACATACATATCGACCCGTTGCTTTTATTTTCTACAATCATCAATGTTCTCAATTAGTTTCATTTCTAGGTTTGATTGCTCACTTAATGTTCTAAACTACATGAGGAACTGGGATGGATCTCGCCTCGTCATGCCTTCTTGCAATGTGAGTATCTAAATTGTGATCAATATACCAATCCGAACCTACTACCTTCAAATCGTCCATTTGTAACAATTTCTCTACATTGCTATCTCAGGATCCTTTCGAACTTCGAAAGCAATTTCTGGCAAATCTATTGTCATTCAAGAAAAATGAAGCAATACTTCCAGAGTATGTGTATCGTTGTCTGAAAGCCTGGGATCGGAAATAAGCCCATGAAGTCTGCCGAGTTTAGTTTTCTTGAAGGATCAATAAGCACAAACTGCACTTGGATTTACTATGGAGTTTTACATTCATAACGAACTTCTGTAAACTTCTTCATAAAAGAAGACACTAGCATTTGCACACATGCTGTTATTTTTGTGAACCTATCATTGAACAGGATGGATATTATGCACTTTCAAACATATTATTCTCTTCTAACCAATGGTGTATGCACCACATTAATCATACCGATCACATGCAAAAATCTGTTTTATTACGAATACTACTACGCTGTTAAAGCCGGCACTCTACAATTGTATGGTTGTCACTGGTTTATTGTGCTTTTAGCTAAGTGTTGATTGCTTGTTAGTGTTGCCATCCAAATGGGAGTAGCCGGCAATTGAACAGGATGGATATTTTTGGATTGCTAGGGTTTGTCGGTGGGGTTTGTGGTGGCACGGTCAACCTCGTCGTGCGTGCCACCCCAGCCCCCCACCTCTATTTATGTGGCGCTGGCGACAGGGGCCCACCAGCCAATTGGGCTGGGCGCCCCCGATCAACGCGCGAACAAGGGGGGGCATTTGGCCGTTGGGCCAAATGCTTGAGATCACTCTAACATTCTCCCCCTTGATCTCAATCTATGCTTTAACTTTAATTACTTTTGACTTTACTCATTCCATCGCAGATTAGTGCATAGAACATGTCTCATCGTCACGGTCAATCGCCAATAGATTTAACAGCTACAATACACCTCTCTGTTCTGAAATAGTTACTTTAATCTTTTGGGCCATCTTTTAGTCCAGGAATCATTGGCTTTCCCTTAAACCCATGCCGGCTACATGTTCTCTGAACACGTTGGGTGGTAAGCCTTTAGTAAGCGGATCCGCTAACATCTTTGTAGTACTTATATGCTCAAGACTTATAATTTGATCCCGAACTTTATCTTTCACAACATAGTACTTTATGTCAATGTATTTGGCAGCACCACTTGACTTATTGTTGTGGGCATACGTTACTGCTGGTTCATTATCGCAGTACAATTTAAGTGGTCTATTGATGTCGTCAACCACTTTTAAACCGGGTATGAACTTCTTTAGCCAGTTCACCTGCCCCGTAGCCTCATAACATGCTACAAACTCGGCATACATTGTGAACGATGTAGTGACAGTTTGCTTTGAGCTTTTCCATGATATAGCTCCTCCAGCGAGAGTGAACACATATCCGGATGTCGACTTTCTATCAACTCCCGCATAATCAGAGTCTGTATACCCCACTATATGGAGTGAATCTGATCTTCTGTATGTCATCATGAGGCCTTTTCTTCCTTGCAAATAACGCAAAACTTTCTTTATCAATTTCCAATGTTCTATTCCAGGATTGCTCTGGAATCTGCCAAGTAACCCGGTAACAAACGCTAAGTCAGGGCGCGTACACACTTGAGCATACTGCAAGCTTCCGACAGCTGAAGCATATGGAACCGATTTCATTTGATCGAGCTCGTACTGGTTCCTAGGACATTGAAAATCCCCATATTTGTCGCCCTTGACTATAGGTGCAGGTGAAGGACTACATTTATGCATACCAAATTTCTTTAAGACTTTCTCTATGTATGCCTTTTGTGACAGTCCCAATACCCCTTTGTTTCTATCCCGGTGAATTTCGATCCCTAGAACGAACGAAGCTTCACCAAGATCTTTCATATCAAAGTTTGAGGACAAAAACTTCTTTGTCTCCAGTAGCAGACTGACATCACTACTAGGTAGTAGGATATCATCCACATACAGGATTAGGAAGATAAACTTCCCATCTTTAAACTTTGTATAAACACAGTTGTCCTCTACATTCTCTTTAAACCCAAATTTTCTTATTGTACTGTCAAACTTCAAGTACCACTGTCTTGAAGCTTGCTTTAACCCATAAATCGATTTCTTTAGGCGGCATCCCATTCTTTCATTTCCTTCCACGACAAAATCTTTCGGTTGTGCCATGTAAACATTTTCCTCCAAATCCCCATTAAGAAATGCCGTCTTTACATCCATCTGATGTAACTCTAAATCATAATGTGCTACTAATGCCATTATGATTCTGAAGGAATCTTTACATGAGACTGGAGAAAAAGTCTCATTGTAATCAATTCCTTCTCTTTGCGTAAAGCCTTTTGCCACAAGTCGCGCTTTGTATCTTTCTACATTCCCTTGAGAGTCAAGCTTTGTCTTGTAGACCCATTTACAGCCTACTATTTTGGCTCCTTTAGGAATAATTTCTAATTCCCAGACTTTATTAGCCTTCATGGACCTCATTTCCTCTTCCATGGCCTCAAGCCATTTTGAAGAATTTTCGCTTCTCATGGCTTCTTCAAATGAGGTGGGATCATCCTCCATTTGAAGTTCCTCTGTATGATAAATCTGGTAATCATCAGAAATAGCTGATCTTCTTACTCTTTGAGACCTCCTCGGGGCCTCCTCATTTGGTACATCTTCTGTTTGAGGCTGTTGTTGCCCCCCCTCATCTGTGGCAATGGGTTCTATAGGATCCTGAAGAACAGGTTCCTCATTCTCATTCATTGTTGCCACAGGAGGAACAATAACAGGTGCTGGCACCACAGTGTCTTGCACCGTCGGTGCAGCGACAGCAGGTAGTGTGAAGAATGGCTCTTGAATCATCGGAGTGGGCGCATACACCCGCTTCTCTTCAAGGTCAATCTCTCGAGCTACCATGCTCCCCCTCATCATTTCATCCTCTAAGAAGACAGCGTGTCTCGTTTCTACAAACTTTGTATATCTGTCTGGACAGTAGAAACGAAAACCTTTTGACTTTTCAGGGTAGCCAATGAAATGGCAACTTACTGTTTTGGGATCAAGCTTCCTAAGGTTTGGGTTAAATACTTTAGCCTCAGCAGGACTCCCCCACACACGTAAGTGGTTTAGTGAGGGAACTCTTCCTGTCCACAACTCGTACGGTGTTTTGGGCACCGACTTACTAGGCACTCTGTTGAGAATATGAATGACGGTTTTCAACGCCTCCATCCATAAACTCAATGGTAGTGTGGAATAGCTCATCATGCTTCGCACCATATCCATCAGGGTACGGTTGCGTCTTTCAGCTACTCCATTTTGCTGAGGTTCGCCCGGTGTAGAATACTAGGCCACTATGCCATTTTCCTGTAAAAACCTTGCAAAAGGTCCAGGAACTTGTCCATATGGGGTATGTCGACCGTAGTACTCCCCCCCACGATCAGATCGGACTATCTTAATCTTTAAATCGTGTTGGTTTTCAACTTCAGCCTTAAATATCTTGAATTTATCCACGGCTTCATTTCTTTCTTTGATTGGATAAATATATCCATAACGGGAGTAATCATCCGTGAATGTTATGAACGATTCATAACCATCCACACTTTTCACAGAAAAAGGACCACAAATGTCTGTGTGAATAATTTGTAGAACTCCTATGCTTCTTTTGGCGTCTTTCTTAATTTTCTTTACATATTTTCCATTAATGCATTCTCTGCATTGTTCTAGGTCTGAGAACTCTAATGGAGGAAGAATATCATTCTTAACTAGTCTTTCTATTCTCCCCCTCGAAATATGACCTAAACGACAGTGCCATAATTTCGACGACGCATCTAGTGTTCTCTTTCGTTTCCTGTTTACATTCGTAGACGAGGATTCATTCACTTTCTCGCACGCAACGTTGTCATTATCGCATACGACATTCACATCATCACATAATGATAACAAATAAAGCTCATTTTGTAAGATGGCAAGACCAACACATTCTTTATTAAACATTATTTCACACCTGCCATTTCCAAAATGACAATCATAACCATCATTGTCCAAACATGAAACACTAATCAAATTCCTCTGTAAAGAGGGAACATAAAGAACATCTCTAAGTAAAAGAGTGAAGCCATCAGCTAGCTCTAATGAAAGATCGCCAACGGCTTCAACTTCAGCTTGTACTCCATTTGCAACTTTAACGCATCTTTCTTTTCTTTGCGTATTCCTCGTCGAACGGAATCCCTGCAAATTATTGGCAACATGAACAGTTGCACCTGAATCAATTCACCAAGTAGATTTTGAATATTGTACATACAGGGACTCATTTATGAACGTAATGATGTTCTCACCTTTCTTTGACATAATCATTTTTAAGAAATCGGGACAATCTTTCTTCTAATGTCCCTTTTTCTTGCAATGAAGACACTGATCTTTCTCCACTGTGAAATGTTGTTGCTGAGGCTTTCCTGTCTTTGAGGAGGAATGATTAAAGTTCTTTTTCTTGTAGTCCTTCACATAGTTGATAGAACCACCATGTGAGGATTTGATTCTTTCCTCCTCTTGCACACACATAGCAATGCACTTTTCTAAGTCCCATTTCTCGGGCTGCATGTTGTAGTTGACAACAAAAGTGTCAAACTCTTTCGGCAAGGAAGCAAAAACCAAATGAATAAGGAACTCATCCTTGAGAGCCAAATCCATTGGTTTAAGCTTGGATGCCAAGTTGCTCATCCTTAGTATGTGCTCTCTTATGCCACTGCCACCACCAGAGTACCTTTCTGTCACAAGTTGTTTAATTAGCTGTGTAGCATAAGTCTTTGAAGAGCCAGTAAACTGACTCTTTATTCTCTCAAGGTACTCTGTGACAGTGTCACACTCTGCGATTGAGCCCACAATTGCAGGCTCAATCGTGTTCTTTATCACAGCCAAATATTTCTTGTTGGCAGTGACCCACTTTTTATGATCAAGATCATATGACATTTTTATGGGAGCATAGTCCCTCTGTCTGGTCTGCCAAGCAGCATCAGCCTCATTTTCATCTCTCACCGGTGCCACAGGCTCTGTGGGACACGGTGTGGTGACTACCCAGTCCACCTCAGCCAAGATGAAGGCCAGGTCAATCTTTTTCTTCCATTCATCGTAGTTGTCTCCTTTGAGAACCGGGATATCTCTGATGTAGCCCATCAAAGAGTATCCTCCTGAAAACGCAATTCATATACAGTGAGAACATTTAAACATAATAACAACAACTGCATGCCTTGGTTTCAACGTTGGTTAAAATTAAAACATACAGTTGTTTCACACATTAAATCTACATCACCGTTGGGCAGAAATAGAAATAATGCATAAAATTATCAATTAAAATTATAATACTGTTAACAGCAAAATTATATGCCTTATTTCCAACATTGGTCAAAATACGACATACAATTTTATCTATACATTAAATCTACATCACCGTTGGGCAGAAATAGAAATAATGCATAAAATTATCAATTAAAATTATAATACTGTTATTATCAACGTTGGTCAGAAAATAACAATATCATAATTCACAACAATTCTCAAAAAATTAAATTCTCCCGTTGGTTCGAATTTAATTAAAAGAGTAATCAACATTAACTTTTGCAGCGGAAACATGAAATTATTAAAAAATAATTCATACTCAGAAGCATTATTACTGTAATCATCTAATCTCTGGAAAAATAACACGTTGGTGCAAAAATTTACAGAGATTTTAAATCAAATTTCATTCAAATTCACTCAAAATTGCTTCTGAAAAACAATAAAATTTATTTAGCAAAAATTACTGTGCAAATGGCCATTTTGGCCCATCCCGCGCGGCCGGCCCAGCCAGCGCGCGCTCAGCACTCCCTTGGCCCATCCCGCGCGGCCGCAGCCCAGCCGGCGCGCGCTCAGCCCACGCCCGAAAAAAAATCCCCTTTTTCTTTTCTTTCTCCGGCTCGGCCCAACTGGCCTGTGCGGAAGACAGTGCGCGCTGCCCGGTTAACCCCGCGCTCGGGCCACCTCACATGCGCGGCCCATTAATCCAGCGCAGCCCAAAAAAATTGCCCCGCGCGGCCGGCCCAAAAGCTCCTCACTCCTCGGTCCGCAAAACAAGACCGTCCGATTTGATCGGACGGCTGACGCACATCGCAGCCGGCACAAAAGACACCCGCAACCCTAACCCTAGCTCATTCAGCCGCCTCCATCCGAAAAACACGGGCGGGCAGAGCTAGAGGCGGCAACGGCGAGCGGCAAGGCGGCGCACGCGGAGCGGAGCGGCGGCACCGGCGCCCGAGAGGCGGCTCTCGGCGGGGCTACACGGGGCGGAGCGGCGGCGACCCGCGCGGGGTGATGGCGGCGGCTCGCGTGCCCGCGCGAAGGGGCGGCGGCGTGGCGGCCCAGCGGCCCCAGCGGAGCGCGGCGGCCGGGAGCGCGACAGCGGAGCGGCGCGGCGACGGCAGGGCGGACGGCTCCCGCACGGTGCACGCGCGCATGGCGGCAACGCTCGTCCCCGGCGACGACGCCCGTAAGACCCGCTCTGATACCATTGTTATACCTTAGGATCTCCTAGGGTTTAGATCTAGGGGTGTTCCGTTCGGGTTCGAGAGAGATACCGAGAGGGAGAGAGGATTAGGGTTAGGGGTACCGACCGTCTGTCACGTTGGATGAAGAGCCGGCCATCGCTGGTTCGTCGGTGAGGTCTGCGCACGGGCAGCGACGGTCGGGGAAGAAGGAGCGGCGTCTCCCTGGCGGCGGCAATCGGTGGCGGTGGTCGTTCCCGTCGCTGAAGCGCCCCCTTTCCGATCAGTCTAGGGTTTGTCGGTGGGGTTTGTGGCGGCACGGTCAACCTCGTCGTGCGTGCTGCCCCGGCCCCCACCTCTATTTATGTGGCGCTGGCGACAGGGGCCCACCAGCCAATTGGGCTGGGCGCCCCCTATCAGGGCGCGAACAGGGGGGCATTTGGCCGTTGGGCCAAATGCTTGAGATCACTCTAACAATACTAAGATTACTAGAGTGCATTGAAATTAAATGGAATTGTGTAGTTGGTGACACGTGCTAAAATGGATTCTGTTAGGTTCTCTTTTTAAAGCAAAATTCACAAACACCTCCGTAAGTCACTTTGTTTTTCAACTTGCCCCTCATATCATATTTTTGTTTACTTCCTCCATAGACAAGGCATCGTGCAAATACCACCCCCCACCTCCTTACACAAACGCTATTTCCTTATGGTTTTCATTATCTTATATACTTCTTTCGATGATTTGAGTGCTTATCTAAGTGATTGCAATACTTATTTCAATAGTTTAAGTGATTTCAGCATATTCAATATAAAAATTCAGCATTGAAACATTACTAATGAAATATTTAACCTATTATAAAGATCATTCTGTAGTTTCTTTCAAACCAACTAACCATTGGAATCTTATATTACTAGCAGTGGCGGATTTAGAACAAAAATTACGCAAGGGCCTCATGCTCCATCCCCCCCTAAAGGTGAATCCGTCCGTGATTATTAGTGATGTGTTATCATAATCTGATTGAGTGGAATATTATATTATAGAGAAATATGAAATTACGCATTCGAAATGCACCCTTACATCCTTTTCACACCGATACGGTATAGTATTGTGTGCATTTCAAAAGGAGATAACAAATCAGGAAAGCCTATGTTGTACGTCTATTGATTTGCTCCGTGCTATACTAGAATATTTATAAAGTAAATTTCATAAAACTACAATTTTAGTGGCGAAACAATATGTTTCCTGCACCTTTAAGAGGCAATTTCGTGTAGCTGCACCGTTAAGCGACAAAACTTTCAAAAAATTGCAAGTATGTCGCACTCAATTAAATCCCATAGGTCATTCTCCCCATGCATAAACTGGGCCGTTACAGGTTGCCACATCGGACCATCACGCAAGTAGGCCATGCGGATAGCTCCCCCCACGCAAGCACGGGCAAGTGGGACCCACCTGTCGGTTGCACAGAACGGAGAGGGCCGGAGACGGGAGTGACTGCTGACACTGCGATGGTGAACAGCAAACGGCAACGTAGCAAGGGGATCGAAGGCACGGGGGAAGTAGAGGGGACCATGAAGGGTCTCTGGGAGGCGGTGCCAAGGAAGAATATGGTTGGCGTCGAGCCTATGATGGCTCTCGGTAGCAAAATCGGGGAAGAAGATGGAGAAGGTAGGACTGAAGATGGCGAGGTGGGGGAAGCTCTGTAGAGGTGTGTCGGACTAGGCCAATAGGCAGGCGCAGGAGCACAAGGGTTCCATGGGGGTTCTCCCAGTGGCGGTGGACTAATCTAGGGTAGTCTGAGGAGGTCCAGTGTGGCAGTGTCGGTGGTGTCCATGGCATGGCAGTTGCTCGGTGGACACGAGTGACAATGATAACTGGGCTAGGAATGATAATGGAGAGGATTAGTTCGACGAGGCGGAGGCGGAGCACGTGACGCAAAAGGCAAGGGCAGAGATGTACCGGAACGGCGGATTGACGTGAGTGGCGATGTTGTGGGGGCTCGGGCATGGCACGGTGGCGCTGCTCTCTGATCCTCATGCTCGGGCAACTCCTCCACTATCCGTTCATGTCTATGTGTGTTTTCCACCTTCAACTGCAAAAACCCTCAATCAATTTCACATAACATTCACAGGAGCGCCCGCGCAGTCATCTTCTTCTTTTTCCAGCTGAATCCAACCATCGTAGTTTCTGTCCTTTGTCTACGTCCAATTTCTTCTTACCAGAGCATCCCACGCCTTACCCTTTCTCTCATAGTGTTGATTTGTGCTCTCCCGCTCCAGGATGCTGGCGCGTGGAGCTTACCTCGCCGCCGCGGATCATCGTCGCTAGCTCACCTCGATTCATTCCACCTTCGACATCCATGCGGGTGAGTTCTGTTGGCCCAAACTTCCTCAAACGCGCGTTTTCATAATTGACTGACGCTCACAAATACGGTCATGGTTGGTTTGCCAGAGTTGGGAATGAAATAATGGAGCTAATAACAAGATTGAACACAAAAGAACTGAGGCACAAGATTATGGTGTTAACTGCTCACACCTTTTCTGTGTTTTGCTATGTTATTCTCTGGCTCTGTTTGCTCAACGAATTACATAGCTTAAATAGATATAACTGGGCCGCACATGTAGGCCACTCACCCACTACACCCAATGATTCGGACTCTGATAACAACTACCTGTGATCCAATTTTACCGGCCTCACCTTCCCATGACTCTTGCACACATCACGCACTGACATTTGACCACTGCGCCACGACCACGCACTTCGACCACGCACAAGTGCCACAACCACGATGCTACAACCACGCACACAGGCGCCACGACTACGCACTTCAACCACGCATAGGTGCCACGACCACGGCGCTATGCACACACACAGACTTTGAGTTCTCTAAGTGCGGCACTTTGACCACGTAGGTCTTTCGAGCACCAACTGTGGCACTTCGACTGCATAGGTCTTTCGAGCACCTACTGCTTCAGTAGTCCTTTGACTGCTACAATACACCTATGAATACGACCCTATAGTGCTCTTACGAGTATGATGCTATAGTTCTCTTTTGAGTATGACGTCTACAGTACTCCTTCGAGTATGACGTCTACAGTACTCCCCCAAGTATGACTTACAGCTGTCGACTTTCGACTCCGACTTCTGACTATGTAGAACTCGAACACACATGTAATACACACACGCAATAAGATTAACCTAACAATCACCCCCTTAAGCTTGTTGCATCTTCTTCACAACAGCGTCGGTTCGTTATTAGCATCTGCCACGATGAGATGTGAGTATACTGCTTCCGCTTTCTCCTTCTTTCTAGGCTTATGGCATTCTGAAGCAAAGTGTCCATAATCATTACAATTAAAACACCTTACTTTTGCCTTGTGACCCCTTCGGTATCGACGACCACCGCCCCACCAAAACCACCTGAGGAGCCTTTACCTTCATGCTCCCATGATCGGGCCTCCCACTCTACGCACATCAGGAGCAAGTGCTCTTCGTGTTCGTTGTCGTTGCTATAGCGATGCTATCCCTCTTTCTGCACCTTCAAGCGCCTGATTAGCTCTTCGATCGACATATTTTTTATGTTGCTGAATTGCTCAATCGTGGTGATGACGGGAGAGAATTTCGTGGGCACGGCACAAAGAAACTTCCGCACGATATAGGCCTTTCCATCTTTTTGCCTAGACCTCGTACCTTGCTTACGATTGTCATCAATCTCATTGCAAAGCCATCGATCTATTCGGTGTCCCTCATGCGCAAGTTTTCAAATTTATTTTTAAGGTTTTGTACACGTGCCTCCTTGATGCAATTGGCACTAAGATGCATCATTTTCAGGGTGTTTTAGGCCTCCTTTGCGATTTTCTTCTCTGCTAGGAGCAGCAGCATGTCTTCCAGCACCGCGAGGAAGATTGCCACAAGCGCCATTTGATCTTGTCTCTTGTTCATCTCCTCATCCATGGTTGCATTCTACACACCCTGTGCATGCATGAACACCTTCATCTTCATAGCCTAAGTCGTGTAGTTGCTCCTTGTGAGCATGGGATATGGGAGGGAGATGCTGCCCTCGCGCACTGGCATCTTCGGCACGCTCCCATCGCTGATCTTCAGAACACCCCCATCACCAGTGACATTTCTCAGCAAGCTCGGACGTGACATGGATTAATAAAGGTGTACACAAACACAAACTATGATACCAATTGTTAACCTAGCCTTTCTCAAACGCACGCTTTCATGGTAGACTGACGCACACAAATACGGTCATGGTTGGTTTGCCGGAGTTGGGGACGAGATGACAAAGCTAATAACAAGACTGAACACAAAAGAACTGAGGCACAAGATTGCGGTGCTAACTGCTTGCACCTTTTCTATGTTTTTCTCTATTATTCTCTGGCTCTGTTTGCTCAGCAAATTACATGGCTTAAATAGACACAATTGGACCACATGTGCAAGCCACTCACCCACTACACCCACACAACTTGGACTCTAACATACCTATGATCCGGTTTTACCGGCCTCACCTTCCCATGACTCCTGTGCACATCATGCACTAACGTTCGACCACAATGCCATGACCACACACTTCAACCACACACAAGTGCCATGACCACAGCACTACAACCACGCACATAGGCACCATGACCACGCACAGGCACCACGACCACGGTGCCATGAGCACACACAGACTTCGAGTCCTCTGAGTATGACACTGTAACATCCCAAAATTTCGCCCTCTGAAAAATTTAATTTCAAATTAAATAATTTAAAGTATTTGAACTTTATTTGGATTTATCTAAATTTTATTTCAAAATCTAAATCAAATTTAATCCTCAACCTCTCTACTCGGCCATCACGTGTCGCTCCCTGATTCAATCCATCCCCGCCCGGTTTAATCTCAGCCACCCGCCTTCACTTACCCCTTCGTTTTAATCCGATGGCCCTGATTTCTCTTTCGCCTCGTGGCATTCATCCGACCGTCCACTCCTTCCTCCTCTCTCTTCCCTCTCGCTGACAGCCCAACCCCGCCAGTGAGCTTCTTCTTTCTTCTTGCCTTCTTCAACCTTCCACCGCCACCATTAATGCCCCGCCTGAGCTCTTGAATTTGGTTGTTTCTTCTCGTTAGCCCGAGCATTTGCTACAATTGAAAGCCTAATCACTCCCGCATTCAACCTCCACCATTTCCCCACTTTAAACCCCGCTTATCTCCCTCTTTACCCGTCTTTGCGCTGACCTTAACTTCGGTGTAACCGATAGCCGCATTCAACCTCCACCCGTGCGCGCATCCCCGCCCCTCCACCGAGTGAATCCACCGCCGAAGAGCCCTGCCGCCAACACCCTCACTTCGCCACCCCTGCATCCTCGTCGCCGGCTACCACCGTGAATTTCCGAGTTTCGTGCCAAGGTGCACTTAACTCCCAGTGTCTTCCTCCCTCTCGCGCACCCCTCGCCGACCCCAGCAGCGTCGTCATCCGCTGATGCCCTCAGTCCCCGTGCACCACTTTAGCAACCGTGAGCCACGCAAGCGCTACGCCAGCCGCGTGCCACCTCAGCCTTCTCCCCGGTCAACGGACCCAGTCCACAAAAGCCGGTCCCACCGGTCAGTGAATAAAACTCTTTTTCTGTTGAAAAATAAATCGGCCAGAAAATCGAAATCCTTGCTGATATCACCCTAACATATAAATCCCTTTCCCATTGAAAAATAATTCCTCTCAAAATCATTTCCCTTGATGACATCATAATCTGATTTTTCAATTCAAAAATAATTCCAGAAAATCAGTTTATTCTTTTTCTCTCCTCTCAAACTTCCAAATGCTTGTATTTCTTCATTTTAACTTCGAATGAGCCCATTTAAATTTCTAAATTCATAAAAAATTCCAATCTATCCATTTCTATCCTCTTTTCAAATTTTTGGAGTTTTTGAATTTATTTGGATTAAATTAAAGCTTAGAAAGTAAAAATATTTTTAATAGTTAAAATATACTTCAATTAAATCCAAAATTATTTTATTTGGTATTTTCGGGTTCTAAGGATGTTTTTGGAATTTTTCCTGTTTTTTTTCGAATTTATTTTATTTTTGGAAAAACAAATTATTATTTATTATTTTATTATTTTCTCTCTCCTCCACTTTTCATCTTCTTCCACGTTACGAATCGTTTCCGAGCGTCCCGAGCGCGCAGCCATGGGTGGATCTTGAACGTTCCAGAACTTGTGAATTTCTCAACGGTTTTTTGTGAAATAAAGTGCATTCAAATCCTCTCATCAAGAGCTTTCCATTCCCGGTCTTGAACCCCCAATTTAATGCACCAATTTCGCAGGAATATGCCATGCCACCGAAGGACATTCCCTCGCGGATCTTCCCATCCGGTCCACCTCCGCGCCTATAAAAGGGAGCACCGGGTGCCTCTCCTCATCCTCACCAAGCCTCTGAAATCTCAAGGCCTCTCTCCCTTCCTCCTTGCCGCAATCGGCATTTTTCTCTCGCCAACAAAACGGCGTTCTTCGGCCGATTGCACCTCCTACAGTGGAGCTCCGCCACATTTGGCCACACCGTTGGCTTCGCCTTTGCGCGTTCTATGTGGTGCTCTCCTCGGCTTCGCCGGAACTTCGCCGGAGCATCGCCGGAGCACCGTGGCCAAATTACGTCATCGCTTCTCTCCTCGCTGCGAGCCGACCGTGCATGTTCCACCATAACCGATGTGAGCATTGTGTTTCCTACATTCTCCTCTTCGTTTCGCTGCAAACCTTACTCGCTAACTCCTCTCCGTTTGCCCGGAACACCGATGTCAACCCGACGGTCACCAAAAGTCTTCTCCGCCGTGTTTCGCCACCATCCGAGGTCCTTTGGCCGAGCCGCTCGCACCGTTGAGTTTGCCTCGACACGTTCTACATCGTGCTTCCATCGCCATCACCTAAAGATTCCCCGAGTCCTCGTCGACCTTGTCAGGCCTAGACACTAAAACTGTACCTTCGCGCGTACACCCCTTTTTGGTAAGCGCTTCGATTTTTGTTCGCGTCATATTGTGTCCTAGCCTCTAAGAAATTTTTATACCATTTTGTTTAATTTTTCGTGGAGCCAATTGTCAGGAATTGAGCTTTCCGTGAAAATGGCCGTTTGTGATTCCCGACGTCAATTCGTCGCCTCCGGTAAGCTTTAGCCCATGCCGTAATTTTTCTTAGACTTGCCTCACAGTGTTTTACGCCGTGCTTCCTTCCGTTTCCCCGAAAAACCTCCACAAATTTTCACCTCCGACACCTTGCCATGGCCGCCAATGGCATCTCGTGTCTCCATCTATCCGTTGGTGTTTTCCCCAATCCGTTCACGTCATATCGTGCCAAACCATCCCAGGTAGCTATCTGCCAAGTGGTTTTAGATTCGCTTCACCGAGCACCAAGATATCAAGTTTTTCCTGTTTCTCCACTGTCGTCATTCAAACGTCGATTGTATCGTCTCCGATTAATTTTCAGCTTAGCCAATAATTTTCCTAACTTCACCATACTGTGTTCTACCCCGTGCTCACCCTACATCTCCACATTACATACCCGGTACTATTTCTCTCCAACCTGCTATTGTCGCTACCGTGCGGTTGGTGCCGTTTTTCACTCTCTGCGGGTGATTGCCGCCGTTCCTCGTCGCCGTACCCATGTCACCACCTTCGCCTCATCACTAGGATTCCATTTTGCCTATTCGCCAGCCACCCCACAGCCTACCGACATAACACCTTTCAAAAAGTAATTCTCGGATGTTGTTATCATTTCATGTGATGTCCAAACTTTCATATACTCATTCTCCCTCATACAAACTCCGAATCCATTGATTCTTTCTCCTAAATTCATCTAAAATCATAATCTATCCCTTAGTATATATTTTATAATTTTTAGATTTCATTTGGATTTTATTTGAGTTTATTTTGTTTGTTCGGTCTTTTCGCGCGTAGAACCCGTCGTTGCCGAAGACTTTCCCGACCCGTAGCAAGAAGGTCCAGACAGCGTGCAAGAAGGCAAGTCTCCTTTGATCATCTTGAACCTATGCTTTTGAAATGTTTTTAAAATATTTTAAATTATGTGCATTGCTATTTACATAAGTCACTAGTTCAAATCTTTAGGAATTAGTTATTCCAACTTTGTTATGCCCTCATTTGACATTGATTGCCATGTACATTGTCACCCTAGAACTTCCTTTGTCTCAATAATGAGATTACTATTAATCTTTGTGAATATTAGAAAGGTAGGTTAATGCTTAGTCATGCTATCTAGTACCTTTGGAAAATCTTGAAAAAGGGAAATTATGACTGGACCCTTGTGTTTATAAATGTAGTGGTAATTGGAGTTGCCACTGATCTTTCAAAATAAAATAAAAATGTAAAAGTTGGTTTAGATTAGGGTGGATGGCTGTTTGGGTTGGTGCAGTAAGCACGAGAACTTGTTAAGTGTATGTTCCACCCTAGTCAATTAAGGACCGACGCTTGTGTTTGTCCAAACTGAGCATTAACCGTACAATCACAAGTCTATATGGGTACGACCTAGCTAACTAATGCCACCAGTGGAAAGTGGATGCCAGGGATGGACTGGTTATTCACAGTGAGGGACAGGGATTTACTGTACTCATATGGCGCAAGAGGGGGCTTCGGTTCGGGCGGTTAGCCTACCTGCGGTGAAACCTCAGCGGGTGGTATCTAGCTAGATTAGAGTAAGGTAAAGGCTTTGTGATATTTTATCTGGGTCTCATGCCAAAGGAAGCGTGTTGACCTTTAGGATAATTTATCTCTTGTGGGTAAAGTTGTACAACCTCTGCAGAGTGTAAAACTATTCGAATAGCCGTGCCCACGGTCAAGGGCGGGCAAGGAATGCATTCACATGGTAGATTTCTGGTTTTGATTTTAAAATGAAAATTTTGTATTCTGAGAGTGGAGGGAACTCTCGGAAGGGAATCCTGGCGGTTGGAGCCAGAGAGGGTGGATGTAACCCGCAGTATTAAACTTGTTCAAGTTGTTAGCCAGTGTTGGTAGATGGAACCTTCACTAGAAAGTCAATGATAGTTTCTGCTAAAACATTTACTTTATTAAATGGTTGCCTTCGAAAATAATTAGTAGTAATTGAAATTTTAAAATATTGCTTTGTGCAAAAGAACCATATAGCCTTCCTTTGTCAAGCCTTGCATCTATGCATTTTTCCCAAGACTTGCGGAGTACTTTATGTACTCACATGCTACACTCAAAAATAATATTCAAAAGAGTATGAAGCTCAAGAAGGCGACTACGACTTCTTCGTGGGTGGATTCGACGAAGGATTCCAGGAGTTATATGTCGCGCTTCCCCAGTCAATTGCCTGTGGCGTATTGATGGGTCTTCACCGAGTTTATCTTTTGCTTCCGCTGTGTTTCGTGTGTGCGAGGTCTTGAAACCTCAATTGTAATAATGAGACCTTTTCGGTCAGTACTCTCAATTATTGTAATAAAGCGTTGCTGATAATGTATTCATTTCTGTTTAACTGTGTGCACTAGCTTTGATCTGGGACTAGTGCAGTAATACACAGAGGGTCCGGGTTCGGAAATCCGGGGTCCCGACAGACACTTCGATCATGTAGGTCTTCCCAACACCGACTGTAGCACTTTGACACACAGTTCTTCCGAGCACCGACCACTTCAATAGTCCTCCGACTGTTGTAGTACTCCTATGTCCTACAGTACTCTTCCGAGTATGACGCTACAATAATCCTCCAAGTATGACTTATATATGACCATCGACTTCCGAGTCTGACTTATGGATTATTTTGCTTTTGGATAATATTGTTTGCTTCATGTTTCGAAGTTTACCCTAACTATATTTTATTTTTTGGGTCTGCCACTATTCACATGCACCTACATCTACAACACCATATGGACGTGCAATGTAAAGACAATGATTGCAGCACAACTTAATCATACGTATTTTATAGGCCTGTCCCACAAATGTAATTAAGCAGACGCCGGGCAAAGGCGTTGGGAATCTGCATACTATGCAATCTCCAATCGGATATACTCCTTAAACATAGATATGGAAGACAAAAAGATAAACCCCTGCAAAATCATGTAAGATAAACCCCTGCAAAATTTTGTAATTTTATATATTTAGTACAGAATTAATGAAATCCAACATTCCATCATTTCTGTTGTCATTTTGTTTTCACAAAGTATCTAAGTAACAAGTACTAAATTAAGAAGTTGCATGGTCGCAGGGCAGAGGAACTGGGCATGGACATGGAGTGGCTCCCGGACGGCGGTGTGAAGACAATCCTGGTGCCACGCGCACTAACCCGCATCTTCCAGGGCCACAGGGGCTAGCGGATGTGGTTCAACACGGTAGACGGGATGCACGTACGGTAGGAGCTAAGCTATGCCACGACGGCCGACAGGGCTGAGATCTCGGTTAGCTTCGTGCGGTGGTGTGAGGAGATCATCAAAGGGGTGAACAACTGAGCATCCAGTTCCGGTGGCACGGGGGTGACATCCTCATCCTCGACAACCTCGCCACAATCCACAATTGGCGGCCATCGTTTCCTCCCAGGAGGATCCTCGTGGCGACATGCAAGTGATCGATTAATTGTCAAGAGTTGATTACATGAAGCATCCAAATCGAGTACATCTATATCTCTACTCTTAAAAAGAAGGAGTTGGTGGTTGGTACGGCCTCCCACCTCTTCTAAAAAACCAGCGCCAGCCCGACTTAAAAAAAAGAAACTGCCTGCGTCCCCCGTCCCCCATATCCCCCGTTCTCCGCGTCTCCCGGCCTCCTCCTCCCCCCGCGCCGCCGCCGCCGCTCCTCCCCCGCTCCTCCACGCCGCCACCGCCTCCTCCTCCCCACCCTGCGCCGCCGCCTCCTCCCCCGCTCCTCCACTCCGCCGCCCCCTCCTCCTCACCCCGCTCTAGGGGCGCCCCTCGCCTCCTACTCCGCGCCGCCGCCTCCTCCCCCGCTCCTCCGCGCCGCCGCCGCCTCCTCCTCCCCCCACTCCTCCGCTCCGCCGCCTCCTGCCCCACTCCTCCGCTCCGTCGCCTTCCCCCCATTCTCCTCTCCAAACCCCGTACACCTCCCCGGCCATGGCCACTGCCAGCGACGGCAACGACAACGGCGGCGAGTAGCGGCGCCTCCTCTCCATCCCCAAGGAGGGCGAGCTCATCATCGCGCCGATGCGCCGCCCCGACAGCACGCTCCGCAAGGCCATTCGCATCCGCGCCGGCTACGTCCCCCAGGAGGAGGTCGTCATCTACCAGTCCAAGGGCGCCCTCGTGAGTCCTCGCCCCCATACTTTCCCCACGTCAAAGCTGCGTCGTTGTTCGATTCGTTGTTCTTACTGGGGGGGACTTAAGGTTTCTACTTGTTTCCTGCTCGGTGCAGATGAGGAAATTAGGACCTGACGTGCCGCCGGGGTACGACCTGGCGCTCGATGTCAAGCCCAAGACGAAGGCGGCCAAGCAGAACGAGCGGCGCAAGGAGAAACGGTAGCAGGTAGGCTTTCATATCTGGTGATTGTGTCGCCATTGATGTTAGGGAAATCGTCGGATTTGGTTGAATTGACTTGGATATACGCCGCAACCGCACCAGCGCCACCTTGATCCGCACGATGGCGGGCGATCCGGCCAGCGGCGGCGGCCATGGCTCCTCGCCGGGCAAGGGATCCCGCTCGTCGTCACGGCACCGGTAGTTCCGCGACCGCGCCAAGACCCGCGTGGATGACCTCCAGGAGATGTTCTCCGGCCTCCAGTCCGCCCGCAGGGAGAGCCGCTCCGCCGACTCTGCCCTCCTCAAGGAGCAGGTCCACCAGATGCTGCGCGAGTGGTGGGCTGAGCTCAGCGTCGCCTCCCCCGCCTCCTCCCTCCAGGCACCTCTCCGAACCCTAACCTCCCCTTACGCATAGATTAGTGTTCGTCGTTTGCTATCTCTAACTGGTCTTCCTGGTGTGTTGCAGAGCTTGCAGGGGGAACAACCGGGAGGTCTCGGGTCCGCCGGCGGACACGCTGCGGTTGCTACAGCTGGCAGTGGCCGACGAGGAGGACGACGCTACCAGCAAGCTTATGGTGCCCCGATCCCGCTGCCGATGCCGCCTTCTCGTCAGAGCCACAGGCACGGGCAGGGTGGTCAGAATCTCAATCCCGAGATGCAAGTGCAGGTGGAGGCTGTGGCGGGGGGGGGGGGGGGGGGGGGGGGGCGCCACTGTGTCCCAGCAGCCCCTGGATCAGCAAATGCAGGGAGATATTGGAGGAGAATTACCTTCTGTTTCTAACGCGATGTTCAATGATCAGGTATCGCTCTTGTTGAGTCCCTTTTTCAGTGATCGATTAGACATCCTTTGATTGTGTCATTAATCATTAATCACGTAAGGGAAATTGTGAGTGAGACTACTAAGTGGCTGGCTTAGTGTTGTTTGTGGAGTTCACCCGTATTGATCTGCTTTATGCCTTTATTGTTTGCTAATACATCAGGATGTGTCAGCTCACTTAGTGTTGTTTGTGGAGTTCACCCTTATTGATCAGTTTTATCGTTTGCTAATACATTGGGATGTGACTTTTCTATTTTTGGATAGTGTGTAACCCGCAAGTAATTTGTCACTTGTATCAAGGTTTTGCTAAGGGACTTTTTTCTATGCCTTTGTTGGTCAAATTGCGTTACCGTTTGAACTGTGGACCAAGCATGACGTACTTTTTGTACTACATACAGTGTTTTTGTTCAATTTCTGTTAGCTATTCTCTAAAAGATAGTAATTGGAATTCTATATGTATTGTGTGAAATTGCATTTCAGCAAAATAATTCATTCAATTTGGTTCCTGTACCATTATGTTTAAGTAACAGATTCACTCTTTGATGATTGGACTACTTATGACCCTTATTTCCTTTTTGTTGGAAGTTTGGTTAATATATTGCTAATCAAATTGAAACTGTGTCAATGTTAAGAAAAATCTTGCCAACATCATATGGCTCACTATCTCCTTTATTTGTGGTTGTAAGTTTATGACCTAACTGGGCTCCTTCCAATTCTATCTTGAAGGATACAACATAGTGTGATTTTATCCATCTTCTTTTTTGTCAAAAAGTTAAGTTTTGTACTCATATACCTCAGTTTGGATCAAAACTGTGAACTAACTTCATGCTCCTTTAGATGAGATTATGAGAACAGGTGATCACCTTGATTTAACTCGAGTGTCCAATACTGGAGTGCTGTACTTCAGTATATGCTAGCATAGACAACTCTATTGGTCTATGACGAGCAATGTGTTATAGTATTATATGTCTAGCTTTCTGATGAGCACAAGTCACAACAGTATAATGTGTTATGTGCTTGACCAAATTGTAAATGGGAACTAATAATGGCCTCCAGAAGATCACATGTTGAGAGGCCTTGTTTGATTTTTTATGTCTCCAGTAAAAATAGGCTGGCTAGCTTTATTTTAGTTGTCCAAATGTCCTTGAGTTTCTGGCCCAAATTGGTCGATGTACAAATTTTAATTTCTAAATTTTTGTTCCTGCCTTCTCTGATATATCCTAGGTACCTTTCTGATATAATGAATGAACATGTATACACTTCATGATGCTTTTGTTGTACTGGTTACTCTATATATGCCAGCATGCACGCAAAGTTGTGAATCACACAATGTGTAGGTCAATACGTGTATGCATGCCATTGTCTGTGCATCACTTTTGGTCTGTTTGGTGGTTGTAACTTGTAATGTTTGTTCATGTTAATTTTGCTTTATCTACCGAGAGCTTTAGAGGGCTTTTTGTCTTACCTTTGATTGCAGATGTAATATATAGACCATGAACTCAGTATTGATGATTTTCTTCACGATGATGATTACAAGATAAATCTTCCTGGATCAAACCCAGATGGCCTCAATAATCTGCAAGGGATTGGTCAGCTGGAACATCAACAGTTTGATTTGCCATTAGAACTGCCACCACCTAATTCATATGTTGATGCAAATAATTCTGCACAAAATACTGCAGATATTTTTTTTCCACATGCCAGACGTGCTCACAACAATGTGTCCAACGCCTTCTGAATATTTGGGGCCGAAATGTGCACTCTGGGACTGTGGTCGACCTGTTCAAGGATCAGAAGTGTGTCAAGATTACTATAACCCTTACCATGCTGGTTTGGCTTTGAATGATGCTGGCCTTCTAGGGACAAGGCCTGTGATGCGTCCGAGGGGTATTGATTTGAAAGATGGCCCCCTGTTTGCTGCTCTTTGTGCAAAAATCAAAGGAAAGAATGTTGGTATTCCTGTATGTGAAGGGGCTGCAACTTCAAAATCACCTTGGAATGCACCTGGTAAGTTTGGTTGTGTAAGTGTTAGACTTTCTGGTGAATAGTTCTATTAGCAAATTCTTGTGCTGATTTTTGGCTCCTGTTCTTGCAGAACTTTTCGATCTTTCTCTTCTTGAGGGTGAGTCTCTTAGAGAATGGCTGTTTTTTTGACACACCAAGAAGGGCATTTGAGAGTGGCAACCGGAAGCAAAGATCATTGCCAGATTACAACGGCCGTGGATGGCATGAATCGAGGAAGCAAGTGATAAAAGACTCTGGGGTTTGAAGAGGTCCTATTACATGGACCCACAACCAGCCAGCAACTATGAGTGACATCTTTTTGAGTATGAGATCAATGATTCTGATGCTCTAGCCTTGTACCGGCTTGAGTTCAAATCTTCTGATACTAAAAGGAGTGCTAAATCAAAATTTTAACTACAGAAGGTTTGGCTCAAACACTTTGCTGATACACCACCTCACAAGTGCACAGTTTGATATTCGTAAGGAAGCGGCTTACACCCTGAGCAATCTGTGTGTTGTCCTAGCAGGAAGTGTTGGACCCCCAAACATAATTGTTGAACATTTAGTCTCGATCATAAACAGTTTGTATGTATATTCTAAAAAATTTTACCACCTATGAATTTTAAAACATGTAGTATGATAAATTTTAAAAATCCGTAGCAACGCACGGGTATTTAACTAGTCTATATATTAATATAAAAGGAGAATTTGTTTGTTCCCTGTCCTTATGCCCGTTCACTCCCATTACGGAATACAAAAACCGCTTATCTCCCTTCTCCTATTCCACTCACCAATAAATGGGCTCATGGTGTCTTGCACACGTCTCTCTGCTGGCTTCTCCCTGGAAACGCAACAGTTGGTGTCTTCCCCAACTCCCCCATGATCTTTGAGAAAAACCTGAAGGAAGAACATCCTAATAGCTCTGGCGACCCACCATCTCCTCTTTCCTTTTTTTTGACGGAGAAGATCTCTTTCCTAACTCTGCACTGTTCACCCTGTTGCCTTCCCCAATCTCTCTCTCTGCCTTCCCCAAGAATGGTGACGCTACAGCAAGTCCAAGGGCGAAGCTGACTCTGGTAGCATCTCAGAGGATGTCAATCATCACTAAGAGGCGAGCACCGGTCGCTGGCCACAAATCTGTGTGACAACGATGACTCAATGATGGTGCTTAGGTTCAAGAGAACATATCTGTAGCACACCACACACTACATCACACGGTGAGTGCTGTTTGGGGTGCTGAGCTGAGACTGTCTGACTTAAGACTTAGTCGCGGGCTCGCAGCCAACTCCATCGATGTGGAGTGCCCCATCGCAGCGTACCACATCCATCTCCTCACGTGCGGTCCACCCCAGATGGTCTCAATCACCTTAACCACCATTTGCGTTGCATAGCGTAGTCCTCCCACTATTCCTTGCAACGTGCACCCTGGTGGTTGTCCCTGACTGTTGCTATTTCGACGGCACATCAGTAGTGATCCTGGTGTGTTGCAATGTTGGACCATGTGTGGAGGACAAGGAGATGGAGCGCCGACAATAAGAACTGTTGTGGCCAATGGGGATTCAGTGACGGCAAGCGACGAATCGGACAGTGACACTCGCATTACTACAAAAAGGGTCATCACAGACGGTTTGTAACTGCCATCACAGATGTTTTTTGAATCGCCTGTATTTATGTGTCAGTGATAAACGAAGGTTATTATAGATGGTTTGTGAGCCGTCGGTGATAAAGACAAAACAAACGGTTTGTAACTAGAACCATCTGTGAAGAAAACTATTACAGACGGCTCGAACCAAAAATCACTTGTGATACTTACACATCACAAACGGTTCTAGTTACCAACTGTCTGCGATTGGCGAGTATCACAGGCGGTTGGTATATAGAATCGTATGTGATAGCCTTTCATAGACGATTTATAGCACAAATCGTCTGTGATAGTTCATCATATACGTATAACCTTTGAAAACAAGCAAATACAGTGGTAAACATAATAGCACATTCCATTTCCATTATGATTAGAATCCACCATTACAGCATAACAAGATAATGAACTCAACTCTTTAACACGGCAAGAATATATAAGAAGTAGATATCCTAGCAGACAGTACCGGTTCTGCAGGAAAGTATGTTAGAAGCTGCATGCAGCGCGCGATGTCCTTGACGCCTTCTATCAAGGAAGGGAGGGGAGGGCATCGGATGGCGGCTGGATATCACCAGCAATAGAGAGGTGGTGGTAGCGCCACATTTGTGGCACAACGGTGAGACTACGCAACACACTCTTACGACATTTACAACAAGAGTGTGTTGTGTAGTCGACCATGGTGTCACAAGGGAGGCACTAGCTCACGGAGGTAGTCAGCGTCGTCGAGAAACAAGCTGGATGCAGCGCATGATGTCCTTGGCGCCTGCCATCAAGGAAGAGAGAGGAGGGCATCAGATGGCGCCCGGATATCATCAGCAATGGAGAGGTGGGGTAGCGCCACCTTTGTGGCCTAACGGTGAGACTGCATAAGACACTCTTACGATACTTACAACAAGAGTGTGTTGTGCAGTCGACCGTGGTGTCACAATAGAGGTGCTAGCTCACGGTGGTAGTCGACATCATCGAGGGGAGCTAGTGGATGAACTCATGTGTGATTGCCGGTGGAAAGGTAGAGGGGAAGTGATTAATAAGGATTGAGCGGTGGGAGAAACCAGTTGCATAACCTCAAGAAATAATGTTACCTATGCCCTTTGAAAACAAGCAAATACAGTGACAAACACAACAACACATTCCATTTTCATTGAGATTAGAATCTACCATTACAGCATAACAAGATAAGAAACCCAACTCTTTAACACGGCAATAATATAGCTAAAGATGTGTTTGTTTGTATTCATGTTAGACAAGAAATAACGTCTACTACTAAATATAGAAACTTGATATTTTATACATACATATTTCGCTTGATATATGTACCAGAAAACTGTTTTTCATTGTATGGTTTGTGATAATGTGTGATGATATGTATCGTACAAATTAATTTGCACTGTTGTCCTTTTTTTTAGGCGTGCACTGTTGTTTTCTTTGCTATATATGTGCTAGCAGCTGCATTTGGGTCAGGCCGCGTTGTGTGGGTCCAATGGCCTATTCTGTTATTTGTTCCTCGCTGAGCGCAAATCTTCTTCCTCAGCGTCAGTATTTGTTCTGTTTTGGAAGGTGTGGGCTTGTGCACTTATCTAATCTTTCGAAAAGGCCTCCTTAAACAGTTGTATATGGAGAAAGTCGCGTGTTCCCGGAGGTAAAGAACCAAAAGAACAAGAACCAATCCGTAACAGGCGGACTGTTCCAACTTACGTGAAGTTTGAGGACGAATCTCATCTACCCCTCTTTATACTTTGAGGCAACCAAACACACACACGCGCACATGCACATAATACGCGAGGAACTGCCTTGTGTACTATGTTGGAATAAACCACGCCTGCGTGTGCGCGTGTGTGGCGTTCTATCTCTTGGTTAATTGCATGCAGTTAGTTGGTTAGATGCATGCAGGACTAGTGCTAGCGTTGCGTGCGTTAGTTGGTGTGCGTGAGTTTAGGAGATATGGCCGCATGTTAGTTACGCCATTGCGAGTAAACTGCGCGACGGCCGTATGCGTCAGGTGCTAAATAAAAAGCTTGTAAAGCTGTGCGTTTCGGTAGAGAAAAAAAAGAAGAAAAATCTTGGCGTTACGTCGCCGGGGCGTTTCGTCGCCTGTCAAAAATCCTCGTGTTCTAGTATTTGATCTTGGGCTAATTCTCTCATTTGGTATCAGAGCCGGTGAAGTTCGACAGCAAGCTGATGGCCGGTGACGAGCGTACGCCGCCATCGTCTCCGAAGGGCGTTGGCGACCCAAAGTCCGGCGGTAGCAATACACGACGTGAGGTCATGGTGGAGCGCGTCATCAAGGAGTCCAGCGGATCGGTGGAGTTCCCGGTGTTGACGCGAGCCAATTACCACGACTGGGCGTTGGTGATGCAGGTGAACTTGGAGGCGCTCGGGCTCTGGCGTGCCGTGGAGACGAGCGACGTCGAGCGTCGCGAGGATCGGCTGGCGTTGGCCGCCATCCTGCGCGCGGTGCCGACGGAGATGCGCTCGGGTCTCGCCGTGAAGAAAAGCGCCAAGGAGGCATGGGCGGCTGTGGAGGCGATGCGGATGGGCGACAAGCGCGTGCAGGAGGCGAACGCGCAGAAGCTCCTCAAGCAATTCGAGAATGTGGCATTCAACGGTGGTGAGTCCATCGACGAATTCGCCATGCGTCTTGGCTCCCTCGTTGCGGAATTGCGCGAGCTGGGGGAGAACATCGAGGAGGTGCGCGTCGTCAAGAAGCTGCTTCGCGTGGTGCCGGCGAAGTACAATCAAGTCGCCGTGTCCATCGAGATGCTCATGGACTTGAATACGATGTCGCTCGAAGAGCTGGTTGGACGACTCCGAGTTGCTGAAGATCGGTGCGGCGCCGAGGCAATTGCGGACGGCGTCGGGCAGTTGCTGCTCACCGAGGAGCAGTGGGAGGCGCGCCGGCGTCAGGGCAACGGGAGGCAGCGAGCGCGCATGGACTTCGTCAAGAACAGCGGCCGTGCAAAGGGCGGCGGCCGGAGCGACGACGACGACGACGCGAGCAGCATGAGCTCGGGGACAAGTAGACGTTCGCGCCGCGCCAGGCGAGGAAGGTGCTACAACTGTGGCGTACGTGGCCACCTCTCCAGGGATTGCCGTGAGCCGAGGAAGGAGAAAGCACTGCTCGTCGAAGGCGACGACGAGCTAGCACTCATGTAGGTCGGGCACATGGGGGTGTCGTGGTTTAGGAGGTGATTGTTGGAATAAACCACGCCTGCGTGTGCGCGTGTGTGGTGTTCTATCTCTTGGTTAATTGCATGCAGTTAGTTGGTTAGATGCATGCAGGACTAGTGCTAGCGTTGCGTGCGTTAGTTGGTGTGCGTGAGTTTAGGAGATATGGCCGCATGTTAGTTACGCCGTTGCGAGTAAACTGCGCGACGGCCGTATGCGTCAGGTGCTAAATAAAAAGCTTGTAAAGCTGTGCGTTTCGGTAGAGAAAAAAAAGAAGAAAAATCTTGGCGTTACGTCGCCGGGGCGTTTCGTCGCCTGTCAAAAATCCTCGTGTTCTAGTATTTGATCTTGGGCTAATTCTCTCATACTATACCACTATTAAGAATGGTTTCCAACCTGCAAAGCAAGCCAAATGAGAGGGTGCAGCCGCATCCCGAGCTGCTCATGGCCGCGCGCCGCGGCGATTTGGAGCGGCTAAAGTGTCTTCTGAACAAGGAAGAATATGCAACGGCGCTGGCAGCGCCTCAGCCGGTGGCATTGTCTCGTGAAGTCATTGTCGACGTCAAGGAGGCCGACTCCGGCCTCCAAACTGTCGACGCTGAGAAGTCTGATGCTGCAGCCCCCGGCGAGGCGGTGACCGTTGGGCGGGACTCCGTCCTCCATGTGGTAGCGTCCTGTGGAGACGGCGACGAGTTCTTGGAGAGCGCAACGGCGATCTTTGGCAAGTTCAAGCACCTCCTGGACACGAGCAACAAGAAGGGCGACACGCCCCTGCACTGCGCCGCCCGGGCGGGGGGGTTAGGATGCTCTCTCATCTCATAGCTCTGGCAAGAGTCAACAATGGCGACAGAGACGATGAGAGGGTCGAGGCAATCCTAAGGAAGCAGAACGAGCAGGGAGAGACGGTTCTACACGAAGCGGTCTGTTTGGGCAGCAAGGAAATGGTCGGCCTGCTAATGTCGGCCGACTCGCAGTTGGCTCGTGTTTCGCTGGCCGAAGGCACCTCGCCGTTGTACCTGGCTGTCTCGCTAGGGCATGACGACATTGCACGGCAGCTGCACGAGGAAGACAAAGCGCTGCCGTACTCTGGTCCAGGCGGGCAAAATGCCTTGCATGCAGCTGTTTTGAAGGGCAAAGGTGAGCACTAGATTCTTTTCAACTAGACTCTTTACGGCTTGTTTAGATGGACCGGGATCCACATAGATAGGCAGGGAATTTGAACTAAAATCTTGGCCTATTCTGTTATTCATGATGGGCTGAAATTTTGGACCATTCAAATAAGGTCTTAAATGTTTCGCCATGTGTTATTGCTGTTTTTGGAACGAAAGTTTTATAGCTGTTCAGATTGAAAAATTCTGTTATAGCACTCTGTTAATATGCCTCACTCACGTTACAAGATATTCTCTAGCTAGCTAGGTTCCCATTTCATAGGTGCGCCTCTCGTCGTAGTGTTTAATTTGCTTGTCTTACTTCGGTTTGGGTTTTAAATTTTTATGTTTTAGCTTGCCACTATCTTTCCTTGTTTTAGGTAGTTTAATTTCAATTCCAACTTTAAAATGTCTTAGTTTGCTTTGGCTGTCCTATTTTCATGTTTTGACAATGTCAAACTTTTATTTCACCTTTGGATTAAACATTATTTAATAGTTGATTATCTTTGGGCAACATATTTACATCGACCTTTTTTCTTCAAAATTGATATACTATATCTCTGGTCTGAGTTACCTGTCGTTTTAGCTTTTACACATAGAACAAGGCATGTGACACATAGCTTGCCGCTGTTGGTTGTCTTCACATCTATTAACACAGCTATCAATAAGCAATTATTACGGCGTTCGGTGTAAATATTACCTCCAAAGCCCGAATGGTGGTATTGTTGGGGATGGCCCCCACCGGGCCCACTCGGCCCAATACGCCAGAAACAGGGCGTGGCCAGCCCAGCCTATGGCGTAGTGAAATACCGATTCTACCCCTTAGATATAGGCTTAGGTAAGAATATTTATATGATATTAAGGAAAGGAAATGACATAATTGCCCCTGTAAACATATACTTGTAATATGCCTCCTCAGGGGTGTAAAAGTAGGTACTGAGCCTTATGAGGAAGACACGATGGAAAAGTTGGCTAGTCCCAAGGCGGTCGTCGTTTACCCATGTCCACTATTCTCTGGGGAAGCCACCTAGGCAAGTCCCTGTTAGCCTCTTCTGTACTATTTGGTGCGTAAACATAACAATATCTATTTACTTATCAAAACAAACCTGGGAGGTAGTAGTATAAGGTATTTCTGTGATTGAAACTTGAAAGTGCAATTTTGGATGGGAGAATGCTCATACATATAACGGATATGCTTCCATTAAATCTTGACTGCTTTTAACAGTGAGAATTTTCAATTGCAGAGATGACAAAAATGATATTGGAATGGAACAAGGATCTTATCAAACAAGCAGACCAATCTGGAAGTACACCTCTTCACTTCGCCGCATCATGGGGGAAGCACGATGTGATCAGTTTGCTACTGGATGCTGACCAATCCGCAGCGTATCAGTCCGACAACAATGGGTCGTTTCCCATACATGCTGCCGCCTTTGCAAACAAAGTTAAGGCAGTCTCCATCTTGCTCGAGGAGTGTAGCCATGACTGCGCCGAGCTACGAGATGCCATGGGTAGGACCTTCCTCCACGTCGCCGTCCTCGAGGAGAGCCAGTCCGTGGTCACATACGCTTGCAAGCTGCAGAAATTTGCATCGTCAGTCATGAACATGCAGGACGACGATGGGAACACTGCCCTACACCTCGCTGTTCAGATCGGGAACCTGTGGCTATTCAATCCTCTGATGAAAAACCTTCATGTCAAATTGAATTTGACAAACAATAAAGGGCAAACCCCACTTGATCTTTCATGGATGGCGACACCCGTAGGTGTTCATTACGGATTGGTAAGCAATGCTTCTATCTTTACGAATGTTCTTTATTGTTCAGAAATACATGTACTTCCCTGACTTGCGTGAAACAGTCAATTGATTTTGTTTTTCATGTTTGGTCTCGCAGAACCCGCGAATCAGGATATATAAGTTGCTACAAGATGCTGGCGCTCAGTATGGTACTTACCGATGGGATCTCTTTCACGAAGAACACATTCCTCGGCTAGACCAAAAGGAAGAAGCACAGAAGATCACCGACTCCACGCAGGTCATCGGCATCGGCTCGATGCTGATTGCGACGGTGGCGTTCGCCGCAGCTTTTGCACTGCCCGGTGGCTACCGAGCTGATGACCACAAGAACGGTGGCACGCCGACGCTTGCCGGACACTACGCCTTCGACGTGTTCATCATCGCCAACACACTGGCATTCATTTGCTCGGGCCTATCCATCATCAGCCTCGTGTACGCAGGGGTGGCCGCTGTCGACAACTCGACATACGCACCCGCATGATCTCCTTCGTCATCTCCGTGACCTTCATGGCCAGCTCGGCCAGGAGCCTTGGTGCTGCCTTCGCATTCGGGTTGTACATCGTGCTGGCTCCGGTCGCGCGCACCACGGCCGTCGCATCCTGTGCAATCACGGCTCTTGCGTTGATCGACGCCGTTTGGTTCATCTGGGTGGTAGCGACTGGTGAAGTGATGCTGCTAAGGAGGCTTGGAATTCGGGCGTGGTGGAGACTGGCACGGGAGATCCAAGTGACCTTGCTAATGCAGTTCTGGCTATACATTGTGATCGCCGGATTGCTAACGTATTCCAAGATTACTAGAGTGCATTGAAATTAAATGGAATTGTATAGTTGGTGAGACGTGCTAAAATGGATTCTGTTAGGTTCTCTTTTTAAGGGAAACCCATAAACACCTCCATAAGTCACTTTGTTTTTCAACTTGCCCCTCGTAACTTATTTTTATTTACACCCGCAATACGCAATTCATTATGCAAATACCAACCCCCCCACCCCCATACACACACAAACGCTATTTTCTTATGGTTTTCATTATCTTTTGTACTTATTTCGATGATTTGAGTGCTTATCTAAGTGATCGCGATACTTATTTCAATAATTTGAGTGCTTATCTAAGTGATCGCGATACTTATTTCAATAATTTGAGTGATTTCAACATATTCAATACAAAAATTCAGCATTGAAACATTACTAATGAAATATTTGACCTAAAGATCATTCCGTAGTTTCTTTCAAACCAAACAACCATTGTAATCTTATATTACTAGTAATATGTTACCGATAATCAGATTGAGGGGAATATTATCTTATAGAGGAATGTGAAATTACGCATTCCAAACGTATGACTACTACATACGGTGTTATCACAGACTGTTCAAAACAGTCATCACAAACGGTTTCTGAACCATCTGCATTTATGTGTCAGTGATAATAGATGGTTATCACAGACGGCTCCCAAATCGTCTGTGATAAGTTAAAACACGGGTGTTTTTTTTTCAAAAACCATCTGTGATATTCCGCTAACACAGATGGTTGTTTTTAACAGCTGCCTGTGATAGCAGAATATCACAGACAGTTTTTGTTATTAACCGTCTATGATACCTATGATATCACAGACGGTTGTTTCTAAAAACCATCTATGATATCTATATACCAAACCGTCTGTGATAGCTATTTCAAAATCTACATTATTTTCTGTTTTTCGGCTAGCCTCAGGGAATGCTAGCCATACCCTCTGAAAACAAGGAAGAAGATCACATATATATAGCATAGAACAATCATTACATAAATGTCTCAAATGAATTAAACAACGCAAGCAGATCACATATATAACACACGACAATTGTTACACTGATCTCACAAATGAATTAAACAACTGAATAAATTGTTTGATTAAGCACAATTAAGTTATTACAATTCTATCCAAATGTTTCAGCATCTAATCGCTATTGCCTGGGTGGAACTCTCTTGTGTTGTTTACGAATTGGGAGAGCTTTCCTCGAATTTCGGTGAGTTTGTCAAGATCGATTGCACCTTCGTCGAATTGCACACGCTGTCGTTAGGAGTAGTGTTAAGTCATTAGCATATATATATATATATATATATATATATATATATATATATATATATATATATATGTGTGTGTGTGTGTGTGTGTGTGTGTGTGTGTGTGTGTGTGTGTGTGTGTGTGTGTGTGTGTGTGTGTTGATAATCATAAAATAATTATTGGCAGGTTAACAAACCTTTGGATCATTCGTCTTAGGGTCCATAATTTCCTCCATATTGCGGCAAATGTAGAATCCACATACGTTGCCCTGTACCTGCTTGTGACACTGCAAAAATAGAATTTCATACATAGGTATTGTCAATTCTAGAGGTATTATAATGAAGTGTGATATATGATTGTTGTGTTGTAGTGGGTACCAAAAATCGCGCCTTGTGTCGCAGTGTGGCGCTAGATTCCTTATGTCTTCCTCCTTGAGCAACATAAGCGCTGAATGACCTACGTGATTCCAAAAGGTTAGCCCTGGCTATTGCAAATAAAGAAAAGATTACAATAGAGTTTTGTATGGAGAAAATATGTTTACCTATCAATTGCTTGTTGCACACGGGTGAAGTCGTGGTTGCCACTAAGGAATCAAGGTATATTATCTTGCCCCAGTTTGGTAAAACCATGATCAGAATCCAATGACTCTTAGTCATGTATGTCGCCATAGTGATTAATTCTAATTTCATGTTACGTATAAAGTGCAACAAATGAAATTTATATGGCAACTAGTGAAGCACTTACCCTTGGTTAAAAGGTACCATGATGTACTTCTTGTCACTGTGAGCAATCAATCTTCTTGTTATGTAATGTTGAATGAAGGATGCATTATCATTGATGGATTGCTCAGAGAGCAAGTGTGGGTCGAGGAAACTCACCAGTTCTCACCTTCACTGGACTTATTGGATCATGGATCTATACATAAGCAATGAGTTATGGCATTTATCGGTATTACGTGAGTATAGAACATGATTGTATAGTACACTTACAGTGTTCAGCATCGTAGAAGTGAGGTGTCGAGTTCGTCGAGGTTAAATAGTAAGAATAAGTCTTTGAAAGTCACGATGAAGTAGCCCGAGTTGTGGAGGAAATGCACTTTTGTGTATCACATGGTGAATCTACTATGCCAGTTTGGCTTCATGTTGGATCTCTGCATGTACCAGGTATGCAAAGTATTGCAAACCAGTCCAAGTCTGGGTAATTGTGACTCGAGCGCTTCGGCAGGGTATCGCAAGTGAGCTTCGATCTACGCTGAGTTGGTAAACATCTTCAAATTATCACAATCAATACATGGACAATACATATATTCCATCCTCTTCTTCAATATATCCAGCTCGGCTGCTCTTCTAAAAACAGACACGCCATTAATGTATTGATCACTCACACGCTTCTCAACATACATCCAGTTTTGGTCCATCTACACTACACATGTAACAAATGGGTGTCAAATTAGATTATTAACACTACTATAGTTAATCAGCTTAGCTGCTTAATTACACACATAATTGTCATTCACCACGTATTCATGAAACAATATCAAGCAAGAATATATTAAAGTAAACTAGGAGTATTGACCTATTCTTAAATTATAGCAAACTACCATCTCTCTAAACCTAGCTAGCTAGATCTAATTAAAAACCTAGCTATCATCTCTCTATATTACAAGGCATATAAGTTATTAAAAGCAAATACTAACCTCTAATCACCAAGAATAATTCGATATACAAGCTAGATGTACAAGCGATACGTTTTCACCAAATTGCCCAAAGCCGGCCACCTCGCTCCTTCAATGCAGTGCAATGAAGACAACTATGTCGAGACCACATACGCCTGCTATTTAATAGCACACAGCATTCCAGACGACTCTAACCACAAACCATCTGCGGTATGACACTATCATAGATGGTTTTTATTAATAATCATCTGTGATAATTCGTAGACGATTATTCATACAAATCGTCTGTGATGTCCGCCACTATCATAGACGGTTTGTTGTACGAACTGTCTGTGATATGATACTATCACAGATGGTTTTTTTATTAATAACCGTCTATGATAATTTGCAGACGATTATTCATACAAACTGTCTGTAATGTCCACCACTATCACAGATGGTTTGTTATACGAACTATATGTGATCATGCACATATCAGAGACAGTTTGGTATACAAACCATTTGTGATAATAGACATATTAGAGATTGTTTGATATACAAACTGTCTGTGATAATGCTTAAAAATTGTTTCCAACCAGTTTTTTTTTGTTTTAGTCATGTGCTAAATCTCAAGCCTTATGCGACCACTCCAAGCAAGAAGCTTAAGAAGATGATCTTGGTCATCCAAAACTACCCCTGCGTTCATGCCTAGTGCAATGGCAAGCCGTCTCATGAGAAAGAATTGATGAGATCAGTTTTTTCGCACAAAAGAGATATTTTTGCATTTTCATGAACATAAGACTTGTACTAACTCATGCTTCATCAAAAAACTAGCATAGCTCAATCTAAAACTCAATATAGATTCAAGACTCAACTCAGCCTATTTGACATGGCATGAATCATAAAGAGATAACTAAAGCGAGAACTAAAGCGAGACTAATCTCAAGAGCTAACATGACATGAATTAATTCAAGTTGTGCAGTTTTAAGCAATTTAATCATGGCAAAGACTAGACTACACATATGAAATCATGATCAATCTAGCAAGTAAGTACATATCATGGCAAGGTGTAATGCATTGTAAAACATGTCATAACAGGATAATAATCAGGGCTCCATGTAGTTATATTACAATGCAGAATGCTGAAATGCAAGAAAATCCAGCTCCCCCTCAACATGAGATGCAACTTTAGTTCAAATTGAGTTATGTCAGAATTAAGCTCTAAAAGCTCCCAAATGAACTCCCCCTGAACCAAAGCAATTAACAAGAGAAGCTGGCAAAGAAAATCCGAAAGGGTAGTCCTTAAAGCATAGATAAGATATAGAGGATACTATGGCTCAGACTATCTCTCATCTACCCCATATGACTCTAGAACTATCAACTGATCATCTAACTCACTAAAGAGCAGACACATACCCTGTCTAACCGAGGGTGGCCCAACCCTCGCTAGAACCTACAAGAAGTGAGTGAGCTCAACCTAGTGAGAAAAGAAACAGCTAAGCAGCATCCTAGAATCACAAGATGAGAGAAAGAAGTCTAAGCAACTCGGCAAGAGAACCACTCTAACCTATGCTAGAAGGGCTATCCCAAATGCACCCAAATGTAATGCAGCAAAAAGGAGTAAGAGCATAATTAATATAATAAAGCAGTAAAGCCCAAAGCTCCCCCTCACAACAGTCCATAAGGACAAACCACCCCAAGCTCTCCCTGTAGAGCTGAAAACCTAGAGCTGTCCAATGGCTTGGTAAAGATATCAGCCAACTGGTGGTCACTCTCCACAAACTGGAGCACGATGTCACCCTTTTCTACATGGTCTCTAAGGAAGTGATAGCGAATATCAATGTGCTTGGTCCGAGAATGCTGCACTGGGTTCTTAGCAATGTTAATCGCACAAGTGTTATCACAAAAGAGTGGAACACTGTCGATAACTAACCCAAAGTCCCACAGGGTCGAGACCATCCAAAGCACCTGGCTGCAGCAACTAGCGACAGCAACGTACTCAGCCTCTGCGGTGAACTGTGCAACACCGGACTGCTTCCTCGAAGACCAAGAAACAAGAGAAGTACCAATGAATTAGCAGGTGTCAGAAGTGCTCTTCCTATCTATCCTACAGCCAGCAAAGTCTGCATCCGAGTAAGCTCTCAAAGAAAGACATGATGAGGAAGAGTACCAGATACCATAGTCAATGGTAGCTCGAAGGTACCGAAGGATGCGCTTCACCGCTTAGCGGTGAGATACGCAAGGAGAAGCCTGAAATCGAGCACAAAGATACACAGTGAAGTGTATGTCCGGTCTCGAGGCAGTGAGGTACAAGAGGGAGCCAATCATGCTGCGATACTCCTTCTGATCAACTGGCTCGCCGTCCTCATCTGGGTCGAGTGAGGCTGAAGTGGCCATAGGAGTGGACACCGGCTTGCCATCACTCATATCAAAAGTGCTTCAGGAGGTCTCGAGTGTACTTGCCCTGATGTAAGAAAGTACCCTCCCGAGTCTGCTTGATTTGGAAGCCAAGGAAGAAGCTCAACTCGCCCATCATGCTCATCTCAAACTCCGAGCTCATGACATCGGAAAACTGGGAAACGAGAGCATGTGAGGAGCTGCCAAAGATGATGTCATCCACATAAATCTGGACGAGCAGAAGGTCAGTGCCATGCCGGCGAATGAACAAAGTCTGGTCTACAGCGCCTCGCGCCGTGCCAGGCCGCGTCGGCCGCGCCGGGTTCCCTCCCCCTCCCCTCTTCTTATCGAGTTATGTAGAGGAGAATGCCTCCTCTATGGAGGAGGCCGGTGGAGGAGTGTGGGCCCGGATCCGGAGGCCGGGACGGCTGTTAGCCGCCGCGGAGGCGTGCGCCGGTCGCCGGTAAGGGCCATAGCTTGGAGCCCTTGCCGGTGGGAAGGCACCGTGCGCCTCCCATGGACGACGACGAACCGGCCTAGAGCCATGGCCGGTGGCGATGAAGGTGGTGGCCGCCGGACATGGTGGTGGAGGCTTCTCATGGAGAGGAGCAAGAAGAACGTGCAGCGATTCGCGCAAAGAATCGATCAAAGCAAGAACATCCAGGAATGCTTTTTGGTGTTTCTCACATAGTGCCATACCTTGTGTTCTTCTCTGTTGCACTTGTGTGTATGTGTGTGCTGATAACGTATTGCAAGTGATTGTAACAAGTGTTTGAGAAAAACTGTTGCTTCTCATTCATTCTGAATATGTACATGATAATTTATAGATGATGAAGGGGTGGCACAAAAGGTGTCTGTTTGGAAAAGGCATCTGTACATTGGAGCAACTGTACATTGGGCACTTTTTGGTTGTAACATTTATAAAGTAAATTTTGTAAAACTATAAGTTTAGTGGTGAAACAATCAGTTTCCTACACCTTTAAGAGGCAATTTCGTGTAGCCGCACTGTTAAGCGACAAAACTTTCAAACAATTGCAAGTCTGTTACACTCGATTAAATCCCATATGTCATTCTCTCCATGCATAAATTGGGCCGTTGCACGTTGCCACCTCGGACCACCACGTAATCAAGCCACACGGATAGCTCCCCCACACAAGCACAAGCAAGTGGGACCCACCTATCGGTTGCACAGAACAAAGAGGGAGACGGGAGTGACTGCTGACACCGGCATTGGCGAACAGCGAATGGCAACGCAGCAAGGGGATCGGAGGCACGGGGGAGATAGAGGGGACCAAGAAGGGTCTCGGTAGCAGAATCGGGGAAGAAGATAAGAAGTTAGGGCTGAAGATGGCAAGGTGGGGGGAAGCTCCGTAGGGTGTGGCGGACTAGGCCAATTGCCAGGCACTGGAGCACAAGGGTTCCATGGGGGTTCTCCTGGTGGTGGTGGACTAATCTGGGGTGGTCCAAGGAGGTCCAGTGTCGGTGGTGTCCATGGCATGGCAGTTGCTCAGTGGCGACGAGCTACAACGGTAACTATGGCCAGTGATGACATTGGAGAGGATTAGCGCCACGAGGCAGAGCACGTGACGCGAAAGGCAATGGCGAAGATGTACCGGAATGGCGGATTGACGTCAGCGGCGATGTTGTGGGGGCTCGGGCATGGCACGGTGGCCCTGCTCTGGGGTCCTCATGCTGGGGCGTTTCCTCCATAATCCGTTCATGTCTATGTGTGTTTCCCACCTCCAGATGAATCCAGCCACTGCAGTTTCTATCCTTTGCACGGTGCATCTACGTCCGATTTCTTCTTACCAGAGCATCCCACACCTTATCCTTTCTCCCATAGCGTTGATTGTTAGCAAGATTATTTAATCCTGCGCCTAAGTCATTTATTTCCTGCATTAGAATTGTTTACTCTGGCCATGTGCATACGTTTTCCATTGGAGTTATAGATTGCATGGTGGAGGTTTTCCATTGGAGTTATAGCATGCATGGTGGAGGTCTTAATGGCCTTCACTAATTTTTCCTGTAATTCTGCATGTAAGTTCACTATTTAAGGAGCAAGATAAACAGAAAATGCTGTGCAGTTCATGCAGCACCAAAACATCATGTGTTCATCAAATCCCAATCCATTCAATTTGAAGCTAGAGCTAGAAAATTGAGAGATTCGCAAAGGGCGGCTGACATTGATTTGTGCTCTCGCTCTCTAGGCATTGATTTGTGCTCTCGCTCTCTAGGATGCCGCCGCGTGGAGCTTACCTCACCGTCGCTAGCTCACCTTGGTTCATCTCCACCTCCGACGTCCATGCGGGTGAGTTCCTCTTGACCTCCCGTAGCTCGTGTGGCCCTCCATTTTCTTCTTATTTCTCTCCGACGCCACCACCTCTTTTCCCCTCCAGCCTGGGCTGTCGTGCGCTCTCGCCAACACGCCACCGAGCTGCACTCCACCAGCCTGGCTTCCTCTGCCCTTGGCAGTTCCTTTCGCCTAAGTCACCTGCGCTCTCTCATGACTTGTTCTGTTCCCTGACAGCAAGGGCCCACCAGCTCACATGGCGTCCCATGTAGCACCCGGTAAGGGAGTCAGTACCACACCACGTGTGTGTATGACACATGGGCCCGGTTTTTAGGACGGCTTGAGTACGACGGACTTGCAGTTTTTTTGAAAATATTGTCTCTTAATGGTGCAGCTACATGAAACCTGTTCATTACTAAAAGTCAATGATAGATATTTTAAAGTCATTTAGAAAAAAAATATGCTATAAATTATCCTAAAAAAGTAAAACATCTAGCCTTTAATTTAGTGGACTCAAGTTATAATGAATCAGATTAAAAGAAAGAGTATATATCAAATACAATCCAAATTAAAAGAAATTTCGAATTAAAAATAAAGAGAAATTAGTAATTTGATTTTCATACAACTTCCAAAGTAATATCTATAAATAACTAAAATTCGGAATAACAATTAAATAAAAATTAGCAAATTAAAAGAAAGAGTTCTTGTGTCAAGTATAATCCAAATTAACTAAAATTTAGAATTAAAAATAAAAAATATACTAAAAGTCGATGACAGACCTTTTATAGTTGCTAAGCAAAAAGAGAATGTGCTATAAATTCTCACAAAAAAATAAAAATATCTAGCCTTTAATTTAGTAGACCTAAGTTATAACTGCTCAAATTAAAAGAAAGAGTCCATGAGCCTGTTTGATATGGCTGTGGTTTATGACTTTTGGCTGAAATTTTTAAATTTTAGCTGTTTATGACAGAGATTACGGAGAGAGAGATACTCATTTGTGATTTTGGTTGATACAGATATTGAGCTTTTAACATGTACTACAATTAACTTGTAGACTCCGTCTTGAGAAAATACTCTATTTGAAAGTTAGGTACTGTAGCAAAAACCAAAAGCCGCTTTTAGAAGCCATTAAAGAACAGGCCCCATGTCAAGTACAGTCCAAATTAACAAAAATTCGGTATTAAAAATAAATAAAAAAATTACTAATTTGATTTCCATACAACTTCATAAGTAACATCCATAAATAACTAAAATTTGGAATAATAATTAGGCAAAAAAATAGCAAATTAAAAGAAAGAGTTCATGTCAAGTACAATACAAAAAAACTAAAATTGGGAATTAAAAATAAAATAAATTTATTAATTTGACTTCCATTTGAATTCCAAAGTAAACCTAAAAACAAATATGTAATAATAATTGAAAACAAAATAGAAATTGGGTTTTATAATAAAATTAGTAATTTGATTTCCATTTGAATTCCAAAGTAAACCTAAAAAGCAAATTCGGAATAGTAATTGAAAACAAAATAGAAATTGGGGGGTTTTTTATATGAATTCCAACATAAAACTAAAAAGAAATCCAAGCATGTACGATCCAAACACATGCAAATTTGGAATAAAAATTAAAGGATAATTAGACATTCAATTTGTAAACAAATTTAAAAACTTAAATTCTAAAAATAATAAAATTTATAAGCCTATACTAATTAGACACTCCGAGAAAACTCCCGTTTTAGTCAGAAAAATCTAACCATATATCACGGAACCAAGTTAGAATAGCTGAGATTAAAAGAAAGAATAACATGCCAAGTATAATCCAAATTAAATACAATTCAAAATAATAAATAAATAAATAAAATTAGCAATTTGATTTGTATACGTCATCTGAAGTAATATCCATACATAATTAAATTTTAAAATAATAATTAAATAAAATTAGCAAATTTTAAAAAAGAGTCCATCTTATGTACAATCCAAAATAACTAAAATTTAGGGAAGAAAATAAAAATTAGAAATTTGACAAAATCTATCTATTATGTACTAAAAGTCGAATGCATGAGATTTACAATTTCTAATATAGAGAAATAAGCTAGAAATTCTTGGAAGAAAAAAGAAAAGAATACATCCCTCGATTTAGTAGACCCTTATTATGGCCGGTAAATGATCACTAATGGATGTCTTAGATAAAATAAGAAATCTAATAAGACAAGGCTAGCCATTATAGATTCTAAATGAACCCAATAAATAAAAATAATCCTAAATGATCCACACTAACATCCATGTACTAGAGGAAAAGAAGGATACGAATGTGCAAAATAATTGAGTAAAAGTCATCTATGAGAAAAAGGCACTCAGCAAGAAAAAAAAGACAAGATCTATTCTACCGCACGCTTCCCAACAACGTGTGTGTCGTAGGGATGGCCCCCACCTAAACCCAGCAGGCCTGGTAGGAGATTATAAGGCCCAGAATAGGCCATGTGTAATGACATAACTGCCCCCAGAGGGGATAACCAGATGTAAGGGTATAACTGTAAAAGCACTCCTCATGTGTATATATATATGAGTACAAGCCATGGGGAGAGGCCAGGCCATTACATTCATCTTCATCACTCTCCACTACCATCTCTCTCTCTGTTTGGTCTGTAGCCACAACAGTTGACGCTGTCCGTGGGGAGGACAGGACAAGCCTGAAGACCGAAGAAGAAGGATGGCACCGAAAAAAGCTTCTTCAGCGGCAGCGAAGGGAAGGAAGGCGGCCGGGCCGGAGCGTCGTATGAGAACCAGGGCTTCGGCATCGGCAGCGGCGGACGCGGGTGGCGACGCAGGCACGGTGGCCGGAGACGTCGACGTTCGCGCGGTGACGACCAACCCCGTCACCGGCACCGCGACGACCAACCCCGTCACCGGCACTGCGCCGACCCGCCCCGTCACCGGCGCTGCGGGGACGGACCCCGCGGTCGAAGACGTCGACGCGGGTGCGGCGACAACTGACCCCGCCGACGCAACGACAGCTGACCTCGCCGCCCCCACTGCAACCCTCGCCGGCGGCACGGACCGGGCGGTTCGAGGTAGCCACGACGGAGCGACCGACAGCTCGGGACCTCGCGACGCGGTCGTCCCCATGCCGATCCACCTGTTGGGAGCACCGGCGACCCCGCCCGCACAGGCGGTGGAAAGCGCCCTACTGGCGGCCCTCAACGCGTTCCAGCGGGAGTTAGGGGACCTTCGCGGAGCCGTCCGAGATATGCAAGAGGCTCGGAGCCAGCAGGCTGCGCCGGCTATCGCGACCGAGCCCACGCCGGAGAGGGCGGACAGTCGCGAAGCCCCCACGTCTAGCCGCGTGCCGCTGCGGCGTGTAGATCCGGAGTCCCCGCTTTCGGCGGGGCTGCAGCAGGCGGCATGGCCCGAAGACTTCAAATTCCCTAGCGCCGTCGACTCGTACAAAGGCGACACGGACCCCCGTGAGTTCGTGCGCGTGTACAAAACCGCGATCGAAGCCGCGGGCGGAGACGACACCACGAAGGCGAAGGGACCCCCCCCCCTCGCGCTGCAAGGAGTGGCGCTCTCTTGGTTCTTTACCATAGAGCCGGGCTCCATCTACGCGTGGGAGCAGCTTCGCGTCCGCCTTCACAACAACTTCCAAGGAAACTACATCGACCGAGTCGACGCGGACCAACTCTTTGCGGTGAAGCAAAAACCCTCGGAGAAGCTCCGGGACTACTTCAAACGCTTTGCCAAGATTCGATGCCAAGTGAAAGATGTTAACGAAACCACCATCGTTAATGCAGCCATACAGGGCCTTCGCCCGGGCCCGATGGCCGAGTACAACGCGCGAAAGCCAATCAAGACGGTGGCAAAGCTCTTCGACAAAATGGAAGAATATGCCAGGGCAGAGGAAGACGCGCGGCGAAGACAAGGTGACGACTCCGACACCAACCAGGCCGGAGCCTCGGCAAAAGCTGAAGACCCGCCGAAGGGCGGTTCTTCGAAGGGAAAACGTAAGAAGGAGTCGTCCAGGGATGCGCCCGACCGCAGGCACGCCTCGCATAAGGAGTCGTCCGATCAGCCCAAGCGCGGCCAGCAGAGGTCGAGGCGAAACCGGTACGTCCTCGACATCGAAGGCGGGTCCGACGAGGGTGCTCCCGCGGGCCGAGGCGGTCGGGGGCGCCGTGGCCGGGGCGCGGCGCGGCAGGGGCCGCGACGATAAGGGTCGTGGAGATTACGACGACCAGCATCAGAGACTGTAGTGCGTAGTCCACGGCCGCGGCAATCATGATACCCGCGCCTGCACCTCCATCGCGGCGCTCCGCGACAGCGTCGCTAGGGACAGGAACCCGGAGGCGCGCCCGCCTGCGGTGGCCCACGTCCAATTCCCATACGAGGCCCCCGTGCAGGTACAGGCGCAAGGGATGCAACCCCAGGAAGGCACTTTACGGATCCAAGCTCACGTACAGCAGCCTCGGGAGGGCCTCCTATCGCTGCAGGCCCCGGACGCAACCTACCGCAGGGTCATCAACGTCATATCCGGAGGCTCTACGCTGGAATTCGCCTCGGCACGGTAGCAGAAGGCCTATGCGCGAAGACTACATCACGTGGCGGCATACCCAGCGCAAGCACCGCCGGATTGGGCGCAGCATGAAGTTACATTCACACCCGACGACGCCCAGGGTGTGGATTTCCCTCATCAGGACCCCCTGGTCATCCGGGTCACTATCGCGGGATGCGACGTGGGGCGCGCCTTGGTGGACGGCGGTAGCTCCGCGAACGTATTGTTTGCGGCGGCCTTCGACCAGATGGGGATCCCTCGAAGCCGCCTAGGGCCCTCGGGAATCCCACTGCAGGGCTTCGGGGGACAGCCCCTGCGGGCGCTGGGCCAGATAGGTCTTCAAGTCTCTTTCGGCCGAGACGACAATGTGCGGACCGAAGATGCCACCTTCGACGTGGTCGACCTTCCGTACCCCTACAATGCCATATTAGGGCGCCCAATCCTCAACTCCTTCGGCGCGGTACCGCATCACGGCTACCTATGCATGAAGATCCCGGGTCCCCGGGCCATCATCACCGTCCGAGGCGACCAGGATATGGCCCGGCGCATCGAGCCAGGTACCAGGCGCCCGCGTCGCGAAACCCAACGGTGCTCCTAGAGCTGGCGTCACCGCACGGAGGTCCGCAGGGCCATTCACAGGCGCCTGGGCCGGCCCTGCAGATGTCTAACGACTAGAGGCTTCGGCCGCACCAAGGGCAAACGGTTAGTATATCCATCCTTTGTAGTTGCTCACCCGCGCAAACGGGGATGTAATGAAGATCGCCGTTTGTCGCTAATCTTTCTTTATCACGCGCAAGTACGCGGTGAAGGCGCGCGCAGGCTTAAGCCAACGCGCGCGTTCCCGCAGTATAAACAAAGACGCACGTTCGCGTGTGCACTCGCCGTAGCCAAAAGGTGACGGGCCTGAGTATAAACCGCCCCAGCCCCGCCTTGGCGATGGCAGACGCGCGCTGCTCGTGTTCCCTGGCGGTGTACGGCCCCAGGAATACGTGCGCGGCTTGCTCCGCCTCCTCCAAGGAAATCCCTGAAGCAAAGGAGAATAGCATCAGCATATAACGCATTTCGCGTGAACAAAGGAGGGACGCGATCGAGGCTTACGAAGACCGGGCGGCGCCGGCAGCGAGCAGACCCATGGCGAGACATTGTCGTCTCAACGCCTCTCCGCGGCAAGACGCCGGTCGTAGGCAAGCGGTGCCACGCCGTACATCACGTACTCCTCGGCGAGGTCGCGCATGTTGAGGCGGGCGGCCACGCCTACGAGCCGCTTGACCCTCCGCTTGTCCTCATCATCGAGCGTTCGGTCGGGCGAGGGCTTGAACGCGATTGGTCGGCCTGTGCACTCAAGGCCGCTCCCGCTCTCCACACGGTGGTAGAACCACCGCTTCATCCAGTAAGACTCCCACTTCCCGCGAGTTGAGTTCACAGGGAAGAGCTTCTTGCACGACGGGCGAAGAATAAAAGTGACGCTACCAAAGCTCGACAGCGTCCCGTCCCTCCGGCACTTGGGCTGGCATCGTGCCTCGTGGAGATAGGCGAACAACGACGCGCTGGGCCAACATGCCCCCGAGCGCAAGGCCCAGCTGTACACCGCGAGCCAGGCCACGGCGTTCGGAGTCAGTTGCGCCAGCTCCAGCCCGAAGGTCCGCAGCACGTCGCCCACCACAGCCGCCGCTGGGATCCGGAGGCCCGCGTCGAAAAAGGCAACGAATACGACCGCCTCCGACCTCTCGGGATGCGGTTCCGTCTCGTCGGCGGCAGGCAATCGTACGTCCTGGCGCTCGGACAACTTCCCCGCGCGCAAGAGCCCTTGGATCGTCTTCTCGGTCACGAGCGAGGGGCCCAGCTCGCCGGAGAACGTGCCTTCCTCCTCCGCCACCAGCCGCTCCTGGTCCGCCGCCGCCGGGTCGTGCTCTTGGAGCGCGTATTTCACCTTCAACGGTGCGGACCGCCGGCGAATGTCAGGGCCACCAACCGCCTGGCCGCGCTCGCTACTGGAGGCCATCGCTTCCCACGAAGAGACTGCAGCGGTGAAGATAGCGCGAAGGCATAGAAGGCGGAGCAGACAGGAAAGAGGGCGTAAAGGTGCGCGGACGCTGTTACGGGGGGGCTATATCAAGCCACCTCGCCCATACCGTCGCTACCGAAGCGTCGCAACGATCCGCGTGCTGGATGCAACCGCAGCGGTGTAAAGGCCCGCCCCACACGATTCCCCGTAATTGAATGCGAAGGCTCGTGAAGGTCCGTGTACGAGGCGCGACCGTAGTCGTCAAGCGCCCGTCCAGCGCAACGCCCCACCCAACGCTGGAAGGTCATGACCACAGGCGCCAAGGACCGTCACAACACGGCGTTACCTAGCCGCTGTTATAGGCGCACCAGTGGGCCAGGGGATCACAACAGCTCCGGCGCCGCGCCATTCACTGCCCGCCCCGTGTCCCCCTTGCCTAGGGAAGAGGCGAGCGGCTGCAAACACGCAACCGTCCACATCCCGCCGCCCACCAGTCACAGGCCGCCGCGTGCCCCGGGCGCGTCGGGTCGCACGGTACGGGAACCTAACCCTGGCAAACCAAGGGCCGGCGTGATTCCAGGAACCTTTACAGCGCAAGACCGCATCATAAGACCCCAAGTCACCGCCCACACGGCGGTGTTCGCGGGGCGAAGGCGCCAGCTTCGCTGCCACCCATTCGAGGGGTAGGGGACGCAGCGCGCGCGTCTACTTCGACTAGGCGCCAGCTTCGCTGCCACCCGTTCGATGGGTAGGGGACGGAGCGCGTGCGTCTACTTCGACTAGGCGCCAGCTTCGCTGCCACCCGTTCGATGGGTAGGGGACGGAGCGAGTGCGTCTACTTCGACTAGGCGCCAGCTTCGCTGCCACCCGTTCGATGGGTAGGGGACGGAGCGCGCGCGTCTACTTCGACTAGGCGCCAGCTTCGCTGCCACCCGTTCGATGGGTAGGGGACGGAGCGCGCGCGTCTACTTCGACTAGGCGCCAGCTTCGCTCCCACCCGTTCGATGGGTAGGGGACGGAGCGCGCGCGTCTACTTCGACTAGGCGCCAGCTTCGCTCCCACCCGTTCGATGGGTAGGGGATGGAGCGCGCGCGTCTACTTCGACTAGGCGCCAGCTTCGCTGCCACCCGTTCGAGGGGTAGGGGACGGAGCGCGCCCGTCTACTTCGACAAGGCGCCAGCTTCGCTGCCACCCGTTCGAGGGGTAGGGGACGGAGCGCGCGCGTCTACTTCGACTAGGCGCCACCTTCGCTGCCACCCGTTCGAGGGGTAGGGGACGGAGCGCGCGCGTCTACTTCGACTAGGCGCCAGCTTCGCTGCCACCCGTGCGATGGGTAGGGGACGGAGCGCGCGCGTCTACGTCCACTAGGCGCCAGCTTCGCTGCCACCCGTCCGATGGGTAGGGGACGGAGCGCGCGCGTCTACGTCGACTAGGCGCCACCTTCGCTGCCACCCGTTCGAGGGGTAGGGGACGGAGCGCGCGCGTCTACGTCGACTAGGCGCCACCTTCGCTGCCACCCGTTCGACGGGTAGGGGACGGAGCGCGCGCGTCTACTTCGACTAGGCGCCAGCTTCGCTGCCACCCGTTCGAGGGGTAGGGGACGGAGCGCGCGCGTCTACTTCGACTAGGCGCCAGCTTCGCTGCCACACGTTCGAGGGGTAGGGGACGGAGCGCGCGCGTCTACTTCGACTAGGCGCCAGCTTCGCTGCCACCCATTCGATGGGTAGGGGACGGAGCGCACGTCTACTTCGACTGGGCGCCACCTTCGCTGCCACCCGTTCGAGGAATAGGGGACGGAGCGCGCGCGTCTACGTCGACTAGGCGCCAGCTTCGCTGCCACCCGTTCGATGGGTAGGGGACGGAGCGCGCGCGTCTACTTCGACTAGGCGCCAGCTTCGCTGCCACCCGTTCGAGGGGTAGGGGACGGAGCGCGCGCGTCTACTTTGACTAGGCGCCAGCTTCGCTGCCACCCGTTCGAGGGGTAGGGGACGGAGCACGCGCGTCTACTTCGACTAGGCATGGGGAGAGGCTGGGCTGTCGGTAACCGGCTCTGCTCAAGCTCCCAGGAAAAACGGACCTCCTTCTGTGCATCAACATTCCCCAAGCCGCTCAGCGTCACCCAGGAATGTTGATGCACGGCAGGGGCCCATTTTAGGGGAACAACTTCTATCACAATATACGCAGGAGCAACGCCGCACCAGCGCCATATATATACCCCAATCAGCAGGGGAGCCAACCGGCGGAAGGCCAATCGGCAGAAGTCCAACTGCCGGAAGTCCGCCGCCATATTAATGGTCACGACGCCTCAACGCCCGCACCGTGCCAAGCACGCTGCACCACGTGGACGGCCGGAAGTCCGAGCGTCGCAGCAGCGCGCACGTCTGCTTCTTCTACAACGCAGCCCCGGAAGTTTGGAAAAGTTCACAGGCCACGGGGACGGAGGGGGCCAAAGGACTCGGCAACATGGCTTCGGCCTTGTGAAGCCCTTTACCATGAGAGGCTCCTGTTGTAGGGATGGCCCCCACCTAAACCCAGCAGGCCTGGTAGGAGATTATAAGGCCCAGAATAGGCCATGTGTAATGACATAACTGCCCCCAGAGGGGATAACCAGATGTAAGGGTATAACTGTAAAAGCACTCCGCATGTGTATATATATATGAGTACAAGCCATGGGGAGAGGCCAGGCCATTACATTCATCTTCATCACTCTCCACTACCATCTCTCTCTCTGTTTGGTCTGTAGCCACAACAGTGTGTTTTACAACTTTGATTATTTTTCTAAAATCACCATCGATGTGGTGGATTCTAATTAAAGTTGAACTATATCAACCATTGAGTATTATCTATCATACAATAAAGTTTAGGATGGTTGATTAAGTTGGTTGAGAAAAAAAGAGAAATATTGTAGAAATTCTCCCAAAATAAGAAAGAAACATCTGACCTTTAATTTGGTGAACCCTAATTATGTTGGTGAACCCTAATTATGTTTAGCAATCCATTACAGAAGGATATTATCTAATAAATGAGAATATCTGCTAGAAATTCTAAAACAAATGAAAGTATCTAGCTTAATTAGGTGAACCCTTCTTATATTAACAAATCATAACCAATGTTTTTTCTTAATCTATGAAAGTGCGGATGAAATTGATTTGCACCATGATATACTTGCATACACACGTGTAGTTGGAGAACTCTTGTATGAAATTAACACGTGGGATGTTAAAGATAGAACTAAACTCAAATGTTCTACGCACAGACACGAACTTATCTACAATATCTTTATGATTTGCATACTTTTAATTGTATTAATATAGATAGAACTATTGTCTATTACTGAAGATGCCAATTAAAAATTAAAAAGCACAAGTATTTTATCCAAAATGTATAATCTGTATTTTTTGTCTTAACATATATTACTATGTATTAATATCACAAATGAAACCAATTCTACAAACATGGAAAATAAATCGAATTGATAATATTCTAAAATTCTAATATTTGAATTCTTTCATGTGATCTGCAACTCTTTATTTTTTGCATGTAGTTCTTTTAGAAAGATGCCTGTGTAGGTGCACGGGCCACCATGCTAGTTGGTTATTAAAGGTGCAGCAAATTGGTTCTTAATGGTGCCCCCTCCTTTCTAACGCCAGCGGATTGTGACCGCCAAAAAACTTTCGCTTTGAAAACTTCTGGACCCATCTTCCTAGCTTCCCCAGGTGGTCTAGCAAGCCTGAGAGGAACCACCCTAGGCCTAGATCCATTTCTAAGGCTCAAAAACAAATTGGAAACTACAGTAAAACGGCTTAAATAGTGGATCAATAAGTTGTTCCTGAACTTGAGGCTCTCGTTTCACATGACCCAAGAGGTCATTCTCCGCTTGGACGTAGCACAAGACAGTCGGCTCCTTTCAGCTAACGAGTGTGACCTCCGGAAGCGTCTAAAGAAAAGAGTAATGGGACTTGCAGAAAAATCTCGAAAGAAACAGGCATCATGTATCACCTGGCTTAGGCAGGGGGACATAAACACAAAATTCTTTCATATCAGGGTAAACAGTCGCACGAGGAAAAATTTCATCATTGCCTTTCAACGAACCTCGGATAGGCTATCTCCCATGAGGACAAAGCAAATGTGCTGTCAGCCCACTTCAACAAAATCATGGGACAAGCCCCACCTCTAATCACCTCCTTCAACTGGGACGTCTTACAGCTACCACGATTAGACCTCCACACCTTAGGCCATCCTTTCTCCGAACAGGAAGTGCACTAGGCCATTCTAGAGCTACCATGCGACAAAGCCCCAGAACCTGATGGGTTCGATGAGAACTTCTACCGTACCTGCTAGGGCACCATAAAGAGTGACTTTGTGGCTGCCATACATGCCTTCTTTAACCTGAGAACAAACAATTTCAATCGTACAAACATTGCAAGCTTGATTTTCGTGCCAAAAAAGAATGGGGCCAAATCTACAGGGGATATCAGACCCATTAGTCTTATTCACAGTATGTCCAAAATTATTGCAAAAATCATGGCATTACGTTTGGCGCCTTTCTTGAAGTAGCTTCTTTCCCCAAGCTAGAGTGGCTTCATCAAAGGTAGATGCATTCAGGACAACTTTCTCTATGTGCAAAACCTTGCACGCAGATACCATTGGAACAAAACACCGTCACTTTTCTTAAAACTAGATATTGCCAAATCCTTCGATTCAGTTCGGTGGGAATACCTCTTGAACCTTATGGATAAACAAGCCCCCCCCCCCCGCTGGAGAGACTGGGTCTCATGTCTACAATCCACTGCCACCTCTATTGTCTTCCTCAATGGCCTACGATAGGGTGATCCTTTATCTCCTTTCCTCTTTATCTTGGCAATAGACCCACTGCAAAGGGTTCTCAACATTCCAACAGACATAGGCATCTTGTGACATCTTCGAGGCTGTTCGCCCACCCTTAGAACCACCCTTTTACGTAGATGATGCTATCATCTTCCTACATCCAAACCAAGATGATGTGCGCATTCTTGTCCGAATCCTTCACGGCTTTGGGGGAAACTACAGGGTTGCATACCAACCTACTAAAAAGTCAGGCAGTTCCAATCAACTGCGACAACATCGACCTCAATGGCTTATTGCACGACATGCTAGCTCAGCTTGCTTCCTTCCCTTTGAACTACCTCGGATTGCCGCTTGCAATCAAAAGGTTGTGCCGAGCGGACTTTCAAAAACTCGATGACAAATATGCCAATCGATTGGTGAGATGGAAAGGCAATCTACTCACACTGACAGGAAGAAAGACCCTGGTGAAATCCGTGCTGATGGCCCAATCAACCAACCTCCTTATGGCCATTAAGCCCCTAAAAAGCTACTTCAAAGCACTAAACAGGTGGGCAAGATGCTTCCTTTGGGCTACTCTGAGCAGTTAATAGGGCTAAGTGCAAAGTCAACTAGGACAGAGTTTGCAGGCCAACAAATTTAGGAGGACTTGGCATCCTAGACCTGCGTTATTTGCTAGAGCCCTAAGGCTCAGATGGCTTTGGCTTGAATGGGAGCACCAACCAAGACCCTGGCATGGCATGGAACACCATGCGATGATACAGATCGGGACCTCTTTGCTACAACCACCATCATAACAATTGGGAACAGAGCGAAGGCGGAGTTCTAGAAGACCTCTTGGGTGTCAGGGAATAGGCTGTGTGACATTATGCGTATGGTCTTTACAACCTCTAGAAGGAAAAATCACACCCTACAGGCGGCCCTCGTAGGGGGCACCTGAATGCATGATTTAAATTGTTAAACTGGGCCATCAACATAGTACATTCATGATCTGATCGTGATTGGGGGACACATCGCCATGTTGAAGCTGCAACAAAGGAGGGGAGGACTCAGCGACATGGAAGCTTAGCCCCAATGGAGCATATAGCACGGCCTTAGCCTACCGAGCTCAATTCCTAGGTGAAACAACAACCTCCATGAACTCTCTAGTTTGGAAAGCTTAGGCACCTAACAAATGCAAGACTTTTGCCTGGCTCGCCATCCAGAATAGAATTTGGACAACTAATTATCTCTACATCAGAGGCTGGCCAAACCAGCTCACTTGTCCCTATGCTCGAGGACCCTAGAGTCAGCCATCCACCTTCTTGCCGAATGCCGATTCATGAAGAGGATCTGGACCGCTGTGGCGTGGTGGTCTAAGTGTGATTCCCTTTATCCAAATACTTGGCACTCTTACTCTTCGGTCCAAGATTGGTGGGAATCAATCCTATTCTCGCTTGGCGTACCACGTAAAGCAATAGCATTGCTTGTGATGCTTGTCACTTGGCAAGTCTGGAAGGTGCGGAACACCAGAATCTTTTGGTCCACCCATCTGACTCCGATGCTGTTATTCACTGTCATGAAAGAGGAGGTCGGGATTTGGATCCTAATAGGGGATAAAAGGTTAGCGGAGCTCTCCATTACCCTATAACCTTAGTGTCTCTTTTGTTGAGCGTGTCTCTGGCCTCGGCCCCCCTCACTGTACCTCCTTGCACCTTTTCTGCTCGTAACTCTAACCTATTAAACTCCTTCCTTATGAATTAAATTAGTAGCTCTCGTGCCGGTTTTAAAAAAAAGCGGCTTAAATTTTGTTTGGAATCCTTTGTGAAAATTTTAATACGCATTGTTGAATTTCTTTTTGTCCTTTGGTTAGTTTCTTGTTATTTTCAAGTTTCAGACAAATCTAATTCCTGTGCCGTTATATTATAGGAGCTTTTCTTAGGGGAACCCAGTAAATTGAAGGTGTACTGAACTGCGGCATGACCATGTCCGAAATTAGTTAGGAAAAGTAGACCATAAAGTGGCACAATGGTTTCGACTGTATATACTATGCGGAAGCATAACGATACGAAACAGCTGTTGATAAGTTATTACAGCCCCAATGGTAACTTGCACATAATTTTGAGTACAGGAAAATAATGCTGAAACATGGAGCATACAGAATTATTCTGGCCTTGAGATGTACAATGCTAAAGAAGGATGTCTCACAAACGTAATTGGCTCATCTTAGCATCCACCTTCGCCGCCTTCTTTGCACCGATTTTATCAGGTCATTCCGTACAGTGCTGATGAAGGATGGCTGATCTGATTTTATCGTGTCATTCGGTACGATATATGGGTCCTATTGCTGGGAGGCCGAAGATTATTATGAAGGACCAAAAGTTGATCAAAACAGCTAAAAGGAAGAAAAGCACGTGAAACCATGCTGCAGGTACTCCAATTCCAAATCTAGCATGGGCCGTGTTTGCCACACAAATGACCTGCCAAACTTCAAAATTCCCATAGAGCAAAGATGCAAAAATAATCACACAAATAGTAATTGCAATGTTATGGGCAACTGGAACAAGCACCACGTATAACCCCAAGGCAAAAGCGGCTGCCAAGCTTCTGGCTGAACTCTGCAGCAGGAGCACAGAAGCATTGAAATACCTTTTGCGGATAGTGAAGTCTATAGCAGGCACCCCAGCAAACACTAGACTGAAGGTAGCTAACGATGAGCAAATAAATGCCAAAGTGTCGGCCATAATAAATGCGTTAAAAGAGTAAGTCCCGGCAAGCGTTGGCGTGCCGCCGCTAGCGTGGTCATCGGCTCGCGAGCCTCCGGGCAATGTGAAAGCTGCTGCAAATGTCACAGTTGCAATAAGCACGGAGGCAATGCCCATCACCTGAGTTGCATTTGTAATTTTCTTGGTCTCCACGTTGTCGTCTCCTCTCAGGGCATATTTTTCGTAAATGTGGTCGGGCCGACTCTCACCACGTAGAGCTCCGACAAATCTTGGATTCTGGAATATTTAATACATAATATGCATGAGTTATGAATTATAAAAAGACTAGAGTTTTCTTTCGTAGATCTTCAGGTGGGGGAGAAGCTGCTTGAAACAAGAATCAGAAATTTACGTACCGATCTAAAATAAAACCCTGAAGGAATCTTAATCCATGAAAGATCAAGAGGTGTCAGCCCCTCCTTATTTGGTAAACTCAAGTGTACCTGCTGATTCCGAATTAGACAGTTGAAAACTGCCAGATTCCCCACATGGACAGCTAGGTGTAGCGCAGTGTCCCCGTTATTATCCTGCACATTCAAAATCGATGCAAATTCTGGCTTTCTGCAGGCATATCCAACTACACTGTATTTCTTCTTGTCGACAGCAACATGGAGGAAAGTTCTTCCTTGGCCATCTCGCAAAGTGGCGCAGTCGGGACACCTTTTGAGCAGGATTTCGACGACCTTGAGGCTGCCATTCAAGGCAGCAACATGTATGGGGTACAACCCTTCATTGTCCGGCTGATATACCGTAGATTCGTTAGCATCTAGTAACAATGTGGTAGTTGAGCTCGGGTTTGGCCAATCGTGTTGAAACCATCTTGAAAATTCCGCCGATGGCCACCCATCCAATGATGCAGCCAGGTGAAGAGGAGTGCTCCCGTTTTTGTCCGGTTGATTAGTAAGGTGAGACAGAAGAGGCACACTCCTATGCCGTTCCCCTTCTTGTATTTGGACAGTCAGACACTTGCACCATTCCAATAGTATAGGCAGCGCTGCAGTTGTGATCATTTGCATGCGTTAAAAGTACCGATATCTAAGTAAGGAACCAAGCAAAAACAAAGCAGATTGGGAGGTTAGGGGTGCATTTTGGGTGCAATTAGGAATATGCATGCTAGATATGGGCAGGAGTTGCAACAGGGATGGGAATTGGGGATTTATTTGATATATACCCACTCCCTTTGCTTGGTTTGTAGCCCTAACTCCCTGAGCCTATAACTGTTACAACGTGTCGATATGTATAAATCAAAGGAGGTAATAACTTACATACAAGAATTCCTATTCCTGCGAAGTTATCATGGAAAAAGACAGAGAAGCATCCCACCCTTAATCCGGTGGACTATTGTTACTATTAAACCACAACCATTGGATGTTAATTATCTGCAACATAGTTAACCTAAACAGACGAAAACAACCTTAAAGCATAAAAAAAACGTTCACTAAGATATACTCTATGTTTAACTTAATTCATGATTATAAATTATTGGGGGAGAAACGAAAAGGCATTCCCACCAAATTAGAACCTATTTATTCGGTGGCAAATTTCAAAAGATAGTAAGTACCGGGCCGGGCATCTCAAGATATGCTTTAGAGACATAAGTGAGACCACTACACAATTTCAGGAACCTCTAGTCCAAAATTCTATCACAAACAACATATACCTGTCCAAGCAATATTCAAATTTTCCTCAATTCAGTTCACAAATAGTTATCCCTTCAAAAAAAATTTACCAAGATTCAGCCCAGCGAATGGTCCACGTGTAGAACTAACATGTTAGCTCAAAATATCACTTATACTTCCTGCGCCCAACAAAAAGGTAACAAGTAGCCCTCTATTCTTTTTCGAAAGAGACATAGCTACATCTTCCTATCCCACTTTATTTAGTGTATTGTACATTGTATGAGGCTCAATCTCTTTGTTCATTAGTCATCTGAATCACTGTGGTAAGACCATTTTCGGCAATAGGGTTGTTATCTCTTAATTTGGCTGCTTTGAAGAGGAAGATCAAAGAGGATTTTGCCTTGGTTATCCACAGAGACAATCGTACTTTGCAGCTGGATATGCAAAGTTGGATGAGTAGCCTCTCTTAGTAGTTAGTTTCATTTGGTTGCCCTTGGTAGGGCTAGTATGTTCTTCCCCTCCCTTTCCTATATGTAAATAAACTCCTCTTTCTTATTTTATACTAATATATTAAAATTAGGAGCATCCTGTCTCTCCTAAAAAAGATGGGTGGTTTGTGAGATTAATTTAACGAGGTAGTAAGAGACACAAATTTAACAAATGTACGTGGACATCTTGAGTTTTTTCCTTAATTAGGTCCTGTTCGGGACTCATAGGAGGAATTTCATAAGAATAATTTTGCATGACCACAGAAACAGTTCAATTCCTACATACATAAAAAAAAAACCTTGTATTCCAAATGGGCCCTACGTGTGCACAAGTCTAAAACTTCATTTACAAAAAGTGAACGGTGTAATTTGTTATGTTAAATAAAAATCTAGTGTGTACCTTTTCCCCGAGGAATAGCAGCATGCAAGATATTTTGTCCACCTGGTCCAGAGTACGACAAGTTATTAGTTTTGTCACACAGATACCGTGCAATCTCCACTTTACCTAATGAAATGGCCAAGTACAATGGCGAAGAGCCGCCGTCTTTTGGAACACATGCCAGCTCCAAATCCATGGACATTAGTAGGTCCATGGCATCCGTGTTGCCAGAGCGGACTGCCTGGTGTAAGGCGGTCTCCCTAGACTCGTTCTGCCTTCTCAGGAATCCCTTCACCCTCTCGTCATTGTCGTCGGCCTTGTCCGTCGCCAGAGCAACGAGGCAGGAGATCATGTTAATATTCCCAGCACCAGCGGCGCAATGCAGGGGTGTGTCACCCTTCTTGTTGCGCGCGTCCAGGAGGTGCTTGGCCTTCCCATAGATCATCTTCGCGCACTCTAGGAACTCCTCAACGTCCCCAGATGCAGCTACAATGTGGAGCACGGAGTCCCCCTCAATGGTCACCCCGTCCAGGGGCAAGGCTCCAGAGAGTGCAGGCCGATCAACATCTACAATGAATTCTCCCGGAACGGCAGTAGGCTGCGCAGGCGCCTCCGCGTCTTCCACATCCAGAAGATGCTTCAGCTGCTCGCTGTGGCCACGGCGAGCAGCCATGAACAGCTCGGGACGTATGGTGGCTGGTGCATTTGCAGTTGTGGGCTGGTCTTCACCAGCAGCTTGCGCTGTTTTGCTAGGTGCCATTGCCATCAGGTTATTAGTAGTTGTCTCAACAGGTTGTCGCCCTGGTTCCTTTGTATTTATAAGTCCTAGAAATATGTTCCTTGCCTCTGGCAGCATGCAAAGATGATCGAGCAGAAAAAATATTTGTGTACCTGCTGATGTCCTTCTTAAATGATTATGTGGATTTCAATGGACCGGATGCGAGAATTCGAGCTCGTCTCACGAAGTCACGAGATCGAAAGATAACAAGCGTGATCATGTTATCTTTCGGAAACTTGTTGCTTCGTATAGACATACGAGAAAACCTCTTGCTCTACAGACATGATTCGATTAACTTGAGAGTTGAGATGATTGAAAATTCGTACAGAATTGAAGAACTTATGTGTTGTAGGACGCACAGTGGCAACAGAGAGAATGAATAATGCCTTCTCAAATTTTTATTAAATATCTAGAAATCTTACACTCCAGATTTAGAGAGTTAACATGATCAGATTTGACAACATAAAACCAAACCAAAACCCAAAACAAATAAAGCTTCACAAATTCAGCACATAAGGGCAGTCCCAATGCTATAGTTTCATACATTAATTAGGCTTGCCACATAAGCATTTTGATGACATGGCATAGTAATTAAAGAGGAGAGATAAGGAAACAGTTTCTTCATGAGGAAACTGTTTCTTCACGAGGTCCAAGGCTGAGGAAACCAGCAAAACATGCGCTGCAGCGAACCTGGTTTCTTATCATAGTGTCTTAGAAGAAACAGCCAATGCATGTGTAGGAAGGAGATGAAAAGAATTGGTCACGATTCGATCTGGTCCCACACGAAGAAACTATGGATTAGAGTTGTAGTTTGTATCATAGTGTCTTAGAAGATTAGAAACTAGTCATAGTTTCAAGCATTGGGACTGCCCTAACCGGTGTGACCATCATTGGAGGTGCGATCTGACTGATGGGTGGTCTGACTGCCACACACCGGTGGTCTAACCGCCTACAAGCCAGCGGTTTGATCGGCGGCTGGTCTGACCGGGTCTAGGAGTGGTCTGACCGCTCTCTTTTTCCCAAAATAGAAAATCAGGACGAGTCAAAATCATTTTTGATGCAAACTTCAAAATCTATAATCAAATGAAGTCAAACTTTTCACATACCTTGCCGAGTTTCAGAAACCTATTCCATCCAAGATCGAAAGAATCTTAGCCAAAGTCCAAATCTTTTTCTCAAAACATGCAAGGCAGCATCAAAATTAGGTAAATATCCAAAACTTGAGAAAAAATTTGTTCGTGGGATAAAAACAACCAAGATAACTCCAGATATATTTCCATATATCACTACATATAAAACCACCTAATGAATCGTAACCAAAAACATACAATGATTAGCCTGCTGTTAGATTAGTTTGTTGTATCACTAGTCTTTTACTGTATTTGCCTCCTAATAAAATTTGGAATTAAAATACTTCCCATATTTACAACACAGAAAGCTTGTGTCCTCAAAATGATTATATCACATTGTATATCGTCTGATGAAATTTGTTGTTGGTTTAAATTATCTTGTAAATTTGGCTAGCTGTAGAGTGGTTTAGTGGTATCCCGAGGTAATGTGAGTCCTGGGGTGTTACAAAAGTGTAAATAGATTGCTACATATGCGTAGCCTATTTAGAATGAGATTAGACCTAAACCGGTTTAGACCCTAAGGCGTTACAGCTTGGTTCTGCTAGGTGCCATTACCGTCAAGCTATTTTCTGTTATCCCAGTAGTTGTTGCCCTGGTTCCTTTGTATTTATAAGTCGTACAAATATGTTCTTTGCCTCTGGCAGCATGCAAAGATGATCGAAGAGAAAAAACATTGTGTACGTGGTGACGTCCTTAAATGATAACAGCCACGTGGTGGAAACTTTGCTCTGGTTCAATGCAATTGCAGCACTCCATCAGGCAGCACGACTAGATAAGCTTGGCCTCAAAATAGCCACGTGCATTTGATTACGACTCCTTTGTGACATATATGCACATCATTGTAACTTTCTTTCTTTCTTCTTTGGTTCAATTATTGTGCCTTTTTCCTTCATCAGACCAATCGGAGTGCGATGACAGGGACCTATATTTAGTTCAGTTCTTATCCCTTTGTTATGCTTTTCATATATCAGGTACTTTTCATAAATCAAGTCGTATCTCCTTTACAATATATCGTAGACTTTCGGGGGGACAGCAATAGGTTCAATGGTGGTAATTGGAGTCACGTGTTCGCTTTCAAAGTAGCACATCAGTAAGAACAAAAAGGAAAAACAATAACTTTGTGATCCTTAACGAATACAGATTTTATTTTTAGTTACTACTTCTAGAATGTAGGCACCGGCATGAATTACTGGCTAAAGACCGGCACAGAGAAGAAGCCATCATTGTTTTGGTCCCCTAGCAAATTGTTTTTTTCAATTCTAGTCTTCTCTCATGCATAATTGCAAAAGTAGCCTCCTTCTTCACCGTGGTAGCAGCGGCATACGATGCCTACCACACTGCCCAATCGCAGTAGGGCCTACCACGGTGCCTGAATACATCAGCTCCAGCTATGGTACCGTACTATGGTAGAATTAGGGGTGCGGCTCAGGTGCTGTGACCCCTGCACGCGCTAAGTGCAGGGGCACGCCCAGGAGCCGCCACGTGTCCCCAAATATTCAAAAAACTTCCGAAAAATTCTAAAAAAATACTTAAAAATCAGAAAAATAGTAAAAAGTACTTTTTGTAAAAATACTTTTATTAAAAAGTATTTTTAAGTACTTTAAAAAAATACTTTTTAATAAAAGTATAAATCAAAAAAATTAAGTACTTACAAAAAAATACTTTTTATTTGTAAGAAAATACTTTTTACAATTTTTCTGATTTTTAAGTATTTTTTTAGAATTTTTCGGAAGTTTTTTGAATATTTGGGGACACGTGGCGGCTCCTGGGCGTGCCCCTGCACTTAGCGCGTGCAGGGGTCACAGCACCTGAGCCGCACCCTAGAATTAGCTAGATTGCGAGCGCGCACATAAAACCAGCAGTACCGCTTTCACCCAGTATGGCCTTCGGTGGTCCCACAGTGCGGCAGGTCATTCAGACTACTACTGCGGTAGGGGAGTGTAGCAAGTACACATGCCACCTGCCGATGCTATCGCGATCATCTAGAGGGTCAAAAGTGTAATTTCGCACTAGGGGGGGCCAAATTGCAGAAAAAAAGGGCAAGGGGGCAAACAGGCCAAAGCTTCCTCAAGAGAATCTTATCACTAGGTGGGACTGCCATGAATCAGGTGACCTGGGGTAAGGTCTTCTCTAAAGATTTTTAACGATTTTGCGAAGATGCTGGGGAATCCAGCGGACATGCGATAATTCGAGCTCAAAGCTTACCAAGTTATGAGAGAGACACAAGTTGCCTCTTTATAATTTTGTGAAGAGGAAGGCTCCTGGCAAGCAGGCCTTTCCGCAACAATTTTGCGAAGATGCTACGGTTTCTGATAGACGTGGGAGAATTCGAGCAAGGTTCTGACTGAGAAAGACACAATTTGCCATGAATCATATGTCCTCACCAAGCAAGCTTCTTGCCTTGTGTAGTTTATGAAGAGTTGAGACTTGAGAGCATTAAAAAATTAAAGAGATGAACAAGCTAGTGCTCAAGAATTGTTTGTTCAAATGAGGATGGAATTCCAAAACTTAATCCAGCATTAGGAAATTATAACCGGAGATCACAACAAGTTGTGATAGCATTCTATCACCAGGAACGGAAAATATTGCAACAAATATATATTACCACAATTTACATTTCGTGGCAATAGCTTAATGCAACGAGCTGGATTTCGTGGTAATAGTTTAATGCAACGTGATTGATTTCAATTCATGGCAATAGCTTAATGTAACACACTAAATTTTGTAGTAATAGTTTAATGCAATGTATTGAATTTTGTAGCAATAATTTAATGCAACACACTATATTTCATGGCATCAGCTTAATGCAACACACTGAGTTTCGTGGCAATAGCTTAATGCAACGCGCTGGATTTCATGGCAATAGCTTAATGCAACGCATCGAATTTCATAAGAATAATCAATTGTCGTGAATTAAATTTTACATAACCATACATACATAAAACTGTTTCACATTAATTATGCTGACATCATTTTAAAACGACAATAGTAGACATATGACTTATCAGATAATTAACTAACATTAGAAGCAATTAAGTAACACATCCAAAGCATTCATAATAATTAGATGGTGCTAGACACTACTACAAAAAGGTCATCACAGACGGTTCGAAACTGTCATCATAGATGGTTTTTTGAACCATCTGAATTTATGTCTCAATGATAATCAAAAGTTATCACAGACGGTTTAGATTACAAACCATCTGTGATAGACATCACAGACGGTTCATAACAAAAAAACCGTCTATGATAACAGGAGATATCACAAAGACAATATATCAGTACAATATAAATAGCTAGTCTCAAAAGATAAAATAGTAAAATTTTATATGGCTTATATGTACTCATTTGAAAGGTTTCATTGAGATCTACAACTTTGTAGTTGAGGCAAAACCCAAATTCCGAAGGGAAGATCAAAAATTTTGGCAAAACCATAAATTGAAAACTTAAAACACAAATTTAGGGCTAAATATGACTGATTTTGAGGGTCTTAGAGGGTGACAGGCACAAGCCAGTTTTTTTTTTATCGGGCTCGTCGTTAGCTTTCTAACGAGTACAAGAACGTCAAAAACGGACACCGTATGCAAAAGTTATGCCCGTTTAACTGGAAGTGTCTCAAAACTGAATCCCTACTCGGACTCAAGCGGGAAATTATGAAATTGCAAGGCGAGATACATATCACAGATGGTTTTTAATATAATCCATCTATGAAGAATCACAGACGGTTTAAATAAAAAATTTTATGTGATGTCTTGTATTATCACAGACAATTCATATAAATAACCGTCTGTGAAAATACCACAGACGGTTATTTGTATAAACCATCTGTGATACTTACAGCACAGACGGCTCCTAGAAACCATCTGGATGTAAGCATCCAGTTTAGCCTCTTTTGTAGTATTGAGAAGTAAATAGCAAAGATTACATGTCCAAGCATCCATACAAGTTCTAGAAGTAAACATCCTACATTATATGTCCAAGCATTCATATAGGTTTTGGAAACAACGAAAAGAAATTTTGGTGGCACATTCTTCATGATAAAGGCACAATCTGAATAGGTAAAATAACTTCAATCCTTTTGATCTTCACTTCACTCAAAGAAGACTATCCTACCTTGCTTTTTTTGCATAAAGGTCAGAATAGCATGAATCTTCATGATCTATGATTGAAATAGATTCCTGACATCCTAGAGAAGACTTGTATCAAGTTTCTTCCTATTTAGAACAGTGGTTTCAGAGTTAGCCTTTTTCTTTGTCATTTATCGTACTATTTTTCGGCTTTTATTTTGGCAAGCGGTTAGACCACTATTACTCGTGTAGCATCTTATGGCACAATTAGAGGGGGGTGAACGATTGTGTGCGTTTTTTTATCATCTGAAATCGAAACACAATACAGAGAAACAAAAACAAAACAATCTGAATTACCAGATGAAAATAATGACCGCAGCTGCCAGCCTGAACGTGGTTGAAGAACCTTTGTTATCTGACTACCCGTTATGACCACTTGTTAGCCTTGATTGCCCAACTGCTTGTTTCGACCACTCATTAGCCGTTGTTGCTCGACCGCTCGTTACGATCACTCGTTACGACCGCTCGTTTCGAACGCTCGCTTCGACTACTCGCTTACAACCACTCGCTTATGACCACTTGCTTATGAGTGCTTGGATCGACCATCCAATCATTCCAATCGCTTGGCACGATCACTGATCGACTGCCTGATCATTCCGATCAATCGCCCGATCGTTCCGATCGCTCTGCACGACAGCGACGCATGTAGTCGAGACCTCCTTTTGCCAGATGTCCCCCTCCGTTCGACCACCGCCCGAACGAGTACAAGCCGAAGACAAAACAGAGCACGTAAAGTGGAGAAGAAAACAAATCACCGAGAACTTTTTTTCTGAAAAGATCTGATCTGCTATTTCTTCATCAAGTTATTAGCTACAAAGCACCTCATGGCACCACTAAAAACCTTCTCTCGAAAGCCCTAAAAACCCGTACGCTAACCTGCAACCTCTCCTGCTCTTATAGCCAGCGCACAGAGTGTGTTCAACTCGAACACCTCAAAACCATGCCCTTAACCACATGGACACGAGATCCTATCTCTTCCTCAAATCAAGGGACCCGAAACCCTTCCTAACACGGGTTTTAACCAACTCGCACAAGTCATAGACTCCATCCACAACTCCATACGACATACACGACAAAGCCTCCATGATATCCCTCCCTGTATCTCCATCGTGCACCATCACCACGTGCTCTCATGTGAGACCGATCACCTCGTGTGACCACCTGACCGCCTAGACCTCAGATTATCCCCTTCCTAGTCCCAATCCTCCTCGTCACAGACCGTCATCATCTCCACGCCTCCACGCAGCATCCACCTTTGACCTCCATGTGCTGCAGCATGAGCTCGACCACCTCGCATGACATCACGACCGCCTGGACCACAAATTATCCCCTCCTAGTCCCGGTCCTCATCGTCACCGACTATGGCCACCTCCATGCCCACCTGCACATGCAAAGACCATAGAAACCATCTCCTGGAAACACACATTAGCAAAACACACTCTTGTCTATCCCCATACAAGAACCAGCTCATCTACGACCATCCCCAGATTGTTTACGACTACATAGACTATCGCTAACTAAAACAAACCTTCAGACCACCCAATACAATCATGCCTCAAAACGTTTATGACTATCGCTAAGTCTATCGCTACCTCAGAGTACTCGTAACTCACAAGTACTTGAAAACCACACGACTATCGAGTATCGACTACGAGTATTGATCACAGCCGTAACACATACTCAAAACCTATGAGTACAGACGACATTCCAACCACCGACCGCTTACATCGGTCGTGAAACCACTTCTATTGAGTAACGAGTCCTTCGACTATGAGTACCTCAAGCAACGACCATTCATCAACGACCACCACACACCGACAAGTCAACCACTGGCTCAACACGAGTACTTGACATACTTAAAGATCACAAGAGTGAAGCACTCATATCGACCATGAAGTCTTACAAGTGCCGACCGTGAAGCTAACGGCAACCGATCGCTAAGCCTCTGACTACCGAAAATAGAATAGCAGACTGTGAAGCCTACGAGTATTGACAAGACTGTCAAATCTATGACCATGAAGGTAGTTTGCAAAATCTACGACCATAAAAGCAGTATGCAAAACCTACGACCATGGAAGCAGTCTCTAAAACCTACGACCATGGAAGCAGTCTACAAAACCTACGACCATGGAAGTAGTCTACAAAACCTACAGCAGTCTGCAAAACCTACAACCATAGAAGCAATCTACAAAACATACGACCATCAACCGCAAGGCCCTAGACTATCAATCAGTAAAACCTTCGACTATCGAGTACAACTAGTAAAGTCTACGACTATCGAGTACTGTAGCCATGATTACCTGCTGTGGTCATAAGATCGAAGTCGTACTGCCGTGGTCGAATGATCGAAATCGTACTGCCGTGGTCGAATGACCAAAGTCGTACTGCCATGGTCATAAACTGAATGTGGTCGTAGCATACCGTGGTCGTAAGCTGAACGTGGTCGTAAGCTGCTGTGGTCATAGCACCGTAACTGAATGTGGTCATAAGCACTCTTGCCTACCACCAAGTCATAAGCACTCCTGCCGACCACCAAGTCGTAAAAACTCCTGCCAACCACCAAGTCGTAAAAACTTCTGCCAACCACTTAGTCATAAGATCTCCTGCAATAGTCGTAGTTGTGTTCATGTTGTGGTCAAAGCATGATGTCTGAAGCCTATGGTCGTTTGGCCATGCCGTGGTCTGAAATCACTCGTAGCTGTACACAAACACTGAAAGACATATTCTTCCACTACAAACGACCAAGTCTTTCACAAACGCAAAATCCAAAGCAGACTAAATATCAATTATTCATGATCTCTTTAATTACGACCATCCACATGGTCTAACAACTCGAGCGATCAGATTGCTCTCACCGGTTCGACCAATTTGCACCTATGGTATGACTGGCTGATCGGTCCAACAGCCCCCTACCTGGCGATCAAACCGGAGAGACTATGAGTCTTGAGTGACTTTGTGACCTTTGGCTCTCGGCTTTGGTGTAGCTTATAGGTTTGTATTTTCTGCTATATTATGTTGCTAATATAAGGGAGAAGATTTTACGAAGTTATCCCGATTGTACAACTTCAGGTGGCATCACAGCTCCACTCAGAAGATCCATTAGCCTCTCTAATCGCCATGGCGTGCGACCAATAGCAGCTTGGGATGCGTGTTCCCATTAGCCATGGTGAGTAGGTTCACCTTTTGCTCTCGAGTGGTTCAACTCAATTGCGATCAGCTATGTATCCTCCCACTCCTGTTGCAGTCACCACTACCGCTCGTCTGTAAGTTGGATGTTCAAAGTATAAAATCTGCGCGTTTGTTCACTTCATATCAATCGTGTGGATGTATAACCATTACTCAGTACACATCAAACTACATACAAGTTGTCTCTTGATTTTTCACAAAGTATATTGTATCCTCCCGCTCCTGTTGCAGTCACCGCTACCGCTCGTCTGTAAGTTGGATGCTCAAAGTATGTGGCTATATTTATTCTTCGGCTAGCATTACTCAGTACACATCAATCAAAGGAAGACTAAGTACACATTACTCAGTACACATCAATCAAAGGAAGACTAAGTACATCGACTTCATATCAATCGTGTGCATGTATAACCATTACTCAGTACACATCAAACTACATACAGTTGTCTCTTTACTTTTGACTAGGTATGTGGCTAGATTTATTCTATTGTTTGAGTGGTTGTAATTCATGATGCAAAAGTAGAAAGGAAGACGTTGACAAGGTGAACTTGTGCAATAATTTTCGGAGTTGTAGTCAATTAAGGATATGTCGACAAAGAAAAATGAGCACTGTACCCATCCACCGTGAGGATCCTCTTGTGTTCCCACCAAAACCTTCTACTAAAGACAAATATTTTTTCCCACAAAATTGTGTCAGCTTAATCAGGTAGTGAAATGTGGGAGATCTAGTCATATTTAGCATACCAAACACCAAATCCATAATTAATTAACTTCACAGTTACGCAGAACCACTAATTTAACAATTCACAATTTCACTTTTTCGCACGGTCCCGCAGGCACAACTAAAAATTTCACACCATAGAAAACGAAGGGAGAGAAATACTTCCCAGTAGCCACAGCCGTGCAGTCCGGAGTCTCCATTCGGTGGCGCCGACTCGCAGGATCGGAGCCTCACGGGGCGCCGCCGGACCCTCGTTTCGCCGACTCGGAGAGAGGCGAGGCAGAGAGGCTGGACGCTGGAGACTTCGCCTTCAAGCTCACATGCTGTTTCTATTTTTTTTTTTTTGCTCATTTTCGTTTGGGCCGAGCAGTTCTGTTTTTTTGAGCTGTTTTATAGCTTTTGACTATAATTTATCATTACTATTATAAAAAAATAAGTTAGCGGTCGTACGTCCCTTCTCCTCCAATCGTTCCATTCTCAACTTCTCATCACTTTCCACATTTCAACTAATCAGAGTAGTTCTCTTTCATAGCATGTTTTTCTACATATCTAATAAATTTCGTTGCAACGAACGAGCAGGTGACTAGTTAGTATTATAAATAGTAATTATTGGGGGAAACAAAAAATTATTGAGCTATGAAGAAGACGTAGCGAATTGGGCTATTTGCGCGTGGAGGAAGCTTGGGCTATGGCCCATATATTCTTGAGCTGGGAATTTCCTTGTCTTTCAATTTTCAATTGCAAATGCGTCTGGTATCAGATGATGCATCCTCTGCAGCATAGGCTGAGGTTTAAGTAGAAATATGTGTGAGACAACACAGTGGCTGGTACTGCAGTTTGTTTCCTTCTTCACTTAAGATCTTCATTGTCCATTCAGGATCCGAAGGCTGAGAATCAGTACACTGGCAAGGGATCAAGATTACATCGCCTGCTCCAATACTTTTTTTTTTACCTGCGAGGGTCCTACGCTTCTTTGTGTTTTGTCTTAACTCCCGTTGAGGAGTGATATAGGCGTCAAGTTGAGAGACCATGTGGAGGTGACCTCATATTTGTGATGAGTAATTGATCCTTGTTTTAGAAAGATTGAGTTTGGTTTTTGAAGTTTGTGTTGTTTTTGCGAAGTTGTAAGCCCTAGCGAGTGGTCGGCAGACCGTTTACGACCACGTTGTCCATGGTCGGAAGTCGGCAGACGGGTGTACGACCACGTTGTTTGTGGTCGGAAGTCGGCAGACGGGTTTACGACCACGTTGTCCGTAGTCGGAAGTCGGCAGACGGATTTTCGACCACCTTCATAAATCGGCAGAACCTCTTACGACCACGTTGTGTGTCGTCGTGGTCGGCTGGAAGATTTACGAGCACGTCTGCCCTATTACAATCATGGCAAACAAGGTTTGAACGTGGTCGGAAGGCGTTACGACCACGGCAAACCAGAAAAAACCGTGGTCGGAAGGCGTTACGACCACGGCAACACCAGAAGAAGACGTGGTCGAAGGCCGACACAACCGTAGCTGAAGGAACTGAACGTGGTCAGAAGGCGCTTCGACCACGTTGAACATGGTCGGAAGAGGCTTCGACCATGTTGTACGTGGTCGGAAGAGGCTTCGACCATGTTATGAAGCACTGAACGTGGTCAAAAGGTGCTTCGACCACGATGAACATGGTCGGAAAGGACTTCGACCACGTTGTGAAGCATTGAACGTGGACGGAAGGGGCTTCGACCACGTTGTGAAGAAGTGAACGTGCTTGAAACTTCAGCAGAAGGTTTACGACCACGAAGTTGAAGTGATCCGAGGAGCTATAACGTGGTCGAAACGACTGTCTGTGTGGTCGTAAGACCAACAGAGTGGTCGTAACCCAGTGGGAGGCGGTCGTAGCCTCTTGTAAGCGGTCATACTGACTTCTGGGGTGGTCATAACGACTTGCTATGTGGTTGTAGGCTATGAGCCTTTCATGTCTTGTGCTTTCGACCGGTCGTAAGTGGTTTACGACCAACTGGGGTGATTTCCGAATACATTCTTTTGATGCAGATGTATGATCCCAGTTTCTAGAACGGTGCTATGTGATGTTTTCTTGTCTGTGATGGTTGCAGGACTTTGGAGCTAAGTTATGGCGAGGCATGGAAGAGCCGGGACTAGGCACAAGAGGTGTTGAGGTCCAGAAGGGTTGGGAGATGCCGAAGATGACTAGGCTTGTAAGCTGGCTGCACGGTTTGGACAGCAAGGAAACGGGAAGCTTCCAAGAAGGCGGCAGAGGGGCATTTTGGAGAAATGACCAAAGTCTGCAAAAGAAGCTGCTCGCTGTTAAAGTTGTTAAAGCACTGCTGTCTGTTTGTGTTAACGGGTGTGTGCGTGGTAAAACCAGTGTTAGATGGGGTTAACGGGTTACCCCTTCCCGCTTCTGGAGGTTATAAATAGAGATGGAGAGCTCCAGACCAGCGGTGGCTTTTAGGGCTTTTCTGTTCTTGTGTGCGTTCGTGTGGAGCGGTGGTGCTCCTGGTCCTCCGGATGGAGTGGTTGTAGACTCATTCATCAAAAACAATACATCTATGTTTCATCTTCTATTTGAGTATTGTTGTCTGCATGGGGTTGAGTTGACTTGGGTCTCCTCGTGCTTATCTTTCTGTTCTTTGTGTTTGTTCTCTATTCTCTAGTTGTTTTCTCATCTTTCTGTTCTAATAGGATGTTTTCTGTTTGATTTGTTCACAATCTAACTTGCTGTATGTTTGGGAATCATACTCAAAGCCATCTTGGCTATCTTATTCCCACTTGCAAGGTTTGATTGTTCCCGTATCCTCCCAATCTCTCTTTTGGGTGTTCTATGTGATTTCTTGCGTAGATCTCACATCAGTTGCAAGGTTTTCAATTAAAGTTCAGTGCAGGCTCATGAGATCTTAAGCTCTCTGTGTTTCAAGTTTCTTGGCCTATGGAACTTTGAGTAAAAAGTTATTTGAAATCTTGGCCTGGTGGTCGTGCGCCTCACTGACTCCTCTGTTTCTCCCGAGTGCACTAAGACCACGTTCATTTCTTCATCCACGTTGTTGTCTCGAGCGGTAGTCTGGGTTCGACCGCTTGGTAGTTTGACCACCTGTTGGCTTACGACCACGAGGTTTCGACATTAACCATTTGTATTTTTCTAGAATTAATTAAAGCTTAATTGGAATTTTGATTAATTAAAAGGATTTAATATGATTAAGTCAAACATTAACATTTGCCAAAAATATTTTATTTGAGTTCCCTGAGCCTCAAGGAATTTTCTGGGATTTTTCTGGATTTATTTGCTATTTTCTAGAGCTCAAAAGTCTTTATTTGAATTTCTGAAAAAAAAGAAAAAGCCTAAAAATCTTAAACCGGCCGGTGGGCCGAAACCCACCAAGCCGGCCTGCCCCGCCCCTCGCCACACGGCGCATATCCGCGCCCGCGCCCATCAACCCGATGAGCGACACGCGTCGCTCATCCGTTCCGCCCGCCCTGGCCGCAACCAACCTCGACCGTCCGCTCGCCCGTGCCGCCGACAGGTGGGGCCTGCGCGTTAGGTTCGTCGTCTCCGCCCGGGACTCTGTCCCCGTCTCCGAGCGGAACTCCACCGCCGCCTGCCTTTTCCACCGCCGCCTGCCTTATCCGTTGCCGCCGTGTCCGCCCCGGACACCTCGCCGCCCGGGTATAAAAGGGGCCGACCCCCAGGGGACCTCCTCGTCCCACAGCCGCCGCCTCCGCCGCCGCTAGTCTCCGTGCACCGTTGCCTGCGCCATCGCCTTCGCCGTCGCCTTCGCGTCGCCCTCACCGTCGCCTCCGCCACCGGGAGCTTCGCCGCCGTTCGCCGCCGTCCGACAATCGTCGTCCGCCGCCTCCGTTGCCGTCGCCGGTGAGCTCCGCCGCCCGGTCACCCCGTCGACCAGACCCCGCAGCTGCACGCCACCGCCCGCGCTTCGGTCAGGGCCCGCGCCGCGTGTCCCTTCGCCTCCCCGTAGACCCGGTCCACCCTACGTCGTTCCACTGACAAGTGGGGCCTGCTTACCAGCCGTGAGCCGTAGACCGCGCAGCCACGCAAGCCGGGCCACGTCAGCCCTAGGCCGACGTGTCACGCCACGTTAGCGCCACCTGTCACGCCACGTCAGCACCCGAGGCCCCAGATGCCACGTCAGCTGCCACGTCAGTCGCCACGTCACCCCGCCACGTCAGTTGCGACGTCAGCGCTTGTGCATGCGTGTCAGCCTCGTCAGCCACCGCGTCAACCCTAGCCGCCGCGCCAGCCGCCCAGTCAGCCGCACTGTTCCATGCGCCGGGTTCACGGTAGACCGGTTATTCCGTGCACCGGGTCCACAGCACAGTGCACCTTTCCAATTTCCCGATTTTCTTTAGATTTAATTTTCCAAGAGCCCGTTCTCCCTCGTCCGAACTCCGATTGACCCGATTCTTTTTCCTAAATTCATCTAAAATTGAGCTCTACTTTTGGTTCAGGTTTGGAAGTTTTTGGAGTTCATTTGAATTTTATTTGAATTTATTTTGAGTTTCTTTTCGTTTTCTCTTCCGTTAGATCACGTTTTTGAGGGAGCAGAAGCAGGGTTTGAAGAGCAAGAGCCATCAACTGAGCAAGGCCAAGGCAAGTCGTGTCCTTTGATCATGTTGAACCTAGTTTTCAATCTATTATGTATTAATTTGTTTTAAATTATCATGCATCGCTATTTTATTATCAAACCCTTGTATTGGTAGTTATTGTCCAAATTGATCATTTCCTCCTTGATAATTTGGTTTCCATGATTCTATTGTCACCTTAGGATGGGAACTTATTTAGTGATACAATATTAGTTGTCACATGGGTGGTGCGTCTATTTTTGCTTAGCCATGCATATGATTAGAACGTTGGGTCTATCATCACATGTGGTAATTAACTTTGACTTAATGATATACTTGAACGTGGTGGTTAACCACAGTTGTAAAATTTGTTCGCCATGGCATGGGTAGTGTCATTGGTATTGGTTATACAAACTTGATTTTCACTCGGGCGAATGATCGTGCAGTAAAAGGGGTGCTGGATGCACATGGGATGTGGATGCTTCGCCTGGGTAACACTTAAGGACTTAACTTTATGCGCCATTGATCTGAGCTATACCGTGCAAACCACATGTCTAGTATGGGATAGACCTGGCATAATAATTTGTGAAATCTCAACTTTGGTTTCGCTACTGATGTTGTTGTGGCGCAAGGGGGGCAATTATCGACTAGGGGGTACCCTACTCGACGGCGAAACCTTAGCGAGTGGGACCGGGTTGAGATGAATCATTGTAAAAGCCTTGTTGTGATTATCTTTAACGTGAGGATTATCACATCGTGTGGGTACAGTTGTGCAACCTCTGTAGAGTGTAAAACTATTCGAATAGATGTGTCCTCGGTTATGGACAATGCTCGGAGATTTCACACGAGGGGTAGAGCTTTCATAAAGTTTTGGTTGGGTTAAGTTGGAAAGTGAATGGTCAGTTCACTTGTGGTTGTCTTTAAATCCTTTGATTACTTATTTATTATCATTTGTTAAATCTTGCTTTTCAATCTATTTATTGTATTTACTTCAATTGTTACTTTATGCAAAATTAACCTGTCAGCCATCCTTTGGTAAGCCGTGCATACTATATTGCATTCTTTGTTACAAACGACTTGTTGAGTACTCTATGTACTCACGGCTTCAACCATATTTGCTCAGTTGAGGAGGAAGGATCAGATCAGCAAGAATTCTTGGAGGGAGGATACTTCGAGGACTTCACGGATTAGGACTTCGTTTCCCCAATCGATTGCCTGTGGGCATGTCGAGTGGCTCATGAGTTTATTTTGTTTTCCGCTGCTAGTTTCCTAAGCCCTTCCGGCTGTTAATTGTAAGCTTGGCCATAAGGTCGTACTCTGATATTTATTTATGTAATTTGGATTTTCTTTAGAATATCGTGATGTGGATGATATTTATCTTTGTTTATACTGTGTGCACTAGCGTGATCCTGGACTAGTGCAGAATACACAGGAGAGTCCGGATTCGTATATTCGGGTCTCGACAATGTTGTAGCGGTATAGGATGTCGACGACTTCGAAGATGATGTCTTCGCTCCTCAAGTTGTCGCCCTGGCCAAAGGAGACTTGCAGCCGTATCTGGCCTAGGGCCTTCAACGGCTAACCTCCGAAGCCCTATAGTGGGATTCCCGAGGGGCCTAAGCGGCTTCGGGGGATCCCCATATGGTCGAAGGCTGCTGCGAACAAAATATCGGCGGAGCTTCCTCCGTTGACCAGGACACGCTTAACATTGCAGCCTGCGATGGCGGCCTAGATGACCAGGGGGATCCTGGTGAGGGAAGTCCACGCACTCCGCGTCGGCAGGCGTAAAGGTGATGTCATGCTAGGCCCAGACCGACGGTGCCTGCGCTGGGTACGCTGCTACGTGGTGCAGCCTATGCACATAAGCTTTTTGCTGCCATGCTGAGGAGAACTTCAGCGAGGAGCCCCCAGAGATGACATTTATGACCCGGCGCTGGGCTCCCTCTGAGGCCTGTATCCGCAAGGGGCCCTCTTGGGGCTGCTGCACGTGAGCCACCATTGGCGGCCCCACTTCAAGTCCCTGTCCTTGGTGACACTCTAATGAAGCGCCACATGCAATAGCGGTGCATGTCCGCGTGAGGTGGTCGCCACGGCCATGCACCTCGCACCACATGCCGTAGTGCAGATGGTCTTCTTCCGCGCGGGGTCTGTCATCCCGGCCCCGACCACGTCCTCGTCCCTGACCTCTGTGGTCTTGTCCTCGACCGACGGGGGCACTGTCCTCGAAGCTGCCTTCGATGTCAAAGATGTAGCGGGCCCTCTGGGATCTACGTTGGTTGCGCTTGGACTTGTCATTCGACGGGTCTTGCTTGCGCTTGGCATCTTTGGACAAGTCCTGCTTGTGCTCAGGGGCGTCCTTTGAGGATCCATGTTTGCGCTTGGGGGCGTCCTTCGGCGAGTCATCCGCTTGGTTGGAGTCGGAGTCATCACCCTTGCGTCACCGTGCATCATCCTCCGCCCTCACATACTCCTCCATTTTGTCGAAGAGCTTAGTGATCGTTTTTATCGGCTTGCGCACATTGTATTCGACCAGCGGCCCAGGGCGAAGACCTTGGATCACCGCGTTGATGATGGTGGTCTCGTTGACATTCTTGACTTGGCAGCGAACCTTGGCGAAGCGCTTGAAGTACTCTCAGAGCTTTTTCGAGGGTTTTTGCTTGATAGCGAAGAGTTGGTCCTCGTCGATGCGCTCAACGTAATTCCCCTGGAAGTTATTGTAGAGGCGGTCGCGGATCTGCTCCCACGCGTAGATGGAGTTCGGCTCTATGGTAAAGAACCAAGAGAGCGCCACTCCCTGCAACGCGAGGGGTAGCCCCTTCGTCTTGGTGGAGTCGTCCCGGCCCGCGGCCTCGATGACGGTTTTGTACATGCGCACGAACTCCTACGGGTCCGTGTCGCCTTTGTACAGCTCGATGGTGGTGGGGAACTTGAAGTCTTCCGGCCACGCTAATTGCTGTAGGCCCACGGAGAGGGGGGACTCCGGATCCACGCGTCGGAGTGGGGCGCGGCTGGAGGTGGGGGCATCACGGCTGTCGACTCGATCTAGCGTGGGCTCCGCCGTCACTGCCGGTGGGACCTGCTGGCTCCGAGCCTCTTGCATCTCCCGCATGGCTCCGCGGAGGTTCGCAAACTCGCGCTGTAACATTCCGAGGGCTGTCAACAGGGCATTCTCCACCACTGGGGTGGACGCATCGGTCTGAGCGCCGGCGCGAACCGTCGGGTTGGCGGCGACTACAGCTTGTGCTCCGGAGCTGCTCGGCGCGCCGGTGCGGTAGTCCCGGGGGTCGGTGATGAGGCCGATGTTGCTGCCGGAGCCGCCCACCACTCCCACACCAGGTGCAGGGTTGGTAGGCATACCGGCACGGTCGTCGACATCGGAGCTCCCGCCAACCCGGTCGGTGCTACGAGTGCCGAGCGTCGCGCCAGCGGTGGGGTCAGCCGTCGCGCCACGCGTGTCAACGTCGGCGGTCGCAGCACCGGCATTGCCACCCGCACCAGTTGCCGATGTAGAAGCCCTGGCGTTGACGAGCACCTCCGTTGTGCTCCTCTTCTTCTTGGTTGCCGATGCAACTTTCTTGGGTGCCATCCTTCTTCAAATCTTAAAGGCTTGCTCAGTCGTCCCCACGGACGGTGCCAACTGTTGTGGCTACAGACTAAACAGTAAAGTGAGAGTATGGTAGTGGAGATGACAGATAAACAATGCTTGCCCCCTTTCCCTATGTCCAGGGCAGCCATATCTATATTCATATGAGGAGTATTTTACAATTATGTCCTTACACTCAAGTATCCTTCGTAGGGGCATTTATGTCCTTATATATGTCCCATTTTGGGCTTTACAATCCTTTAGCAGGCCGGTTGGGCTTATGTGAGGGCCACCCCTACAACAGTGACAAATGAAATTGCTTACATAGTGACGAGCACAATAGAATACTCCAGTACTTCCAAAAGAGAAAATGCCCTGAAGAAATGTAATGCTGATGAACGGGCAAGTCACCAATGTAATTGATCCATTTCATTACCTTCTGCCTTGACCTGAACTCCTGATGCGTGCGTCCTGTTCCATTCATCGGCGCAAATAAAAGCTTGTATACGCAGCCCAACTGAAGATTAGTATCAAGGGCCAAAATTCCATCAGAGTTCCGGTAAGAATGCCCGAAGCTCCATTATGATATATTACGCGCCTGCAAGCGCATAAAGCTTCTGAAAGCGTCCTACATTTCTGTAGCGCGCAACAGAGGGGCTGATCACGCAGATAGCAACGCCGGTCTTAGGATCAACCGGAGCCAGAACTTGAGAAGAACATATATACAGTGGAGTGCTTACAGCGGACGGGCAGGTTAACCATAGATATTGCAGAGTACATGAGACCAAGGGTGGCTATTGAGGAGCAAATGAATGCTAAGTTGGTGGCCATGATAAATGCATATATATAAAGAGTCCCATGCGGCTGGTTTTTGTGCCGCGCAACAATCCAGCAATTATAGTAGAATACAGTAACCACCGTTTACATAATTATGAGCACAAGAAGTCCCGAACAAGAAAGCTAGTACAATATTTGCCCAAGAGTACAGGCACACGTGGAGTGAGAACACCTTCGCTCAGAAAGAGAAAATATTCCACTCAAAATGGGGGGGGGGGGGGGGGGGGGAAGAGCATTTCCTGCCCGCCGCCGCCACATATTTGACGCCTCTTCAAGCCAACGGTGCCGGTGGTTCTGTTTTTCAAACGGGGTGGTACCTTGCATTTGCGGCCCAACTAAAGATGAATATCAAGGGCCAAAAGAAAACTAGCATATAGCCCACGGTTAACCTTGCGTACTTTGCTAATGTCCAAATTATCCCCTTTCTGACACATAAAGATGGCGCAAGAAGAGCCCATTTTAGCCAATATTCCATACCGTGGCATAGCACAACAAGAGGACTCATGACACAGATTGCAACGGCAGTCTTATGAGCAACCGGAGATAGCACCGTATACACACCCAGTGTAAAGGCAGCAGTCAAGCTTGTGACCGAAGTACTCATGAAATATGCGGATATATTAAAGTAGACTTTGCGGCTCCGCAAATTAACCAAAGAAATTCCAGAGTACATGAGACCAAGGGTAGCTATCGAGGAGCAAATGAAAGCTAATGTGTTGGCCATCATGAATGCATCAAAAGCATACCTCCCAGCAAGCGTTGGTGAGCCTCCGTTAGGATGATCATCGGCTCTGTAACCTCCAGGCAGGGCAAAAGTTGCACCGAACGTCACAGTTGCTATTAGAACAGAGCCAATGCATAGAGTTTGTGTCGAATCTTTCACCTTATCTTAGTCTATTCTCTCATCATGTTTTACTTGGTGGCTGTAGTTTTCTTCAAAGTGATCCTGACGACAACCACCGTTTCTAGCACCGGCAAGTTCGAGTGCACTGTATATTATTGCTTCACTGTTCTGCAATATAGCAAAAATAGATAGGACAAATCAAACCACGCAAATCACAATTATTTTCTTTGTCTTTAAAGGACCATGCTAGAGACATAGAGAGAGAAGATTACCTGAGCATAATACATTTCTTGAGGAATCTTATATCGTGCTATATCAAGAGGAGTTTGCCTTTTGTCATTTGTTAAATTTAAGTGTACTTGCCGATTCCCGAATAGAGCACCAAACATTCGAAGTTTCCCAGACTGGACAGCTAGGTGCAGCGCAGTGTTCCCATCATTGTCTTGCATATTCAGAATCCATGCCAAAGATGGATTTCGGCGAACAAATGAAACTATAATACTTGTCTTATTCCCAACAGCAACATGAAGAAAAGTCCTTCCCCTAGCGTCACGCAAACCGGCGCAACTGTGCGACTTCTTAAGAAACATGGCGACAGTCCCTTTCGCACCGACAGAGGCAGCGACGTGTATGGGGAATAATCCTTGGTGGTCCGATTGATACAGTGCAGCTGGGTTAGCTTCCAATACTTGCCAACATACGCTTCCTCGCCGATGTTGCCGTTGCAGAGCTGCGGTAAAGAGAAGAGGCGTACTCCCGTGCTCATCCACTTGTGTGGTAAGGTACTTGTTCCATCCCAACAACTTCTTTGTAAGCACTGCAAGCGGTTGTGTTAAACTAACCAAGATATAAAAGCAACAACTATGAAAAGAAAGCACTTGATTCGAATCCACAACTATGTTTTTTTCCCTTTTTTCGCAAAGTGATGCGGGACAGGAAGTCCATGGAACATAAACTGAGCCCATAATAATGCTAATTGTAAACTGTCAAGAGGCTAATTTAGCTGGTTGCTACATTCACACAGCAATTTCACCCTACTTTCAACTTTATTACTGGTCTTATTTATTGTCTTAACCCCCCCAAATGTTAAGATGTTCACACCTAGCACGTAGTACAACGGCCTTTCCTATGGGGCTTTCGCGTTTCCAATATACGAACTGTAGGGAGATAGAGTTGGGTGGAATTAGATGTATTGCATTGAGCCTCTCGGGCGGTATATATAGAGGTACAAGACTTGGGGGGCAAGATGGTACAAGGGATTGTAATCCCAATGGACTCTATCCTACCATATATTGTACTCTAACATCCCCCCGCAGTCATAACCGTTGATGCGGCGCGTATGCTGTGACTGGAGCAGGAACCGACAAGTAGCTCAAGCAAGGCGGTAGCCCTTTGTGCCGATGTCGAGGTAGCCGAGCGCGAGGACGGAATAGTCGTGGTCGAGGATGCCGTGCTGGAGATGGCCGTGGTCGACGTAGTCGTGGTCGGGTTACCGATGTCGAGGCAGTCGCTCATGAAGCCGCGGGCGCAAAAGAGGCGCCATGATGATGACGGAGACGCGTCGAGGCAGTCGTCGTGGAAGGGGGGCGATGCCGAGGTCGACGCAGTCAGGGCCGTCGAGGATGTAGACGAAAAACGGCGATGCAATCGAGGCAGACGGGACGGGAACGGGAGGGTCGATGCCGAAGTCGATGCAGTCAAGCCGCCAGAGCCGAGGCGTGTGCCAGGTTTGCCAGACCCGGCAACACGTCGGGGATGAAAGCATGCACCGGTGTTGCCAATACCGGACGTACAAGGTAGAGGGCCCCAACCAGGAGTGGTTGTGCTGGACGAAGAAGGAGCAGTGCGGGAGCGGACGCTTCTACCCGAAGGCGAGCAGTCCGGGCGGACGCTCTAGCATGAAGGCGAGCAGTCCTGACGCAAGGTACGGCCGCGGCGGTAGCGCTCGATGTCGGCGAGGAAGGCCCGATCAGTATGACGAAGACCATGTGCAGACAAATGGCGCACAAGAGGTTGCGCAGCACAGTCGTCGATGCACAGGGGACGGCGATGTAGATGCAACGGCGAGGGGACACACGTGCGGCGGTGCTGCAGCCCGAGGAGGCGACACAGCAGCAGTCCTGTTGCTCGGAGAAGATGCGCGTAGTACTCGACGACGGACGTCACGGGAGCTGGGTGGATCGCGCATAATCGGCTGATCAGACCGAGTACGCGCGAGGTGGGACGACGATGAAAGAAGTCGGTGGAGGCGTCCCGATCTGTGGTGGCGATGACGAACCGGCGATGAAGACGTGCGGACGGGATGACCGAGACGCGACGCGCGAAGGCGTCCCCTAGGCATCGCGTGCCCGACCTGGCCGCACAGTCGAAGAGGTAGATGCCGGTGTAGTCGACGCCGATGTCGGAGTAGATACGTGCGAGGTCGACGGGCGGTGGGCGACTCAACCCCGATCAGTGATCGGGAAAAAAAAAGGAAAAAAGATACAGTAGCAGCAGAATGAGACTGGGATCCTCCATGTAACTTCACCGGGTACACCTAGCTTGATCCTCCTCCCCCGATTTTTTTTTGGTGGTTAAATCTCACCACTCACCGGTTGGACTAATCCAATCGGCACCCCCTGTGCGGCCTCTGCGGTCTGCCCGAGAAGGGCGGCGATGTTGCATGAGCCGACCGGCTCGAACGGCGGGCGGGCGGAGGGCGTCGGCCGGCCGGGTGGAGGACGGCGAGCGAAGCCGGCGGTCGGAAGCCCGACGGGTGGAGAGCCGGAGGGCGGCCGACGACGGAGAGGCGGCTCGGCTGGCGGAGAGACGGCTCGGCGGCGTCGCGGTCGAGGGTGGAGAGGCGGCTCGGCCGGCGTGGGGGGCGGATCCGAATGGATCCGGAGCGGCGGCCCGGGAGAAGGTCGGCGGCTTGCGCGGCCGAGAGGAGGCGGCGGCCTGCCGACGGAGAAGCGGCCCGGGGGAGGCGGCGGGGGCGGCCAGGGGGGTTGGATCCGAACGGATCCGGAGCGGCGGCCCGGGGGAAGGCCGGCGACGGCTGTGGCCAGCGATCAACAAGGCGGCGCCGAGCGGAGCAGCACCAGCGGCAGGAGGCGGCGGCCGGGGGGCTGGATCCAGACGGATCCGAGCGCAGGAAGCACCGATCCGGCGCGGGGAGGCCGGATCTGGCGTTGGTCGGGTGGCGGCGGCGGCGTCCGAGTGGAGGAGGCGGTGGCGGCCCGGCATGGAGGGAGACGCGGTCGGCGGTGGCGTCCCTGCCAGGAGGGAGACGCGAAGCAGCGGCCTGAGGGGGAGCAGCGGCGGCTGTGCGGAGGTCGCGCAGTAACCCGGCGGAGGAGCGGCGGAGGAGGCATCCCGATCTGCTGATCTGCTGCTTGACACGACGATGATGGCGGCCGGATCAATAGGATCCGTCGCCTAAACGGTGGCGCTGCCCCCGGCGGAGATTGATCTCCCCGGGGGCGCGCGGTGCGGAAGCTAGCGGCGGCTAGGGTTAGGATCTAAACCTAGATGCTCTGATACCATGTAGGGAGATAGAGTTGGGTGGAATTAGATGTATTGCATTGAGCCTCTCGGGCGGTATATATAGAGGTACAAGACTTGGGGGGCAAGATGGTACAAGGGATTGTAATCCCAATGGACTCTATCCTACCATATATTGTACTCTAACACGAACATGTATTCTCGTTAGCCTTGTGATCTTGGAGTACATCTTGTTTGAGAGTTTTGGATTAAATTAGTGGTGCCTTTCTATATTTTCTTTGCCTGCAGAACTTTATCTAGGGTATTACGTTGAAGTGGATACTTCAGAAATTGTGTTGCCCATTTTGTGGCAGCACAGTTTTTAGTTGTTCCTTTGTAATATTGTGCTCTTGCGTGTTGTTGACTCATAAGTGCAACTTGCATTAATCGTGCCTGCCAGATTAATTCTCAGTACTTTCCAGAGTCTTGGGCTTTATTAATCATGTAGTCAAATAATTAATACTACTTATGTCTTGCACTATGTACCAAAGTTTCCGGATACGGTAAATATCTTCTATTGAACTAGATCAATTAGCCAGTGTACTTGTACGGTATGGTCTTGTATATTACAATGACTTCTAAGCTTTCACAACCCAGATTTAACCTGAGCATATCTTAACGAGAACTGTTTTGTACCTTTTAACATTATTATAAGTAGCTTAAACGTGACATCTAATGGCATGGTTGTGATTTAACTTAATTAGATCCTACCGGATTGAGGTCTGTATGATTTTGTTTTGTCAAGAATTCTGACATTTCTAAACCACCTATTATATGTTCTCCATTAATGTCTCCTGCAAGTCCTCTGCGACGAAGATTAACTGCCGTCCATGTCATTGGTCATGCAGATTCTTAATATAGGTAATTGACTATTCTTTAATAATAAGAAGAAAAAAAAGTATGTCCGTAGTTCCTCAACTCTTCAGCTCGTCTAATTTTATTTCTCATTTATTACGATTCCTAAATGAAAAGACATATACAAGTCCAATTAGGAGATATAGGCAAAAATACGCTGAAAATCTTGCCAAATGTGTGCAGAAAAAAATGATAGGAGAACGCAGATTTATAACTTATGAATTGGAAAGGAAGGTTGCACGGGTACCTGTTCCTCGGATAACCGCAGCATGCAATGCATTTTGTCCATTTGGTCCGGAGTATGAAAGCTCCCCGTGACTCATATTATACAGTTTCTCCGCAATGATCTCCTTTTCCAGCAAGATGGCTAGGTACAAAGGTGAAGTGCCGTCTTTCGGAAAACTGGCCAATTCCGAGTCCTCCTCCATTAGCAGCTTGACCATATCATTATTCCCAATGCGCACAGCCTAGTGCAAGGCCGTCTCCTTAAGCTTGTTTTCCGTTTCCAGTAGTTCCTTCACTCTGTTAACACTGCTATCCTTGCCTTTGGCCAGACCAATGAGTTCAGAGACCATTCTGGAGTTCCCTGCCCGTGCAGCGCAGTGCAGGGGCGTGTCACCCTTGTTGTTCTGCACAAAGAGGAGGTCTATCTTCTTGCTGAAGACGATGTCAGCACTAATCAAGAAGTCATCTTCGTCACCATAGGTGGCCACCGCGTGGAGTGCGGTGTCCCCTTCAACGGTGACCCCCTTGAGGAGCGACTCTGCAGACGGTGCTGTCTGTTTAAGAAATGATTCTATGTCATCAGAAGCTTGCTGCATCGCTAAGCTTCCGTTAGAGGAGTTGCCGGAGACGTATGCCGCTAGCAGGTAAGGAAATCTTTGGCTTTCAATCATAAATGGTAGCTCTAGATCTGCTGCATCTTCCCTGTTGAGAAGAAAATTCAGCCCCTCCCAATAGCCAGAGCAGGCTGATGCTAGCAGCAGGGGGTTAATGGACGCCGGGGTAGGCTCCGCCGCGGAAGCCTGGTTGCTTGAGGTCATCACCATCGTCGTAGCATCTTGCTTGTTCAGCAGATACTTCAACTGCTGGCAATCGCCACGGCCTGTGGCCACCATCAGTTTGGCGTCCGTGGCCACTGCCGGAGCATTTGCCGCCGTGGGCAAGCTAGCAGGTTCCTCTCCAGTGGCCGACGCCATCACCCGCGCGGCACGCTAGTTAGCTACCGACTATGCGAAGCATCTCTTTCGCAGTCCACCGGAGTTCTGGTTGGTAAGTTGGGTGTTCAATGTCTAAAAGCTACCGTGTTAGACTATGGGGCTTGATCTATGATATTTTGACGATGAATATTTAATAATATTACTTATCGATGATATGCGAAATGTGTGGACTGATGTTAATCAAGTTGAGACAAATTTGTACCGAAAAATATTCTTTGGTCTTTACATGTGCAGGTTGGGCGTCGAGACGGTCATGATCGGTGACAGGAAGATCGGGACTAGGAGAGAGAAATCTAAGGTCCAGGTGGTTTAGGATGTTACGAGGTGATCGGGTTCACGCTGTAACACATGGAGATCAAAAGTGAATGATATATGAAAAAGCTACGAGAAGTATAATCTTGGAGGTTTCGACACATGTTGTATGGGAAAAAAAGGCGAGCAGCGGTCGACTTGGATTGATCGAAAAGGCGAGCGCTAGCCACGTTGCATGGTGAACAGGAAAAAAATTGTTGAGTAGCTGCCGTGTTTCTTTTTCACTGCTGTGTACGGCGGCCGTGTTTTTGGTCTTCTGGCTGGCAAGTCTTTGTGAGCGGTGGCTGAGACTTTGGCTGGCGAGTGATTGAGCAGGCGGCCATGTTTTTTTGTGTTTGGATGGTTGTGAGCTGCGGTCATGATTAGACTTGGTGATCGAAGTATTGTGCTGCGGCCGTGAGATTGAAATGCATTGACTGCATGAGTGAAGAAAATCGGCGTTGCGCTAGCTGAGATATTTACATGGTAAATTATTATTCTTATTTATTTTTGCTGTTTTTTGTTTTTGAGTTTTTGTGGAGTTAGCAAGTTAAAAAAATCAAGAGATAGCATATTTTAAAGAAAAATTTTTCACTGCAAATTACAATCATTCACTCCCTGTGATTGCCATCGACGATCCTACATACTGCTTGTGTACTGAGCTTGTGATCTACAGGCCGGTCAAACTCCAACATATATATTGCACAGACTTATACACCTATGTTGTTTATTCATAGGCTGTGGGCATGCGCACGTGTAGCATGACGGGCTAAGGATGTCCCATTTAACACTTCCACAACCCATTGGCGCCTGCGCACGTGCCCCTGCTGCTGATGCCGATGCAAGAGGAGGCGACGGGGAGAAAGGATCGACAGAGGGAGAAAGGGGAGCGGGAGAGAGAAGACGGCGGCCGCGGGCCTAGTGGCAGAGCACCGGGGCGCGAGAGGGAAGAGGCGGCGGGGAGGGAGGATTGAGGAACGTGAGAGGGAGGAGGCGTCGAAGAGGGAGGAGCGAGAGAGGAGGCGACGAGAAGTGGCAGGGAGGGAGGAGCGCAAGGAAGGGAGGAGGCTATGGGGAGGGAGGAGCCAAGGAGGGGAGGAGGTGGTGGGGAGGGAGGGGTGTGATTGCGCAAGAGAGAGGAGGCAACGGGGACACTGGGGAGGGAGGAGGCGCTAGGAAGGGAGGAGCGTGAGGAGGGGAAGAGGCGACTAGGAGGGAGGTGGCGCTGGGGAAGGGATCGAGGGGAGGAGGCAGTGGGGAGGGAGGAGGCGACAAGATAGTGCCTAGTGGGCTAGCAGCAGTGTGGCAGATCTGCGGGCCAGGCTAGGCTGTGCCATGCCAAGCTGGTACACCGTGCAAGGTGCTGGCCAAGCACGGCACAACTAGTCAGGTCGAGCTGGCATAACCTGTTTAGCTGTGTTGTGCTAGGCCAATAATACCATACTTCGGACTAGTACAGTTGGCTCAGCCCATTTGGATGGCTCTAAAATAATCTTACACGAAATGTAGGATTTTAGCTTGCATCCATTTGCCTGGTCTTGATTTTAGTCATGCGTCTGCTCAATTATTGTCCTCCAGTTACCTATCAACGTAAATAATGGCTGCCTGGTCTTGATTTTCGTCATGCGTCTGCATTTACCTATCAACGCAAATAACGGCCAGCCTTCATGGATGGTGAGGTCTACTCTATTATTGTCCTCGGTGGTATACAACTCATCGCCACGACCATTCAACTGCTGGCAATCGCCACGACTTTTGTTGCTAATAGCAGGTTCACCTTTTGCTCTTGAGTGGTCCAACTCAGTTGCGACTAGCTATATATCCTCCCACCCCTGTTGCAGTCACCGCTACCGCTTGTCTGTAAGTTGGATATGAAATCTGCACGTTTGTTCACTTTCATATCAATCGTGTGGATGTATAACCATTACTCAGTACACATCGAACTTCATACAGTTGTGTCTTTAGTTTTAAGTATATGCCTAGATTTATTCTATTGTTTGAGTGGTTGTAATTCATGATGGCAGCAGGACGATAGCAGCAGCGGATGGATGACTGCCAGCGGACGCTCCGCCTCGGAAGCTTGGTTGCCCGACGCCATCATGAGGCCATTCAACTGCTGGCAATCGCCACGACTTGTGAACACCATCAATTTGGCGTCCATGGCCACCGCCGGAGCATTTACCGCCGTGGGCGAGCTATGAGCTTCCTGTCTAGAAGTTGATGCTCAATGTATGGTTGTGCGGCCAACTCCTATCTGGGGGCACCGTTATCTCTACTCCTAAAAAGATGAGTTTAAGGTGATGGTGAATTCTACGCATATAGCCCATCCCACCCCGAAACCCGTTCGCTGCCCCCGCCCCCCCCCCCCCCCACCCCCATTCCCGTGCGGCTGCCTCCCCTCCCTCCTCCGCCGTCGCGCCGACCTCCCCTCCCTCCGTCGCCGCGCCGCCCTCGCCTCCTCCGCCACCGCGCCGCCCGCGCCTCCTCCGCTCCCTCCTCCGCCACCGCGCCGCCCTCGCCTCCTCCGCTCCCTCCTCCGCCGCCGCGCCGCCCTCGCCTCCTCCCCTCCCTCCGCCCTCACCACGTCCCCCCCCCCCCCCCCCCCCGCGCCGCCGTCGTCGTGGTCGTGCTCGCCCGCGTCGTCGCCGGGATCCGGCCGCCTCCGCTCTCCGCCGCCGGATCCGGCGACCCCGCACCAGATCCAGGCCGCCGCCGCCCGGATCTGGCCATCTCTGACGCCTCCCGCCCGGATTCGGCCTCCTCTGTGCCGGATCCGCCCGCCTCCTCCGAAGCCGCCGCCGCTCCATCGTCGCCGGCCCGCCTCCATTGCGCCGTCGGATCTGTCGTCTTCGTCGCCCGAGCCTCCTCCTCGCCGCCGATTCCTCTCCACTGGTTCCCCGCGCCGCCACTCCACTCACGCCCGTCCCAATCGATCGGCGCCGCTACGCTCCCCTTCCTCCATCCCGCACCGCGCCTCCTCCCCACCACCGATTCCTCTCCGCTCGTTCCCCGCGCCGCCACTCTCCACGCCATGTCTCCTTTCAGATTCGTCTCCCCCTCCCACCGTCCCGAGTGGCGCCGCTGCTCTCCCATTCCTCCATCCCGAAACCGCGCCCATCTCTCCTCACCGATGTTGATGGCAGGCTTAGTATGAAGCTTCGGGTTGGAGGGCGTCTGGTCGCTGCTGCCGAGCGTCTTGGTTGCGGCGCGCCGGCGGCCGAGGATGCCCGCGGCGCCGAGGAGCACGCCGACGATTATGAGCAGGATGGCGATGGTCTTGAGGGTCGACATGCCAGAGGGTGAGGACAACGTGTTGCACGCGACGTCGAGTGGTTTGCCGCTGAGGTACTTGTTACCTGCATATCAAAGCACATTTTTTGCAAATCAATTGATGATTAAGAACGTAATATATACTCGAATTTATGTGAGGCTAATTACGCTAGGATTAGTGGTAAATCTCGACTTAGTGGTAAATCACAACCGTCTCCGAGATAAAGGCATCGTCGGTTCTTGCTTATACTTTTGGCTACACTACAGATGGTGGTTTAATTTCTGGTGTGGCATAGACAATTAAACCTCGGCTTAGTGGTTTACCACAATAATGTTGAAGTCCTGCTTAGCATACGCACTTCTAATCTTAAGTTTAAGACAAGGATTTACTTTGTCTTGGATTATGGGAAATGTGTAAAGAGAGTTATAAATAGTCAATCTTGTGACTATTGCACATCGCTTCAGCTCATCTGTTGACGTTAGATTAATTTTAATTAATATAGTCAGCCTGTCTGTATTCTGTCAGCGTTTTACTAGGTGTTACCATGTTAGGACGGACTTAACTGTATGCCAACTCGTGATTGTTTAGTTGCTTGCTGTAATTGTACATACTTTTCTAGAAGTATGTCGGATTGGGTCTTGTTTTGGGGTCTTTATTGTTTTCCAATGTTCTTTAATTGCCAGTTTTGAGGTTCCCCTGCAGACTAAAGTTGTATGATATTATATGCATCACTAATTTGGGGATTTGAAGAGAAAAATGCAAATAGATCTGTCTTTTTCTTGGATTGTTCATGATATTGGAGAAAATGAGGATCTTTCTTTCTTAATTAAGATGATAAGTTGTTGGAGGATGAGTTTTAGTGACCAGTCTGCACTTTTTTCTGCCTGATAATTTTATTTGTAGAATTACTATCTTCTCAAGTGTTGTTAGATAACCAGAAGCTTTGCAATCTTCTGTTTTGTTTTCATCAGGATGATATGGGTCTGGACTCTGGAGCAATATCCACTATACACATCTGTTAGCTATCTGCTGTTGCATGATTTCTCCTGGTTAATGAAATACAATGGAAGTGGCTGGATGTGGTTAGATAGGCTGAATGAAGTGGCACTTTTAGTGAAAGGTGTGGTATTAGTTTACTTTGCTGTTTTGCGTTCATTATGCCATCTTAGCTTCTGCCTGGTAGGATCACCAATAAATAGAAAGAAAAAAGAAGTTAGATGGAATAATATAGAGTGTTGATGCCATCTGCAATGTCAGTTAGCTATGGAAAGCAGTAAAGATGAGGCTCCATTACAAATGTTATGCTGAAGTAATAACCTTGTTTTGATACTACCTATTTGAGGATATCATAAGGATTGACATGCCAAATCTTCTCACAACACTTGCCATGTAGAACACCCCCATAAGTTCATATCGAACTACCTCACAACACTTGAAGCCCCTGAGCTGACACAAGAAGCATGGAACCTGGCCAATGATAGGTACTTCATTTGATCCCGGATTAACTTACTTTAGTTAAATATTCTTATTGCACTTTCAGATTATAATGTTATCTTTTTATTCTTTTTTTGTATGGAGGAGGTAATATTTTTACATGGATCACTTTGGTGGTTCATAACTTGTTATGCTTGTACCTCACTATGAATTTTGATTAATTCAATACTGTTATTTGATTTATTCACTGAAAGCTTTCTTTCCTAATTACCTTTCTCAATTGACTCAAGTACCAGTGTCACGTGTTGGTTTAGCAGCTACATCCTTCTATCATGCTATGTTTTGTTAATGACATCGTCTTCTAAGGCTTTCTCTATTTGTGCTGCTATGTGTATGTTTCGGCAAGTGCAACTATTGGCTAATTTGTTCTTTGCAACTTTCTTATGTTGTGAGCATCAACCGTTCAGTCCAATACTCTTCATACTTGTGCAATTCCTATCCTATTGCAAACTACATTTGTTATCATCAAGTTGTTGTAATCCATGTTGACATGTAGCCAAGCTGTGTAGATGATAGCTGTATAGAGAACACTTTTTACTTTCTTGCTATTTTGCTGTTGGTGCTTTCTGGATGGGAAACATAGGGTAGAGCGCTACAAATATATTAAAACAACTGTACAAAACATAAAGGGGAAAAACAAAGAAATTAATGGAAAAGGAAAAAAATTCAGCCCAAACCAATGGGCAATGCTTGCCTCGACAAGAGGGATACCCAATACTAGACATCTCAGAACTATAAGCTCTCCCAAAAGAAGATTTTTGTTACCGTAGCTTTTGATTTTACTCTTCTTAGTACTTCAAATATCTTGCAGATAAGGCTAGGCTAAGAATAGGCGCCGAGGCTGAGCTGCCATGTTTGTTGCTGCGGTTTCAAATATACAGGTTGTGTGCACAGAATTGCTTTCATATTAAATTCAGTTGTTCCATTTTCCCCATAACTGGTGCATTTTACTTCAGCAAGCTAAAAAGTGCAACTTTTCCTGATAATTCTTCAGGCAAGATGGATGAGATGAAGCGTCGAAAGATGGCCGCTTTCAGCATAGGATCTGTTTGTGTAGGCGTTCTGGTTCTCGCATCTTCAGCCTCTGCCACATGGCTGCGTTTGTTAGTATCAATACGATGCATAAAGCTGTGTGGAAGGATAGTTGGATTCCTTATCAAGGCCAGTTTTATCATATCTTGTTCTAACAACTCTCTGTCTATTTCCCATGTCAGTCTTCCTATATGTATTGGCTGCATCGTTGGTGGTGTGCTCCTTCTAGCTGGTCTTGGCGTGCTCGTCTGGATCGACCAAGATGATGGCAGGCACTCTTTTGGTCACTCTGGAGGTACATAACACTGCCCCCTTTTTTGTTTCACTATTTTATTTTGGTCACTCCGGAGGTACATAACACTGCCCCCTTTTTTGTTTTTCTTGGAGAGGATAGCACTGCTTGATTCTTCCAGTGTATTCAGGCTAAATTGTACCTTGCTGTTGTCTTTCCTGCAGGATTCACGTGCCCTTTTGTTCCTCTGCTGCCAGTTGTGTGTATCCTCATAAATACATATCTGTTGATAAACCTGGGGTTAGTATCTGATCCAAATGATCCACTTTTAAGCATATCTCTAGATGGCTTGTCTCTTATTTTTTTGCTATTCATCCGAAACATTCATTTGCCTTGTGTTCTTCAGCGGCGGCACATGGATGAGAGTCGGCATATGGCTGCTGATGGGTGTTTTCGTGTACATTTTCTACGGGCGCAGCTCCCTAACAGATGTCGTCTACGTCCCTGTAGCGCAGGCCGATGAGATATACAGGAGTTCATCTGGATATGTGTCCTAGACAGAGAGAAATGTTGCAGTAAAAAGAGTAAAGACAGCATGGTAAGTTTCTGCTTGTACGCTGAGGGTTCAGGGACCTACAGCTTGTCAATATGTACACTAGGGCTGACACCGAGTCAGGTTAGGCACACTGCTTTGCCAAAAAACAATACTCATTTTCCATAACAAGTTGATGCTTTGGTTGTCTTACAGTTTCTTGACATGTACACTACTGGACACTGGTAGACGCTTGGCAATTGGACTTCCTTTCCAATTTGGATATGTACGTAGCAACTCGGTGTGTATTGTTGTATGCAACTATGTACAACAACTCGACTCTTCTGCGTCCCTCTCTCCCCTCCTTACTCAAGAGTACCCATACGCCAACATAGGATACTGCATTGCAGCTCTCCCTCTTCCCTTTATCTTTACTCCTAAAAAGATGAGTTTAAGGTGATGGTGAATTCTACGCATATAACCCATCCCACCCCGAAACCCGTTCGCTGCCCCCGCCCCCCCCCCCCCCCACCCCCATTCCCGTGCGGCTGCCTCCCCTCCCTCCTCCGCCATCGCGCCGACCTCCCCTCCCTCCGTCGCCGCGCCGCCCTCGCCTCCTCCGCTCCCTCCTCCGCCACCGCGCCGCCCACGCCTCCTCCGCTCCCTCCTCCGCCACCGCGCCGCCCTCGCCTCCTCCGTTTTAATGCTATATTAGTGCCCGGATAAGAACCGTTTTAATGCTTTAGGAAGGTTTTTATCCCATAACAATTACGTTCCAAATGTGCATTGATATGGAAATATCTGGAAATCAACGCATTTTCTCTCAGGATCGGTATGTAATGAATTTGATTGATCCTTATCACCTTATGCATGAGCCAGCCTCCGGCTATATATAAGACGCTACACACAGTCATCCCTCACACCAAAATCAAATCCTTCACATAAAGCATAATTAGACGCATACACAAACATCACAACACAGATCAAGCAATAGAAATGGCTTTCACGGCCGAGGCTACCACTGTCTTGCTCTTCCTCGCCGCTATTGTTTGCCATGTACACAGAGGTAATTAAGATCAATAATCTACGAACATATAATATTCCGTGTACAATTTATCTCCATGTAATAAGTGAAGTATTTCTGACCCATCTTTCTGCCATATGCATGCATGGATGAAAGGTGATGCGCACGGCTGTCAGCTGTCTGACATCCACATCTCGCTGGCGGACAGGCGATAGCGGAGACTGCGAGAGTGATTTAGAGGAGAGACCGAGCGGACAGTGGACAGCGCCGGAATCAGTGAGTGGTAAAACACTATATTTATGTCAATTTAGTTTAGTCCGTCAAAAGATTCAGCCTAGCCTCAATTTTATTCCTAACTTCACCACTGATCTATAGTGTTCTTGTTTGATAGACTAATTTTAGAGTATTCCCTTTGCTCCCTATCATTTTGCAATTAGACTTTTTAAATGTTACGATTATGTTTTAATCCGTAGCAACGCACGGGCATCCAACTAGTGTAGTTGTACAAACTTGTACTAGTAAGTGCGTATATAAATGCCGTCTTGTCCGCTTTCGTTTGTTGTTTTTTAATTCGCAAGATCCAGACCGGTTGGATCTAGTAAGAACGCATGGTCGCTGCCATGCTCGGAATAAAGTATTTTTTGTAATGCTCCCTCGATTGTTAGCCGGGATCCCCCCCCCCCCCCCCCCCACACGGCATCCCCGGTCACGACCCGCCATGTCATCATTTTTTCAAAAAGATCCTTCGGATTTTTGAAATTACGTATTAATCCTTACTTTTTTATAAAAACACACTGAAATTATGTGTAGGTCCTTACTTTTTACAGAAAAGCCCTTATTTTTCCTATAAATACGTATGAATCCTTACTTTAGGTTTTTCGCATATACCGTAATTACGTATAGGTCTTTACTTCCTATTTTTCGCATACAGGCCCTTGCGACACAGCATAGCGTACTATTTTGCTTCGGTTCATGTTGCAGCTAGCATGACTTGGCGCTGCACTTTCCGTAGCTAGTTGATATCACAAGTCTTCGTTTTTATTGTTTCCTCATCATGATCTAGTGGGCCTTCTTCTGTAGTACATGCCTGTCGATTGGCTCTCAACCGACTCTGTGTTTAAATTGACTTAGTCGACCCACAAGAGCACATCAGACGCTCCAAATAACAAGTCTCCTTTTAAAAATAAACTATCAACGATTTGGATTAGCTTGTTTAAAAAAAGAGTAAATTGCATTGGAGCTTCCTAAATTTATAAGGTTGTCTCATCCAGCTTCTTAAGCTTGTATTTTGCTTTGTTAGCTTCCTAAACTTTGATATGTTTGAACCAATTATCCGATTCTCTGTTAGTTGAAGGAAGAAGCTGACATGGCGTTCTTTGTACATGACATGGACAATGATGTAGCAAAATAGTGCACGTGATCCACCTATTAGTCTAGCTACTAGAATAGTGCATGTATCACACACTCAAATATCATTCTTCCTCAATTTTCACCTCTCTTTACTCCGTCCTCCTCCCTACACCTAAGCCACAACACTTCTTCCCCGCACTACCGCAACCCTGATAGCCACCAGACTTGTTGCCTGGCAACCCCCACCATCATTGTCTAACCTTGTTGCTCCAGCGCCCGCCTTCTCTCTCTTGCTACTGATCAGATCCTCGGCTATGCCCTTCACCCTAGCAATCCCTTCTTAGCTTCTCACCCGCTACTCTACCCTCCAAATCAAGCAGATGAGGGCATCAGTGGTGAGAATTTGTGGTGCTGGATTTGGTAGATGGCGCGAGCGGTGGCACTAGTAGTGAAGGTTGGTTTTCTTCGTTAGATTTCATCTTCTGTTGATCTCTCTTGGTGCCAAAGACATGTAAGAGGTGGAGATTTCTCTTGAAGATCATATCTCATCCATCTAGTAGGCACTTTCTATAAAAAGCTCTTGTGATTGCCCAGTTGAGCACAAGAGATGAGCAGTTTTAGGGTTTTAATCTTATGGGCACTTTGGTTTGAGTTCGTACTATGATCTAACTTGTTATGATATGTAAGAATCCATCCAAGATCATCAAGAACTCATGAGTAAGAGTAGATCATGGTTTCTCTCTTTTGCCTGGTTTTACCGCAACCTCCCTTGTTTTGCATAAAAGTCAGAACTTTAGCATGGATCTTCACAATGCATGATTGGAATAGATTTCTGGCATCCTAGAGAAGACTTGTACTAAGTTTTATCTTGTTTAGATCAGTGATTTCAGAGTTAGCCTTTTTCTTAGTCCTTTATCATACTATTTTTTGGTTTCTATTTTGGCAAGCGGTCAGACTAGTCTGACCGATCTGACCAGTGTGCACCTACGGTCTAACTGGCTAAGCGGTCCAACCGCCCTTTGTTCGGTAGTTAGACTAGAGAAACTGTGGGTCTTGAGTGACTTTGTGACCTTTGGCTCTTGGTTTTGATGTAGCTTATAGGTTTGTACTTTCTTCTATACTGTGTTGCTAATAACAGGGTAAGATTTTAAGAAGTTGTTTCACCTTCTCTGACTCGCTATACCTGATCGTACAACTTCTGGTGGCATCACAGCTCCACTCAGAAGATCCATTAGCCTCTCTAATCGCCATGGCGTGCGACCAATAGCAGCTTGGGATGCATGTTCCCATGAGCCATGGTGAGCAGGTTCACCTTTTGCTCTCGAGTGGTTCAACTCAATTGCGACTAGCTATGTATCCGCCCACTCCTGTTGCAGTCACCGCTACCGCTCGTCTGTAAGTTGGATGTTCAAAGTATAAAATCTGCGCGTTTGTTCACTTCATATCAATCGTGTGGATGTATAACCATTACTCAGTACACATCAAACTACATACAAGTTGTCTCTTGACTTTCCACAAAGTATGTATCCTCCCACTCCTGTTGCAGTTACCGCTACCGCTCGTGTGTAAGTTGGATGCTCAAAGTATGTGGCTAGATTTATTCTGTGGCTAGCATTACTCAGTACACATCAATCAAAGGAAGACTAAAGCCTTACTCATTTTAGTTTGAGTTTCTAACTTCTGATTTATTTTTTATTTTTTATAAATTTCGTATTTTTATGACTTTTTAACTTTTTTGAGCTCTTTTGCCAGTTCTTTTTTTTTCCATATTCGTTTGTATTGTTCGTGAAGGGCTAATATATTTTTTCTAGTTTTAAATTTTTTAAATTTAGTTAGGCCAAATAAGCCACCGTCAGCTACAGTATAATTTCAGATAGCTAAAGTAAAATTTCAGCCATAAGTCACTTTTTTCAGCCCAACCGAGCGGTGCATAAGTAGACATTACTTAGTACACATCAATCAAAGGAAGACTAAGTACAACGAGTTCATATCAATCGTGTGGATGTATAACCATTACTTAGTACACATCAAACTACATACAGTTGTCTCTTTACTTTGGACTAAGTATGTGGCTAGATTTATTCTATTGTTTGAGTGGTTGTAATTCATGATGCAAAAGTACAAAGGAAGACGTTGACAAGGTGAACTTGTGCAATAATTTTCGGAGTTGTAGTCATTTAAGGATATGTCGACAAAGAAAAATGAGCACTGTACCCATCCACCGTGAGGATCCCCTTGTGTTCCTACCAAACCTTCTACTAAACATAAATATTTTTTTCCCACAAAATTGTGTCAGCTTAATCAGGTAGTGAAATGTGGGAGATCTAGTCATATTTAGCATCCCAAAAACCAAATCCATAATTAATTAACTTCACAGTTACGCAGAACTACTAATTTAACAATTCACAATTTCAGTTTTTCGCACGGTCCCGCGGGCACAACTAAAAATTTCACACCATAGAAAGCAAAGGAGGAGAGAAATACTTCCCAGTAGCCACAGTCGTGCAGTCCGGAGTCTCCATTCGGTGGCGCCGACTCGCGGGGCCGGAGCCTCCGGGCCCTGGTTTCGCCGACTCGGAGAGGGGCGAGCCAGAGGGGCTGGACGCTGGAGACTTCCGCCCTCAAGCTCACATCCTGTGTCTATTATTATTATTATTATTATTATTATTATTATTATTATTATTATTATTATTATTATTATTATTATTATTATTATTATTATTATTATTATTATTATTATTATTATTATTATTATTATTATTATTATTATTATTATTATTATTATTATTATTATTATTATTATTATTATTATTATTATTATTATTTTGCTCATTTTCGTTTGGGCTGAGCAGTTCTGTTGTTTTGGACTATTTTATAGCTTTTGACTATAATTTATTAGTTTAATAAATAGTAATGGAGGAACAAAAAATTATTGAAAAAGCGAAAAGAAACCTATGTCGTTTCGGTTGGCTGTGAAGGAGACATAGCGAATTGGGCTATGTGCGCGTGGAGGAAGCTTGGGCTATGGCCCATATATTCTTGAGCTGGGAATTTCCTTGTCTTTCAATTTTCAATTGCAAATGCGTCTGGTGTCAGTCTGTCAGATGATGCATCCTCTGCAGCATAGGCTGAGGTTTAAGTAGAAATATGTGAGAGAGACAACACTGTGGCTGGTACTGCAGTTTGTTTCCTTCTTCACTTAAGATCTGCATTGTCCATTCAGGATCCGAAGGCTGAGAATGATCAGTACAAGGCAGGGAGCTTTTCCTCTCTGCCTTTGCCTGTACACGGGAAAGGGATACTATTCCTATTCTTTCTTTATATTGTGCTTTTCGCCTGCTCAGTACTTCCTTTTTTTTACCTGCGAGGGTCCTATACTCCTACGCTTCTGTGTGTGTTGTCTTAACTCCCGTTGAGGAGTGATATACGTGTCAAGTGCAGCTTGCTGATAGTAATAGTTTGATCAAGATTTTTAGCGTAATATACGGGGACAAAGTGAAGTAAAGTTGCACACAAGAATAAGTGCAGGGCTACAATATCAATGTTTGCGAAGTTACACTCAAAAGGTGGTCACATAGAAACTTCACGAACTATTCTGAATAATGACTAAAGAACACTCGGTGTACAAATCCATGTCTGAAGGACAAGTGCCCAATCAATCATTGTATTATCTAGCTTCGTGGCCTTTCTGATGATACGACCAAGTTACTGGGGATATGGATCTTCAAAACTAATGGCAGAACAAATATTATCGTGTAGGGCCATAATGTACCAACCATTCTAATGCGGGATTACCACTAGTACCGTTCCGAATTTCAAAATTCCCAATCTAGCACGTAATATTCTTGCAGAAATAATCAGCTGCCAAATATCTTCATTTCCAAAGGTCAGTGCCGCAGAAGAGATAACACAGAGATTTGTAGTCCGCCGAACAAATGCAATAGCTAAGCATATGTAGGATTGAGTATAGCAAGTGAGAAGAGGGGTGAATGACTATTTCAAAAAAATTTCACAAACATCAATAACAACATACAGTGCAAACACAAAATCATAATTTCACTAAAGCCCTAAGCCAAAGAAGACAAAAACTCTAGAAATTTAAAGTCCCACTGGTCTGACCTCTATGAGCTAGTGGTCTGACCTATATCGGATAGCGGTCAGACTTCTAGACAATGATAGTAAAATTTAGACAATGAATAGTAAAATCAGCATGATTTTATGATATTTTTTATTTGAAGGAATGCTGTACGAAAATCGGGCAAAAGAGGGAAAACGAGAAATATAATTTGCTCGTAAGTGGAGGATAGCCAAAATGGCTTTAGATGCGTGCGTCCTATTCCATTCATCAGCGCCGATAAAAGCTTGTATATGCAGCCCAACTTAAGATTAGTGTCGAGGGCCAAAATTCTAACAGCGTCCCGGTAAGAATGTCTTTCGTCAATGACAGCAATGCCCGAACCCCCATTCTGATATATAACGGGCCTGCAAGCGCATAAAGCTTCTGAAAGGTATATACCCAATGCAATGCTGATCACGCAGATAGCAACGCCGGTCTTAGGATCAACCGGAGCCAGCACCATGTATACACCCAATGCAAAGCCTGCAACCAAGCTTGTCACTGAACTTGAGAAGAAGAACATATATACAGTGCAGTGCTTACTGCGGACGGGCAGGTTAACCAGAGAAATTCCAGAGTATATGATACCAAGGGTGGCTATTGATGAGCAAATGAGTGCTAAGGTGGTGGCCATGATGAATGCATATATAAAGAGTTCCATGCGGCTAGTTTTCGTGCCGCGCAACAATCCAGCAGTTATAGCAGAATACAGTAACCACCGTTTACATAATTATGAGCGCAACAAGTCTCGAAGAAGAAAGCTAGTACAATATTTGCCCAACAGTATAGGCACACGCGGAGTGAGAACACCTTCGCTCAGAAAGAGAAAATATTCCAATCAAAGGGGGAAAAGAAAGAAAGAGCATTTCCTGCCCGCCGCTGATACATATTAGACTCCTCTTCAAGCCAACGGTGCCGGTGGTTGTATCGGTGGTTCTGTTTTTGAAACGGGGTTGTACCTTGCATTTGCGGCCCAACCAAAGATGATTATCAAGGGCCAATAGTCATCTAGAATATTGCCCACGATTACGATTGTGTACGTTGATAATGTCCAAAATATCCCCTTTCTGACACATAAATATGGTGCAAGAAGAGCCCAATTTAGCCAAATGTCCATACCGTAGAATAGCACAACAAGAGGGCTCATGGCACAGATTGCAACGGCAGTCTTATGAGCAACCGGAGATAGCACCGTATACACACCCAGTGTAAAGGCAGCAGTCAAGCTTGTCACCGAAGTTCTCATGAAATATGCGGATCTTTGAAAGTGGCGTTTGCGGCTCCGCAAGCTAACCATAGATGTTCCAGAGTACATGAGACCAACGGTAGCTATCGAGGAGCAAATGAAAGCTAATGTGTTGGCCATCATGAATGCATCAAAAACCCATCTCCCAGCAAGCGTTGGTGTGCCTCCGTTAGGGTGATCATCGGCTCTATAACCTCCAGGCAGGGCAAAAGTTGCGCCGAACGTTACAGTTGCTATTAGAACAGAACCAATGCATAGAGTTTGTGTCGAATCTTTCACCTTCTCTGATTCTATTTTCTCATCATGTTTTACTTGGTGGCTAGAGTTTTCTTCAAAGTGATCCTGGCGACAACCACCGTTTCTAGCACCGGCAAGTGCGAGTGCGCTGCGTATCATTACTTCGGTGTCCTGCAATACAGCAAAACAGATAGGAGAAATCGAACCACGCAAATCACAATTATTTTCTTTCTCTTTAAAGGACCGTGCTAGAGACAGACAGAGAGAGAGAGAGAGTATATTACCTGACTGCAATGCATTCCTGGGGGCGTCTTATCTCGTGATATATCAAGAGGAGTTTGCCCTTTCCCATTTGTTAGATTTAAGTGTACTTGCCGATCCCCGAATAGAGCACCAAACAGACTAAGACTTCCAGACTGGACAGCTAGGTGCAGTGCAGTGTTCCCATCATTGTCTTGCATATTCAAAATCCAAGCTAAAGATGAATTTCGGCAAACAAATGAAACTATAGTCCATCTCTCATTCTCAACAGCAACATGAAGAAATGTCCTTCCCCTGGCGTCACGCAAACCGGCAAAACGAGGCGACTTCTTAAGAAACATGGCGACAGTGTCTCTCGCACCGACAGAGGCAGCGACGTGTATGGGGAATAATCCTTGGTGGTCCGATTGATACAGTGCAGCTGGGTTAGCTTCCAATACTTGCCAACATACGCTTCCTCGCCGATGTTGCCATCGCAGAGCTGCGGTAAAGTGAAGAGGCGTACTCCCGTCCTCATCCACTTGTGTGGTAAGGTCCTTGTTCCATCCCAACAACTTCTTTGTAAGCACTGCAAACGGTTATGTTATACTAATCAAGATATAAAAGCAACAACTATGAAAAGAAAGCACTTGATTCGAATCCACAAGCTATTAAGATTGTCTCAAATGTTTTTCCCCTTTCTTGCAAAGTGATGCGGGGAAAGGAGGCTAATTTAGCTGGTAGCTGCATTCACAAGTACAGCAATTTCACCCTACTTTCAACTTTATTACTTGTCTTATTTATTGTCTTGACCCCCCAAATGTCAAAATGTTCACACCTAGTACTCACCCCCCAAATCGTGTTGCCCATTTTGTGGCAGCACAGTTTAGTTCTTCCTTTGTAATATTGTGCTCTCACGTGTTGTCGACTCACAAGTGCACCTTGCATTAATCGTGCCTGCCAGATTACATCTCAGTACTTTCCAGAGTCTTGAGCTTTATTAATCACATTATCAAATAATTAATATTATTTATGTCTTGCACTATGTACCAAAGTTTCCGCACACGGTAAATATTTTCTATTGAACTAGATCAATTAGCCAGTGTACTTGTACGGTATAGTCTTGTATATTACATTGACTTCTAAGCCTTCACAACCCAGATTTAACCTGAGCATATCTTAACGAGAACTGTTTTTAAGGACAAGGAAATATTTGTACCTTTTAACATTATTATAAGTAGGTTAAACGTGACATCTAATGGCATGGTTGTGATTTAACTTAATTAGATCCTACCGGTTCTGACATTTCTAAACCACCTATTATATGTTCTCCTCCATTAATGTCTTCTGCAAGTCCTCTATGACGAAGGTTCACTGCCGTCCATGTCATGGTCATGTAGATTCTTAATATAGGTAATTGACTTTTCTTTAATAATAAGGAAAAAGTATATCCGTGGTTCCTCAACTCTTCAGCTCATCAAATTTTTATTTCTTATTTATAAAATTGGATAGAACTCACCCCTATCGTTCAATACCAGATAAACCTTACCTCTCTATCTGATTGGCCATGGTTTTAACCCTCCTGTAGTCTAGCTCAGATCCGGGCTGACGTCTCTGTCAGACTTTAGATGTGAGGCCACATGTCATAGAGGAGAGAGGAAGAGAGAGGGGAGCACGCTCGGAGAGAAGCATGGGCGTGCCACATCACCATGTTTGCTCTCACCGTTCGATTTCCATCCAATGGACACATTGCGCTTGGAACATGGCCAACTCATGCAATACTTTGGAAAAATCTATACTCTAGAATTCACCACAGGCTTCCACTTGGATTAAGCATATAGTGAAATGGGACAAAACTAAATGTTACAATGGTGGAAAACGAAACATGTAAAACATTTCATCTATAACACTTTCTTTCATATACAAATAAACAATGACACATATAGGTCACTCATCCGCTTATTTACTGCCAAAACTACTTTCAGGATGATGCGATTTCATAACTTTTGCAAAGTTAATGGTTAAAGTTGTATATTGCAAGCTGCACAAAAAAAAAAGAAGAAGAAGAAGGCAATCTTTTGGACCAGAGGGAGTATCACCTTCGAATTTTCCATTGTTTCATTTGTGTATATATTTGTTAGACGATACAAAGGAAGCATGCACGGAGCATAATGGTTTAGTCCTGGCTGTATCCACTTCACAACAGATAATTATGCATTGTTCATAATACTACGAACTACGTTTTTTTAATACCACTAACTGTTGCTTCTCTTGCTACCAAGAACAACTAACTGGAAAATCCATACTTATTACAGATCTTCTATATTTTTCTAACATCCTACGCCTAAAATTCGCTGCATGCCCAGTCTACAGTAGGGTGGGCACATGCATGTATAGCACCCACTTATATTTTTATCCCCATTTCATAAAAAAAGGTTAATCCAGATGTGATATACATTTGGGCCCAACAAATATTATATGCTACAACTTATTTTAGATAAGCAATGTGAGAGTAATCCCACCACCATAACTCCACATGGGTAGATGCACATTACCAGGCTAGGGTATTACATTCACCCCCTTAAAGGCTAGCACCCACAATAACACATCGCATACACGGTAAATGCGCACAACCACCCCTCGGTACACGCCCATGTCATATGCCCTCTATGGGCCCACATGTACACACGTGCGCATAGCGAAAGTTGATGTTCTGATACCATGTGTAAAACCCTGGGCTCAAAATCCACTTTATGCTCAGCCCACTGTTCGGCAGAGCACACATATGTATAGCATCCCGCTTACATTTTTATCCTTACTATGTGTAAAAAGGTTAACCCGAAAGTACTATGTTTGAATTTAACAAGCATTATATACTATTACAACTCACTTTAGACAAACGATATGCGACTAATCCTACTACCACAACTTTACATGGACCGCACACTAACCGGCCAAATTATTACAATTTTCAAATTTATTAGCATGAAGCCTTTGATGTCCTGCATAATATGTTTATTCCAAAAAGTGCAACTTACGGTACAAATTGCACGGACCACTTAACTGGTTGTACCATGGAAACCGTTGGTGACTTTCCCATCACCTATTCATTGTCGGGGAATCATGTAACCCCCGAAAGTATCGTCGGTTATTTTCTCCTAAGGGTCTGTTTGGAACAGAGTAATTTCACAGGAATTTTGCAGGAATTTTACAGGAAACAGTTCAATTCCCGCAGGAATCGGGAAAAATTCCCGCATTCCAAACAGGGCCTAAAGGTTTTAGACGAACTATAGATTGCTGACCTTAAGTTGGTTGACGCCTACCTCCTCAAAGCGTACCGACAACCACCGTCTATGGTTGCCTGTTGGTAATTTACTTTCAGCGTCAGCATTGATTACAATTCTAGTAGCGATGTCTGAATTAGTCTAAAATGTATACAATTGCTACTAAAATCGACAAAGAAATATTGATATCTGGCCTTTGGCAACAGAATGGACCTTATAGGTTAAACAAGACAAAATAACTTACAGAATTTTTTTTTTAAAATAATCACGATGAAACTTAGAGTTCACTGAGGGAGGTCAAGCCATGAATCAGTCAAGCCACACGCACCTGGCAACTAGGGGTGAAAACAATTTAGATAGTTTTCGACCGACCCAGATTATTTTTGAAGGCGGGTGCTATTGGCTTGGATATTTGTCAGATAATGTTGGATCAAAAACTAATACAGATTATTTTTGTCGGAAACAAATACAGATTCAATAGTGCACTATCCATCAAATACGAATACAGCTTCGGATATCCAGAGATACATAAGTCTGGATATCTGGAGATATTGTTTGAGGTTTCATATGTATTGTTTTCCGGAGACCATAACTTTCATGTTCGGAGTCCAAATTAGGTAAATAAGTAGGCTAAATTGTAGCTCTCAAATATATGTCAAAAGGTCATAATAGTATTTTTGACACATGATATTGCTTTGGATTTTGCCCTAACGTGACTCCTTTCATCATCATTCATTCTTGGGAGTTCCAAAACACATTCATGATGCATAAAAGTAATTAAATATTAATAAACATTATTTTATAATGAATTATGCAATGTTTATGAGGTAGGCAATATATATCAAGTTTTAAGCAAAAGTGGTAAATAAAGCATATACGGGAGAGCATAATGAGTCATTTTATATTAAAACATATTAGGAGTGGATGTAAACATGTACACTACAAAAATGTATTGGAGGAGGATCCTCGTGCTATCTCGGGCCCATGACAACGTCGGCATGATGACACACATAGGAGAGTCTACCCTGGACAAAGTCCGCAGACCAACCCTGAACAAAATCCAAAGTTTGCCCTAGACAGGGTCCGCATCACTCTGGATGAGGTTTAGGAAATCAAGACAAAGCCCGAAGACCAAGCTTGGCCAAGATCCAGAGTTCACCTCGGATGATGTCCAGAGTCCCCCTTCCCTAGACGGGGTCTGTGCTACCCCGGACAAGGTCCAGGGGATAACCCAAGACGAATTCTGAAGGCCAACCTTGGACGAGGTCTGGAGACTGACCCTAGAGGCCAACCTTGGGCGGGGTCCAAAGGCCAACCTCGGACGAGGTCTAGGAGCAATCCTGAGTGAGGTCCACAGACCGGCCCCGGTGTCCCTTGAATGTGGTGGGATCCATTTGGCATGAAGGATGAAAATGCCCTTAGGAGTAAGCTACGCATTGAGGACAGACTTATAACATTACTCGCCTCCTCCTCCCACTCTATAAATAGGATCCCTTGTAAGTGGAGAGGGGAGGCCATTTGTAACCATAGACACTCACATACAATACACTTGTTCAGTCATTCGTGTTTGATTCTTTTCGAGTTCCTTCGCATCCTTAGAGGTCCACTAATCTGACCGGGGGTGCTTACTATACCGTAGACTCCGTCCGTGTCGAGGTCCTCCAGACCTTCTCTAGAGTCCGCTTTGAACTCTATCCGCACAGAGGTCCTCAGGACCCCCTTCACGCTATCCTCACTCGGGAGTCCCAAACCTCCGCACCATCTCACTTAGGTGTCCCAGACCCCCTCCACACCATCTCCACTTGGGTGTCCTGGACCCCCTCCATGCCATTTCTACTCGGGTGTCCCAGACCCCTTTCGTGCCATCTCCACTTGGTTGTCCTAGACCCCCTCCACGTCATCTCCGCTTGGGTGCCCCGGCCCCCCTCCAAGTACGTACTTTCAGACCACTTGCCTGATTCACAGCCTAAGGCACCTCGTCTCGACCGCCTCTTATTGTGCGACCCAGATGCCAACTAGGGGCGCTATGTGCTGTGCACCTATGTGGCAATAGGTGACTACTCACACGCAATATGAGTTTGACCCCCTTGGACATAGAACCATCCATCGGTTCTCACACCACGTGGTTTCGCATCGATAGACTCTAACATACCTCGATGGCTTGGCCTTGACATAGTTTAATTCAGTCCTTGGATGAGGTGCGGGAGTCGACTCAAGAAGAAGTCCAAAGGCTAACCTCGGGCGGGGTCCGAAGGCCGACCCTAGAGGCTAACCTCAAGCGAGGTCCGGAGACCAACCTCGGACGGGGTTCGGGAGCAACCACAAGCAAGGTCTGTGGACCGGCCCCAAAGTCCCTCGGACGCGGCAGGGCCCACTTGGTGTGAAGGACGAAAATATTCTTAGGAGTAAGTTAGGCCCTGAGGGCAGACTTGTAACTTCACTCGTCTCCACTTCTCACTCTATAAATAAGACCCTTTATAAGTGGAGAGGGGGAGGCCATCTATGACCCTATACACCCATATGTCATACACTTGTTTAGTCATTCGTGCGTGATTCTTGTTGAGTCCCTTTGCATCCTCAGTTATCCGCGAATCTGACTAGAGATGTTTACAAGTTTACTGTCCTATCTCATATCGATGACAAAGTGTTTTGGTGATGAACCATCTATAATTTTATTTTCTTTTGATTCATATTCGTTTCTATCTGTATTCGATAATATTCATATTCATATTTGTATCTAAGATATAGAAACAAATATGATAGAAGTTTTCACCTCCTCCTGCAACTACTTAGAGTACGCGCAGCGCGTGCCACGCATCGCGTTAAGTGTACTGTGGGCCACTCTCCGCGCGATGGGCCATTGGCTAGATGGAGCAGGACATCCGTGGTGGCCTAGAACAGTAGTCCATGTAGTACGGGTTGCTTCCCACAGTCTGTGGGTTCATGGCCGCTGATTTTAGCTAAGGTCTTCAAGTGATGTGACGACCGAGCCCAGTTCGGGTTGTTGGCTGCGCCAGTTCAGCGGCAGCCCACCCGACTGCTGCGCGTTGTCTTACACACGCAAATGCTTTTGATGAAAAAAACATGTATTCATACTCTATAAAATAAGAAATAAATTCTGAATTTATTCAATGACGTCTGTAAAAGACCTAACATATATTTCAATAGAATGTATACATGTGTGTGGTGTGGTGTGAGTAGGTTATGCTTAAGTGTGCATGCTCCGTTGTAATATAAAAAATATTTTTAAGTTGTTGTAATAATATAATATATGGACACTTATATAAACTCAGAGTCTTAGCCTCTATATATATATATATATATATATATATATATATATATATATATATATATATATATATATATATATATATATATATATATATATATATATATATATATATATATATATATATATATATATATATATATATATATATATATATATATGAAAAATACTTTTTACTCCCGGGTGTAATTACACCCACCTAGCCAAAAGCCCAACAGAACACACACTTCTAGAGTCTTTTCCTTTACTTGTTTCCTTTTATCTTACTTTCATGCAAGGAAGGGCCCTCCTTAGCCTATATAAAGAGGAGAAAGAGGTTGATTATTGTACATACACATATATCTCGTGTCCATCCACGGTGCTGACCAAAAACATAAATTGATATAAATACGGACGTGGGTATGTAAGGCATGTACATAAGGCATGCTTGAATTATTATCAGGAAAATAGCTACACTACGAAAATATGTAACTATGTAAGGAAGAATAATATCATCGTAAAACATATGACCACTACTGGCTAACTTCCAAAGTTTTGTTTATGCTAAAAAAACGACATTGTGACCATTATTTTTTAAAAAATATTGAAATCCACAAGTAGTTGTTCTTAAGTGGGGTTATACGTTTCAATTTATATTCGTTTTCTATCTGTATTTAATAGTATTTGTATTCATATTTATATCTAAGATATATATATATATATATATATATATATATATATATATATATATATATATATATATATATATATATATATATATATATATATATATATATATATATATATATATATTCTATCCAACATATAAAAAGAAATATGATGCAGCCATTATTCATTGTATAATTGTATTTGATCCGTTTTTACCCCTTCCAGCAACTACTTAAAGTAACGCGCAGCGCGCGCCACGCATCGCGTGAGTGCACGGTGGGCCACTCTCTGCGGATGGGCTGCGGGCTCCGTGGAGCAGGACATCCGTGGTGGCCTGGAAATATAGTCCAATTAGTTCGAGCTGCTTCCCACATGGTCTGTGGGTTCATGGCCGCTGATTTTAGCTAAGATTTTCAAGTGATGTGACGACCTAGACCAGCTCGGGTTGTTGGCTGCGCCAGTTTAGCAGCAGCCCACCCGACTGGTGCGCCTTGTCTTACACACGCAATTGCTTTTGGTGAAAAAACATATGTTCATACTCTATGAGATAAGAAATAAATTCTAAATTTATTCAACGACGTCTGTAAAAGGTCTAGCATGTGTTTTAGTAAAATATATATATGTATAGGGTATAATGTGAATAGGTTGTGTTTGAGTGTGCGTTCTCCGTTGTAATATAAAAAATATTTTAAAGTTGTTGTAATATTATAATATGTGGACACTTATTTGACCTCAGAGTCTTAGCCTATATAAATTCAGTGTTTTAGCCAAAAACCTAAAAGAACACGCACTAAAAATCCGCTGAGTCTTTTCCTTGTTTCCTTTTATCTTACTTTCATGCAAGGCTCCCCTCCTCAGCCTATATAAAGAGGAGAAGGGGTTGCATATTGTACTTACACATACAGATCTCGGATCCATCCACGGTGCTGCCCAATAAGGCATGCATATAAGGCATGCTTTAATTATTGTCTGGAAATCGACTTAGCTACACTACGAAAATATGTAACTATGCAAGCAAGAATAATATCATCGTAAACATGACCACTACTGGCTAACTTCCAAAGTTTTGTCTATGCTAAAAAATGACATTGTGACCTTTTTTTTTAATATCGAATTACTTACAATTAGTTGTTCTTAAGTGGGGGTTACTCTTCGACTTTGGCGAGGTCACTCCAACAGTTGTCTATCGGATCCCCTTTCTGGCCAACATGATGCCAGAAAGGTGGCCTTAAAGTGACTGCACCCTGTATGTCGTCGATTGTGCTAGAGGCGGCATTTCGGTATTCTTTGAGGTAAATAAGGAATCCTAAACCTAATAAAACACTAAGTACCATTCCTAAATGAAAAGACATATACAAGTGCAATTAGGAGATATAATAGGCAAAAATATGCTGAAAATCTTGCGAAATGTGTGCAGAAAAAAAAATGATAGGAGAACGCAGATTTATAACTTACGAGTTGAAAAGGAAGGTTGCACGGGGAGACGGGTCAAACCATTATTTCTGTGACAGTTAGACCGCCGAGAAGTGGTTGTTTTAAGGTTTTGTGTTCTTAAGCCATTTATCTTAAGTTTTTGGATGAAAAATTATATTTTCTGTAACTTTGTAGCTGTGTAAAAATAGAATCTCGAATACTTAAAGAAAAAATCGAGTTGACACTATTCAATCCTCTATTGCCATTTGGTCTAACAGTATCCACCCATGGTGCTAGCCAACAATATAGATTGATACAGATACGGATGCCGGTATGTAAGACAAGCTTGAATTATTATCAGGAAATTAACTTAGCAACCCTACGAAAACATGTAACTATGTAAGCAAGAATAATATCATCGTAAAACATACGGCCACTACTGGCCAACATGATACCCCTGACTATGCGCCCTGTATGTTCTCGATTGTGTTGGAGGAGGCATTTCGGTCTTCTTTGTGCTAAATAAGGAATCCTAAACCTAATAAAACACTAAGTACGTGTAGGATCGTCGATGGCAATCAGAGGGGGTGAATGATTGCAACGCCTAGCGGAAGCTTTTTCTCAAAATAAAATAAAATAGCAAGAAAGATATATATATATAGGTTACTGTAGCAACTAATAAAAATAACCAAACCTAATTGCTCTTAGCTACCCGTGTGCAATAAATGGTCATGTGAATACTGTGTTCTAATCATGAGAGAAGAATAAAAAATACTAAACTCATGCAGGCTCATACTAATGTCGCTGCATACATTGAAAAGCATGAATTGGCTTTGCTAGTCAATGAATACTTCCCTGGAGCGATGGAAGCAGATGGCGCACCAGGATCTTCCACGCACGGACCGAGTTGCCGCTGCTTGATCGAGAGGTCAAAAGCCTGCTGCGGTTACGCGTGGATGTGCTCGCGTGAACAAACTCCTGTGTGACGCCTGGCGAACAAAGAGCGGAAGAAAAACTCACGTACGAGCTGCCTCCAATTCTTTAATCAATCAATCAACTCCCATTAAAAGTCTCCACAGCATGCATTGAATATTCATCAACTCAATCTTGTCTACAGCATGCAGCCACCCTTTTTCTTCCTATTTTCCTGTACCGCTATCGTCCGGCCGCTCGGCTATTTAATCCTCGAGATGTCCAACTCTCACACGGAAACGACGCCGTAATCAAAACTAGTTTACGGCCGCCGCTCCGGACACCGATTCTAAAAGTCCGCTCTCAACCCTAATACAACTCGTGTAACTGGGTTTAGGCCTTTTATCTTAACCAGGCTTTTAGCCCACTAATTTTAACGGGACCCGAAACCCTTCTTAACACGGGTTTTCAACCTTCCGACTTTTCAACTCATCGCATCACGTGTCGAAGCCTCCGGGACCGCACCTCACGTAGCTTCTCCACGTATCATCCACCTTTGATCTCCATGCGCCCCAAGCATGAGCCCAACCATCTCGTGACCTCCTTGACCGTCCGAACCTCGGATCTCTCCATCCTAGTCCCGGTCCACCTCGTCACCGACCATGATCGTCTCCAAGCTCAACCTGCACATGCAAAGACCAAAGAATATCCTTCCGGCACAAGTTTGTCCAAACTTGACCAACGTCAATCCGCACACACGCAACACAACTCGCATAACGCCGCTAAACAAAATTACCAAATATTCATCATCACAAATTAATCATTGTCAATTATTCATCACAATAATATTCTAGACCTAGCCACATGGTCTAACAATCTCCCCCTTGATGAATACATTGACAACACCACAAGATTGTATGATGGATTAGCTTCAAATAAATATAAGTGAAGAACTGAAGCCCAAAAAGCATTTTGTAAGCCATAAATCTCAAATCTCTCCCCCTCAACACAAGAGAGATAATTTTAGCAAATGCCTCTAATTTCTCACAAAGCACATCAAATCTCTCCCCCTTTGGCAATGTAATAATCAAGAAAATTCATAAAAGGAACAATTCTAAGAAGGAGCAATGAAAGTAAAAAATCAGGAAGCTTTGTAGATTATACAAGTCATTGTGCATGATTAAATAAAGGAACCAAGCCATATATTTGAGTAGAGCTATCTAGATCATATAAATTCATATATCATATAGCAATATCAAAACCAGTCTTGAGCATGATTAAACAATTTATATTAATAACAGGCATCTCAATAATGACCAAATCAATTATAAAGAGCACAATGAGATATCACAACAAAATGTCAAAGCCTAAAAGTGAAGCAAATTTTAAATCCAGACGAGCTGGCAGTCTCATAAAACAACCTATTGCTCCACACTCAATTCATAGGCATGTGGCATGCTTGTAGCATACTTCTTTTCATAATAAAATGCTTGTAGCATTCTTGTTTTAGATGGTGGCATGCTTGAAGCATACTTCTTTTCATTTTGCGCACTTTTGTGCTTTTTCTTTTTATTCACCATGGCATGCTTGAAGCATACATCTTTTCAATTGTCTCTTGCTCATTTTTTTATAACATGCCAAATTGAGTGATCATAAAAAGGTTGCAATATGAAACATGCGAGCCTCATAGCCAAGATTTAAAATAAGACTCACAACCAAGCTAATCCTTTTTGATGAACATCATAAAGTACTATCTATAATTAATCTAGTCAAAGTGATCCGCCATGTTATATTTTAATTCGAGTATAGCAAATTAATTATAATCGGCCATGATCAAAACTACACAACATATGAGTAAATATGATAAAGAGAGCTCTACAACTCATTTAATTTTAATGGCTTGGATTTGATGAGTTATTTGACAAGGATAATAAACAAAGCTTCCGAATTTTTTAAACAACAAGCTCCCCCTCAGAATAATCCCATAAGATGTAATACTCCCAACTCACTTCACAATTGAGGAAAACGAGAAGTATCAAACGATTTCATGTACAAATTAGCAACTTGAGAATTTAACAAGATGTAAGACAACATCACCTTTTCCACATGATCTTTCAAAAAGTGAAATCTCTTGCAAACCATCAAAGGAGTGAAGAACCATCAAGTGTTCCAATCAAGCGATGAAAAAAAACGAACCCAATTTAGCTCATGTTCTCCATCCTTGTCAGCTGTTCTTACATGACAGGAAACATCGGTCTCACAGTATTGGGGTTAGTAAAATAAGATTTAGGAATCCAGTACTGTGACACACGACGAACAGGAACAACAAAGCTAGAACCAAAATCACGTGCATGTGGGTGATCAAAATGCCAAAAAGAACGTGAATTATTTGAATCTGATCTCAATCTAACATGTGAAGCAGATTTAAAGCCATCATGAAAGTTCTCTAAAAACATAGCTTTCGCATTTGATCTAGGAGTAAAAGACAATGCACGTTTTTGTTTTAAAGCATTCAATCTTTCCTTCTTCTCTTTCTTAGCTCGCCTAAAGCAAAATGCATGCAAATGACCATCTCTTCCACAATAGGTGCATTGAAATTTTACATTACCAGAATTCTTTTGAGATGATGAGCTAGCACCTACATTATTATTCGATGAACTCTGCACAAAGCCAGCAGATTTAAACACAGTTTGTTTTGGTTCAAGTTTCACTTCAATTTTTCCAGGTTCAAGAGGCTTAACAACCTTAGGAGGATTATTCTTGACATGCTCAACAAAATTAAATCCTAGACCACGATTTTTCACACTTGTTTTTGATTTATCTAGAATCATATTCAAATTTTTCTTACCAAAAGAAAATCTCTCTAAAGTGTCTTTCAAGTACTCATTCTCTTTAGCTAGAGTGGGACAAGTTGTGCATTTAGCAGGTTCATTCACAAGATTTTTAGAAGCACTAAACTGAGTCAATCTTTCTTTTTCAGCAAAATCATTTAATTGTCTAGTCAAAGCTTCTATTTCAGTGTTAAGCTTAGGACAAATAGAGCAAGAAGATATCTCATGATAAAGCATCTGTTGTATTGTTTCTTGTGATGAATTAAGTCTAGCTTCTAGCAAATCACATTTAGAGCAAGTTTTAAATTGAGCATTTGAAATACTTGACTCTAAACATGTAGGAGAGCTAAACTTGAGCTTTTCAATTTCATCATGTGCAAGTTTTAACTTTTCACCACAAGAGTCATGTGCCAATCTCAACTCATCAAGTTTAGCAGTTACATCACTAAGTTGAACCAAGTTTGATGCATTAATTGTTCTAGCATATTCCAACTCAGTATGTAAAACTTGACAAGACTCACAGGATTCATCATCAGGAATAGAAGCTCTAAGTCTATTGATTTCAGAATTTAAGCTCTCAACAATGAAATCATGATTTTTAATTTTCTTTTTATACTTTTTAAGCTCATCTGTCAATCTAAGCACAGCACGAGATAAATCAGTGTAAGAAGGTTTTACCTCATCAGGATCACTATAAAGATCATCATCATTGAGCTCCTCACTGTTGGCCATAAAACACATCCCTGTGAAGTCCACCTCCTTTGCCTTCTTCGTATTGCCCTCATCATCGCTTTCTGAATCATCATCACTCAAAATAATCTCATCAAGTGCTGAAATTATCTTATTGACTGCCCTGCGATAATTACGCTTCTTGTTTGGATCAATCTTGATTTGAGAGCGACGAGTTGGTGTCTTGTCATCTTTGACCTCCTTGCTTCTCAGTTTGGGGCAATTCATCTTGATGTGGTTAAGCTCACCACATTCATAGCATTTGATTGGAGCTCCTCTCCGTCTTGATCTGATGTTATTAATTGCCTTGGTCACCCTGTTGGAAAGAAGTACAAGCTGCTCTTCTGGAAATTCCTCTAATTGTTCATCTGAAATAGAACACAATGCAGACAAAGAAACAATAGAAGAACTAGAAGAATTGTCAGCTTGGTTAGTCACTAAGCCCAAGGAATTAGTCTTGTTTATCCTGGCCAAAACATCAATCTCATGTGTTTTCATTTTAGAATAAAGATCATTCAAAGTGAGTGTTTCCATATTAACAGAATGATTGATAGTAGTGACTAACACATTCCAAATAGACATATCTAAAGCATTTAAAATTTGACGAGCATTGTCAGAATCAGAATATGTGACATCAACAGATTGCAAATCACTAACAATTTTATTAAAGCGATCAAAAAGAGCATCTACTGATTCTCCAGGTTTCATCTCAAATTTAGAATACTCCTTTTTAAATTGATTCTGACGCACACCTTTAACAGATTTAGATCCTTCATGATAATCAGCTAGAGTGGTCCAAATTTTATTTGCAGATTTAAGATGAGCAATTCTGACAAACTCGTTTCTACTTAAACCTTGCAACAAAATATTCCTAGCCTTAGCATTAGCTTCAACATCAGATGAATTTTCAGTTGTAACAATAGAAGGCACTTCATATGTATTTTCAACTTTTTGCCAAATCGAATTACCTTGTGCTTGAAGAAAAACCTCCATGCGTGTCTTCCAATAAAGATAATCTGATCCATCAAAAAACGGTGGCTTACCTGAAAACCGATCCCGATCTGATGCCATTGCAACTTAGCTCTGATACCACTTGTAGGATCGTCGATGGCAATCAGAGGGGGTTGAATGATTGCAACGCCTAGCGGAAGCTTTTTCTCAAAATAAAATAAAATAGCAAGAAAGATATATATATATATATATATATATGGGTTACTGTAGCAACTAATAAAAATAACCAAACCTAATTGCTCTTAGCTACCCGTGTGCAATAAATGGTCATGTGAATACTGTGTTCTAATCATGAGAGAAGAATAAAAAATACTAAACTCATGCAGGCTCATACTAATGTCATTATGTCGCTGCATACATTGAAAAGCATGAATTGGCTTTGCTAGTCAATGAATACTTCCCTGAGCGATGGAAGCAGATGGCGCACGAGGATCTTCCACGCACGGACCGAGTTGCCGCTGCTTGATCGAGAGGTCAAAAGCCTGCTGCGGTTACGCGTGGATGTGCTCGCGTGAACAAACTCCTGTGTGACGCCTGGCGAACAAAGAGCGGAAGAAAAACTCACGTACGAGCTGCCTCCAATTCTTTAATCAATCAATCAACTCCCATTAAAAGTCTCCACAGCATGCATTGAATATTCATCAACTCAATCTTGTCTACAGCATGCAGCCACCCTTTTTCTTCCTATTTTCCTGTACCGCTATCGTCCGGCCGCTCGGCTATTTAATCCTCGAGATGTCCAACTCTCACACGGAAACGACGCCGTAATCAAAACTAGTTTACGGCCGCCGCTCCGGACACCGATTCTAAAAGTCCGCTCTCAACCCTAATACAACTCGTGTAACTGGATTTAGGCCTTTTATCTTAACCAGGCTTTTAGCCCACTAATTTTAACGGGACCTGAAACCCTTCTTAACACGGGTTTTCAACCTTCCGACTTTTCAACTCATCGCATCACGTGTCGAAGCCTCCGGGACCGCACCTCACGTAGCTTCTCCACGTATCATCCACCTTTGATCTCCATGCGCCCCAAGCATGAGCCCGACCATCTCGTGACCTCCTTGACCGTCCGAACCTCGGATCTCTCCATCCTAGTCCCGGTCCACCTCGTCACCGACCATGATCGTCTCCAAGCTCAACCTGCACATGCAAAGACCAAAGAATATCCTTCCGGCACAAGTTTGTCCAAACTTGACCAACGTCAATCCGCACACACGCAACACAACTCGCATAACGCCGCTAAACAAAATTACCAAATATTCATCATCACAAATTAATCATTGTCAATTATTCATCACAATAATATTCTAGACCTAGCCACATGGTCTAACAGTACGATTCCTAAATGGAAAGACATATACAAGTCCAATTAGGAGATATAATAGGCAAAAATATACTGAAAATCATGCGAAATGTGTGCAGAAAAAAAGATAGGAGAATACAGATTTATAACTTATAAGTTGAAAAGGTTGCACGGGTACCTCTTCCTCGGAGAACCGCCGCATGCAATGCATTTTGTCCATTTGGTCCAGAGTATGAAAGCTCCCCGTGACTCATATTATATAGTTTCTCCGCAATGATCTCCTCCTCCAGCAAGACGGCTAGGTACAAAGGTGAAGTACCGTCTTTCGAAAAACTGGCCAATTCCGAGTCCTCCTCCATTAGCAGCTCGACTATATCATTATTCCCAATGCGAACAGCCTCATGCAAGGCCGTCTCCTTAAGCTTGTTTTCCGTTTCCAGGAGTTCCTTCACTCTGTTAACACTGCTATCCTTGCCTTTGGCCAGACCAATGAGTTCAGAGACCATTTTGGAGTTCCCTGCCCGTGCAGCGCAGTGCAGGGGCGTGTCACCCTTGTTGTTCTGCACAAAGAGGAGGTCTATCTTCTTGCTGAAGACGATGTCAGCACTAATCAAGAAATCATCTTCGTCACCACAGGTGGCCACCGCGTGGAGTGCGGTGTCCCCTTCAACGGTGACCCCCTCCAGGAGCGACTCTGCAGACGGCGCTGTCTGTTTAAGAAATGCTTCTATGTCATCAGAAGCTTGCAGCATCGCTAAGCTTCCGTTGGAGGAGTTGCCGGAGGTGTATGCCGCTAGCAGGTAACGAAATCTTTGGCTTTCAATCATAAATGGTAGCTCTAGATCTACTGCATCTTCCCTGTTGAGAAGAAAATTCAGCCCCTCCCAATAGCCAGAGCAGGCCGATGCTAGCAGCAGGGGGTTAATGGACGCCGCAGTAGGCTTCCGGGCGGCGTCCTTCTTTGAAGCCATCACCACTAACATCGTCGTAGCATCTTCCTTGTTCAGCATATCCTTCAACCGTTTGCAATCACTGTGGCCTGTTGCCATTACCAGCTTGGCGTCCATGGCCACTGTCGAGGCATTTGCCCCCGTGGGCGAGTTCGGAGGTTCCTCTCCGCTGCTCGACGCCATCACCGCCACCAGGTGCAAACCCTCCCTTGCACTAGATTCCTGGTTACAAATTGGATGCTCTATGTATGAGGGCTGGTTCTGCGCCCAACTCTGATCTGGGGACGTTCTTATGTAGTTGTACAAGACAACTTTTCATAAATCTGGGAGCAGCAACGTACTGTCCTGTTCAGACTATGCATGCATCCAACTTTCTCGAGATGTGGAAAATCTTGCTGGAATCCTACGGCCTGCTCATTTCGGCTGAAAAAAATAGCTTATGCTTAAAATTACATTGTAGTTAGTTTAAATTACACTGTAACAGATGGTAACTTATTTGACGTAATTAAATTTAAAAAATTTAAAATAGAAAAAATAGGTTAGCCAATCGCGGACAATGCAAACGAATATAGGAAAAAAGGAACCAGCAAAAAAGTTCAAAAAAGCCAAAAAGTAAAAAAAAAAGATAAAAATTAGGAATAGTGATAAATAACCTAGAAGGCTAGAAGACAGAAGCTCAAACCGAAATGAGCAGGGGCTTACATTCGTGCTAGCAATTTGCAAACAGACGTAAACAAGGGTCACCACAAAACAGCTACATTTAATTTGGTTGGGAATCCATTAGAGACACTTTGCTGGTGGTCCAATTCTTGTCCATTGCATCATGCAGCTTAAACTTTGTTCTTTGCTGGTTGTCTAATTCTTGTCCATTCTCTTTATTCGGATAAATCGAACTTCTTTCGAGCGGGCATCATGCAGCTTGAACTTTTCTTTTTGAAAGTTATTTCATCGTAAACTTTAAATTTTGAACATTGAACACTGATCGTGTCCATGAATTCTCGCCGGCTGCAGGGCAGCGTTCAGGGGATGTGTCTTTCGTGTCTTTTCCATCAACCGCCGGTCACTAAGGCCCTGTTTGGAATGCGGGAATTTTTTCCGATTCCTGCGGGAATTGAACTGTTTCCTGCAAAATTCCTGTGAAATTCCTCTGTTCCAAACAGGCCCAAGTTGTATTGCCGTGCTGGGTAATCTTTTACGCCGATATATATAACTGTTGCACGCAGGGAAAACATTCTTGGAAATTTTTTCACCCCTACCGATAGATCCAAAATTCGGGAATTTTTGAAAATTTTGTTCGAAAATTTCGAAATTGTAACCCCTTATTGCACGCACTGCACATTTCAAGGGCACATGAGAGAATTTATCCTTAAAGCCTGGGTTCCATGCCTACCTGCTGATGGGGAAATTGCAGCTAGCAAGCTGATGGGCAAAATAGGCAACAATTTACAGCATGTAGACAATGTACAGAAGGTTCACCTTAAAAGCAGCTACATTTGGTTGCTGGAAATCCATTCTCTCCCTACACCACGCACGCATCATTGCTGCTCCTTTTGCTCTTTGTTGGTTCTATTTTAGTTAGGAGCTTCAGAACCAATTCTTCTCTTTTTGCAGGCCGAGTCTCCTTTCCAGCTGAATGTTGCAGCTCAAGCATTCGAGGCAGCGAGCTGCAGTATAGCAGAAGATGCATAGCGAAATATCAAATTTCATGCGTTAGCGTATTGCGTGTGTACCAGTGGTTGGAGTTTTAGTGTATATCTTTAGTGCTACGACTGATATATTAGGGATCAGGAAATTCATCTCAAACAGATTAGCTCAATTGCAAATATATCAACAGAAAGGGAAATGGGACTGTACTGGGCTGCGAATGTTAACTAGGCTGGACCCTAGTAAATTGAAACGGGCACCACCGCACCAGTAAGCAATTGCTACCAACTAGATCACACTACTGCGCCTCATTTCAACTACTTGTTTTCCATGAATCGCCTATCATTGGAATTGACTTAAGATTTTACCAACACAAGAGACTGCTGAATCAAACTCCCAAAAATCAGCAAATAACCCTCCCAATAATTAGTCAATGGGAATTGAACGCTAGGTCTAGTCCAGAAAATATGTGTACTAACTCTTAGGTCCGCACGCATTTTTTTGTACTGATTATTCGTGAAAATGAACACATTCTTTAAAAGTTTTTCCACAAAGTGCATATATACATTGGACAATGTACGAGAACAGCAGAAAAAAGAACAAGTCTCAAAAAAGAAAGTTATGAGCACAAGAGAAACAAAATCAACACTTTGAAATAAGATAGCAATGTTCACCAAGTGACCTTGATATTTTCATGCCTCTTCAATTCATTCATGCCTATAGTTTCTTGCACACGCGGCCCAACTAAATATCACTATGAAGGGCCAATATCTTTACTCCTTAAAAAGAAGGAGTTGGTGGTTGGTCCGTCCTCTCCTACCCTTCCCATCCCTTTTGACAAAAAAAAAGGTACACTGGTGGTTGACGTGTGGACCCACCCACTCCTCCTCACGACCTTGCGCCTGCCTCCCCCACTGAACCTGTGCGCTCCTCCCCTCTGATTTCTCCGCCGCCTCCTCCCCTCCCTCCTCCTCTGCCGCCTGCCTCCCCCCACCGAACCCATGCGCTCCTCCCCTCTGATTTCTCCGCCGCCTCCTCCCCTCCCTCCTCCTCCTCTGCCGCTTGCCTCCCCCCACCGAACCCGTGCGCCTCCTCCCCTCTAATTTCTCCGCCGCCTCCTCCCTCCCTCCTCCTCTGCCGCCTCCTCCCCCGCTCCTTTGCCGTCGCCTCCTCCTCTGCTCCGCCACCGCCCCCTCCCCTCCCTCCTCCGCCGCCCCTCCCCTCCCTCTTCCTCCGCCGCCTCCTCTCCTACTCCTTCGCCGTTGCCTCCTCCTCCGCTCCGCCGCCGCCTCATCCCTTGCTCCTCCGCTCCGCCGCCGTCTCCTCCTCCCCACACCCCGCGCCGCCTCCGCCTCCTCCTCCTCCCCACCTCGCGCCGCCGCCTCCTCCTCCTCCCTACCCCGCGCCGCCGCCTCCTCCTCCCCCCCTCCGCTCCGCCGCCGCCTCCTCCTCCACCCACCCCGCGTCGCCGCCGCCTCTCTCTTTGGCGATCAACTGCCCCTCTCCTCCACTTCTAGCAACTGCCCCTCTCCTCCACTTCTAGCATCAGTTACAACATTAGCATATTCTATTATTCTTCACCCCAAACCAAATCCCACCACTGCACCAAATCTCGCACCGGCAACATGGCGGCGGTGGCGAACGCGCCGGCGCCCGGGTGGCTCGCGTCTGTGTACAGCAAGGTGCAGACGAGCCGCCTCAAGCACGCGCTGCCCCTCCCCTCCGTCCTCCGCTCCCACTTCGCGAGGCTGCACTCTCTCGTCTCGCCAAGTCGCTGCACCACCTGCACGCTCCCCCCGGTCGCCTTTTCGGTGATCAGCGCGGATAGAGCACAGCTAGGGTTTGACCCGCTCCCAGCCGATGGACGCGGCGGCGCTTGACGACGTCATCCGGTGGCTCCTCGAGGCCCGCGGCGGTCGCACGGCGCGCCCCGCACAGCTTTCCAACGTGGAGATCTCTAAAGGCACTTGTATCAGGGTCGTATATGGAGTTTCTTCTCAGCTATGTATTTGCTTTCATCCTGTAAGTCCAAACTTAGCAGAATGCATGATTGTCTTTCGTTTTTTGCTTCATTTCACCAATGCTCTTTGCCTGTATCTGCATTGCTAATAACTGTATGATAACTAGCATGAATTATCTACTGTATCATATGTTTACTGGGTTTTCTTTTGAACACTTTGTTGCAGGTGAATAATACAGCTTTGGATATTGATCACACTGGTCAGCTTATTTTTGCTGGTGATGCACAGGTATCCAATAATTTAATTCGTCAACTACTGAAATGAATTTGTAATGTTCATAATTTTCAATTGGTGCTTGAAATGTGCAGTGTTACATATATACTGTTAGCGTGAACTCTCACACAGTTACAAGAGTGGGATGTCCGTCGTCGATGTCGTAAGACGAATCCAAGGGAACTTAGAGTGACGGGAGATCCGGCGGTTTCGGCCTGCTACTTGTGATGTGGCGAAGTGAAGAGGCGTACACCCATCCTTGTGATGTGGCGAAGTGATCTGAGTGGCGGGAATCTTTCGTATTCTGGACCCCATGGGCAAAACGCGTTACATGCGGGCATGCGGCGGTTCTCCGGGGCAAAGGTACTTCTTAAGTGCGTTTGTTCCTTTAAATTTTATGAGTTGTCTGTTTATAATGTCACGTTTTTCCCTTAAGTGCGTTTGTTACTTCTATCCATTGTTTTTTTTTCTTAAGTCGCATTTTTTATCCATTGTTTTTTGGAATTTTTTCCACGTGAAAAATCAATTCTAGAGTTGAAAGTTGGATTTTTTTAGTTCAAAACTTTTGGATTTTCGAGCTGACATTTATTTTCTCGAGATTTGAAATGTCCAATCAAGAGTTTGCATTTTCTTAAGTCGAAAGGCAGGGCACCCGCGGTATAATGGTCGGATGAGGCAGAGTGGACAACAACTGGGTGGGGGGCGGCAGATTGTCACCCGTTGGAAAAGTTTATGATTCCCTTGTCTAAAACCTCTGAGTTGATTCTAAAAAAGAATATCATCCTTAAGCATACAAACACTTAGTGATATATTTGATTAAACTATATTGTTATTTATTTATGATTATATATTTACATGTATTTCTAAGGGCAGTCCCAATGGAAGAAACTGACACGATTTCCATAGCACAAAAAATCATCTATAGAAACTATCTTCCACAGTGGAGGTGTCTTCGAGTAATAATTATTTTCTCTTTCTCTCTCCCAACTCTATCTTCTTCCTCCAATGAGAGTGTACCACGAGCCCCCTAGAAACTGGTGGTTTCTTCCCAATGGCGATTTCATAGTTTCTTGGTGCATTGGGTGGAGTGAAGACCTGATTTCTTCATGAGGAAACCGTTTCTAGAATTTGTGCTCTCTTTCATCATTAATTACGTTGCCATGTCAGCATTTTGCTTACGTGGCAAGTCATTTAATGAGAATAGAAACCATCATCAATACACCATTGGGACTGCCCTAACGTTCCCTTCCAACCCTTAGCGGGGATAGGTAGGGGACAAACCTAGTAATCCCGCGTCCCATTTCCATCTCCAATGCTACAAGAGTTTACTTGCATCAATTAATGGTAGTTTATATTGACCTATGGTGCGAAAGATTTCAATGTATCAGTTTTTCTGGGGTTGACTTAAGAATTAAATTGCACAATGCAGAAAAACAGTATGGTTAGCAGCAGAGTAGTGCGCGGTTGAAGATTAGATAATTCTATTTTGAAAGTTGCGCCTTTTATCCTTGGGAGAATTTTTTTTTGCTGCACAAGACTACACAAACGTACATAATAAGGTCCTTAATTAAATGAAAGCATGGATCAAATATGTGCCTAATACTACCGAAGAATTTTACAAGATTTAGAATTCAAATTTAAGAAGTGAAGCCACAAAATTTGATCAAGGAGTGGGTATACTTTCGTCGTAGTGTACTGGATTACATTAAAGCTTGTGATCTTGGATTGCAATAGAGATTAGTAGGATAGTTGTGCACATTTGCAATTATTTGGGCACCTTTCTAGTATAATCTTTCTTTGGGTCCATTTGAAAGCAGTGGTGACAGAGATGCTATTGGATTGGAACAAGGGCCTTACGGAACAACGGGACCAGGATGGGTGTACGCCTCTTCACTTCGCCACATCACAAGTAGCAGGCCGAAACCGCCGGATCTCCCGTCACTCTAAGTTCCCTTGGATTCGTCTTACGACATCGACGACGGACATCCCACTCTTGTTACTACAAGCTAACCCTTCTTCAGCATATCAGCCGGACGACAGTGGATCATTCCCTATACATGTTGCTGCTGCAGTTGGTGCGAACAATACAGTCTCAGCTTTTCTTGAAAAGTCCCCTGACAGCGCTGCTCAGCGCGATGCTAAGGGAAGGTCTTTCCTTCATGTCGCCGTTCAGAAGAAGAGATACAGTGTTGTTGAACATGCTTGCCGAGCTCCATCGTCGAGATGTATTCTGAATATGCAGGACAATGATGGGAACACTGCACTGCACCTAGCGGTGCAGGTTGGGGATACTGGGACGTTTTTCCCTCTATTCAGGAACCGGCAAGTACGCATAAATTTAACAAATAATGATGGGCAAACTCCTAGAGATCTGTCACTGTGTGATATTCCCCCGGGGTTGTCTTATAAATGGGTAATTGATTGATTTACTCCCTCCTTTTATTTGCAGGGAGATTGACCCTTTGAAGCGAATGGAAACAATACTAATTTGCATGGTTTGTTTCTCCAATTTGATTTTGCAGAACCCCAAGCAGATGATACATCGCGCACTAACACGTGCAAGCGCGAACCATGGTATCTTTCGCTGGGATCAGTTTGAGGAAGAGCACATTCTGCAACCAAAACGAGAAGACGAGGAGAAAGAATCAGAGAAACTGAATAACTCAACGCAAACTTTGGGCATCAGCTCAGTGCTCATAGCAACAGTGACGTTTGGTGCAGCTTTCGCCATGCCTCGAGGCTACATAGCCGACGACCATCCTAAAGGTGGCACACCGACGCTTGCTGGGAGGTACACCTTCGACGCATTCGTCATGGCCAACACGTTGGCATTCATCTGCTCCTCAGTAGGCACCGTCGGTCTTATGTACTCCGGCATTACTACGGTCGACTTGCCCATCCGTCAGAAGCACTTTCTAAGGTCACTGTTTTTCGTGTCAAGTTCATTGACATCCCTTGTTGCTGCCTTCGCATTGGGTACGTATACGGTGCTAGCCCCGGTTGCTCACAAGACAGCCGTTGCAATCTGTGTGATCAGTCCTGTTGTTATGATCTACAGAAGTGTAGGACGTTTTCAGAGAATGTATGCTCTTGCAGGGCCGTTATATATTAGAGCCGGGCTTTGGCCATTGGTCATGTTAGCCAAAGATGTCTTTACAAGAATGTTAAGGTTATATTGGCCCTTCATAGTGATATTTAGTTGGGCCGCGTGTGCTAGAAACTATAGGCATGAATGACTTGAAGAGGCATGAAAATATCAATGTCACTTGGTGAACATTGCTATCTTATTTCAAAGTGTTGAATTTGTTTCTCTTGTGCTTGTAACTTTCTTTTTTGAGACTTGTTCTTTTGCCGTTGTTCTCGTATATTGTCCAATGTATATATGCACTGGAAAAACTTTTAAAGAATGTGTTCATTTTCACGTATAATCAATACAAAGTTAGTACACATATTTTCTGGACTAGACCTAGCGTTCAATTCCCACTGACTATTTATTGGGAGGGTTATCTGCTGATATTTTGGAGTTTAATTCAGCAGTCTCTTGTGGTGGTAAAATCTTAAGTCAGTTGCATTGATAGGCTATTCATGGGAAACAAGTAGCTGAAATGAGGCGCAGTAGCGCGATCTAGTTGGTAGCAATTGCTTATTGGTGCCCCTTTCAATTAATATATTTGCAATTGGGCTAAACTGTTTGAGCTGAATTTCCTGGTCCCTAATAATCAGTGGTAGCACTAAAGGTATACGCTAAAACTCCAACCACTGGTACACATGCTATACACTAATGGAAGGTGCTTCTATGCTTTTCTCAAAATGATTTGTACAACTTTTAAAGCAGAGCTGAATGGTGGATAGTGATTACTTACCTTTTCGTATACTTTGAGATTAGTGTCATTCTATGCTAACGCTTGCATTTAGATGTTTTCCTAAGTAGTGTAATGTCCTAGGGTCCAAACCGACTTAGGTATAACCCCATTTTGGATAGGCCATGCACACGTAGCAACTTATTTGCACTTTCGTCCTCGCTTCACGCAAAACGGTTAACCAGAGATGCTACCATTGGAAGCCCTAGATTTATATGTTAGTGTTTCTCAAGCCAAACTAGCAAGGTGGGACTAACCCATATCCTTATGTCCGCACACACATATGAGCCTAATTCTACATATGCCGAGGTGTCACATACACCCCCTCAAAGAACCCGACGTCTTCGTCAGCCCAACATACTCACATTGAGGCAAATGATCATGATCTCCCCTCTTGGCACATGTTGGTGCATTCAATGCTAGCACATATGCCATGCCGTGTGTCCACTCCGGGCCCACACACGCCATGCGCTATATGCCTGCGCCCCTGACCCGTACGCACTCATGTAACCGCGATGGTCAGCTCTGATACCATTTATAACGCCCTAGAGTCCAAACCGGTTTAGATCTAACCCCATTCTGAATAGGCCAAGCACACGTAGCAACCTGCTTGTACTTTCGTCCTCGCTTCGCGCAAAATGATTAACCGGAGGTACTATCATTGAAAGCACTAGGCTTATATGTTAGTGCTTCTCAAGCCAAATTAGTAAGGTAAAACTAATCTACACCCTCATGTGCATACGCATATATGGACCTAATTCTACATAGCCCGAGGTGTCATAGGTAGCTTTTGCTATACTGCAGCTCGCTGCCTCAAATGCTTGAGCTGCAACCTTCAGCTGCAAAGGAGACTCGGCCTGCAAAAAGAGAAGAATTGGATCTGAGCCAACAAAGAGCAAAAGGAGCTGCAATGATGCGTGCGTCCTGTGGGGTGGGAATGGATTCCCAGCAACCTAATGTACCTGCTTTTAAGGTGAACCTTCTGTACATTGTCTACAGCTATAAATTGTTGCCTATTTTGCCCGTCAGCTTGCTAGCTGCAATTTTCCCATCAGCCGGTAGGCGTGGAACTCAGGCTTTAAGAATAACTAATAACTCTCTCATGTGCCCTTGAAATGTGCGGTGCGTGCAACAGTTATATATATAGAGACTTCATTTACCGGAGGTTGATGGAGAAGAGTCAAAAGACACATCCCCTGAACGCTGCCCGGCAGCCGGGGAGAATTCATGGACACGATCTGTGTTCAAAGCTCAATGTTCAAAGTTTATGCCGAAATAACTTTGAAAAAGAAAAGTTCAAGCTGCATGATGCAGCTCGAAAGAAGTTTGATTTGTCCGAATAAGGAGAACGGACAAGAATCGGACCACCAGCAAAAAACAAAGTTTAAGCTGCATGATGCAATGATACGTGCGTGTCACTCTAATGGATTCCCAACCAAATTAAATGTAGCTGTTTTGTGGTGACCCTTCTTTACGTCTGAAATGAACCAAAAATTTTGAAATTTATTAGATTTTTGGCTTAATTTGAATTCTTTCCTAATTCAGAAAGTCTCCAAGCCATTGTGCTTTCCCTTTGGATTTTTCCGCCTTCTCCTTGCGTTGGCGCCCTCTAGCCAGCCGCCTTCTCCTATGTGCCATGCCGCCACATGGCTTCTCACCATTCGCCACCGCTGCCAAATCCCCGCTAACGGTGGCACACCTACGCTTGCTGGGAGGTACACCTTCGACGCATTCGTCATGGCCAACACGTTGGCATTCATCTGCTCCTCTGTTATGAACCTCAGTTCATAACGGGTAAACACCACCAAGAGGATGGCCGGATGGCGTCGGCGTAGGGAGAGAGGAGAGACTTTAGACTAGGAAGACTTTATTATTACTCTGCTTGATTACAATAGCATACGGTAGCCCCTTTATATAGATGGCTCCCCCTAACAGATCGAATCTAATTCCAATCATATCTCTAACTCTATCTCTAATACAAGGAAACCAATCTCTTATTCAAATAGAACCCAATCTCTAATTCCTAATAATAAGCTGGCTGGGCCTAAGGCCCACGCCTATAACATTACACCCCTCCCGAAGATGCAGCTCGTCCTCGAGCTGCTAGACGGTGGCCAATGGAAGACCTTCGACGCCGATGTAGAGGACGAACGGTGGTAGGGTGCTGCAGCGGATGGAGACGGGCGGCTAGATCCACGCGGAGCAAGGCTAGACGAAGTGTAACGCCTTTGGGAATATAATGCCTGCAAAATAAACTTTTTTTTGAATTATTTATTATTTTTTTTATTTTTTTTTGATTTTTTTTGATTTTTTTGTTTTTTTTGGAACTTAAGTAACCGGTCGGTTTAGAAACCGACCGCTATCCACACCGCATCAGACCCAAAGGTCGTCGGCCAGGGCGACCGAAGGAGCGGCGACGCACGGGGTGGAGGTCCCCCCGGTCGGCATCGACGGCGGCGGCCGGCGGAAGCAGGACGACTCCGGCAGATCCGGCGGCGGCTCCGGGCGGCAGCTCTCGGGCTCGAGCTCGGATGCCGAGCGGCGGCGTCTGCCTGGATCCGGGCGGCGAAGGCGGCCCGCGATCGAGCGGAGGAGGCCCGGGCTGCGGCGGCAGCGGCTCGGCGGAGTCGGGCCGGCCGGAGGTGGGCCCGACGGCGACGTCGACGTCTCGGCGGCGGACCGGGTGGTGCGGCTCGGGCGGAGGCGGACCGAGCGACGACGAAAAGCGGCGACCGGCGGAGCAGTAGCCCGGCGACGACGAATCGGCACTTGGAGGCGCCGATCTGTCCGGATCAGGCGGCGGTTCGGGCGACGTCGGCCCAGCGGCGGCGGATCTAGCGGCGACCAGATCTGGCCGCGGCTCCCAGGCGCAGGGATTCGGGTGGCGGCCCGCGTCGGCGGCAGCGGTCCGAACGGCGCCGGAGAAGATGCTGGAACGCCAGGAAGGCGGCGGCGCGGTTGGCTCGAGCTGGCGGAGGCGAGTTGGTGCGTGTGGTCAGACGGCGTGTCGGGGACGACCTGAAGCTCCTCGGCCGCGGCGGCGCCCGCCGGGAAGCTCGCCGGAGCCAGCGAAGAAAACGTTGCGGAAGCAGCCGCAGCGTGCGGTGCTTGTCCATCGGTGTGGTCATCGGAATCATTATGTGCCAGGCTCACCATGTGGTTGTCGTTGTCTGGCGATGTGTCTGGTTCATCATGTGCCTGGTTCTTTGCTTCTGGTTGCTCCGTCCTCCGATTCTCCATCCTCTCAAGGATGGCTTGTATGTTGAGAAGGCTGTCCGTCATCTTCTTGTTGATGCTGGCCAACTCGTTGGCGCTAGCTTTTATCATGGCTAACGACTCGGCAGTAGGGCGAATCGCAGAAACCATGGTAGCAGAAGTCGTGGAAAGGGATCGACTGCTCTGATACCAATCTGTTATGAACCTCAGTTCATAACGGGTAAACACCACCAAGACGATGGCCGGATGGCGTCGGCGTAGGGAGAGAGGAGAGACTTTAGACTAGGAAGACTTTATTATTACTCTGCTTGATTACAATAGCATGCGGTAGCCCCTTTATATAGATGGCTCCCCCTAACAGATCGAATCTAATTCCAATCATATCTCTAACTCTATCTCTAATACAAGGAAACCAATCTCTTATTCAAATAGAACCCAATCTCTAATTCCTAATAATAACCTGGCTGGACCCAAGGCCCACGCCTATAACATTCTCAGTAGGCACCGTCGGTTTTATGTACTCCGGCATTACTACGGTCGACTTGCCCATCCGTCAGAAGCACTTTCTAAGGTCACTGTTTTTCGTGTCAAGTTCATTGACATCCCTTGTTGCTGCCTTCACATTGGGTACGTATACGGTGCTGGCCCCGGTTGCTCACAAGACAGCCGTTGCAATCTGTGTGATCAGTCCTGTTGTTGTGGTCTACAGAAGTGTAGGACGTTTTCACAGAATGTATGCTCTTGCAGGGCCGTTATATATTAGAACCGGGCTTTGGCCATTGGTCATGTTAGCCAAAGACGTCTTTACAAGAATGTTAAGGTTACTAGTTGAATGCTCGTGCGTTGCTACGGATTTTAAAATTCTATCATACTATATGTTCTGAAACTAACGAGTGGTAAAATTTTTTAGAACATACATACAAATATGTTCTAAAATTTTTTAAAATCCATAGCAACGCACGGGCATTCAGCTAGTAGAAGTAAACATTTGAATCCTCACTGCCAGTAACTTCATGTTCAGAAGAAAATACAAGTCAGCAACCTTCTTTTGCAAAAGTTCAGTAATGCATTACAGAAAACAGAACAGAAGGGTAAAGAACAGCACATGGTGGATTTATTTTGCAAGAGCAGACACACTTATTTGCCAACGCCATCCATCATACACTATTTCATAAGTTCAGTTCAACATTCTAAAGAAATTGATTAACAAAATTTGTTCAGGATTGCTTAGAATTAAGTGTCAACTGTGATCATCTTGGTACTTCATTGAACTAAAATAGAGGTTTACCGTTCACAAAGATTGACAGTGAAACAATAAATAAGGGCAGGCAATACAAACAGAAGTACAGCAGCACTTGAGTGCTAACTGACGGGAACAATATCAGAAAATAAGACTCTGGAATCTGGATGACCAGCATCTTAGGTTTCAGCTAACCCACAGGAACCAGCTACAAAATATTCGAACAAATTTTGATTCCAACTCACCAATGAATTCTCCTTTCTCAAGGGAAAGAAGTGGACAGAAAGAAGCACAGATTCTCTGCACTCGTGAGGCCAATTTTAGAGAGCATATGAGAGTCAAGTATCCCTGGGCGTCTGTTGCAATGCTGAAATGGCAATAATACAGATAGTTAGATAAAAGTGGAGGCCACCACTGGATAGGCAGTAATAAAGTCAGCACATCCGAAGAAATACAGGTTTCCGTCTTGAGCAAAAAATAGAAGTACTGGACTAAAACAGATCAGAGGCGCAAGGAGCAAAACGGGAGGAAACGTCGATCGGTGCGACGGCTGCGTGTTAGCTAGGTTTTCCTCAACCGGAACATGATTACATGCAGGATATATATAGCACAAGAGTTAGGTTTTGGGCTTCCTAGATTACAGGAGTTTGAATCCTAAAATACAAAGGAAACCGATTCTATCTCAACTATCTATAGCCCAACTAACTCTTGTATTTCCATACTTGATTAACTCCATGTTACATAATCTAACACTCCCCCTCAATCTGACCGGCAAAGGTTAAGATTGGTTTTGAATTCTTCCATCTGTCGTGCAGTCAAGGATTTTGTAAAACCATCAGCTATCTGATCTTTTGAGGAGACATATTCAACTTCAAGTAATTTTTTTGCAACGCGTTCCCGAACAAAATGATAATCAACTTCAATGTGTTTTGTACAAGCATGAAACACTGGATTTGCAGTCAAATATTTTGCTCCAATATTATCACACCATATCTTTGCTGCTCTTGGTGCTTTTACTTCTAACTCTTCAAGTAATGTCTAAATCCACATAATTTTTGCAGTAGCATTGGCTAGAGCTTTATATTCTACTTTTGTACTAGATCTTGAAATAGTAGCTTGTTTTCATGCACTCTAGGATACAAGATTTGGTCCTAGAAATATAGCAAAACCTCCTGTTGATCGTCGATCATCCAAACATCCTGCCCAATCTACATCAGTAAAGCCACTAACCAGTAATGAATTTGATCTACTGATTTTGAGTCCATATTTTGTTGTGTGCTTAATATATCTTAATATTCGTTTAACTGCTGCCCAATGTTCTGTTGTTGGAGCATGAAGAAATTGGCACACCTTGTTTACTGAGAAGGAAATATCAGGTCTAGTCAAGGTTAGATACTGCAAAGCACCAACTATACTTCTATACTGAGTAGCATCACTAGAACCAAGAGAAGACCCTGTATGTGCTGATAGTTTTTCTGAAGTAGATAAAGGAGTAGTTACTGGCTTACAATTGAACATACCCACACGATGAAGAATATCTGAAGCATATTTCTCTTGAGTCAGAATCAAGGCATTTGAGGTTCTTTTGACTTCAATAGCAAGAAAGTAATGTAGATCACCTAAATCCTTGAGAGCAAATGACTTGTTGAGATCTTCAAGTAGTGCTGTTGTGGCACTGGGCTGTGAGCTAGCAACAATTATATCATCCACATAGATGAGCATGAACATAGTGATATCACCTTTATTATACAGAAATAAAGATGTATCTGCCTTGGAAGACTTAAACCCTAAGTCATGTAATTTGGAACTCAATCTTGAATACCATGCTCGTGGTGCTTGCTTAAGTCCATATAGAGCTTTGTCTAATTTGCACACATGACTAGTCAGACCAGTTTTCTCATATCCTGGGGGTTGTTTCATATATACTTCTTCTTCTAATAACCCATGGAGAAAAGCATTTTGAACATCTAACTGACGAAGGCTCCAACCTCTTGAAACAACAATGGATAGAATAATTCTAATGGTAGCAGCTTTAACAACAGGACTAAAAGTATCTTCATAATCTAGACCATATCTCTGTTTAAAACCCTTTGCTACCAATCTAGCTTTATATCTATCTAAACTTCCATCAGCTTTTCTTTTAATTTTATAAACCCACTTACAATCTATCACATTAATTCCTTTTTGAGGAGGAACTAAATGCCAAGTCTTATTTTGCATTAGAGCCTGATATTCTGCATCCATGGCATTTTTCCCATTTTTATCGGCTAAACTTCACTCAAATTTTGAGGTTCACGAAAAATAGTAAGACATCCATATTTAATTGTGCCATCAGTGTGTACCTTTTCTTTCCTGATTCCACTTTGTAGCCGAGTCCTTGGTCTCAGAGTTTCTTGCGTCGGTACAATTGATCCCTCTACTGCAGATGTCGAATTCTTGACACATCTAGACCCCTAATGACCCGAAATTCCATTTTTGGCCCCCAAATCAAAAAAATTCCCGATTTGGACCCCTCCCCACCGCGCGTTTACGAGAGGCCGACACGTGTCCCGGTCGTGCGGTGTGGTACCGCACGACCGGTCGTGCGGTCAAAAACCCGAGTCGTGCGGTCAAAAAATCGGTCGTGCGCTCAAAAACCCGAGTCGTGCGGTCAAAAAATCGGTCGTGCGCTCAAAAAACCGAATGCGCGGAGGGCTAGGCGGTCGTGCGGTGTGGTACCGCACGACCCGTGCTACAGTGCGGTCGTGCGGTACCACACCGCACGACCGGGACACGTGTCGGCCTCTCGTAAACGCGCGGTGGGGAGGGGTTCAAATCGGGAATTTTTTTGATTTGGGGGCCAAAAATAGAATTTCGGGTCATTAGGGGTCTAGATGTGTCAAGAAATCGCAGATGTCCCGCTGCTATTGTCTGTCACCTGTGCTGGCAAAAGAATAATAGGTGAGTGCTGCGAAGGCTCGCCAGACACGGATCGGCCAGACATTGGAGTCACCACGTCCGATTGAACAGATAGCCGCGCAGATGGTAATGATTCATCAGGCGTAGAGTGGTCGAGTGTCTGGAGTAGGGGTGAAAACGGGTCGCGTTAATCCCGACCGATCCGGCACCGAATCCGATTGGTACCGAATCCGACTAGTACCGAATCTGGAGAAAAAAATATAAGTTAGGATATGGTAACAGCAATATCCGTCCGAATCCGATACATCTTCAAGTTTGATTTCAGGTTAGTGCTACTATTTGACGTTTCATTTTCTTTTGCAATGGTAAAATAAAATCTTCCACATCAGCTATTAAATAGTAACATCAAGTCAGTGTGTCCTACTCCATTTACTGCACTGTATGCATTCCTTACAAACAAGTAGGGGTGCAAACGAAATGGGTTAATCCCGACCGATCCGACACCGAATCCGATTGGTACCGAATCCGATTGGTACCGAATCCGGAGAAAAAAACATGGGTTAGGATATGGTAACAGCAATATCCGTCCGAATCCGACCCGTTTTCACCCCTAGTCTGGAGAGGTCCTTCCTGCCCTGTACTCACCCGCGCAAACTGTGAATTGTCATCTGTCGCAGCAATGTTTCCTGGTTGAAGTGTGACAGCTCGGCCAGAACCATCATTATGGCTTGATGGATTTTCTGCTACGGGCACCAAACAATGCTCGGTCATATTTTCTGAAGTATCTTCATTTGTGTGTCCTGAACTGCTATTTTCTGCATTGTCAAAACGATTAGCCGAATCATCAAACATATGGTCATGTTGTGCTACTCCCCCTTGATCATAGGTTTGAGATGTAAGATTGAATGGAAGAAGGGCTATTTCTTGGCGCAAAAGAGCACCCGCATTAGGATGCAAGTGAGCAAAGGGAAATATAGTCTCATCAAAGATAACATCGCGAGACACATAGATGCGACCGGAGGAGACATCTAGACATTTAAATCCTTTGTGAAGATGACTGAAACCAAGGAAGACACATTGCTTTGAACGGAATTGAAGTTTTCGAGTGTTGTATGGACGAAGGTTAGGCCAACAAGCACACCAAAAAATTCGAAGAGATGAATAATCAGGTTTTTGATGGAACAGCCGATCAAGAGGAGTCTCAAAGTGAATGACTTTGCTAGGAATACGATTTATGAGATATGTGGCTGTTGGACCGAAATGGCGACAGAGGGGGGGTGAATGGCGCTCAATTAAAAATTATACTCCTCCCCAAATCCAAGAACAAACTTCTCCGATAGCAATGAGTGCTATGAAGAAGTAAGAATCAGCTGTCAACTGGAACCAACTCACAGGAGAAAATCACCTTCAATAGCTATTGGAAGCTATGAACAAAAACTCTCCTTCGCAAGCAAAGAGGCTACGAAACTAATGCTAGCACACTTGAAAAACCCTTCACTACAGAGGAGGAACCCTAACACTAAATACCAGAAAGAACCACAACCATCTGAGCCAAAATAAAATGGGCCGGCCTTCGGGTTCAGACAGCAGACTCGCTGATTTTCAGTTTTCAGATTTTGGAGCTTCCCTTTACTTGCCCAAAACAAGAGAAAAGGATGAATAAATTAAATCCCTTCAAGGCAAGACTTCAGAGACCTATTCCAAATACTTTTGAGGGACCAAATAACCTGAAAAACCAACTGAACACATGGAATTTCAGATTATGCCCAAAACCTGAAAAATACAGGGAGCTGAACTAAAAACTCAAAATTCTCCCAAACCCTTGATCCTTTGGCACTGAAACTCTGGGGATATGAGAGTAATAGCAAGAAGAACTCTTAGGCCAAATAACACCTCAAGCCAAGAAAGGAAACAAGAAAATGAGCCAAACCCTAGAAATGACAGAAACTGAAAAACTTCAGAGAGGAGCTCAAACAAATCCAAATTACTCCTTCCACAGAGATCTTTTGCACATGAGATTTTAGGGATATATGAGCAATATCTAGGGGATCCCTCAGACCAAATCTCAAGTCAGATTGAGGAGTAAAAATAGTTTTACCCTAAAACCCTAGAACTGGCAGATATGAGCAGAGAAGGCCAAAAACAGAAATCAGAGATTAAAACGATGTTTGCTCTAGGGAAACTCGATCAAATGATCTTGAAGCACTAACCCATCACAGAGCAACCCATTTTGGCCAATCCCAGCAGGCAAGAACTCGAAAATCCAAAAGTCAAGAATTCACCAAATGGAGGTATCGAAGAACAGAGAAGATGAACAGAATGAACCTTCAGATTTTCATTGATTGCATCAAGAAGAAATACAAGGAGTCACGATACGCATGTACATTAGCACCAGGAATGATTATATGACTCTCCACTCAATCCACTCCCTCTCCCTCAACCATGAATGCTTGGAGTGGATGAACACAACTCTTGTTCTATCACCTAGAACACATCGTAGGGGACAGAGGGAGCACCAGACTCTGCCTCTCCAACCACTAAAGACTAAAGGAAAACCAACTCCTAAAGCCTCTTTTGACTAGAGCTAACCCTAATTCCCTCCAAAATGCTCAAGTGGACATGCAGCCCCTCCAATCCTTATATAGCCTTGGCTAACGGGTCTCCACCCCGTTACGCCCGCTAAATCCAACGGAGCCCGCTCCCGCTCGTGCAGTCTTGCGAAATTCCCGTTTCGCCCCTCCTGCACCTTCCGGGAAGCTTCCGCGCTCCTTGCCTCGCACGCCTCACAACCACCTCGAGGCCACGTCGTCTTCAACACATTCCGACCGTTCTGACCTCAGCGCCACCTGCGCCTAGTCCGGTCCACCGTGTCTCGCCACGACTTCGCCTCGACGTCCTGCAGCCACACAGACAAGAAACACGTCAAATAGCACCGCTCGACACATGAAAGCGTAATTACCATCACACTTACCACAGATGAAGTCCAAACCTGTCAAAGCATTAGAATATGCATCCTAAGCCCAAATGACCAAGTTTGACCAAAAGTCCGACCGAGCCCGTTGCACCACGCAACGACATGGTCCGACCACTCAAACCAAACTCGACTGACCTAAACCCCTGTCAATTACTCATCACTCTCATGGGATCACGACCACATGGTCTCTCAATCTCCCCCTTGATGAGTATATTGACAAACTCAGAAAAAGATTTAAGAAGAGTTTGATTTTGAAGAATCCAACATGGTCCAAAGAAGAGAATGAAGCTAATGACCATGTCGACAGAAGGAACACTAGAGCAACAACTGAAAGAGCAAATTGATCTCCAAAGCTCTAAACTGTTCCCAACAGACTTTTTCTTCTCTATTCTCCCCCTTTTGGCAATAAACACATCAAGATGCAATAGAGAGAATATGACATGTCAATGGATGAATATGGCTGAAGTTTATTTATTTAAGCATTTAGAGCCATGAGAATTATCCATATTGACCATAATGTAATACACCAAGCCATAACTCAATAAAACGCTATCTAGATCATGACAACATATATATAAACCAGCTAGAGCACATAGATGACAATCTGAAATGTAATGCATTTAGAGAGCAAGTCAAGTCATCAATGAGCAAAGTCTAACTAGAGATATCCAAGGATGATGCAGGCCATGTCAATAAGCTAAGCGGAAACAAGAAGCTAGTGTTGAGTCAATTAGAGTGCTACAAGCTCAAGAGTTTATCATTTGGTTAAGCACTTTTCATCTTTAGGTGATTAAGCAAATCTTGCACATTTGACATATTTTCTTTTAAAGCTTATAGCTGTTTCCGACCAAAAATTTTATCATGTGCTAGATCTCAAGCCTTATGCGACTACTCCAAGCGAGAAGCTTAAGAAGATAGTCCAGGTCATCCAAAACTCCCCCTGAGTTCATGCCTAGTGCAATGGCAAGCCGTCTCATGAGAAAGAATTGGTGAAATCAGTTTTTTCGCACATAAAAAGAGATCCTTTTGCTTTTTAACAGATTGTGCTAACTCATGATGTATCAAGATGCTAAAATAGCTCAATCTAAGATTCAACCTAGATTCAAGACTCAACTCAGCCTATTTGACATGGCATGAATCATAAAGGGATAGCTCAAGCAAGACTAATCTCGAGTGCTAACATGACAAGTTTTAATTTAAGTTGAGCAATTTTAATTAACTTATCATGGCAGAAAGCTAGTCTACACATATGAAGTCATGATAAATCTAGCAAGCTAAGCACAAGTCATGGCAAGGTGTAAAGCATTGAAGCATGTCATAACAGGATAATAATCAAGACTCAATGCAGATTGATTATAATGCTAGAATGCTGAAAATGCAAGAAAGTCCAGTTCCCCCTCAACAAGAGATGCAACTTTAAGTTCAAGTTAAGTTATGTCAAGTTTAAGCTCCAGAAGCTCCCTAATGAACTCCCCCTGAACCAAAGCAATACGAATCGAGAAGCTGGCAAAGAAAACAGCAAACGGGTAGTCCTTAAAGCATGGATAAGATATTGAGACAACTATGGCTCAGACTGACTCTCATCTACCCCATATGACTCCAGGACAATCAGCTGACAGTAAATCACACACTAGAGAGCAAACACGTACCCTGTCTACACGAGGGTGGCCCAACCCTCGCTAGAACCTACAAGAAGTGAGTGAGCTCGACCTAGTGAGATAAGAAGCAGCTAATCCTGGAAACACAAAATAAGAGTTAGAAGTCTAAGCATCTCGACAAGAGAAGCACTCTAACCTATGCTGGAAGGACTAAACCCAAATGCACCCCGAGTGCAATGCAACAGAAATGAGACAGAAGCATAATCAATATAGTAAAGCAGTAAAGCCCAAAGCTCCCCTCACTACAAACCGTAAGGACACACCACCCCAAGCTCTCCCCGCAGAGCTGAAAACCTCGAACTATCCAAAGGCTTGGTGAAGATGTCAGCCAACTGGTGGTCACTCTCCACAAACTGGAGCACTATATCACTCTTCTCTACATGGTCTCTAAGGAAGTGGTATCGGATATCAATGTGCTTGGTCCGAGAGTGCTGCACTGGGTTTTTAGCAATGTTGATAGCAGACGTGTTATCACAAAAGAGTGGAACACTGTCTAAGGCTAACCCAAAGTCCCGCAGGGTCGAAACCATCCAAAGTACCTGGCTGCAGCAACTGGCAGCAGCAACGTACTCGGCCTCTGCAGTGGACTGTGCAACACCGGACTGCTTCCTCGAAGACCAGGAAACGAGAGAAGTGCCAATGAATTGGCAGGTGCCAGAGGTGCTCTTCCTATCTATCCTACAGCCGGCAAAGTCTGCATCCGAGAAGGCTCTCAAGGAAAGACAGGATGAGAAAGAGTACCAGATACCATAGTCAATGGTAGCTCGAAGGTACCGAAAGATGCGCTTCACCGCCTGGCGGTGAGATACGCGAGGAGAAGCCTGAAAACGAGCACACAGACACACTGAGAAGTGTATGTCTGGTCTCGAGGCAGTGAGGTAAAGAAGGGAGCCGATCATACTTCTGTATTCTGTCTGATCAACTGGCTCGCCATCCTCATCTGGGTCAAGATAGGCCGTAGAAGCCATCGGAGTTGACACCGGCTTCCCATCACTCATATCGAAGCGTCTCAGAAGGTCACGAGTGTACTTGCCCTGATGTAGAAAAGTACCCTCCCGAGACTGCTTGATTTGGAAGCCAAGGAAGAAAGTCAACTCACCCATCATGCTCATCTCAAACTCGGTGCTCATGACATCCGAGAACTGAGAAACCAGAGCATGGGAAGAGCCGCCAAAGATGATGTCATCGACATAGATTTGGACGAGCAGAAGGTCACTACCAAGCCTACGGATAAACAAAGTCTTGTCTACTTTACCCATCTCAAACCCATGACTCAACAAGTAGGACTTAAGCCTCTCATACCAAGCTCTGGGGGCCTGCTTAAGTCCATACAACGCTTTGGAAAGCTTGAAGACATGGTGTGGGTATTTGGGGTTCTCGAAACCTGGAGGCTGTCTGACGTAAACTTCTTCCTCAATAACGCCATTAAGGAAGGCACTCTTGACGTCCATCTGGTAGAGCTTGAAACCCTTAGAAGCTGCAAAGGCAAGCAGGATTCTAATGGCCTCAAGTCGAGCTACAGGGGCAAAGGTCTCCTCGAAGTCTAGACCCTCAACCTGGGAAAACCCCTGAGCTACCAGTCTAGCCTTGTTTCGAATAACCACTCCATCCTCGCTCTGCTTGTTCTTGAACACCCACTTAGTCCCAATAATATTGTGACCTCGCGGGGGCTCGACAAGCGACCAGACCTTGTTCCTCTCGAAATTTTCTAGCTCCTCATGCATGGCATTGACCCAAGACTCGTCAGAAAGAGCATGAGAAACATCCTTGGGCTCAAAGGAGGCAATGAAAGCAGAATGGAGACAGAATTGAGATAAGCCAGATTTTGAGCGGGTAACACGCTCGAACAGGTCTCCAATCATCTGCTCAGAAGGATGTCTTTTCTGGATATGTCGGGGAGGTCCAGGATGAGATGAAGAAGTGGCCTCTACCTCGTGAGCTGACGAGATAGGAACAGAGCCACTAGCTCCAGAGGAAGTAGAAGGCATGGGCTGATCACCTGGAGGTGCGGTGGAAGACGGCACCTCAAGGGGTGGATAAGGGACTGGATCGGGTAGACAACCCTCATCTCCATCGTCCTCGTCATCCACGAAGATGGTCTCGGACTGCTCTAAAGAACCTGAGATATCAGGCCTAGTCCCCGGACTGGCCTCGTCAAAGGTCACTTCACAGGTCTCTACCATTTTGCTAGACTCGCAGTTCCAGACCCTATAAGCCCGGGAAGAAGGCGAGTAACCTAGAAAGATCCCATCACAAGAACGTGACTCGAACTTATCTAGGTTCCCGGACTTCAGAATAAAGCACTTGCAACCAAACACATGAAAATGAGAGACGCTAGGCTTTCGCCCATATCTCAGCTCATAAGAAGTGCGATGCAAGTGTGCCTGAAGAAAAACTCGATTTGAGACATGGCACGCGGTGGCTATAGCCTCAGCCCAAAACTTCCGCGGTGTAGAGTACTCATCAAGCATCGTCCTGGCCATCTCGACCAAGGTACGGTTCTTCCTCTCCACAACGCCATTCTGCTGAGGGACGTATGGAGAAGAGAACTGGTGCTCTACACCTGTCTCACCACAGAAACTCTCAAAGTAGGAATTCTTGAACTCTGTGCCATTGTCACTGCGGATCGCTCGTAAGGCACCTGGGAGCTCTACAGAAAGCCTACTGAAAAGACCTCGGAAATGCGAAAACGTCTCATCCTTCGAGGCTAAGAAAAACACCCAAGAATACCTCGAGAAGTCATCGACCACAACAAGAACATACCACTTCCCTCCTGCTGACTGCACTCGAGCTGGTCCAACTGTGTCCATGTGGAGCAGCTGTCCCGGTGCATCGGTCATAGTAACTGTGACCGGAGGGTGAGAAGCGGCAACCATCTTGCCGTGCCGGCATGGAGAGCAAACAAGGTCTTTGACCATCTTGAGTTTCGGCAGACCACGAATGAGATCGTGGCCGCTAACTCGGGTCAAATGATCAAATCCAATATGACCAAGTCTCCTATGCCAGAAAGAAAGGTCGCGGGACTCAGAAGCAACTAAACACCTGAGAGGATCACCAGACGACTCAGAAAAATCAGCACGAAAGATCCTCCCATAACGAGAAATCCCGCAAACCAGACTACCCGAAGAATCAAGAATTTTACAAGCATTTTTCTTAAAGCTTACCTCGAAACCGTCATCGGTAAGCTGAGAGACTGAAAGTAAATTGTACTGCAGCTTACTGACCAAGGCTACATCTTTCAGAATGAAAGAATCATTAATGCGCACAGTACCTTTGGCGATGACGCGCCCAGATGAAGCATCTCCGAAGGTGATCGTCTCATCACCTGGAGCACGGGCAAGGGAAGAAAACCAACGGGAATCTCCGGTCATGTGTCGTGAACACCCGGAGTCTACGAGCCAAACTTTTCCCTTCCCTGCCCGGCGAACCTGAGTCAAACAGAGAGTAAAGTCTCAGTACTGGGGTAAATCAAGAGTGATTTTGGCACCCATACTGAGTAACACGTGGAGCAGATGAAGTAGTCAAGCACGACTGACCTCTATCTACCCTACGCTCTCCGTGACTCAAAGAAGTAGAAGGTCTGTGAGCAGACCTGAAGCTGTTGCGGGGTCCGACTGCTATGGGAGAGCGAGTCGGAACACCGGCAACACGCAGATCACGCCGTGGGTAACTGTCTCGACGGGGGAAGCGAGATGTACCCTCAGGACGGCGGAAGTCACGACCCGGAGCAGCACGAGGACGAAAACTAGAAGACTTAGAAAAACCAAGTCCTCGATGCTGCCCAAACCTGTTAGAAGCAAACCTGGACCTCGTGCTAGTCTTAGGTGCACTCAGGATCTGGGGCTGACCCTGAATACGCATAAGTGCCTCTGCACGGTCTCTACGCGCAATCCTGGCGCGCCTGAAGCATCTCTCGATCGAGTGCCCATCCTTCTGACAGAAGGTGCAGTGGTACTTCACCTTCTGAGAGGTGGAAGTAGCACGAAGATGCTTCGCCTTCTGAGATGCCGAAGCAACAGGTGGAATCACCTTACTGTCAGAGATCCCTTGGACAAAGCCCGCTGATTTGAATTTGACCTCATCAGATCTGGGCTCGACCTCGATCACACCTCCCACTATGGGTCTGAGAATAGCAGGAGGATGCTTCCTCATATCCTCATAAAAATCATATCCTAGACCTTGATTGAACTTACAGATCTTGGATTGGTCTAGAATAAGATTAAGCTTCTTCTTGCCTCCTACAAATCTCTCGAGAGTGTTCATAAGATACTGACACTCCCGAAAGAGAGAGGTGCAAGAAGAGCAGGGGGAAGAGGGAACAGCAGGAGGTAAGGGAGCAGAGGAAGAACCAACAGCAGAGGGAAGAATGGCTTGTGCACGCACAGCCGACTCTGAAGGGACAGTCCTACTGCTAGCCAGTTGGTTCTCGTCGCTAAGCGTCTCCACCTTACCTTGGGGCTTCTCCCCCTTCTCAGCACAGACAATACAAGCAGAAGGTTGCTTCTCTAGTAGATCCTTAGTCAGCTTCACACATCTCTCATCCAATGCAATCAAATCAGATTTTAGTTTGTTACAGTTAATGCATGGTGAGCTAACAGGGTCCTTAGAAGCAAACTGAGCCAACTTCCTATCATGATCAATCATATCTTGAAACTATTTGGAGACAGCTTCAAGTTCAGCAGTTAACTTAGGACAGTTCAAGCATGAATCAATCGGCTCAAGTAAAGAAGCTTGTAGTTCAGCAATTTTATGATCTGCCCGTTTTAAGTTCATCTTCAAGTTATTGCAATTTTCACAAGACTCGGGCAGATCAAGGAGCATGGCATAAGGTCCTCTGGCAGCAATGTCCTTAACCTCACATGAGGTGGGAGAAGTAGTCTCATCAGTAGTAAGTAGGGTAACAGCCATCCTACTCAACTCTAACTCAGCAAGCAGACTAACATTCTCCACCTTAACAATATCAAGCTCGGAGGACACACTATCATGCGAGGTCCTTAGTTTCTCCATGTCACCCAACAGAGCACAGCAAGTATCACAATCATCACGGGAGGGAGCAGATGTAAGTGAAGTAAGTTCCCGTGATAGTCTATCTACTTCCTTCTCTAACTCGGTACACCTAGCCCTAGCTCTAGCATGAAAACCACCTAGCTTAAGAAAAGCATGATTGAGCTGGTCGTAGGTGGGGCATACCTCGTCCGAGTCGGAGTACAGCTCGCTGTCGCTCAGTTCGCCCTCGAGGGCCATGAAGCACATGCCGGAGAAGTCGTCACCGCCGTCCTTGGGCTCTTGGTCACCCGTCCCGTCGTCGTCGCTCCATCCCTCCACCTCGCTGAGGTCGAGGTCGTCGAAGGCGGTGAGGACACGGTGGAAGAGCTTCTTGGCCTTCCCGAAGTTGCGGAACTTCTTCTGTCCCGGCGTCTGAGCTGGAGGCTTCTTGTTGCGGTTCTTGTCGATGTAGTCGATCTTGCCCGAACCGCCGTAGTCGTTCTTGCCTTTCTCCAGCTTGGGGCAGTTTGCCCTGAATGTGGTTGGGGCCACCACACTCGAAGCAAATCACGGGTCCTCCTCTCTTTCTGTCCTTCCTCCCCTTGTAAGCATGGGAGAATCTTCGAGCAAGGAGGGCCAGCTGATCATCCGCAAGCTGCTCTAACTGATCATCAGTTATGTCACAGAGAGCAGCAAGGGAGAAACCGCAAAGAGAACCAGAAGAAGAGGAACCAGAAGCCAACGTGGGATCAGTGACCAAAGCCATCGACTGTGACTTCGACCTACGAGAGACAACGTCAATCTCGTGAGTCTTGAGGCGCGAGTACAGTGCGTCAAGAGTCAAGGTCGAGAGGTCTGTCGTGTCCTTGATGGTGGTCACTTTCATCTCCCAAACACGCAGATCAAGTGCCGCAAGCATCTGACGAGCGTTGTCCGAGTCGGGGTATGTGAGACCGACCGCTCGGAGGTTGCTCAAGATCTTATGGAAACGCGCGAAGCACTCATCGAGGGACTCACCAGCAAGCATCTCGAATTTGTTGTATTCTCGCTTGAACTGGTCCTGTCGAACCGTCTTGATCTGGGTGGTGCCCTCATGGTATGCGTCGAGGGTCACCCAGATATCGTAGGCGGACGACAGGTGGGAGATACGATCGAACTCGCTACGACTCAGGCCCTGGATAATGATGTTCCTTGCCTTAGCGTTTGCCTCAACATCATGCATATTCCCAGCATTGATGTTCTCATCGGCAGGAACAACAAACCGGACCTTGACCTTGCGCCAGATAGCGTACCCCTGAGCCTGGATGTATGTCTCCAATCGGCTCTTCCAGAAGGGGTAATCGATGCCATCGAAAACGGGCGGCTTGGTCGAGCACTTGTCCGTCGCCATGGCTCTTGAGACCGGTTAAGATCTATTGAAAAGAGCTAACCGGCTCTGATACCAATTGTTGGACCGAAATGGCGACAGAGGGGGGGTGAATGGCGCTCAATTAAAAATTATACTCCTCCCCAAATCCAAGAACAAACTTCTCCGATAGCAATGAGTGCTATGAAGAAGTAAGAATCAGCTGTCAACTGGAACCAACTCACAGGAGAAAATCACCTTCAATAGCTATTGGAAGCTATGAACAAAAACTCTCCTTCGCAAGCAAAGAGGCTACGAAACTAATGCTAGCACACTTGAAAAACCCTTCACTACAGAGGAGGAACCCTAACACTAAATACCAGAAAGAACCACAACCATCTGAGCCAAAATAAAATGGGCCGGCCTTCGGGTTCAGACAGCAGACTCGCTGATTTTCAGTTTTCAGATTTTGGAGCTTCCCTTTACTTGCCCAAAACAAGAGAAAAGGATGAATAAATTAAATCCCTTCAAGGCAAGACTTCAGAGACCTATTCCAAATACTTTTGAGGGACCAAATAACCTGAAAAACCAACTGAACACATGGAATTTCAGATTATGCCCAAAACCTGAAAAATACAGGGAGCTGAACTAAAAACTCAAAATTCTCCCAAACCCTTGATCCTTTGGCACTGAAACTCTGGGGATATGAGAGTAATAGCAAGAAGAACTCTTAGGCCAAATAACACCTCAAGCCAAGAAAGGAAACAAGAAAATGAGCCAAACCCTAGAAATGACAGAAACTGAAAAACTTCAGAGAGGAGCTCAAACAAATCCAAATTACTCCTTCCACAGAGATCTTTTGCACATGAGATTTTAGGGATATATGAGCAATATCTAGGGGATCCCTCAGACCAAATCTCAAGTCAGATTGAGGAGTAAAAATAGTTTTACCCTAAAACCCTAGAACTGGCAGATATGAGCAGAGAAGGCCAAAAACAGAAATCAGAGATTAAAACGATGTTTGCTCTAGGGAAACTCGATCAAATGATCTTGAAGCACTAACCCATCACAGAGCAACCCATTTTGGCCAATCCCAGCAGGCAAGAACTCGAAAATCCAAAAGTCAAGAATTCACCAAATGGAGGTATCGAAGAACAGAGAAGATGAACAGAATGAACCTTCAGATTTTCATTGATTGCATCAAGAAGAAATACAAGGAGTCACGATACGCATGTACATTAGCACCAGGAATGATTATATGACTCTCCACTCAATCCACTCCCTCTCCCTCAACCATGAATGCTTGGAGTGGATGAACACAACTCTTGTTCTATCACCTAGAACACATCGTAGGGGACAGAGGGAGCACCAGACTCTGCCTCTCCAACCACTAAAGACTAAAGGAAAACCAACTCCTAAAGCCTCTTTTGACTAGAGCTAACCCTAATTCCCTCCAAAATGCTCAAGTGGACATGCAGCCCCTCCAATCCTTATATAGCCTTGGCTAACGGGTCTCCACCCCGTTACGCCCGCTAAATCCAACGGAGCCCGCTCCCGCTCGTGCAGTCTTGCGAAATTCCCGTTTCGCCCCTCCTGCACCTTCCGGGAAGCTTCCGCGCTCCTTGCCTCGCACGCCTCACAACCACCTCGAGGCCACGTCGTCTTCAACACATTCCGACCGTTCTGACCTCAGCGCCACCTGCGCCTAGTCCGGTCCACCGTGTCTCGCCACGACTTCGCCTCGACGTCCTGCAGCCACACAGACAAGAAACACGTCAAATAGCACCGCTCGACACATGAAAGCGTAATTACCATCACACTTACCACAGATGAAGTCCAAACCTGTCAAAGCATTAGAATATGCATCCTAAGCCCAAATGACCAAGTTTGACCAAAAGTCCGACCGAGCCCGTTGCACCACGCAACGACATGGTCCGACCACTCAAACCAAACTCGACTGACCTAAACCCCTGTCAATTACTCATCACTCTCATGGGATCACGACCACATGGTCTCTCAATCTCCCCCTTGATGAGTATATTGACAAACTCAGAAAAAGATTTAAGAAGAGTTTGATTTTGAAGAATCCAACATGGTCCAAAGAAGAGAATGAAGCTAATGACCATGTCGACAGAAGGAACACTAGAGCAACAACTGAAAGAGCAAATTGATCTCCAAAGCTCTAAACTGTTCCCAACAGACTTTTTCTTCTCTATTCTCCCCCTTTTGGCAATAAACACATCAAGATGCAATAGAGAGAATATGACATGTCAATGGATGAATATGGCTGAAGTTTATTTATTTAAGCATTTAGAGCCATGAGAATTATCCATATTGACCATAATGTAATACACCAAGCCATAACTCAATAAAACGCTATCTAGATCATGACAACATATATATAAACCAGCTAGAGCACATAGATGACAATCTGAAATGTAATGCATTTAGAGAGCAAGTCAAGTCATCAATGAGCAAAGTCTAACTAGAGATATCCAAGGATGATGCAGGCCATGTCAATAAGCTAAGCGGAAACAAGAAGCTAGTGTTGAGTCAATTAGAGTGCTACAAGCTCAAGAGTTTATCATTTGGTTAAGCACTTTTCATCTTTAGGTGATTAAGCAAATCTTGCACATTTGACATATTTTCTTTTAAAGCTTATAGCTGTTTCCGACCAAAAATTTTATCATGTGCTAGATCTCAAGCCTTATGCGACTACTCCAAGCGAGAAGCTTAAGAAGATAGTCCAGGTCATCCAAAACTCCCCCTGAGTTCATGCCTAGTGCAATGGCAAGCCGTCTCATGAGAAAGAATTGGTGAAATCAGTTTTTTCGCACATAAAAAGAGATCCTTTTGCTTTTTAACAGATTGTGCTAACTCATGATGTATCAAGATGCTAAAATAGCTCAATCTAAGATTCAACCTAGATTCAAGACTCAACTCAGCCTATTTGACATGGCATGAATCATAAAGGGATAGCTCAAGCAAGACTAATCTCGAGTGCTAACATGACAAGTTTTAATTTAAGTTGAGCAATTTTAATTAACTTATCATGGCAGAAAGCTAGTCTACACATATGAAGTCATGATAAATCTAGCAAGCTAAGCACAAGTCATGGCAAGGTGTAAAGCATTGAAGCATGTCATAACAGGATAATAATCAAGGCTCAATGCAGATTGATTATAATGCTAGAATGCTGAAAATGCAAGAAAGTCCAGTTCCCCCTCAACAAGAGATGCAACTTTAAGTTCAAGTTAAGTTATGTCAAGTTTAAGCTCCAGAAGCTCCCTAATGAACTCCCCCTGAACCAAAGCAATACGAATCGAGAAGCTGGCAAAGAAAACAGCAAACGGGTAGTCCTTAAAGCATGGATAAGATATTGAGACAACTATGGCTCAGACTGACTCTCATCTACCCCATATGACTCCAGGACAATCAGCTGACAGTAAATCACACACTAGAGAGCAAACACGTACCCTGTCTACACGAGGGTGGCCCAACCCTCGCTAGAACCTACAAGAAGTGAGTGAGCTCGACCTAGTGAGATAAGAAGCAGCTAATCCTGGAAACACAAGATAAGAGTTAGAAGTCTAAGCATCTCGACAAGAGAAGCACTCTAACCTATGCTGGAAGGACTAAACCCAAATGCACCCCGAGTGCAATGCAACAGAAATGAGACAGAAGCATAATCAATATAGTAAAGCAGTAAAGCCCAAAGCTCCCCTCACTACAAACCGTAAGGACACACCACCCCAAGCTCTCCCCGCAGAGCTGAAAACCTCGAACTATCCAAAGGCTTGGTGAAGATGTCAGCCAACTGGTGGTCACTCTCCACAAACTGGAGCACTATATCACTCTTCTCTACATGGTCTCTAAGGAAGTGGTATCGGATATCAATGTGCTTGGTCCGAGAGTGCTGCACTGGGTTTTTAGCAATGTTGATAGCAGACGTGTTATCACAAAAGAGTGGAACACTGTCTAAGGCTAACCCAAAGTCCCGCAGGGTCGAAACCATCCAAAGTACCTGGCTGCAGCAACTGGCAGCAGCAACGTACTCGGCCTCTGCAGTGGACTGTGCAACACCGGACTGCTTCCTCGAAGACCAGGAAACGAGAGAAGTGCCAATGAATTGGCAGGTGCCAGAGGTGCTCTTCCTATCTATCCTACAGCCGGCAAAGTCTGCATCCGAGAAGGCTCTCAAGGAAAGACAGGATGAGAAAGAGTACCAGATACCATAGTCAATGGTAGCTCGAAGGTACCGAAAGATGCGCTTCACCGCCTGGCGGTGAGATACGCGAGGAGAAGCCTGAAAACGAGCACACAGACACACTGAGAAGTGTATGTCTGGTCTCGAGGCAGTGAGGTAAAGAAGGGAGCCGATCATACTTCTGTATTCTTTCTGATCAACTGGCTCGCCATCCTCATCTGGGTCAAGATAGGCCGTAGAAGCCATTGGAGTTGACACCGGCTTCCCATCACTCATATCGAAGCGTCTCAGAAGGTCACGAGTGTACTTGCCCTGATGTAGAAAAGTACCCTCCCGAGACTGCTTGATTTGGAAGCCAAGGAAGAAAGTCAACTCACCCATCATGCTCATCTCAAACTCGGTGCTCATGACATCCGAGAACTGAGAAACCAGAGCATGGGAAGAGCCGCCAAAGATGATGTCATCGACATAGATTTGGACGAGCAGAAGGTCACTACCAAGCCTACGGATAAACAAAGTCTTGTCTACTTTACCCATCTCAAACCCATGACTCAACAAGTAGGACTTAAGCCTCTCATACCAAGCTCTGGGGCCTGCTTAAGTCCATACAACGCTTTGGAAAGCTTGAAGACATGATGTGGGTATTTGGGGTTCTCGAAACCTGGAGGCTGTCTGACGTAAACTTCTTCCTCAATAACGCCATTAAGGAAGGCACTCTTGACGTCCATCTGGTAGAGCTTGAAACCCTTAGAAGCTGCAAAGGCAAGCAGGATTCTAATGGCCTCAAGTCGAGCTACAGGGGCAAAGGTCTCCTCGAAGTCTAGACCCTCAACCTGGGAAAACCCCTGAGCTACCAGTCTAGCCTTGTTTCGAATAACCACTCCATCCTCGCTCTGCTTGTTCTTGAACACCCACTTAGTCCCAATAATATTGTGACCTCGCGGGGGCTCGACAAGCGACCAGACCTTGTTCCTCTCGAAATTTTCTAGCTCCTCATGCATGGCATTGACCCAAGACTCGTCAGAAAGAGCATGAGAAACATCCTTGGGCTCAAAGGAGGCAATGAAAGCAGAATGGAGACAGAATTGAGATAAGCCAGATTTTGAGCGGGTAACACGCTCGAACAGGTCTCCAATCATCTGCTCAGAAGGATGTCTTTTCTGGATATGTCGGGGAGGTCCAGGATGAGATGAAGAAGTGGCCTCTACCTCGTGAGCTGACGAGATAGGAACAGAGCCACTAGCTCCAGAGGAAGCAGAAGGCATGGGCGGACGACAGGTGGGAGATACGATCGAACTCGCTACGACTCAGGCCCTGGATAATGATGTTCCTTGCCTTAGCGTTTGCCTCAACATCATGCATATTCCCAGCATTGATGTTCTCATCGGCAGGAACAACAAACCGGACCTTGACCTTGCGCCAGATAGCGTACCCCTGAGCCTGGATGTATGTCTCCATTCGGCTCTTCCAGAAGGGGTAATCGATGCCATCGAAAACGGGCGGCTTGGTCGAGTACTTGTCCGTCGCCATGGCTCTTGAGACCGGTTAAGATCTATTGAAAAGAGCTAACCGGCTCTGATACCAATTGTTGGACCGAAATGGCGACAGAGGGGGGGTGAATGGCGCTCAATTAAAAATTATACTCCTCCCCAAATCCAAGAACAAACTTCTCCGATAGCAATGAGTGCTATGAAGAAGTAAGAATCAGCTGTCAACTGGAACCAACTCACAGGAGAAAATCACCTTCAATAGCTATTGGAAGCTATGAACAAAAACTCTCCTTCGCAAGCAAAGAGGCTACGAAACTAATGCTAGCACACTTGAAAAACCCTTCACTACAGAGGAGGAACCCTAACACTAAATACCAGAAAGAACCACAACCATCTGAGCCAAAATAAAATGGGCCGGCCTTCGGGTTCAGACAGCAGACTCGCTGATTTTCAGTTTTCAGATTTTGGAGCTTCCCTTTACTTGCCCAAAACAAGAGAAAAGGATGAATAAATTAAATCCCTTCAAGGCAAGACTTCAGAGACCTATTCCAAATACTTTTGAGGGACCAAATAACCTGAAAAACCAACTAAACACATGGAATTTCAGATTATGCCCAAAACCTGAAAAATACAGGGAGCTGAACTAAAAACTCAAAATTCTCCCAAACCCTTGATCCTTTGGCACTGAAACTCTGGGGATATGAGAGTAATAGCAAGAAGAACTCTTAGGCCAAATAACACCTCAAGCCAAGAAAGGAAACAAGAAAATGAGCCAAACCCTAGAAATGACAGAAACTGAAAAACTTCAGAGAGGAGCTCAAACAAATCCAAATTACTCCTTCCACAGAGATCTTTTGCACATGAGATTTTAGGGATATATGAGCAATATCTAGGGGATCCCTCAGACCAAATCTCAAGTCAGATTGAGGAGTAAAAATAGTTTTACCCTAAAACCCTAGAACTGGCAGATATGAGCAGAGAAGGCCAAAAACAGAAATCAGAGATTAAAACGATGTTTGCTCTAGGGAAACTCGATCAAATGATCTTGAAGCACTAACCCATCACAGAGCAACCCATTTTGGCCAATCCCAGCAGGCAAGAACTCGAAAATCCAAAAGTCAAGAATTCACCAAATGGAGGTATCGAAGAACAGAGAAGATGAACAGAATGAACCTTCAGATTTTCATTGATTGCATCAAGAAGAAATACAAGGAGTCACGATACGCATGTACATTAGCACCAGGAATGATTATATGACTCTCCACTCAATCCACTCCCTCTCCCTCAACCATGAATGCTTGGAGTGGATGAACACAACTCTTGTTCTATCACCTAGAACACATCGTAGGGGACAGAGGGAGCACCAGACTCTGCCTCTCCAACCACTAAAGACTAAAGGAAAACCAACTCCTAAAGCCTCTTTTGACTAGAGCTAACCCTAATTCCCTCCAAAATGCTCAAGTGGACATGCAGCCCCTCCAATCCTTATATAGCCTTGGCTAACGGGTCTCCACCCCGTTACGCCCGCTAAATCCAACGGAGCCCGCTCCCGCTCGTGCAGTCTTGCGAAATTCCCGTTTCGCCCCTCCTGCACCTTCCGGGAAGCTTCCGCGCTCCTTGCCTCGCACGCCTCACAACCACCTCGAGGCCACGTCGTCTTCAACACATTCCGACCGTTCTGACCTCAGCGCCACCTGCGCCTAGTCCGGTCCACCGTGTCTCGCCATGACTTCGCCTCGACGTCCTACAGCCACACAGACAAGAAACACGTCAAATAGCACCGCTCGACACATGAAAGCGTAATTACCATCACACTTACCACAGATGAAGTCCAAACCTGTCAAAGCATTAGAATATGCATCCTAAGCCCAAATGACCAAGTTTGACCAAAAGTCCGACCGAGCCCGTTGCACCACGCAACGACATGGTCCGACCACTCAAACCAAACTCGACTGACCTAAACCCCTGTCAATTACTCATCACTCTCATGGGATCACGACCACATGGTCTCTCAGTGGCAGCAAGAAACGCTTCATCCCAAAATTTTAGCGGCATGGTAGCATGAGCAAGAAGAGCTAAATCAACTTCTACTATATGACGGTGTTTTCTCTCAGCGGACCCATTTTGTTGATGGGTATGAGGACAAGAAACACGGTGGGATATCCCAATTGTTTTAAAAAAGGCATGAAGCTTTTGGTACTCTCCCCCCCCCCCCAATCGGTTTGCATAGTAATAATCTTAGATCAAGAGACCTTTCAACTAGGTTCTTGAACTCATGAAATTTTTGGAATACTTCTGATTTGTTCTGAAGAAGGTAAATCCAAGTAAATTTGCTGTAGTCATCAATAAAGCTAACATAATATTTCTTTCCTCCAATAGAAACAGGAGCAGGGCCCCATACATCAAAATGAACAAGTTCTAGAGGAAATTGAGAGATATTAGCAGATCTAGTAAAAGGTAATTGATGACTCTTGGCCTGTTGACAGGCATCACATATTGACTCCTTATTTGGCTCACTAGAACAAGGTAACTTATTGCTATTAATAATTTTGGAAACAATAGGAATAGAGGGATGACCCAATCTACTGTGCCATCTTTCAAAAGCGGCATGACACTAAAGACTTGCTTTGAAGCTGAAGGAAGAGGATAAAGACATCTGTGGCATTGTCCTTTAAGCAGTGTGTTCTTCGTGGTTCGATCCTTGATAAGAAAATAATCATGGTGAATTTCAAGGAAAGCATGATTGTCAGTAGTAAGACGATGAACAGAAACAAGATTTTTTGTTGTTTGAGGAACATGAAGAACATTCTTTAGATGCAAAGGACGAGTAGGAGTAGCTACAACGGAATGACCAACATGTTTAATTTCCATACCTTCATCACTTGCGGTATGAATCTGATCATGGCCCTTATATTTGTTGCGGACACTGAGCTTCTCTAGCTCACCAGTGAGATGATCTATTGCCCCGGTATCAATGTACCAGTTCGTATCAACATCGTATGCATGTTGTTGCTGATCATGAGATGCGGCTGCTACATACCTCTCTTCGGGTACATAATTCTCGTCGTATCTGTGCCAACAGTCGGACGCTACATGCCCTTTCTTGTGACAGACCTGGCAGGTAGGACGTGAGTCCAGCGAATTGCGGCCGCGTCCTTGTCCGCCACTGCGACCACGCAAAGCGCGACCTCGGCCTGCTCCTCGTGACGCTTTGCTTCTTCCTCGTCCCCTGTTGGCAGAATTTGTAGTGGCAGTGTAGACTTGGTGAAGATCCATCCTGTTTTCAAAACTCAAGAGTTGAGAGTAAGCATCTGCAACCGTGACTGGTTCAACCCTAGCCACAAGCGCAGACACGACTGGATCAAATTCTGCATCTAATCCATTAAGGATATATGCAACAAGTTCTTCCTCATCTAGAGGCTTTCCTGCTGCTGCAATATCATCACCCAAAGCTCTCATCTTCCCGACATACTCAGAGATCGTCATCATTCCCTTTTGAGTTGTCGTTAGAGCCAGCCGGATGTTGATTGCGCGAGCTCGAGTTCTGGATGTGAACATATCTCCAATTATTCTCCATGCTTGTGCTGCAGTTCCTGCGACGGCAACTTGAGACAGCACCTCTCTTGAAAGAGATGAAAAGAGGAAGCTGAGGACTTGTTGATCGGCGGCAAACCACTATTCATAAGCCGGGTTTGGAGTTTTGACGATTTTGTCGCCAAGCTTCTGATAAATTTCTGCATCTGGAGCCGCCGTCTTTCCTGTGAGGTGCCCTTCAAGACGCGCTCCACGAACGGCGGCAAGAACTTGCGCAGACCAAAGAAGATGGTTCTGTTTGGTTAGCTTCTCCGAGATATGAACCGGCCATGGCTATCGGAAGCTCTGATACCATAAAACAGATCAGAGGCGCAAGGAGCAAAACGGGAGGAAACGTCGATCGGTGCGACGGCTGCGTGTTAGCTAGGTTTTCCTCAACCAGGACATGATTACATGCAGGATATATAAGTTAGGTTTTGGGCTTCCTAGATTACAGGAGTTTGAATCCTAAAATATAAAGGAAACCGATTCTATCTCAACTATCTATAGCCCAACTAACTCTTGTATTTCCATACTTGATTAACTCAATGTTACATAATCTAACATGGACAACGTGCTACCAGAGAGAAGGTGCGGTATTGGATGGATGTAATAGGAGATTTGCTCTTACAACTCTTGTTCTTGTGAGTTCTAGATAACAACCCTGTGTGTAGGGCTGGACGAAAAACTCGAAGCTCGTTAGCTCGCTCGGCTCGTGGCTGGCTCGGCTCGGCTCGGCTCGGCTCGTTAGGATAACGAGCCGAGCCGAGCCAAGATTTTAGCTCGTTAGCTATAACGAGCCAACTCGAGCCAGCTCGCGAGCCGCTCACGAGCCAAACGAGCCATGCTTCCAGGAATTTAGATATGCATATGCTGCTTCCATGGACCTAATTTGTACTCTATTGCATGTGTTAATGTGTAAATTTGTACTCTATTGTACCCAAACGAGCCATGCATGTGTTAATTTGTACTCTATTGTACCCAAACAAGCCAAACGAGCCAAACGAGCCAAACGAGCCAACCGAGCTTGTACTTTATTGTACCCAAACGAGCCAAACGAGCCAAACGAGCCATGCTTCCATGGATGAATATATGATGGAGACATTTTTTGGCCCTGGCTCACGAGCCAAACGAGCTAGCTCGAGCTTTTCGCGAGCCGAGCCGAGCTAGCTTTTTAGCTCGTTAGTTATAACGAGCCAGCTCGAGCCAGCTCGTTATCCTACCGAGCCAGACCGAGCCGAGCCGAGCCGAGCCAGCTCGTTATCCAGCCCTAGGCACCAGTAAGCAATTGCTACCAACTAGATCACACTACTGCGCCTCATTTCAACTACTTGTTTTCCATGAATCGCCTATCATTGGAATTGACTTAAGATTTTACCAACACAAGAGACTGCTGAATCAAACTCCCAAAAATCAGCAAATAACCCTCCCAATAATTAGTCAATGGGAATTGAACGCTAGGTCTAGTCCAGAAAATATGTGTACTAACTCTTAGGTCCGCACGCATTTTTTTGTACTGATTATTCGTGAAAATGAACACATTCTTTAAAAGTTTTTCCACAAAGTGCATATATACATTGGACAATGTACGAGAACAGCAGAAAAAAGAACAAGTCTCAAAAAAGAAAGTTATGAGCACAAGAGAAACAAAATCAACACTTTGAAATAAGATAGCAATGTTCACCAAGTGACCTTGATATTTTCATGCCTCTTCAATTCATTCATGCCTATAGTTTCTTGCACACGCGGCCCAACTAAATATCACTATGAAGGGCCAATATCTTTACTCCTTAAAAAGAAGGAGTTGGTGGTTGGTCCGTCCTCTCCTACCCTTCCCATCCCTTTTGACAAAAAAAAGGTACACTGGTAGTTGACGTGTGGACCCACCCACTCCTCCTCACGACCTTGCGCCTGCCTCCCCCACTGAACCTGTGCGCTCCTCCCCTCTGATTTCTCCGCCGCCTCCTCCCCTCCCTCCTCCTCCTCTGCCGCCTGCCTCCCCCCACCGAACCCATGCGCTCCTCCCCTCTGATTTCTCCGCCGCCTCCTCCCCTCCCTCCTCCTCCTCTGCCGCTTGCCTCCCCCCACCGAACCCGTGCGCCTCCTCCCCTCTAATTTCTCCGCCGCCTCCTCCCTCCCTCCTCCTCTGCCGCCTCCTCCCCCGCTCCTTTGCCGTCGCCTCCTCCTCTGCTCCGCCACCGCCCCCTCCCCTCCCTCCTCCGCCGCCCCTCCCCTCCCTCTTCCTCCGCCGCCTCCTCTCCTACTCCTTCGCCGTTGCCTCCTCCTCCGCTCCGCCGCCGCCTCATCCCTTGCTCCTCCGCTCCGCCGCCGTCTCCTCCTCCCCACACCCCGCGCCGCCTCCGCCTCCTCCTCCTCCCCACCTCGGCTCGGCTCGGCTCGGCTCGGTCTGGCTCGGTAGGATAACGAGCTGGCTCGAGCTGGCTCGTTATAACTAACGAGCTAAAAAGCTAGCTCGGCTCGGCTCGCGAAAAGCTCGAGCTAGCTCGTTTGGCTCGTGAGCCAGGGCCAAAAAATGTCTCCATCATATATTCATCCATGGAAGCATGGCTCGTTTGGCTCGTTTGGCTCGTTTGGCTCGTTTGGGTACAATAAAGTACAAGCTCGGTTGGCTCGTTTGGCTCGTTTGGCTCGTTTGGCTTGTTTGGGTACAATAGAGTACAAATTAACACATGCATGGCTCGTTTGGGTACAATAGAGTACAAATTTACACATTAACACATGCAATAGAGTACAAATTAGGTCCATGGAAGCAGCATATGCATATCTAAATTCCTGGAAGCATGGCTCGTTTGGCTCGTGAGCGGCTCGCGAGCTGGCTCGAGTTGGCTCGTTATAGCTAACGAGCTAAAATCTTGGCTCGGCTCGGCTCGTTATCCTAACGAGCCGAGCCGAGCCGAGCCAGCCACGAGCCGAGCGAGCTAACGAGCTTCGAGTTTTTCGTCCAGCCCTACACACAGGGTTGTTATCTAGAACTCACAAGAACAAGAGTTGTAAGAGCAAATCTCCTATTACATCCATCCAATACCGCACCTTCTCTCTGGTAGCACGTTGTCCATGTTAGATTATGTAACATTGAGTTAATCAAGTATGGAAATACAAGAGTTAGTTGGGCTATAGATAGTTGAGATAGAATCGGTTTCCTTTATATTTTAGGATTCAAACTCCTGTAATCTAGGAAGCCCAAAACCTAACTTATATATCCTGCATGTAATCATGTCCTGGTTGAGGAAAACCTAGCTAACACGCAGCCGTCGCACCGATCGACGTTTCCTCCCGTTTTGCTCCTTGCGCCTCTGATCTGTTTTATGGTATCAGAGCTTCCGATAGCCATGGCCGGTTCATATCTCGGAGAAGCTAACCAAACAGAACCATCTTCTTTGGTCTGCGCAAGTTCTTGCCGCCGTTCGTGGAGCGCGTCTTGAAGGGCACCTCACAGGAAAGACGGCGGCTCCAGATGCAGAAATTTATCAGAAGCTTGGCGACAAAATCGTCAAAACTCCAAACCCGGCTTATGAATAGTGGTTTGCCGCCGATCAACAAGTCCTCAGCTTCCTCTTTTCATCTCTTTCAAGAGAGGTGCTGTCTCAAGTTGCCGTCGCAGGAACTGCAGCACAAGCATGGAGAATAATTGGAGATATGTTCACATCCAGAACTCGAGCTCGCGCAATCAACATCCGGCTGGCTCTAACGACAACTCAAAAGGGAATGATGACGATCTCTGAGTATGTCGGGAAGATGAGAGCTTTGGGTGATGATATTGCAGCAGCAGGAAAGCCTCTAGATGAGGAAGAACTTGTTGCATATATCCTTAATGGATTAGATGCAGAATTTGATCCAGTCGTGTCTGCGCTTGTGGCTAGGGTTGAACCAGTCACGGTTGCAGATGCTTACTCTCAACTCTTGAGTTTTGAAAACAGGATGGATCTTCACCAAGTCTACACTGCCACTACAAATTCTGCCAACAGGGGACGAGGAAGAAGCAAAGCGTCACGAGGAGCAGGCCGAGGTCGCGCTTTGCGTGGTCGCAGTGGCGGACAAGGACGCGGCCGCAATTCGCTGGACTCACGTCCTACCTGCCAGGTCTGTCACAAGAAAGGGCATGTAGCGTCCGACTGTTGGCACAGATACGACGAGAATTATGTACCCGAAGAGAGGTATGTAGCAGCCGCATCTCATGATCAGCAACAACATGCATACGATGTTGATACGAACTGGTACATTGATACCGGGGCAATAGATCATCTCACTGGTGAGCTAGAGAAGCTCAGTGTCCGCAACAAATATAAGGGCCATGATCAGATTCATACCGCAAGTGATGAAGGTATGGAAATTAAACATGTTGGTCATTCCGTTGTAGCTACTCCTACTCGTCCTTTGCATCTAAAGAATGTTCTTCATGTTCCTCAAACAACAAAAAATCTTGTTTCTGTTCATCGTCTTACTACTGACAATCATGCTTTCCTTGAAATTCACCATGATTATTTTCTTATCAAGGATCGAACCACGAAGAACACACTGCTTAAAGGACAATGCCACAGATGTCTTTATCCTCTTCCTTCAGCTTCAAAGCAAGTCTTTAGTGTCATGCCGCTTTTGAAAGATGGCACAGTAGATTGGGTCATCCCTCTATTCCTATTGTTTCCAAAATTATTAATAGCAATAAGTTACCTTGTTCTAGTGAGCCAAATAAGGAGTCAATATGTGATGCCTGTCAACAGGCCAAGAGTCATCAATTACCTTTTACTAGATCTGCTAATATCTCTCAATTTCCTCTAGAACTTGTTCATTTTGATGTATGGGGCCCTGCTCCTGTTTCTATTGGAGGAAAGAAATATTATGTTAGCTTTATTGATGACTACAGCAAATTTACTTGGATTTACCTTCTTCAGAACAAATCAGAAGTATTCCAAAAATTTCATGAGTTCAAGAACCTAGTTGAAAGGTCTCTTGATCTAAGATTATTACTATGCAAACCGATTGGGGGGGGGGAGAGTACCAAAAGCTTCATGCCTTTTTTAAAACAATTGGGATATCCCACCGTGTTTCTTGTCCTCATACCCATCAACAAAATGGGTCCGCTGAGAGAAAACACCGTCATATAGTAGAAGTTGATTTAGCTCTTCTTGCTCATGCTACCATGCCGCTAAAATTTTGGGATGAAGCGTTTCTTGCTGCCACTGAGAGACCATGTGGTCGTGATCCCATGAGAGTGATGAGTAATTGACAGGGGTTTAGGTCAGTCGAGTTTGGTTTGAGTGGTCGGACCATGTCGTTGCGTGGTGCAACGGGCTCGGTCGGACTTTTGGTCAAACTTGGTCATTTGGGCTTAGGATGCATATTCTAATGCTTTGACAGGTTTGGACTTCATCTGTGGTAAGTGTGATGGTAATTACGCTTTCATGTGTCGAGCGGTGCTATTTGACGTGTTTCTTGTCTGTGTGGCTGTAGGACGTCGAGGCGAAGTCATGGCGAGACACGGTGGACCGGACTAGGCGCAGGTGGCGCTGAGGTCAGAACGGTCGGAATGTGTTGAAGACGACGTGGCCTCGAGGTGGTTGTGAGGCGTGCGAGGCAAGGAGCGCGGAAGCTTCCCGGAAGGTGCAGGAGGGGCGAAACGGGAATTTCGCAAGACTGCACGAGCGGGAGCGGGCTCCGTTGGATTTAGCGGGCGTAACGGGGTGGAGACCCGTTAGCCAAGGCTATATAAGGATTGGAGGGGCTGCATGTCCACTTGAGCATTTTGGAGGGAATTAGGGTTAGCTCTAGTCAAAAGAGGCTTTAGGAGTTGGTTTTCCTTTAGTCTTTAGTGGTTGGAGAGGCAGAGTCTGGTGCTCCCTCTGTCCCCTACGATGTGTTCTAGGTGATAGAACAAGAGTTGTGTTCATCCACTCCAAGCATTCATGGTTGAGGGAGAGGGAGTGGATTGAGTGGAGAGTCATATAATCATTCCTGGTGCTAATGTACATGCGTATCGTGACTCCTTGTATTTCTTCTTGATGCAATCAATGAAAATCTGAAGGTTCATTCTGTTCATCTTCTCTGTTCTTCGATACCTCCATTTGGTGAATTCTTGACTTTTGGATTTTCGAGTTCTTGCCTGCTGGGATTGGCCAAAATGGGTTGCTCTGTGATGGGTTAGTGCTTCAAGATCATTTGATCGAGTTTCCCTAGAGCAAACATCGTTTTAATCTCTGATTTCTGTTTTTGGCCTTCTCTGCTCATATCTGCCAGTTCTAGGGTTTTAGGGTAAAACTATTTTTACTCCTCAATCTGACTTGAGATTTGGTCTGAGGGATCCCCTAGATATTGCTCATATATCCCTAAAATCTCATGTGCAAAAGATCTCTGTGGAAGGAGTAACTTGGATTTGTTTGAGCTCCTCTCTGAAGTTTTTCAGTTTCTGTCATTTCTAGGGTTTGGCTCATTTTCTTGTTTCCTTTCTTGGCTTGAGGTGTTATTTGGCCTAAGAGTTCTTCTTGCTATTACTCTCATATCCCCAGAGTTTCAGTGCCAAAGGATCAAGGGTTTGGGAGAATTTTGAGTTTTTAGTTCAGCTCCCTGTATTTTTCAGGTTTTGGGCATAATCTGAAATTCCATGTGTTTAGTTGGTTTTTCAGGTTATTTGGTCCCTCAAAAGTATTTGGAATAGGTCTCTGAAGTCTTGCCTTGAAGGGATTTAATTTATTCATCCTTTTCTCTTGTTTTGGGCAAGTAAAGGGAAGCTCCAAAATCTGAAAACTGAAAATCAGCGAGTCTGCTGTCTGAACCCGAAGGCCGGCCCATTTTATTTTGGCTCAGATGGTTGTGGTTCTTTCTGGTATTTAGTGTTAGGGTTCCTCCTCTGTAGTGAAGGGTTTTTCAAGTGTGCTAGCATTAGTTTCGTAGCCTCTTTGCTTGCGAAGGAGAGTTTTTGTTCATAGCTTCCAATAGCTATTGAAGGTGATTTTCTCCTGTGAGTTGGTTCCAGTTGACAGCTGATTCTTACTTCTTCATAGCACTCATTGCTATCGGAGAAGTTTGTTCTTGGATTTGGGGAGGAGTATAATTTTTAATTGAGCGCCATTCACCCCCCCTCTGTCGCCATTTCGGTCCAACAATTGGTATCAGAGCCGGTTAGCTCTTTTCAATAGATCTTAACCGGTCTCAAGAGCCATGGCGACGGACAAGTACTCGACCAAGCCGCCCGTTTTCGATGGCATCGATTACCCCTTCTGGAAGAGCCGAATGGAGACATACATCCAGGCTCAGGGGTACGCTATCTGGCGCAAGGTCAAGGTCCGGTTTGTTGTTCCTGCCGATGAGAACATCAATGCTGGGAATATGCATGATGTTGAGGCAAACGCTAAGGCAAGGAACATCATTATCCAGGGCCTGAGTCGTAGCGAGTTCGATCGTATCTCCCACCTGTCGTCCGCCCATGCCTTCTGCTTCCTCTGGAGCTAGTGGCTCTGTTCCTATCTCGTCAGCTCACGAGGTAGAGGCCACTTCTTCATCTCATCCTGGACCTCCCCGACATATCCAGAAAAGACATCCTTCTGAGCAGATGATTGGAGACCTGTTCGAGCGTGTTACCCGCTCAAAATCTGGCTTATCTCAATTCTGTCTCCATTCTGCTTTCATTGCCTCCTTTGAGCCCAAGGATGTTTCTCATGCTCTTTCTGACGAGTCTTGGGTCAATGCCATGCATGAGGAGCTAGAAAATTTCGAGAGGAACAAGGTCTGGTCGCTTGTCGAGCCCCCGCGAGGTCACAATATTATTGGGACTAAGTGGGTGTTCAAGAACAAGCAGAGCGAGGATGGAGTGGTTATTCGAAACAAGGCTAGACTGGTAGCTCAGGGGTTTTCCCAGGTTGAGGGTCTAGACTTCGAGGAGACCTTTGCCCCTGTAGCTCGACTTGAGGCCATTAGAATCCTGCTTGCCTTTGCAGCTTCTAAGGGTTTCAAGCTCTACCAGATGGACGTCAAGAGTGCCTTCCTTAATGGCGTTATTGAGGAAGAAGTTTACGTCAGACAGCCTCCAGGTTTCGAGAACCCCAAATACCCACATCATGTCTTCAAGCTTTCCAAAGCGTTGTATGGACTTAAGCAGGCCCCAGAGCTTGGTATGAGAGGCTTAAGTCCTACTTGTTGAGTCATGGGTTTGAGATGGGTAAAGTAGACAAGACTTTGTTTATCCGTAGGCTTGGTAGTGACCTTCTGCTCGTCCAAATCTATGTCGATGACATCATCTTTGGCGGCTCTTCCCATGCTCTGGTTTCTCAGTTCTCGGATGTCATGAGCACCGAGTTTGAGATGAGCATGATGGGTGAGTTGACTTTCTTCCTTGGCTTCCAAATCAAGCAGTCTCGGGAGGGTACTTTTCTACATCAGGGCAAGTACACTCGTGACCTTCTGAGACGCTTCGATATGAGTGATGGGAAGCCGGTGTCAACTCCAATGGCTTCTACGGCCTATCTTGACCCAGATGAGGATGGCGAGCCAGTTGATCAGAAAGAATACAGAAGTATGATCGGCTCCCTTCTTTACCTCACTGCCTCGAGACCAGACATACACTTCTCAGTGTGTCTGTGTGCTCGTTTTCAGGCTTCTCCTCGCGTATCTCACCGCCAGGCGGTGAAGCGCATCTTTCGGTACCTTCGAGCTACCATTGACTATGGTATCTGGTACTCTTTCTCATCCTGTCTTTCCTTGAGAGCCTTCTCGGATGCAGACTTTGCCGGCTGTAGGATAGATAGGAAGAGCACCTCTGGCACCTGCCAATTCATTGGCACTTCTCTCGTTTCCTGGTCTTCGAGGAAGCAGTCCGGTGTTGCACAGTCCACTGCAGAGGCCGAGTACGTTGCTGCTGCCAGTTGCTGCAGCCAGGTACTTTGGATGGTTTCGACCCTGCGGGACTTTGGGTTAGCCTTAGACAGTGTTCCACTCTTTTGTGATAACACGTCTGCTATCAACATTGCTAAAAACCCAGTGCAGCACTCTCGGACCAAGCACATTGATATCCGATACCACTTCCTTAGAGACCATGTAGAGAAGAGTGATATAGTGCTCCAGTTTGTGGAGAGTGACCACCAGTTGGCTGACATCTTCACCAAGCCTTTGGATAGTTCGAGGTTTTCAGCTCTGCGGGGAGAGCTTGGGGTGGTGTGTCCTTACGGTTTGTAGTGAGGGGAGCTTTGGGCTTTACTGCTTTACTATATTGATTATGCTTCTGTCTCATTTCTGTTGCATTGCACTCGGGGTGCATTTGGGTTTAGTCCATCCAGCATAGGTTAGAGTGCTTCTCTTGTCGAGATGCTTAGACTTCTAACTCTTATCTTGTGTTTCCAGGATTAGCTGCTTCTTATCTCACTAGGTCGAGCTCACTCACTTCTTGTAGGTTCTAGCGAGGGTTGGGCCACCCTCGTGTAGACAGGGTACGTGTTTGCTCTCTAGTGTGTGATTTACTGTCAGCTGATTGTCCTGGAGTCATATGGGGTAGATGAGAGTCAGTCTGAGCCATAGTTGTCTCAATATCTTATCCATGCTTTAAGGACTACCCGTTTGCTGTTTTCTTTGCCAGCTTCTCGATTCGTATTGCTTTGGTTCAGGGGGAGTTCATTAGGGAGCTTCTGGAGCTTAAACTTGACATAACTTAACTTGAACTTAAAGTTGCATCTCTTGTTGAGGGGGAACTGGACTTTCTTGCATTTTCAGCATTCTAGCATTATAATCAATCTGCATTGAGCCTTGATTATTATCCTGTTATGACATGCTTCAATGCTTTACACCTTGCCATGACTTGTGCTTAGCTTGCTAGATTTATCATGACTTCATATGTGTAGACTAGCTTTCTGCCATGATAAGTTAATTAAAATTGCTCAACTTAAATTAAAACTTGTCATGTTAGCACTCGAGATTAGTCTTGCTTGAGCTATCCCTTTATGATTCATGCCATGTCAAATAGGCTGAGTTGAGTCTTGAATCTAGGTTGAATCTTAGATTGAGCTATTTTAGCATCTTGATACATCATGAGTTAGCACAATCTGTTAAAAAGCAAAAGGATCTCTTTTTATGTGCGAAAAAACTGATTTCACCAATTCTTTCTCATGAGACGGCTTGCCATTGCACTAGGCATGAACTCAGGGGGAGTTTTGGATGACCTGGACTATCTTCTTAAGCTTCTCGCTTGGAGTAGTCGCATAAGGCTTGAGATCTAGCACATGATAAAATTTTTGGTCGGAAACAGCTATAAGCTTTAAAAGAAAATATGTCAAATGTGCAAGATTTGCTTAATCACCTAAAGATGAAAAGTGCTTAACCAAATGATAAACTCTTGAGCTTGTAGCACTCTAATTGACTCAACACTAGCTTCTTGTTTCCGCTTAGCTTATTGACATGGCCTGCATCATCCTTGGATATCTCTAGTTAGACTTTGCTCATTGATGACTTGACTTGCTCTCTAAATGCATTACATTTCAGATTGTCATCTATGTGCTCTAGCTGGTTTATATATATGTTGTCATGATCTAGATAGCGTTTTATTGAGTTATGGCTTGGTGTATTACATTATGGTCAATATGGATAATTCTCATGGCTCTAAATGCTTAAATAAATAAACTTCAGCCATATTCATCCATTGACATGTCATATTCTCTCTATTGCATCTTGATGTGTTTATTGCCAAAAGGGGGAGAATAGAGAAGAAAAAGTCTGTTGGGAACAGTTTAGAGCTTTGGAGATCAATTTGCTCTTTCAGTTGTTGCTCTAGTGTTCCTTCTGTCGACATGGTCATTAGCTTCATTCTCTTCTTTGGACCATGTTGGATTCTTCAAAATCAAACTCTTCTTAAATCTTTTTCTGAGTTTGTCAATATACTCATCAAGGGGGAGATTGAGAGACCATGTGGTCGTGATCCCATGAGAGTGATGAGTAATTGACAGGGGTTTAGGTCAGTCGAGTTTGGTTTGAGTGGTCGGACCATGTCGTTGCGTGGTGCAACGGGCTCGGTCGGACTTTTGGTCAAACTTGGTCATTTGGGCTTAGGATGCATATTCTAATGCTTTGACAGGTTTGGACTTCATCTGTGGTAAGTGTGATGGTAATTACGCTTTCATGTGTCGAGCGGTGCTATTTGACGTGTTTCTTGTCTGTGTGGCTGCAGGACGTCGAGGCGAAGTCGTGGCGAGACACGGTGGACCGGACTAGGCGCAGGTGGCGCTGAGGTCAGAACGGTCGGAATGTGTTGAAGACGACGTGGCCTCGAGGTGGTTGTGAGGCGTGCGAGGCAAGGAGCGCGGAAGCTTCCCGGAAGGTGCAGGAGGGGCGAAACGGGAATTTCGCAAGACTGCACGAGCGGGAGCGGGCTCCGTTGGATTTAGCGGGCGTAACGGGGTGGAGACCCGTTAGCCAAGGCTATATAAGGATTGGAGGGGCTGCATGTCCACTTGAGCATTTTGGAGGGAATTAGGGTTAGCTCTAGTCAAAAGAGGCTTTAGGAGTTGGTTTTCCTTTAGTCTTTAGTGGTTGGAGAGGCAGAGTCTGGTGCTCCCTCTGTCCCCTACGATGTGTTCTAGGTGATAGAACAAGAGTTGTGTTCATCCACTCCAAGCATTCATGGTTGAGGGAGAGGGAGTGGATTGAGTGGAGAGTCATATAATCATTCCTGGTGCTAATGTACATGCGTATCGTGACTCCTTGTATTTCTTCTTGATGCAATCAATGAAAATCTGAAGGTTCATTCTGTTCATCTTCTCTGTTCTTCGATACCTCCATTTGGTGAATTCTTGACTTTTGGATTTTCGAGTTCTTGCCTGCTGGGATTGGCCAAAATGGGTTGCTCTGTGATGGGTTAGTGCTTCAAGATCATTTGATCGAGTTTCCCTAGAGCAAACATCGTTTTAATCTCTGATTTCTGTTTTTGGCCTTCTCTGCTCATATCTGCCAGTTCTAGGGTTTTAGGGTAAAACTATTTTTACTCCTCAATCTGACTTGAGATTTGGTCTGAGGGATCCCCTAGATATTGCTCATATATCCCTAAAATCTCATGTGCAAAAGATCTCTGTGGAAGGAGTAATTTGGATTTGTTTGAGCTCCTCTCTGAAGTTTTTCAGTTTCTGTCATTTCTAGGGTTTGGCTCATTTTCTTGTTTCCTTTCTTGGCTTGAGGTGTTATTTGGCCTAAGAGTTCTTCTTGCTATTACTCTCATATCCCCAGAGTTTCAGTGCCAAAGGATCAAGGGTTTGGGAGAATTTTGAGTTTTTAGTTCAGCTCCCTGTATTTTTCAGGTTTTGGGCATAATCTGAAATTCCATGTGTTCAGTTGGTTTTTCAGGTTATTTGGTCCCTCAAAAGTATTTGGAATAGGTCTCTGAAGTCTTGCCTTGAAGGGATTTAATTTATTCATCCTTTTCTCTTGTTTTGGGCAAGTAAAGGGAAGCTCCAAAATCTGAAAACTGAAAATCAGCGAGTCTGCTGTCTGAACCCGAAGGCCGGCCCATTTTATTTTGGCTCAGATGGTTGTGGTTCTTTCTGGTATTTAGTGTTAGGGTTCCTCCTCTGTAGTGAAGGGTTTTTCAAGTGTGCTAGCATTAGTTTCGTAGCCTCTTTGCTTGCGAAGGAGAGTTTTTGTTCATAGCTTCCAATAGCTATTGAAGGTGATTTTCTCCTGTGAGTTGGTTCCAGTTGACAGCTGATTCTTACTTCTTCATAGCACTCATTGCTATCGGAGAAGTTTGTTCTTGGATTTGGGGAGGAGTATAATTTTTAATTGAGCGCCATTCACCCCCCCTCTGTCGCCATTTCGGTCCAACAATTGGTATCAGAGCCGGTTAGCTCTTTTCAATAGATCTTAACCGGTCTCAAGAGCCATGGCGACGGACAAGTGCTCGACCAAGCCGCCCGTTTTCGATGGCATCGATTACCCCTTCTGGAAGAGCCGATTGGAGACATACATCCAGGCTCAGGGGTACGCTATCTGGCGCAAGGTCAAGGTCCGGTTTGTTGTTCCTGCCGATGAGAACATCAATGCTGGGAATATGCATGATGTTGAGGCAAACGCTAAGGCAAGGAACATCATTATCCAGGGCCTGAGTCGTAGCGAGTTCGATCGTATCTCCCACCTGTCGTCCGCCTACGATATCTGGGTGACCCTCGACGCATACCATGAGGGCACCACCCAGATCAAGACGGTTCGACAGGACCAGTTCAAGCGAGAATACAACAAATTCGAGATGCTTGCTGGTGAGTCCCTCGATGAGTGCTTCGCGCGTTTCCATAAGATCTTGAGCAACCTCCGAGCGGTCGGTCTCACATACCCCGACTCGGACAACGCTCGTCAGATGCTTGCGGCACTTGATCTGCGTGTTTGGGAGATGAAAGTGACCACCATCAAGGACACGACAGACCTCTCGACCTTGACTCTTGACGCACTGTACTCGCGCCTCAAGACTCACGAGATTGACGTTGTCTCTCGTAGGTCGAAGTCACAGTCGATGGCTTTGGTCACTGATCCCACGTTGGCTTCTGGTTCCTCTTCTTCTGGTTCTCTTTGCGGTTTCTCCCTTGCTGCTCTCTGTGACATAACTGATGATCAGTTAGAGCAGCTTGCGGATGATCAGCTGGCCCTCCTTGCTCGAAGATTCTCCCATGCTTACAAGGGGAGGAAGGACAGAAAGAGAGGAGGACCCGTGATTTGCTTCGAGTGTGGTGGCCCCAACCACATTCGGGCAAACTGCCCCAAGCTGGAGAAAGGCAAGAACGACTACGGCGGTTCGGGCAAGATCGACTACATCGACAAGAACCGCAACAAGAAGCCTCCAGCTCAGACGCCGGGACAGAAGAAGTTCCGCAACTTCGGGAAGGCCAAGAAGCTCTTCCACCGTGTCCTCACCGCCTTCGACGACCTCGACCTCAGCGAGGTGGAGGGATGGAGCGACGACGACGGGACGGGTGACCAAGAGCCCAAGGACGGCGGTGACGACTTCTCCGGCATGTGCTTCATGGCCCTCGAGGGCGAACTGAGCGACAGCGAGCTGTACTCCGACTCGGACGAGGTATGCCCCACCTACGACCAGCTCAATCATGCTTTTCTTAAGCTAGGTGGTTTTCATGCTAGAGCTAGGGCTAGGTGTACCGAGTTAGAGAAGGAAGTAGATAGACTATCACGGGAACTTACTTCACTTACATCTGCTCCCTCCCGTGATGATTGTGATACTTGCTGTGCTCTGTTGGGTGACATGGAGAAACTAAGGACCTCGCATGATAGTGTGTCCTCCGAGCTTGATATTGTTAAGGTGGAGAATGTTAGTCTGCTTGCTGAGTTAGAGTTGAGTAGGATGGCTGTTACCCTACTTACTACTGATGAGACTACTTCTCCCACCTCATGTGAGGTTAAGGACATTGCTGCCAGAGGACCTTATGCCATGCTCCTTGATCTGCCCGAGTCTTGTGAAAATTGCAATAACTTGAAGATGAACTTAAAACGGGCAGATCATAAAATTGCTGAACTACAAGCTTCTTTACTTGAGCCGATTGATTCATGCTTGAACTGTCCTAAGTTAACTGCTGAACTTGAAGCTGTCTCCAAATAGTTTCAAGATATGATTGATCATGATAGGAAGTTGGCTCAGTTTGCTTCTAAGGACCCTGTTAGCTCACCATGCATTAACTGTAACAAACTAAAATCTGATTTGATTGCATTGGATGAGAGATGTGTGAAGCTGACTAAGGATCTACTAGAGAAGCAACCTTCTGCTTGTATTGTCTGTGCTGAGAAGGGGGAGAAGCCCCAAGGTAAGGTGGAGACGCTTAGCGACGAGAACCAACTGGCTAGCAGTAGGACTGTCCCTTCAGAGTCGGCTGTGCGTGCACAAGCCATTCTTCCCTCTGCTGTTGGTTCTTCCTCTGCTCCCTTACCTCCTGCTGTTCCCTCTTCCCCCTGCTCTTCTTGCACCTCTCTCTTTCGGGAGTGTCAGTATCTTATGAACACTCTCGAGAGATTTGTAGGAGGCAAGAAGAAGCTTAATCTTATTCTAGACCAATCCAAGATCTGTAAGTTCAATCAAGGTCTAGGATATGATTTTTATGAGGATATGAGGAAGCATCCTCCTGCTATTCTCAGACCCATAGTGGGAGGTGTGATCGAGGTCGAGCCCAGATCTGATGAGGTCAAATTCAAATCAGCGGGCTTTGTCCAAGGGATCTCTGACAGTAAGGTGATTCCACCTGTTGCTTCGGCATCTCAGAAGGCGAAGCATCTTCGTGCTACTTCCACCTCTCAGAAGGTGAAGTACCACTGCACCTTCTGTCAGAAGGATGGGCACTCGATCGAGAGATGCTTCAGGCGCGCCAGGATTGCGCGTAGAGACCGTGCAGAGGCACTTATGCGTATTCAGGGTCAGCCCCAGATCCTGAGTGCACCTAAGACTAGCACGAGGTCCAGGTTTGCTTCTAACAGGTTTGGGCAGCATCGAGGACTTGGTTTTTCTAAGTCTTCTAGTTTTCGTCCTCGTGCTGCTCCGGGTCGTGACTTCCGCCGTCCTGAGGGTACATCTCGCTTCCCCCGTCGAGACAGTTACCCACGGCGTGATCTGCGTGTTGCCGGTGTTCCGACTCGCTCTCCCATAGCAGTCGGACCCCGCAACAGCTTCAGGTCTGCTCACAGACCTTCTACTTCTTTGAGTCACGGAGAGCGTAGGGTAGATAGAGGTCAGTCGTGCTTGACTACTTCATCTGCTCCACGTGTTACTCAGTATGGGTGCCAAAATCACTCTTGATTTACCCCAGTACTGAGACTTTACTCTCTGTTTGACTCAGGTTCGCCGGGCAGGGAAGGGAAAAGTTTGGCTCGTAGACTCCGGGTGTTCACGACACATGACCGGAGATTCCCGTTGGTTTTCTTCCCTTGCCCGTGCTCCAGGTGATGAGACGATCACCTTCGGAGATGCTTCATCTGGGCGCGTCATCGCCAAAGGTACTGTGCGCATTAATGATTCTTTCATTCTGAAAGATGTAGCCTTGGTCAGTAAGCTGCAGTACAATTTACTTTCAGTCTCTCAGCTTACCGATGACGGTTTCGAGGTAAGCTTTAAGAAAAATGCTTGTAAAATTCTTGATTCTTCGGGTAGTCTGGTTTGCGGGATTTCTCGTTATGGGAGGATCTTTCGTGCTGATTTTTCTGAGTCGTCTGGTGATCCTCTCAGGTGTTTAGTTGCTTCTGAGTCCCGCGACCTTTCTTTCTGGCATAGGAGACTTGGTCATATTGGATTTGATCATTTGACCCGAGTTAGCGGCCACGATCTCATTCGTGGTCTGCCGAAACTCAAGATGGTCAAAGACCTTGTTTGCTCTCCATGCCGGCACGGCAAGATGGTTGCCGCTTCTCACCCTCCGGTCACAGTTACTATGACCGATGCACCGGGACAGCTGCTCCACATGGACACAGTTGGACCAGCTCGAGTGCAGTCAGCAGGAGGGAAGTGGTATGTTCTTGTTGTGGTCGATGACTTCTCGAGGTATTCTTGGGTGTTTTTCTTAGCCTCGAAGGATGAGACGTTTTCGCATTTCCGAGGTCTTTTCAGTAGGCTTTCTGTAGAGCTCCCAGGTGCCTTACGAGCGATCCGCAGTGACAATGGCACAGAGTTCAAGAATTCCTACTTTGAGAGTTTCTGTGGTGAGACAGGTGTAGAGCACCAGTTCTCTTCTCCATACGTCCCTCAGCAGAATGGCGTTGTGGAGAGGAAGAACCGTACCTTGGTCGAGATGGCCAGGACGATGCTTGATGAGTACTCTACACCGCGGAAGTTTTGGGCTGAGGCTATAGCCACCGCGTGCCATGTCTCAAATCGAGTTTTTCTTCAGGCACACTTGCATCGCACTTCTTATGAGCTGAGATATGGGCGAAAGCCTAGCGTCTCTCATTTTCATGTGTTTGGTTGCAAGTGCTTTATTCTGAAGTCCGGGAACCTAGATAAGTTCGAGTCACGTTCTTGTGATGGGATCTTTCTAGGTTACTCGCCTTCTTCCCGGGCTTATAGGGTCTGGAACTGCGAGTCTAGCAAAATGGTAGAGACCTGTGAAGTGACCTTTGACGAGGCCAGTCCGGGGACTAGGCCTGATATCTCAGGTTCTTTAGAGCAGTCCGAGACCATCTTCGTGGATGACGAGGACGATGGAGATGAGGGTTGTCTACCCGATCCAGTCCCTTATCCACCCCTTGAGGTGCCGTCTTCCACCGCACCTCCAGGTGATCAGCCCATGCCTTCTACTTCCTCTGGAGCTAGTGGCTCTGTTCCTATCTCGTCAGCTCACGAGGTAGAGGCCACTTCTTCATCTCATCCTGGACCTCCCCGACATATCCAGAAAAGACATCCTTCTGAGCAGATGATTGGAGACCTGTTCGAGCGTGTTACCCGCTCAAAATCTGGCTTATCTCAATTCTGTCTCCATTCTGCTTTCATTGCCTCCTTTGAGCCCAAGGATGTTTCTCATGCTCTTTCTGACGAGTCTTGGGTCAATGCCATGCATGAGGAGCTAGAAAATTTCGAGAGGAACAAGGTCTGGTCGCTTGTCGAGCCCCCGCGAGGTCACAATATTATTGGGACTAAGTGGGTGTTCAAGAACAAGCAGAGCGAGGATGGAGTGGTTATTCGAAACAAGGCTAGACTGGTAGCTCAGGGGTTTTCCCAGGTTGAGGGTCTAGACTTCGAGGAGACCTTTGCCCCTGTAGCTCGACTTGAGGCCATTAGAATCCTGCTTGCCTTTGCAGCTTCTAAGGGTTTCAAGCTCTACCAGATGGACGTCAAGAGTGCCTTCCTTAATGGCGTTATTGAGGAAGAAGTTTACGTCAGACAGCCTCCAGGTTTCGAGAACCCCAAATACCCACACCATGTCTTCAAGCTTTCCAAAGCGTTGTATGGACTTAAGCAGGCCCCCAGAGCTTGGTATGAGAGGCTTAAGTCCTACTTGTTGAGTCATGGGTTTGAGATGGGTAAAGTAGACAAGACCTTTGTTTATCCGTAGGCTTGGTAGTGACCTTCTGCTCGTCCAGATCTATGTCGATGACATCATCTTTGGCGGCTCTTCCCATGCTCTGGTTTCTACAGTTCTCGGATGTCATGAGCACCGAGTTTGAGATGAGTATGATGGGCGAGTTAACCTTCTTCCTTGGCTTCCAAATCAAGCAGACTCGGAAGGGTACATTTCTTCATCAGGGAAAGTACACTCGTGACCTCCTGAGACGCTTCGACATGAGTGATGGTAAGCCTGTGTCAACTCCCATAGCTTCTACAGCCTATCTTGACCCAGATGAGGACGGCGAGCCAGTTGATCAGAAAGAGTTTAGAAGTATGATCGGCTCCCTTCTTTACCTCACTGCCTCGAGACCAGACATACACTTCTCTGTGTGTCTGTGTGCTCGTTTTCAGGCTTCTCCTCGCGTATCTCACCGCCAGGCGGTGAAGCGCATCTTTCGGTACCTTCGAGCTACCATTGACTATGGTATCTGGTACTCTTCCTCATCCTATCTTTCCTTGAGAGCCTTTTCGGATGCAGACTTTGCTGGCTGTAGGATAGATAGGAAGAGCACTTCCGGCACCTGCCAGTTCATTGGCACTTCTCTCGTTTCCTGGTCTTCGAGGAAGCAGTCCGGTGTTGCACAGTCCACTGCAGAGGCCGAGTACGTTGCTGCTGCCAGTTGCTGCAGCCAGGTACTTTGGATGGTTTCGACCCTGCGGGACTTTGGGTTAGCCTTAGACAGTGTTCCACTCTTTTGTGATAACACGTCTGCTATCAACATTGCTAAGAACCCAGTGCAGCACTCTCGGACCAAGCATATTGATATTCGCTTCCACTTCCTTAGAGACCATGTAGAGAAAGGTGACATAGTGCTCCAGTTTGTGGAGAGTGACCACCAGTTGGCTGATATCTTCACCAAGCCTTTGGATAGTTCGAGGTTTTCAGCTCTGCGGGGAGAGCTTGGGGTGGTGTGTCCTTACGGATTGTAGTGAGGGGAGCTTTGGGCTTTACTGCTTTTCTATATTGATTATGCTTCTGTCTCATTTCTGTTGCATTGCACTCGGGGTGCATTTGGGTTTAGTCCTTCCAGCATAGGTTAGAGTGCTTCTCTTGTTGAGTTGCTTAGACTTCTTACTCTTATCTTGTGCTTCCAGGACTAGCTATTTCTTATCTCACTAGGTTGAGCTCACTCACTTCTTGTAGGTTCTAGCGAGGGTTGGGCCACCCTCGGGTAGACAGGGTACGTGTTTGCTCTCTAGTGTGTGTTCGGCGATCAGCTGTTAGTCCTGGAGTCATTTGGGGTAGATGAGATACAGTTTAAGCCATAGTTGCTTCTATATCTTTTCTATGCTTTAAGGACTGCACGTTTGGTTTTCTTTGCCAGCTTCTCGATTTTATTGCTTTGGTTCAGGGAGAGTTCATTTGGGAGCTTCTGAAGCTTAATTGTGACTTAACTCAACTTGAACTAAAAGTTGCATGTCATGTTGAGGGGGAGCTGGATTTTTTCTGCATTTTAGCATTTCGCATTGTAATATAATTACATTGAGCCTTGATTATTATCCTGTTATGACATGTCTACAATGCTTTACACCTTGCCATGATTTGTGCTTTATATGCTAGATTGATCATGACTTTATATGTGTAGACTAGCTTTTACCATGATAAGTTAATTAAAATTGCCCAACTTGAAGTAAAACTTGTCATGCTAGCATTTGAGTTTAGTCTTTCTGGAGTTATCTCGTTATGATTCATGCCATGTCAACTAGGCTTAGCTGAGCGTTGAATCTTTTATTGAGCCTTAGATTGAGCTATTTTAGTCTCTTGATGTAGCATGAGGTAGTACAATATGTTTAAAAAAAATCTCTCTTGTGCGAAAAAACTGATTTCACCAATTCTTTCTCATGAGACGGCTTGCCATTGCACTAGGCATGAACTCAGGGGGAGTTTTGGATGACCTAGACTATCTTCTTAAACTTCTCGCTTGGAGTAGTCGCATAAGGCTTGAGATCTAGCACAAAAAAATCTCTTTTGTGCGAAAAAACTGATTTCACCAATTCTTTCTCATGAGACGGCTTGCCATTGCACTAGGCATGAACTCAGGGGAGTTTTGGATGACCTAGACTATCTTCTTAAGCTTATTGCTTGGAGTAGTCGCATAAGGCTTGAGATCTAGCACATAAACAAAATTTGGGTTAGAAACGACCATGAGCTTTAAAAAGACAATGTCTTATGTGCTCAATTTGCTTAACCTACAAAAAGAACCGAGTACTTGCGCCAATGTTTCATTCTTGAGCATAGCACTCTAGTTGGTCTCAATATTAGCTTCTTGGTTCCGCTTAGTTTACTTGACATGGCCGGCATCATCCTTGGGTATCTCTAGTTAGACTTTACTTCTTGATGACTTGACATTCTCACTTAATGCACTATATTTCAGATTGTCATCTATGTGTTCTAGCTAGCTTATACATGTCATGTCATGATCTAGATAGCTTTTTATAGAGTTATGGCTTGGTGCATCTCATTATGGTCAATATGGATAATTCTCATGGCTCTAAATGCTTAAAATAAACAAACTTTGGCCATATTCATCCATTGACATGTCATATTCTCTCTACTGCATCTTGATGTGTTTATTGCCAAAAGGGGGAGAATAGAGAAGAAAAAGTTTGTTGGGAACAGTTTAGAGCTTTGGAGATCATGTTGGGAACAGTTTAGAGCTTTGGAGATCAATTTGCTCTTTCATTAGTTGCTCTAGTGCTCCTTCTGTCGACATGGTCATTAGCTTCATTCCATTCTGTGGACCATGTTGGATTCTTCAAACTCAAACTCTTCTAAAAGATTTTTCTGAGTTTGTCAATAGACTCATCAAGGGGGAGATTGAGAGATCATGTGGTCGTGTCTCCATGAAAGTGATGAGTAATTGACAAAGGTTTAGGTCAGTCGAGTTTGGTTTGAGTAGTTCGGAGTCGAGTCGTTGCGTGGCGCAATCGGGCTCGGTCGGACTTTGGTCAAACCTGGTCATTTGGGCTTAGGATGTATATTCTAATGTGTTGACAGGTTTGGACTTCATATATGGTAAGTGTGATGGTATTTACGCTTTCATGTGTCGAACGGTGCTATTTGACGTGTTTCTTGTCTGTGTGACTGCAGGACATCGGGTGGAGTCGTGGCGAGACACGTGGACCGGACTAGGCGCAGGTGGCGCTGAGGTCAGAACGGTCGGGATGTGTCGAAGACGACGTAGACTCGAGGTGGTTGCGAGGCGTGCGAGGCAAGGAGCGCGGAAGCTTCCCGGAAGGTGCAGGAGGGGCGAATCGGGAAATTCGCGAGGCTGCACAAGCGGGAGCGGGCGCCGTTGGATTTAGCAGGCGTAACGGGGCGGAGAGCCGTTAGCCAAGGCTATAAATAGGATTGAGGGGCTGCATGCCCACTTGAGCATTTTGGAGGGAATTAGGGTTAGCTCTAGTCAAAAGAGGCTTTAGGAGTTGGTTTTCCTTTAGTCTTTAGTGGTTGGAGAGGCAGAGTCTGGTGCTCCCTCTGTCCCCTACGATGTGTTCTAGGTGATAGAACAAGAGTTGTGTTTATCCACTCCAAGCATTCATGGTTGAGGGAGAGGGAGTGGATTGAGTGGAGAGTCATATAATCATTCCTGGTGCTAATGTACATGCGTATCGTGACTCCTTGTATTTCTTCTTGATGCAATCAATGAAAATCTGAAGGTTCATTCTGTTCATCTTCTCTGTTCTTCGATACCTCCATTTGGTGAATTCTTGACTTTTGGATTTTCGAGTTCTTGCCTGCTGGGATTGGCCAAAATGGGTTGCTCTGTGATGGGTTAGTGCTTCAAGATCATTTGATCGAGTTTCCCTAGAGCAAACATCGTTTTAATCTCTGATTTCTGTTTTTGGCCTTCTCTGCTCATATCTGCCAGTTCTAGGGTTTTAGGGTAAAACTATTTTTACTCCTCAATCTGACTGGAGATTTGGTCTGAGGGATCCCATAGATATTGCTCATATATCCCTAAAATCTCATGTGCAAAAGATCTCTGTGGAAGGAGTAATTTTGATTTGTTTGAGCTCCTCTCTGAAGTTTTTCAGTTTCTGTCATTTCTAGGGTTTGGCTCATATTCTTGTTTCCTTTCTTGGCTTGAGGTGTTATTTGGCCTAAGAGTTCTTCTTGCTATTACTCTCTTATCCCCAGAGTTTCAGTGCCAAAGGATCAAGGGTTTGGGAGAATTTTGAGTTTTTAGTTCAGCTCCCTGTATTTTTCAGGTTTTGGGCATAATCTGAAATTCCATGTGTTCAGTTGGTTTTTCAGGTTATTTGGTCCCTCAAAAGTATTTGGAATAGGTCTCTGAAGTCTTGCCTTGAAGGGATTTAATTTATTCATCCTTTTCTCTTGTTTTGGGCAAGTAAAGGGAAGCTCCAAAATCTGAAAACTGAAAATCAGCGAGTCTGCTGTCTGAACCCGAAGGCCGGCCCATTTTATTTTGGCTCAGATGGTTGTGGTTCTTTCTGGTATTTAGTGTTAGGGTTCCTCCTCTGTAGTGAAGGGTTTTTCAAGTGTGCTAGCATTAGTTTCATAGCCTCTTTGTTTGTGAAGGAGAGTTTTTGTTCATAGCTTCCAATAGCTATTGAAGGTGATTTTCTCCTGTGAGTTGGTTCCAATTGACAGCTGATTCTTACTTCTTCATAGCACTCATTGCTATCGGAGAAGTTTGTTCTTGGATTTGGGGAGAAGTATAATTTTTAATTGAGCGCCATTCACCCCCTCTGTCGCCATTTCGGTCCAACACGAACACAGAGACTTTCCGGTGATCTATCTGCTTTTCTCTTGAAAGATTGTTTGTTATCACAGGTCCTGGAATACTAGTCTTCACGTACAGTAAATGAAGAAGATGGTCAGAGTACTTCGCTTTTAGTCTGACTGTCACAAACAGCCCCCAAGTTTTTCAGGGCGCGCACATATGGCTTGACAGGTCATAAAAGAACTAAGGTAACCAATCAAAAGTCAAGTTTGAGAATTAAATATGTCTTGGACAGGCTATGTGTATGACCGAAATTTGGAAGGATTAAGGAAAATTCTGATGTGCTATGCAGGAGTAAGGCTTAAGTAAAAGTTGGACCGCAGTTTGGGCCGGGCTGAGATAAGTCCTAGATTCAAGTTGCATCTTCTTTCTAAGTACAGCTCTGTCGAAACCACTTTTAAGTTTTTGAAGTATAGCCCAACAATGGTCTCATTCTTCCTCAGCTTACGATTTTCTTTGAATAAATAAATAAGATAATGTTTCTGTTATTTTTTGAAACGACTTATTGGGATAGTCTTCTCAAAATAGTTTGTCGGTATTCGGTTTGTTCGCATAAACGTTCACGTTAGAACAAAAATCTGTTAGTCGTAGTCAAAAATTACGCACCAATGAGTACCTAGCACCACTACCAGTCTACCACACGAGTCACTCAAATTTTGCATCTTCGTATAAAGCATCACACCGAGCATTTCACTTCGAATTAGTATTTTTGTTTTTGAAATATGCATGCAGCACTATGACTTGGCACAATAGCTACTGTGCTGTACAATCTAAAATTCTTAATTAATCCCCACAAAACTCTCCTGAACGTTGATTTGCGCTCAGCTGCAGGACACCCGCCGGAAACGGCGCGTCCGCCTGGCGTTACGACGGCGAGAGCTCGAACTCAAATCGCTGAAGTATCATGCTCATGGCCATCTTGGCCTCAAGCATGGCGAAATTCTGGCCACCGAACGGGAAGAATGCCAGCGCGTCCTAGACGCCTTGGAGACCCCCTCCGCGAACCTCTTCGGCCTGAACGCCTCCGAGCTCCTTCGGCTTGTACGCCTTGCGGTTGGGAATGACCACCGGCGGGTACAACCTGAGAACCTCGTACAGTACCATGGTCACCTGTGAGTGATCATTCATAAGATGACATTAACAGCATTAAGATCACGGCATTGTCACGAGATCATTTATAGGATGACATATGCCGCATGCAATGACTTTTGAGATTCATACCGTTAAAACTTTGATCCAGGATAAAACGTACACATCGCAAATAAACGGAGAGAACATATGAAAATTTCTGAATTTATCTATTCTCTTATTTGCTTCCCTTTTTTCTTATTTTTTTTTACAAAACTGGCTACGAGCCTCCTCAATATATAGACTAATAATCTCCTACTAGTATACGTATTCAGACTTCAAGTTGGGCACAACTTCAAATTGAGTTACACACGGAGACGGACTCTAGTACATTTTGGACTCGAAGTAAAGATTATTTGTAACAATCTCCCCTTTAGTCTTGACTTGACATACTCTAGTTTTAGTCTCAATGCATTATGAACTACCAGTCACGCCTCGACATGAAGCGTTCTACATGCAAGCTACATGTAGGAACTCAACTTAACTGGTATGGGTCTATCCAGATGCAAAGATTCTAAAATATTTAGGCAATCGGTCTTAACTACGACTTACTAAACTCATATTTGATATAGAACAATGACATATCTCCTCTTGCTGTATCTTTTATTGCTGGAGTGAGGAACCGAGTCGGAGACGTACTTGTTGTCCTCTGCGTTCGGAGACAGTGAAACGCGATGGAAGAACACGCCGGAACAGGGCGCCGAAATTCAACTTGAGTTACACACGGAGACGAACTCTACTACGTCTTAGACTCGAAGTCAAGATTATTTCTAACAATACCCTTAACTAATTACATTAACAACATTAAGATCATTCATTGCAAGCACATACATACCCTTAACTAATTACTTTAAGATTCGTAAACTTTTCAAACCAAGGTGGTGTACTGAATCGAAGCCCTTATTTAGGATATCTAATTACAACTATAATCAATCAGTATCTTCCAGGATCACCCCATGTCCATGGGTTGGCGATCATGCTCACGAAGCGTTTAAAGCTTCCTGAGCTTAATCTGCGCCCCATGCTGTGGCTGCAGAGTGGACGCCCTGCCCGGTGCATGCGTATAAGACGGCGAGAGCTCGAACAAGAAGTGCTGTAGGATCATGCTCAATCCCATCTTGGCCTCCAGCAATGCAAAGTTCTGACCGACACAATTCTTCGGCCCCCAACCGAACGGAAAGAACGCCGGCGAGTCCTTGGACGCGTTGGAGATACCATCCACGAACCTCTCTGGCTTGAACTCGTCAGCATCTTCTCCCCATACATCTGGGTCATGGTGAATGCTCGCAATTGGCAACGAAAATGTAACGCCGGGTGGATATGTGACACCTCCGAGCTCTGTCTCTATATACACCTCCCGGCCAAGTAGTACGATAGGTGGGTACAGCCTAAGGACCTCATGTAATATCATTGTCACCTGCAACAGAGAAGCTGGAGCTAATTAGAGTTGAAACTAAATGAGAAATTGCATATCCTGGTTTGTTGTACTCACGACTTTCAGCTGATTTATGCCTTCGTAATCTGGCTGCTTCTTTCCAAAGACGCGTAGAACCTCCTCCCTTGCACGGTCCTGCCACTCAGGATGCATGCTTAGGACGACCATTGTCCATGTGAGCAGCACCGCGGTTGTCTCCATTCCTGCGAAGTAGAATATCTTCAGCTCCTCAATTATGTCCTCTCTGGTCATCACTGGCTTGGAGCTTCCACTCTCTTGGCTTTCTTTGATGTTGGACTCCATCAGCACACCTAGTAGATCGTCATAATGACCGTCCTTCATTAACCTCTCCCTCTTCATGATTATGCCTTTCAGAAGTGTTTCGACCTCGCGGGCATTTGCTTTCATCCTTCTATTGAGTTTCGTGGGTAGGAACCTGCATAATAAAATGAACTCATCACGTGTAATCTCCTCAATTTTAGACTTATCTAGTAGTGCCTCTGTGCTAAGCGTATAATTTATTTGCATGACTAACTACCAATCAGTGTGGGCTATGTGGCAGTTCTCTAGGAGAACCTGGCTAGTACCATCAGTCTTCTTTTGCTTAATTTGCTGCTGGTGGTTTTGCAATTGGTATTTTTCAGATTGCTACAGTGCCAGGTGGCCTTTATGTGTACTACCAGAAAGGAACACTTGTTCTGTCTTCCTTTTCTGTATATCAGTCCTTGTATCTATCTGTCTTCCTTTTCTGTATATCAGTCATTGTACCTATCTATATATCTACAAACAACCGGTGATATTCAATATACCTCCTTCACCTTGGAGGTCTAGAAAATCTCATAATAATCTTTAAATAAAAAAATTTCTAAAAATTCTCTCATTAATCGAGAGAAAAAAGAGAAAGATCGGGCAAAATTATAATGGTATAAATTAATCTGTATAGATATTATATCTATTATAATTATATAATATATACAATTGTATTTAAAAAGCTAATAGAGTTATATAACAAATACAATATATTGTAATATCTAGCCGCACAGTTGTGTGGGAAATTCCACTAGTTATATACTAAAAGTCGATGACAGACGTTTTATAGCTGCTAAGAAAAAAATGCTAAAAGTTCTCACAAAAATCATTTGTCCCTTAATTTAGCGGACCCTAACTAAGTTGAACTATAACAGCCATTGAAGTTATTATTCAAAGAAAAACGTCTAACTATCCATCTAGCTGATCCAAGTTATAACGGCTTAAATTAAAAGAAACTTTCATGTCAAGTACAATAAAAAATAATATAAATTTGGAATGAAAAATAAAAAAACTAGGAATTTGATTTTTGTACGAACTCCAAAGTAAAACCCCGAAATAACTTAAATTCATAATAAAATTTAGTTGAAAATTAGCATGTGGATTTGTATATGATTTCTATCCTAAAAATGAAAATCAAAATTAAAAAAATAAAAATTTTGATTAAAAGAAAGATTTCATGTCAAGTACAATAAAAATAATTGAAATCTGGAATGAAAAATAAAAGAAATTTAACAATTTAATTTTCTTACTTACTCCAAAGTTAACCCCTGAAATAGCTGAATGTTAGAATAAAAAATAGATGAAAATTAGCAGTGGATTTGTATAAAGATTCTAACCTAAAACTAAAAATTGAAAAAAAATAAAATAAAAACTAGATTAAAAACATATTCTCAATCATTGGAAGTTAAAGTTAAAATCAAAATTAGATTGTGCTTTACATTCTCAATGGCTTTTACGTTAGGTACTATTTTCATAATCTAAAATGGGAGAGTCTAGGTATCACCCGGATGTTTATTTCTAACTATCATCCAAATCTGTGACTCTTGGATTAGAGATCAATGGGCCTCTTGTTGTTGAGGGGGGAGATTTTTTTTAATGGGGAGGAGGAGAATTCATGGCCATTGAATATTTAATCCAACAGTTCTAAATCTGGATAATAGTTAAGAAGAAAACATCCGAATGATATTTAACAAAACCCATCTAAAATTTTTATGTTTTGAGATAGAGACCAAGTACTTTATCTAAGAAACTAACCCGTGCAAATCGATAGGCTGCCGACTAGTTCTAATGAAATGTACAACAGTACAAGCAGGTTGCATTGTCTGAAAATATATAAGGTCACCTGTAACCTGGGATATACATGACTTTTGTCATCTTTACAGCATTTTGTGCTTGCTCTGATTGCAACTGGAAGATCCTTCTCCCTTCACTGAAGCTGCTACCGAAGGGAAATTTAACTTTTTGCCACCCTTAAGAATGTCACAAATCCAAATACCATCCTCTTCGTTGCAATTAATATTTTGCCACCCTTAAGATGTGCTTGACTAATTTATCGCCACTTTTGAGCCCACGAGGCGCCAAATCATGCCATGTCACACGCCCCTGCCGCGCCCGCCCGCTTGCGCCTCCCCGCCGGCGCCCGCGCCTCCCCGCCAGCGCCCGCGCCCCCGCCTGCGCCTCCCCGCCGCGCCCGCCCGCTTGCGCCTCCCCGCGAGCCGGCGGAGGCTCTAGGCGGCGGCGGTGATGGGGAAAAGGAACGCCGGCGGCCGGAGGGGAGAGGGACGGGGGTGGGGCGTGCACGAGCATGAGGGGGTCATGAGGGACTCACCGGAAGCATCGGTAGGGCCGGAGACAGACCGAGGCTTGCCAGCGACGAGAGCCGGCGGCGGCGCGAGTGGGGGTACGGTGCCGGCGAGCTGCGGTGAGGGAGGAGCTTCGGTGACCGCCGGGGAAGCTCCAGGGCCGCGTGGTGGTGCTCCACGCACGAGGAATTGAGGCGCCTTGCGCCGAGTTGCGAACGGCGATGAAAATGGCGGCTTTGGCCGGCGGCGAGGAAGAATGGCCGCGCGGCAAGCCGGGGCCGCTGGGGTCCGATTGCTCAAGGGAGGAGGGAGGAGGCCTCCGGGGGCGCGCCGTGACGCGGTTGGACCGGCGGGGGCGCCACCGGAGCGGCGGGACGGTGAGGAGGCGGCGGCAGTCGGTACGGCACGGAGGTGGCGCTAGTGCCTGCGCCTCCGTCCCCGCGCCCGCGCCCCGTGGGCTCGAAAGTGGCGATTTATTAGTCAACTATATCTTAAGGGTGACAAAATGTTAATTGCAACGAAGATGATGGCATTTGGATAAGTGACATTCTTAAGAGTGGCAAAACGTTAAATTTCCCGCTACCGAACGCTGCGCGGGAGATGGCGTCGCCCGTGAGATTTTGGAACTCCGGCCAGACATCGATCTCTTGCACACCATCAGACACCACAGAACTCTCCCATCTACATATCAGGTCATTGGAACAGGCAGCAAAAGCCGGCAACATCCTCTGCAAAAGCAATCCATTAGCCATTACAACAGTACTGTGAACACAGATCTTAAATTTTGAACACCTCTGAATCGGGACAGAATGTAAAGATTCCAGTGGGTTATGCTTAGCGGAGTGACCTTGAGCTTCTCGAGATGGAAGGCATGGTTGATTATCCTCCGGTGGGCGACCCATTTCTCGCCTTGGTGAGCCGTCAGCCCGTCGGCCATCATCTTCTCGATCTTAAGGATGGACTTTTGCTTCCCAAACTGCCCATGCTTGTTTGATAAGATCTCTCGAAACAATTTAGGGTCATTCACGAATACTCTTGGCTCCGGACCGAACCAGGTCAAAGCAACTTTACCTGCCATTTTCAGTGATCTCTCATGTAATTCACGAAACTAATTACCAACCACGCGCGAGATCACCGCATCATAAGCTGATCAAAGTAACTAAGTAAGTACTAGTACCATGTTCCTTGATGACGCCGAGGTCGAACGGGAGCATTCGGGTGGCGACGGCGTGCGACGACATCGGCATGGGCTCGGAGCAGGCCGCCGCGCCGAGCCGCAAGAAATCCTTCACGTCGCCGGCCGGGAAGCGGTACGCCGTGCCGCGGAGGCCCTGGGCACGCAGGGCCCGGCCTAGCCTCCGCGGTCGGAGCCAGGCCCGGTCAAGAACCCGCCAGGCCCACCACAGAGCCGCCAGGGCCCCGAGGGCGTAGAGGCAGAGCAAGCTCCATGGGGGCATCAGTGACGCATCGATAGTCGCCATGGCTTGTGATGATCTCGTTGTGCCGAAGAAATGCCCCGTGACACGGTGGAGAGACGAGCGGTAAAGGCAGAACATGTAAAGCGGCTTTGATTTTTCTTTGTTTTTTTTTCTCTCCTTTGATTTTTCTTTGCTTGCTACCGGTGTCGTGGCTCCGTCTCCACTCTCCGTGCGTCACATCGTGGAGGCGAACACAGACATATGGCTTGGATGAGATACTTGTTACTGAGACGGCATTGATTTATGACGTGGTAAGATTATCCTTAAACTTGGCTTTTATTTTGCATATAGTAGAGTTCACCTCTTCATGAATGAGCCAAGCCTCCAATGCCTCTCCAAGTACCTATTAAGCAATGATGCGCATTTTGGTACCCAAAACTTGGTTGGATCCATAAATGTTAGTCATAATAGATTTAAACGCCTAAATAGCCCTAACATTAACTTTATGTGAACTAACATTTATAACAAATACATTGCCATTTCTATCATTTCTAATCAAATATTATTCATTGAAAAAAGGGCTTAGGAATGATACTTTTGGGACAATCTTTACTTACATGTCCCTTTTTTGGCAATTATAGCAAGTTTGATAATTATTACCTCTTTTTATCTTCTTGCCTTACTCATTGCCGATTTGCCTCTTCATCGATGGATTTTCTTATTTTCCACCTTGTTGGGGCATTTAGAGGCGAAGTGACTCGTCTCATTGTAATCATGGCACTTGACTTTCTTCGTGTGTCTTGTATTGTGCCTTGTTTTACTATTCTCCTTTTGTCTGGGAGATGAAGCCAATATCTCTCTTGTTATTTGACTTTCTTTGACTTCCTAATATTTTGTCAAGAGAGGCCTCCCCTTTGTAACTTTTCTCCAAGTATTTTCTCAAACTTGTGACTTGGGCTTTGAGCTCATTATTCAAGACCTTTTCTATTTATCTAAACTAAGTAAACAATGCGGAAGGTAAAAACAAATTGGTTTAGCACAAATAGAGCCTAAATCAATTAAGTTCGCCAAGTGCATCAAAAATTCTAACCTATGTCAAAGTTTGATATCCTAGGTTGACACACAATCAAATTAACTCTATGTATATAAATTGCTTGAATGTAAATTGAGCATAAGGAAACAAACCACAATTGACACAATCTCTTTTTACCATAGTGTTCGAAGACTTGCTGGTCTCCCTTAGTCTACGTTGAGGTAAGCCTAAACTAATTAGACCGGCTCCATGAATTAAGCCTTCCACCTCAAATCCACTAATGGTAGCTCTTCCCCGCTCCGAATAGGTGAGCTCCAACCTTCACACGCCGAACCTTTTCACAAGCTTTTTTGAGAAGATCACTAAGCACGACGCCTCCAACGCCGTCTAGGAATCGGTAAACTCCAAGAATAATAACTCAAGTCCCTCACTTGACTCTCATCACGTGCAACGAATGCACCAACTCAATTGGATACAAAGTTCACCTCTAGATGCAACCCATGCACTCTAGATCCTTTCTCCCTTCTCACAAAGTGTAACACATGCACAATTGAGTAGAGAGCCTCACTCTAGCTCAAGACAACAGAAAAGAGTCAAGCAAAACCACACCTCCAACCGGCCACAAGGGGGTATTTATACCCCCACACAAAAAAACTAGCCGTTGGAGTCAACTTCCTAAAAAATCAGGACAGGCAGAAGTACCGCCGGCTAAAGGCCGGTACTTCCGCTCCTGGTCTGACGCCATAGTAATGGCTATGTCAGAGCTTCTGAATTAGTTGTTGCACAGTCGGCATGGAACTACCAACGGCCAAAACCCGGTACTTTCGATCTTCGGATGTTCCGCAAAGTCGGTACGGTACTTCTGCACGAGTCGAGACCAGAAGTTGGCGTTCTCTTGGAAAAAGGTTCCACAGGATAGTCCAAAGCTTCCGACGTTCGGTAGTACCATGCAACACATGCCGGTACTTCCGCCTTCCGATAGTACCGCTCACTCAGAGCCGGTACTTGATCATGCAAAAATAGCACACCCGCAAGTGCACGGGTTGCCACTGAAATAGCGGCAAGTGTCGTGTTCTCCACAGGGACTAGACTGAGGCTACTGATGCTCAGCTAAAGCTAGGTCAAACGAAACGGGGGAGAAAACTAAACTATCGAACAAACTCTAACTCGCACGGACAAAACGATGAACGAACTAAACAAATGAAAGACGACAGAACGAACGACCGTACGAATGGACGTCGTATGACCGAACGAACTACAACGACGACTACACGAACGAACACGACTACCGACCGATGACCTAACTAACTACCGACCACGAGACAGAAGGAGGGAGTCTAGAAGCACGGAGGGAGTCGAGAGACAGCTAACTAGACGACGACAGCAGAACAACACAAGCACAGAACTACGAACGACTGCACGGCTTAACTATCGACTGACTGCAGAAAGGAGAAAAGAGGGAGTCTAGAAGCAAGGGGAAGTCGAGACAGCACAGGGAGAGGAAATGGTCGCCGGCTAGCTAAATTGAGTAGGACAACACAAAGACAAACACAGATACTAGACTAACACATCACTAACACAAGCACAACTTCTAGAATTAAACTACTAGCAACATGAACATAAAGCAATTCTAGAACAAATTAACAAAGCATAACACATCCACGGATCACAATTTCACATCCCACTACTGAACAACAGAGCTACACTTAACCAAAGAAATCCACTGATCACATTCACATAGTACAGTGCATACATCAGAGTTCACATCTCACAAACATAGATCACAATGCTATCCAAACATTCACAGTTCACAAAGCAGTAATGAACAGGCTAATAGTCTCAGTAACATCAATAGGAAATAAGAATAGAAGATTTGGGAGAAGGAATCAACCGAGATGAAGAAGAAGCCAGAGAGGTCTCGGTGAAGTGGATACAGCAGAGGAAGGTGTCGGTGACGCCGTGATGAGGTTGCAGTCGGGGTTGGTGAAGAGGTCGCCGTCGGTGTCACGATGCTGTGGAGGCGGAGACTGCAGAGGACGGTGGTTGTATCACCGGTGATGTTGAGGAAATTGAGGGGGCCACCGGCGTTGAAGTGGAAGAAGTCGGGGTTGCGGTCGCCGAGGATGGCATCGGGATGGCGGCGTTGATGGAGGTCGGCGGCGCACGGGATTTGGATGGCGGCCATGGATCTGGAGGGGTCGATTTGGGGAAGAAGCAGATGGGGGCCAAGAAGAAGAGAAATGCCGAGCACGGTGAAGGGAAGAAGAAATGAAGAGGCGGCGCAAAGAGAGAGAGAGAGAGTAGGGGCAAAGAGAGGAGGTAGATCGGAGGATGGAGAATAGTGGAGTTGGGGGGCGGAAGAAGGTGGCACGGAGGTGGAGCTGTGTCGGTGGACAAGAAAGGGCGCGAGGGAGCAGTGGACGAAGGGAAGGCAGCGGCGCGGCGGCGCACGGGTGGAGAACGAGGATGCGGCAGCGGATGGAGATGGAGCACCGGCAGATCTGGTGGAGGAGAGGAAGAGGAAGGCGGGGAGAGGCATGGGCTGGCGAAGCTTGGTGGCGCGCCGGCAAGTCGGCCCGGCCTCGCTGGCGGCCGGAGGCTGAAGAGGAGGGAGAGGAGCAAATGGGGTTAGGGAAGAAGAAGTGCTGGGCTCCGGTCTTTCCACAGGCAACGGCTTTTGAGGAGTTGGGAATTCTTGCATTTTGCAGATTAGTCCTCGAAGAATCTAGGGTTTATAAGGCGGTCCTTCTCCATTAGTGTTTTCTTCTGTTTTGGCCCTCAGAAACTCTGATTTCTTCGCGAAAAGATCCTACACGTCCGTGACGATGCGCACATTTGTACAGAGCAGTCCCGAAATGCCAAATTTGTCGCTCATACGCCTTGATCGTGCCGACTTGCAAAAAAATATAGAAAAAAGTAAAATAATCCATTTTGAGCAATTAAATATGGGAAAAGTATGTAAATGATAATAAATGGTCTTAAAATGCGAAGAATATGAGGGCAAAATGACGGCTAAATATATGCAAAAATGACACATGTCAGTACTTTCGACGGCTAGACGGCTAGCTCACACATAGCTGCTCAGACCACTTGCATCCGGTAGTATCGCGCAACACATGCCAGTACTTTTGATGTCCAGTAGTACTGCTCACACAGAGTCGGTACTTCCGACCTCCGGTAGTACCGCTATGCACACAGCGGTAGTTCCGATTTCTTGACAAGTACAAATATCTCAACAGATTTTGCAAAACACATTTGCAAACTATAATATCATGCACACAAGGATCAAGCATGATTTCCAACAAGTTGCAAAACACATTTGCACACTTTTGAAATCATGACACAAAGATTAAATATGAGCTACAGCCATTTGCAAATATAAGCCTCATATCACAAAGAATGGAAACATGAACTTCAAGCACTTGCAAAACACATTTGCAATGCATAGTCCCATGTTGTAAGGATTCACCACATGAGCTTCAACTATTTGCAAAGCGCATTCGCAAATATAAGCCTCATGTCAAGATGAGCTAGAGCAAGTGAGGTTGAGCCATTAACACATGATGAGACTCAAACTACTAGACATGAACCCTCTCAATAGTACGATAACCTATACTAGCAATCCGGTCTTCTAACCAAACACTAAGACCAGTAAAAGACTAGGAACATATCATTAGCCCTAGCTAGTCATACCTTTGTCTTGGGCATCCTCTAGAAGCTTGATGACACATGTCACAACTTCAAGTCCAGGTCATTGTCTTGACATGCATCTACACAAGATGCATCCTTCACTTCAACTCCATCAACACATGATGGTATTCACTTGACTTGATGATCAATACATGATCATCTCCTCTTGGGCATGCATCAACTCATAATGCATCTTTTTCTTGATGGCCTTCAACACATGAAGCCATCTTCTTCTCACATCTTGACTTGATGATCTTCAACATATGAAGTCATCCCAAGTCATCCTCATTTGTGAAACTTAACCTATTCATCCAACTCATAGAAAATGTTAGTCTACAAAACAATTGTCATCAATTACTAAACTTCACCATTAACACATAATGGAGGGACTAGATTTAACAATATTTCCTTTTTGGTAATTCATGACAATCTCAACAAACAATGAGATAAATATTGATTTGCGAGTATACAACTTGTACACAACAATTATCTACTCTAAGATAAGCTTTAAGCAAAGCTTACTTATCCAGTTGTCTTTAATTATCCAACCATAGAACATAATGGAGAAGTTAGATGACAACCCGATTGCACATGGGTATATATAAACTACACAAGCTATCTATACTCAAGAGTGTATTTCAATGTTAAGATCCTAAATATGCATAATGAAAGAAGCATGGATCAATACTTATGAAACATCAAAACATAGAGAGAGAGCTCCCCCTAAATGTGTGCATACAAGTGTGTATAATAAAGATATATGCACATATTCATTTTGGACTATTTATGGAGTTCAATCTATATTTTAGATCTAAGGAATGTACTAGTATATGGGAAAGTGTGATTTCGAATGTATACATTTTTTATTTCACCGTTCTATCCAAATGAGACTAAGCTATAGTATACTTGCACAAACATATTAGTCCCATGAAAGATTTATCATTTAATCATATATTTGGAAGTGAGAAATGCAGCAACATTAAAAGAGAGATATCGAATGTATTTCCCAATGATTTCACTTTTTGATTTAAATAAGACTAAGCATAAATATACTTAAACAAACATATTAGTCTCATATAACCATTTGTTATTATCACCAAAACATTATAATGATATTTGTCATTAACACAAAACCAACATAAATGGTGCTTGATCTTTCAACTGTCTTAAGTAATGACATTAGTCTATGGTTATTACCCAGAAAAACAGAATAAATTTCCTATTTTATCGAATAATAGCCACATTAAAGTGTTATAGCAGAACAATAACTAGAGATGGTACGATATTATTATAATAACATTGCCACGCCGGGCTTTACTCTTTAATAGGGCCTAACAATTTTTGCCCAAATATTACAACACTAGAGGTGCAAGTGGTATCAACTAATAATTATACAATTATGAAGACTAAGAGATAGCGGCCCACCAATATACTCAGGTTCACGTAAATGGCGAACAGCCGCCTACTCATCCCAACCTTCATAACGAGCATCCGTCTCGTACATGTCATACTCCGAGCCAATCTCACTTCCCTTTCTATAGCTGTCCTCCATGTAGACCTTGTCATACCAGAGTAAATATTCGTACCAACTCACCTTTAACAAGGAGGAATAATATCAAGAGTGGGTATAAAAGTACTTAGCAAGCATTAATCACAATTATATAGTCTCATGACCAACATCATCAGATCAAAATTCATAGCTCTGCTCATCATCATTCTCAAGATAAGTTCTTAAGTTTCAAAATTATTAGGTTTTTAGTTTGTAAAGTTACTAGTCACTCATACTTAGAGAAAAGATCACATGTGGGTTTTCGTAGCCTCCAGTTCAAGAGACATGCGTGAATTCGTGGTTTATTTAGTGCTACACAGGCTTGTATTACTTTACTCATAGCAGCCCCCACTTTAACTGCAACAAGTTCTTTCGTATTTCTTTAAATGCGATGCTCAAGTTAGACTAAGGTTTGTTTCTCCATTATTGAAAATCTACAAATAAATACAAATATACAACTATATTACTAACTATAAATACAAATATACAAATATATTACTAACTATACAATGTGTTCCAGAGTATATGGTTATATGTTAATTGTTAAAGTGCAAAGAATGAAATAAATAAACTAACCAAGATTCAAGAATATACTTATTAATTTATATATACCAAATGGCATGCTGGCACCAGCTGTCTAGGTAAATCGGAGAAACCCACCTAGCACCCGCAGCTCCGGCGTAGCCTCATGCGGCCCCCTCCTAGGCTCTTCTGTCACCTCCTACCCCCTCCAGCTTGTCACGGCGCCACCCCACCCCATTGTGGTGTTGCTCTGCTACCACATGCCATGGCCATGTCTCCTTGACTTTTCACGCTGCCACCCTAGGACCCTAGCTTCTCTGCTTGACCGCGTGTCCGCACCCCCTCCCTGGCTTGGCAACACCTCCCCTCCTCCTTGTCGTGTTGCGCTGCTACCAGCTGCCTGCCGAGGTTTCTTCCTCAGCCCTCAGGAGCTCTCTCCTGTTGGTCTTGTGGCTGTTCCATCGATTACCCGCTGCCCGCTGGGTTGGGATTGGGGAATGCAGGGCAGCGCGAGCTGTGTGAAGTGGATTGGATGCCTGAGAGGGGGAGGGGGTGAATTGGGATTCTTTTTTCTAAATGACCAAATTAAAAATCTAATCTTTCATGTGCCCAACCTATGTGTCTAAGCTTGCTAGTGTGATTACAATAACTCATGCACAAGTTTAGGAGAGTCTTACAACCTAGGTTCAAAACCTATACAGTTCTAGTGTTCTAGGAATTTAATAACAAATAAATAACTGCAAAAATTTAAAGAGCAAGAGACACAACCAATTTTTTTATTGATGTCTCAGAGATTCGACGATCTCTCCTAATCCCCATTGGAGCAGTCTTGCAGGAGTATCTCTCCAACTTGTAGCCGTGCAAGGAATCAAGTCATCCACTCATGGTAGTCCTCTGCTTCGGATAGGTGGACTCTAAGCATTTTGCAAGCCTCACAGTGCCTCCCACAAGTTCTTCTTTGGAAGGTCACCCGGCCAATACCTTCAAGCCATTTATGAGACACCAATCTCAAAGAGTAAAAAGCCCAAAGAGGTCATTGAACCTAGCTAGGTCAAGCAATTAGGAATGATGTATAAACTAGGCCTAATATACTCTTTCAATCTACTCTCGTGAACTCAAGATATTCAATTTAAGCTTCAAAGTGCCCTTAAGCTCCTTAATAGGATAGATGTGTAGACATACGGTCCCAAGAGCGCTAACTTGAACGCCCATAGGGTCTATTATAGCTCCCCTCCTCAGAAACTAGCAGATAGACACAAGATTTTCAAAATCTTGCCTTGAGTTCGATTATTCGACCCACTCGAATCACCTGACTTAAACTACCTTCAATGGTAAAAAAACTAGCCATTGCACCCACTCATATTGTTCAACTCAAGTTGGATAATTTGGCTCACTCAGATTATCCACTTGGCTCGAACTATCCGGGCCAGCTCAAAACTCCAATAACACCTTCTTTGGCAAATTTATTCGGGTCTTGCTCTGATCCACTCGAATCATCCGAGCTAGCTTAATTTTTCCTCAAACCAAGTCTTTGCCAAAAATATTCGACCCTTAATCTGATTGACTTGGATTATCTGGGTCACATTGAACTCCAAAATTGCATCACTTTGGCAAATTGTTGCGACTCACCCAGATCATCTGACCCTCATTGAATTCCAAAAACATGTCCTCTAGAAAATTGATCCGACCCACGCTTTAGGTCACTCGGATTATCTGGCTCCCATTAAAAACCTTGGGGCATGCTGATTGGAAATTGATCTGACCTATAGTCCGATCTAGTCAGATGATCCGCCTTAGTACAAAATTTTCCAACCAAGTTTGAAATTGTGTAACCATTGCAAATCTTGTATCATCACATGGTTTTTTTTTACTTTCACA